>CM053612.1:73376967-73400395 GCA_028646535.1 Procyon lotor
GCAGGGAGCCTGCTTCTCCCTCTCTCTGCCTGCCTCTCTGCCTACTTGTGATCTCTCTCTCTCTCTCTGTCAAATAAATAAATAAAATAAAAAATAAATAAAAAAATAAAAAATAAAAAATAAAAAAAAGATATTACTGTAAAATATATGAAAAGATGTATGCAGAAAGCTATACTTTGTAGGAGTTTTTTTTGTTTTGTTTTGTTTTGGGTTTTTTTTTTTTTTTTTTTTTTTTGGTTTTTAGGATGCCAGGTGCCCCTGAAGCAGTTTTTGTGAAAGCAAAAGATTGGAAGCAGCCCACATACCGTTAATAGAGGACTGATTGAATAAAACGAAAGTCCTCGCCAAATGTTATGGCTTATACTGGCATAAGGACGTACGGAACAATGAAATAATATAGAATAGAGAGCCCCAGAAATAAACCCTCATATAGATAGTTAACCGACTTTTGGCAAGGGTGTTGGGGCTACTCAGTGGGGGAGAGGATGCCCTTTTTAACAAGTGATGCTGGGAAAACTGAATCCACGTGCAAAGGATGAATCTGGAGCCCTACCTCACACCTATACCCCGAAATTAACTCAAAATGGAACAGTGACCTAAATGTGAGAATCAAAACCCTGAAACTTTAAGAAAATAGGAGCCAATCTTGGTTAGGCAATGATTTTTCAGATAAGACATCAAAAGCATGAGCAACCAAAGAAAAAATAAATTGAGCTTTTTCAAAATGAAAAACTTTGGTGCTGCTAATGAAACCATCAAGAAAGTGAAAAGACAACCCATAGGCTGCGAGAAAATATTCACAAATCATACATCTGATAAGGGACTTATACCCAGAGTATGTAAGGAACTCTTACAACTCAATAATAAAAAGACAAATTAAATTACCCAATTAAAAAACAGGTAAAGGAGGGGCACCTGGCTGGCTCAGTCGGAGGAGCGTGCCACTCTTGATCTCGGGGTCGTGAGTTCAAGCCCCATGGTGGGTAGAGAACTTACTTAAATAAATAAAAACTTTTGGAGCACCTCATGTGGCACTTTATGTGGCTCATTGCTCACGCATGCCTGTCTTGGGGTGACCCGTGGGCTGAACAGGACCCTGGGGAAAGGGGCCGGTGCCGCTCGACTGTCGCCATGTCTTCGGACTTCTCAGAAGAGAAGCCAGTGTTCGGGTTTTGTGTGGGCTTTCACAATCGTTCATGACACTGATGGAAACACTGTATAGGCCAAATAAAACCATCCTGGTTGGGCCCCGGGCCTCACCAGTTTGCAAACTCCGGTGTTTGGCCTGCAGGTTTTTTCCACTCACACAAAAATACGGCATAAGAATTTCCGGAACTGTGCTGGGTCTGGATGATTCGCCCCCTGCATAGGGGCAAGGAGACTATGTCAGCGGTCTCTGCCTCGAATGTTCCCCAGAGAAACAGTGCAGTGAGGCCAGCGAGCCTGTGGTTGTGGTTAATTTCCTGATAAATAAATAAGTGAATCCAGTGTACGGCAGGAGTTTAAAAAATTCCTTTAATTTAAAAATTTTAAATTTTTTATTATACAGATGAACTGCAGGCCCATGGGGGTGGGAGGGAAACAAGGTTTGCGTGATCATGCTTTCAACTTTTTTTTTCTGTGCATCTATTTTGATGCACAGAATATGTGGCAAATACCTTTCAGTGTGAACGAGTGTACCTCTTTGTAATATTTGTGATGGTTGATACGGTATTTCGTTGTTCTAGGATGTATTTAATCGACGCTCTGCTATACAACAGCAGCACATGAATTAAATAATAGTGGTTTAAATAAGATAGAAGGGCTTTTTTTTTTTAACCAAGATAGAAGTTTAAATCTCTTTCAACATCAAGGACGTCTAAAGGTAACGCAGTGCCGTGTTGCCATACCAGCTTTTGGCTCTGTCTCTCTCCGAACGTCGGTTTTACCTCATGGTTCCTTGAAGCTGCCAGAGCGCTGGCCATCATATCCACGTCCCAGACAGCAGGGGGAAGGAAAGGACAAGTCACACCTGCCTCCTGTAAGATATCTCCCGGAAGTCATCTCCATCGTCTCCATTTATGTGCCGTGGATGAGAACTTAGTCATACACAGCCGTGACTGTGTCCCTTTAGGAATCCTGGTGTCCAAACTGTGGCCTCTTTTCTTTTATTTATTTATTTATTTATTTATTTATTTATTTATTTATTTATTTGAGTAGGCTCTACACCCAACATGGGGCTTGAACTGAGATCAAGAGTCACATGTCTACAGACTGAGCCGGCCTCCAGACATCATTTTCCACTGGAAAGAATCAGGGCTTTTTGGAGAACTGGCTGATTCCAAACCTGGGGCAGAAAGTACAAGCTGAGTGTGGACGGTCTTACACTAGAAAGCAAGGAAACTTTCAAAGTGTGACACAGATTATGTGAAATAAGCATCTCTCTTGTCCGACAACAGTTATTATAGCCTTTTCGTGCCACATAACCGACCCTAATCCTAAGTGATAGAGTAGTTTACCTTAAGAATGAGTAACGGGGCACCTGGGGGGCTCGGTTGGTTGGGCGTCTGCCTTGGACTCAAGTCATGATCCCAGGGGCAGGCCTGGAATCGAGCCCCGCCTCCGGCTCCCTGATCCACGGGGAGTCTGCTTCTCAATCCCCCTCCGCTCCCCCTGCTTGTGCGCGCTCTCTCTCTTTAATAAATGAAGAAAGAAAGAAAGAAAGAGAGAGAGAGAGAGAGAGAGAGAAAGAAAGAAAGAAAGAAAGAAAGAAAGAAAGAAAGAAAGAAAGAAAGAAAGAAAGAAAGAAAGAAAGAAAGAAAGAAAGTAGCAGAGAGCTCACTTCGGCTGCCCGCATACTAAAATTGGACTGGTACAAAGATTAGCATGACCGCAGCTCAAGGAGATGCAAATGTGCAGATTGGCGAAGTGCTCCGTTGTGTTTTAGGTGGTTGCTACACTTGTGGCGAGAGAGCGTCACATAACATACAAGTTGAATCAGTATGTTGTAAGCCTGAAACTACTGTAACATTGTTACATGACTCAAAAAAAAAAAAATAATGAATGGATAGTGGGAAAGAAAAGCAAAGAGAATATGGTCAAATCTGCATTTCGACTCAGGTCTGAGTTCAGATCCCTTGCCTCTTCTGTAGACTCGAACAGGAAGAATGCCCTGGGTTGCCGGAAGGATTCAAAGGGACCCTGTAAGGAAACGGCTTAGGACAATGCTCAGCATGATGAATGGATTGAGTGCTAAATACAGGCCAGATGATGGTCAAGGGCATCTCAGACTTCCAGCTGGTCAACATCGACCTTGCCGACCTCGTGATAGTACTTCTCCGGGGGCTCCACCACTGAGGCTCCCTGTCTGATGAGTGGCAGCCGTGCGTACCATAAACCAGGGAGGGGGTTGTCCTCTCCTGCAATCGGTCCAACTGATGGCCCACTGCCCTCCCTCCCAAACATCCCTACTCTGTCGCCTTCTAGCCACCTGTACGGCTCCCCTGACCCGACCCGTCTCCTTCCTTCTCCACCCATCCTGCTTCCCGAGAGCTTGTGCCAAAGGCAGATCCCATCGAGTCACTCCTGCTCTCAACTTTCTAGAACTTTCTATGGTTTTTACAGAGAGGTGCCCCCCCCAAGACCCGCACGGTCCAACTCTTGTGTACCCCTCTTCAACTATCTTGGCCCCCCTTCTCTCTCTTCGCACATGCAGTTCCCTCTGCCTGGAAACACTCCCTCCACCCCAACATCTGGTGGAATTTCAAGTCTCAGCTTAAGTTCACTTTCCCAGGGAAACTGTATCTGGCTTCTCTATCCCTCTTTATAAACTTTGCCCCCCACATAGTTGGTTTTTTTTTTTCAAAGATCTTACTTACTTAGAGATACAAAGTTATCTCTACACCCACTGTGGGACTTGAACTCACAACCCCGAGATCAAGAGTTGCTGAGCCAGCCGGGCACCCCATATTTCTTTTTAAATAAATTAATGATCATGCACATGATTATATAGGAATATATGTGGTTGTATGTGTGTGTGTTTAGTATATGTGCTGCCGAAGCGAGCACTGTGTGTGTGTTTAAAGACTTATTTATTTGAGAGAGAGAGAGCGCACGCACGTGTGCACATGTGCACGTTCAGGGGTGGGGGTAGGGGGCAGGGGCAGAGGGAGAGACTCTTCAAGCTGACTCCCCGCTGATCTGGGAGCCTGACACGGGGCTCCATCCCACGACCCATGAGATCATGACCTGAGCCCAAACCAAGAGTCCGACACTTATCCGACTGAACCAGCCGGGCGCCCCTGTGGTTGTTTATTATCTGTGTCATCCCCCACCCCCCGAGACCAGCAGCCCTGGGAAGGCGGCGAGGGCACCGTCTCCTTCACTCTGTTTCTTTTGCTCAAGTACCACACAACCAACACTCCCCTCAGCTGTTTTTATTGGAATGTAACGTACAAAAAAGTACACAGATCGAAATCTCCACACTGACGAATACAGGAATTTTCACAAGGTGAACATGCCCACGTGACCAACACCCCGATGAAAGGGAACTTGACCAGGACCCCCGGAAGGCCCCCTTGTGCCCCCCCTTCCGGCTGCCTCCCCACCTGGGATAACTCCTGGCTTCCTGTCTTGCATGATAGATTGGTTTGACCGGTTTTTATATTTTCTATAAATGGAAGCATACCATGCGTATATATATATATTTTTTTAAACCATGCGTATATATATATATTTTTAAAAGATTTTATTTATTTGACAGAGAGAAACACATTGAGAGAGGGAACACAAGCAGAGGGAGTGGTAGCGGGAGAAGCAGGCTTCCCGCAGAGCAGAGAGCCCGATGCGGGGCTTGATCCCAGGACCCTGGGATCTGACCTGGGCCGAAGGCAGACGCTTAACGACTGAGCCACCCAGGCGCCCCCCATGCGTATATTTTTATGTTTGGGTTCTTTTGCTCAACATGGAATCCGTGAGACCCGGCCCACGAGGTTACGCACGATTGTAGTTAGTTGACTCCTTGCTACGTAGTGCTCCAATCTGGGGACTGTCCACAACTCCTCATTCCACCGGAGTGGTGACAGCTGCCTTTTATTTGAGTCGAAACCAAATCTCTCGCTTTGGAGAACACCATCGATGACTATTTTGAAAAACAAAGTGGTGTTCGGGAAGGATCCATTAACCTGAAATGGCCTCAATCAATACAGGTCACCTAACCGAATTGGTTTACAGAAAAGAGAAAAGGAAAGAAGGAAGGAAGGGAGGAATACCAAAGACTGGGTCGCCTATAAACAGACATTTACTCCTCACGGTTCTAGAGGCTGCGGAAGTCCAAGATCAAGGTGCTGGCCTACTGGGAGTCTGGTGAGAGCCCCCTTCCTGGTTCAGGGGCGGTGGTCGTCTTTTTATCTTCAAGTGGCCAGAGGGAACAGGGTGCTTGGGGGGGGGGTGTCTTCTAGAAGGCACTAATCCTTTTCAGGAGGGTTCTACCCTCAGGACCTAATCACTGCCCAAAGGCCCGCCTCCTAATGCCATCACCTTGGGGGTTAGGTTTCAGCATAGGAATTTGTGGGAGGAGGCAGAAGGGAGACACAGTCAGTCCATTGCAGAGGCGAAGAAGGTTAACCAAGGTTTAGTCATTATTCCTGGTTATGATACAAATATTGCATGTTGTCATGAATAAGCCCTTTATTTTGTTATTTTTTTTAAAGGTTTTATTTATCCATTTGTCAGACAGAGAGGGCACTAGCAGGGGGAGCGGCAGGCAGAGGGAGAAGCAGGCTCCCCGCCAAGCAAGGAGCCTGATGCGGGGCTGGATCCCGGGACCCTGAGATCATGACCCGAGCTGAAGGCAGACGCTTAACGACTGAGCCACCCAGGCACCCCTGAATAAAGCCACTAAAGCTTGCTTTCAAAAGCAACAGTCCGTGGGTCAAGTGTGGGGGCCACAAATGCACACAGAAAGGAAGCATGGAAGAAGACAGAGCCTCATGGTTGGACAATGAGTACTTGTAACTTTGGATAAAATTTCCACATAGAAGGTGTAGGGTCTCCGAGTACTCGGTGGGCAAGGAAAGCTGCTTTGGGGGTTGGGCGCAGATGAAATCACCGATGTCAGAGATTTGTGGGGAGTCTGAATAAGAGAGCTTTGAGGGGGGGGCGCCTGGGTGGCTCAGTCTGTTAAGCGTCTGCCTTGGTCTCAGGCCTGGGATCGAGCCCCGCATCCCTGCTCAGCGGGGAGCCTGTTTCTCCCTCTCCCCCTGCTCACGCGCGCTCTCTCTCTCTCTCTCTCTCTCTCACTCTCTCTCTTTCAGATAAATAAAATCTTAAAACAAAAAAGAGGTAGAGCCGAGTTCTCTTTTCCTTATCCGTGGGCTAGACCTGACAGCCGGCTTCCAGGGAACACAATAAAGGGGAACACGGGGCGCCTGGTTGGCTCAAGTGGTGAAGAATCCTACTCTTGCTTTTGGCTCTGTTCCTGAGCTCATGGCTCCTGAGATGGATGTCGGGCTTTGTGCTCAGCACAAGTCTGCTTGGATAGCCTCTCCCTCTGCTCCATCCCCCACTCGCATTCTTTCTCTCTCCAATAAATACATAGATCTTAAAAAAAAACAAAGAACAAAAAACACCCAAACCCCGCAAATCTGTGATAGAGTCATTGCGACCCCGCCTTTGACACTTCCCTCCTTGAGAGCCTGTAACCAGGCTGACCTGAAAGAGATTTGCCCCAGCAGTAGAACATGGCGCAAGGGACATTCTGGAACGTTTTTTTTCTTTTTTAAATGGAGGTGCAATTGACAATAACATTCTATTCATTTCAGATGGACAACACAAAGCTGTCATACTTGTAGGCATTGTGAAACGCTATAAGTCTAGGTAACATCTTGTGACATTTTGCAGAGTTACAAAATTGTTTTTTTTCTTGTGATGAGAACTTTTAAGATTTACTTTCCTAGCAACTTTCAAATATGTCATACGGTATTGGTATTATTAACCACTGTTGCCGTGCTGTACGTGACATCTTCATGACGTATTAATTTCATAACCGGGAGTGTGTATCTTGTGACCCCTTTTACCCATTTCGCCCACTCAACATTCTGCAAATTCTAAGGCTGGGTCAGAAAAAAGCCTGGCAGCTTCTTCCTTATTCTCTGGAACACTGGTTTTTTTTTTTTTTTTTTTTTTTTTTGAGAGAGAAAGAGAGAGAGAGTGGGGGTAGGGGCAGAGAGAGAAGCAGACTGTCCCTTGAGAGCCGACATGGGACTCGATCCCAGGACCCTGGGATCATGACCTGAGCCGAAGTCAGACGCTTAACCCACTGAGCCACCCAGGCACCCCTGGTGCACTGTTTTCGGAGCTATGAGCCGACATGAACAAAGTCCCCATCCCAGAGGCTGCTGTGATGGAGAGCTCACTTGGGATGCTGTTTAGAGGCACAGGCAAATGCTCAAGAAGTCCCACTCGTCTGGATCATTCCATCTGTGGCCCCTGACATGGCCTGGAATAGAGAAACGAGACTGTCCACTGATCCCAGCCCACACGGCAGGTTCAAGAGCAAAAGAAATGACTGTTGCTGTTTTCAGCCACTACATTTGGAGGCAATTTGTTACATGGCAAAGATAACCAGAACACTAATTGATGCGCCTCTTTAATTAGGAATTAAATAACGAGATCTAGCAGCGGGTCTAACAAATACCATAATTTCAAATTAGTGATGAGTGTAATCAATATATTGAGATATTGGCATCAGCTATAATGCGATATGAAAGTCTCTGTGATTTTGATTGGTGACCAAGTCATAGATGCTACTAATACAGTTATAATCACTATCCACATGCACAGCCAAAGGGAATGCTAACTTTCAGTTAAAGAGGAATGAAAAGAACAATAAAAAAATTTCCCATCCAAGTTCACAAGTCCCCCGAATGCTAGCTACAGATCCCAAGTTAAGAAGCCCTATTTCAGAGAGAAATCGGGGCATCCCTTTGATGACGGATTCTGTCCTTCTTAAGAATTCAGTGAAGTTGCTTTTATAGAGAGCTGAACAGACTGTATTTTTAAATGTGTTTTACCGGAAGCTTTAAAAATACCCGTTTTTCATTCTTCTCACTTTCTGATGTTCTTTCTCATTTTTCTTCTACGGCAGCTTTTGCTCCCCCTTAGTGCTTTCTCCTACTTTCCATCCCACAACCCAGGGGGTCAGCACCCCCCCCCCCCCCCCCCCCCCCCCCCCCCCCCCCCCGGACACACAGAAGGTTGTTGCCTGCTGCCCACCCACTGCCCTGCTGGGGGGGGCGTGGCCGGGGCGGGGGTGGGGGGTGCTTCCTAGAACACAAGTGCAAGCCCATCCTCCCCAGCTCCCAAGTAGACTCGGTGAGCAAAGGGGAGACACGTCTCTATGATAAAAGCATGCTGGCAGCAGATTCCTCTCTCCTGGCCTCACTTCCCTGACAGCTCCCCGGGGCTCAGGCTGTTTCCGGCCACTCTGGGTTTGCTTTTCCACATCCAGCCTCTGTGAACACCTTCCCGCATTCGTCCCCAAGGCTAACTCGGACAACTTTGGGAAGACCAGCAAGGCCGGCATTACCTTCTCCAGGAAGCTTCTCTTTTCTCTTTCCTTTCCTTTCCTAGAAAAGCGCATGTACCCTAAGTGAGTCACTCAAAGGATTGTCATAAACCAAAAAGACTTGTCACACTGGTGTGCAGGTGACAAGGGACAGAAGTTTCCCGGTCTTTCAGAGGCATCCCTTGAGTCTCCTCCTGGTCACTGTGCCCTCCTCCCAGAGGGTAACTGTTAGCCTGACCTCTAACTGCCAAGGCGAGTTTTAAACTTCGTATATGCGGAATCCTACAGCGTGTGCCTTTCCACGCCCGGCTTCTCCCGCTCAGTGTCACGTTGATGAGATCCCTCCGTATTGCTGCGTGTGATTTTAGATTGCTTATCTTCTCCGCTGTATGGTATTCCATGGTGGGTTTCCACCGGTTTCTTTCTCTGTTCTGCTGGTGATGGGCATTTGGCTTGTTTCCAGTTTAGGCCATTACCAATAGCATTGCAGCGAACCCCATCTTTGGGTGAACATGGGTACACAATTCTGGTTGCGTTTATGCCCAGTAACCTACAAAGACTTGTGGCAATGTCTGCAACCCTTTATTGCACATCACTAGACTTTGTGTCCCTGCTTCCCTCTTCTAGATTGGGAGCATCTCTACCCATGGGCCCCGTCTTACATTTTTTGGTATCATTGCCGTCTAGCTTGTAGTAGCTGTGAGATACGTATTGTTCAAATGAATGGATACCGAAGGCTGTCAAATTGCTAGAAGTTATTCCTTCTGTGGTCTTTATATTGTCTCATCCTTCTATTTTTAGATTCTCCCAGATCTTGTTTTTGACTATTTATACTTTTATATTGATGTGTTACCTCTTTTTTTTTTTTTGCAAATTTACTCAGATCCTTTGTGGAAGAGTGTGAAATACACACACACACACAAACACACACACGGCATCCCTCTTCCCATCTAAGCTCACAGAAAGGAGTGGAACAAAGCAATCTGAGGGTCACCTGGGTGGACTCGGTCAGTTAAGCGTCTGCCTTTGGCTCAGGTCATGGTCCCGGAGTCCCGGGTTCAGTCACCACATCGGGCTCCCCTGCTTGGCAGGGAGTGTGTTTCTCTCTTTCCCTCTTCCCCTCTTCCCCCTGTCCATCATCTCTCGCTCGCTCGCTCACTCTCTCAAATAAATAAATAAAGTTTTTAGGAAAAACACACACACACAAAAAGTAATTTGAATATGTGATGGTTTACCCACTCTTTTTGAGAAGGAGAGTCTTGGCGACACTATCAAGTCCCTGTCCCTGTGACAGGAAGCAACCTGAGTCATTTAGGTCACCCTTCAAATGTTTGATCATTTTGGTCGTTGAAAACTACCATGCACATAGAAATGTTCTTGAATCTTTAAGTCCCACTTTGGGGCATACCTATAGGAGATTCGCTCCTCTAGAACTTAGTCATCCTGGTTTTGCTCTTCACGCTTTTGGTGGCTTCTGGTAGGGTGTGAATGTGTGTTTTGTTTCATTCTGACTGTCTCTGAGCACGGCTCCTCTTGGTAAGTTAAAATGGTAATGAATTCTTACAAAGATCTGACTTTCAACTGTAAAGCGATCAAAGAACTATTTAATACTGTTTTACTTCTTCTGCTAGCTTATCATCTCCTGTTCTTGCCGGAAACATTATTTTGCTGTATATTTAGTTCACTCTTTTCTCTGACTCCCCTCAATGTGATGTAGGTTGCGTTCCTCACGGCATTTAGGTAATGGTTCTCAAGGTTGAGAGAAAGGGGCAGGTGTCTTCTTTTGAGGTTAGAGGAGGCACATTCACCCAATCTAGGCAAAAGAGAAATGTTTCATGTCATTAGAATGGTTTAGAGCTGTGTCGGAATGCAAGACTGGGTCAAGTCTTAGTTATACGCTGTTGCCTAACAAGCTGCCTCGCAATTCAGTGGCTTACAACAACAAACTTTTATTATCCCAACATTTCCGTGGGTCAGGAATTCTGGAGCTGCTTAGCTTAGCTGAATGGTTGTGGCTCAGGAACTCTCATGAGGTTGCGGTCAAGATGTTGATTGGGGGGGACTCCTGGGTGGCCCAGTTGGTTAAACGTCCCATTCTTGATTTTGGCTCAGGTCATGATCTCAGGGTCATGGGATTGAGCCCCGCGCTCAGCTGGAGATTCTCTCTGTCCCTCTGCCTCTGTCCCTCCCCCCTGCTTGTGGGGGCGCACATACGATGTCTCTCTCTCTCTCTCTCTCTCTCTCAAATAAATAAATAAATCTTAAAGAAAAAGGTATTGGTTGGGGCTACCGTTGTCTGAGGGTTCTGCTGGGGCCCAAGACATTCTTCTGAGATGGCTCATTCCCAAGGCTGTTGGCAGGAGACCTCAGTTCATTGCCGCTTGGCTCGCCCCACCGGGATGCTTGAACGTGCGAGGGACAGGGCAGCTGCTTTCTCCCAGGGAGCGAGGAGGAAGCCACAAAGCCTTGTATATCCTACTCATGGATGTCACCCACAGTCATGTTCTATCCATTAGAAGTGAGTCACTAAGTACCGCCTACAACTACCGGAAGGGAAAAACCAGGCTCCACCTTTTGAAGGGAGGAGATGCAAAGAATTTGGGGACGTATTTAAAAACCCGCACAGATGGTAAGTCAGTTAATTGGATCCAATCAAGTGGTGAGGCGACGCGGACGGTTGCTACACATTTCCCTCTCCTCCAATCAGATGACAGAGCGCAGAGAGCTCAGCGGTTAGAAAAGAAGCAGCGTGGCATTTGCCTTGAACTTGGAACCTAAGGTTAAGAGAATAATTCCACCTGAAGGGGCCGGCCTTGGAGCTTCAGTTGCCATAGCAACTATAAACAGGATTAAAAAGGGCTCTGTTGGGGTCTGTCTGGGGTGTAAGCAAGTTCTCCCAGGAGATCTGCAGGGCCCATATCCTGTGTCCTGTGGCCTCTAGTTTCTAGCTGGCCACAAACAGCACCCATACAGCGTGAGGTACGGTTGACCAATGTCAAAGGGAGAGTCTCAAAAGAAGGCCGGAGCGGACTCTCATACCAATGTAAAATGAATATGTGTCAAAGATTGTATTTAACCCATTAATTAAATGAAGGAATGGGTGAGCTGTGCCAGCCCATTCGGAGGAGAATTCCAGGAATAGAAACATTTATAATGGGTAATACTGAAATAAATTTGCAAATGAATGCAAAACCGACTTTTGGGGTTGGGAGGGTCCCAGTAGGTTCGGACAACCCCACCCACCCCCCTCAGGCTCCAACATCCCAATAAAAGAATAGCCAGTAATCTCCTGATTATTCGGAACCCTTAAATTTGTCTCTTACATCAAGTAACCTCAACTTCCTGGAGATGGCCAAACACGTTCCTCGGGGTGGGGTGGGGTCCTCTCATACCTCGGGAAGGTTGAGACTCGAACATGGAGAAGATGAAATCAATCAAACATACTGCAGTGATACGTGGTTGGTATGTTCTAGAACAATCTGCGTCTGCCATTTAATGTGGAATGTTTGCGAAAACTTGGGGGTCAGTAAAGAATCTGACGGACGGAAAAAAAAAAATAGAATCTGACAGACGAGCCTTAGGACTCTGACTTGAAATTGTATAACAGACTCTAAGTTGTGCAGGTTTCCGGTAAAAGGAATTAAGATTTGACTTGGAAAGCAGAGTGGCAATTGTCTAAGACAACTGAAGCTTCACTATATTTACAAATTTAATTGATTTGATTTACAAATGTTTGAGTCCTCAGGGAGGTTTTGCTTATTAGGGTCATAAGTTTGTCCATTCAAGCGTTCCCTTGAATGCTTGAAAAGAGGATAAAAATGAAATATACATATATATATACATGTATATATGTATATTGAAGTCTAAAATGTTTAGGAGCAGCGCCTGGCCGGCTTAGTCGGTGGAGCATGTGACTCTTGATCTCAGGGTCCTTGGTTCGAACCCCATGTCGGGTGTAGAGATCACTTTAAAAATATAAAATAAGGGGCGCCTGGGTGGCTCAGTGGGTTAAGCCTCTGCCATTGGCTCAGGTCGTGATCTCAGGGTCCTGAGATCAAGCCCCGCATCGGGCTCTCTGCTCGGCAGGGAGCCTGCTTCCCCCACCCCTCTGCCTGCCTCTCTCCCTGCTTGTGAGCTCTCTCTCTCTGTCAAATAAATAAATAAAATCTTTAAAATATAAAAATAAAATAAAACAAAATGTTTAGGAAAAATCAGCTAAAATTATATGAGTGGACCAGTTTAAGAACATGTAGCCTGAAAACAAAAAGACTATTTCATCTCATTTAGTCAACGTACCTGATCAAGACCGCTCTGAAAACGATTGCTTTCATTTTTTTTAAAAATAAAAAACAAGGTTAACAAACTGAAGTCGGAGACTTGTGATAGTCTAGATTTTAAAATCTGGAACTCTCAGAGTTTAATAGTAATTTAAAACCCCAGTGTAAGTGGTCTTTTCTGTACTCACGCATGCAAGCTTAATGGGACATCAAGTAATTCCCTTTGACGGCTGGGAGGAGGGAGGAGAGGCTAAGGAAGGTACAGGTAGAGTGAGTCACAAGGCCAAACAGGAAGGCATATGTTCTATTCTCTAAAAGGAGTCACGTGTCACTTTTATTTTTTTATTTTATTTTTTAAAAGATTTTAATTTATTTATTTGACAGAGAGAGAGATGATAAGTAGGCAGAGAGGCAGGCAGGGTTGCGGGGGGGTGGGGGGAGCAGGCTCCCCGCCGAGCGGAGAGCCCGATGCGGGGCTCGATCCCAGGACCCTGAGATCATGACCGGAGCCTGAGATCATGACCCGAGCCGAAGGCAGAGGCTTTAACCCACTGAGCCACCCAGGCGCCCCGCATATATCACTTTTAAAAGAGAGCTCCTTTCTTTGACTCACCTCTCCAAGGAGAGCTAAGAGGGAGGGGCCGACATCTTCCCCACTGGAACCTGGGCTCTGCGGTTGCTGGGCCAATAGAATATGGCAGAATGAACACCACGAGCTTCCAGGCTTCGGCCTTAAGTAACTGGCAGCTTCCACTTCTCCCCTCTCTTGGGTGCTCGCTCTTGGCCACCAGCCACCATGCTGCGAGGAGGCCCAAGTGATCTTTGGAGAGGCCCACGTAGAGAAGAGGCAAAGCCAGTACCGACTTGCCAAATCCTCGAGTTCCAATCGAGCCGCCGGGGCTGACACAGCGTGGTTTGGAGGTGAGCTGTCTCGGCTGAGCCCTGCCCGGATTGCAGATTCCTGGGCAAAATAAATGATGATTATTGTTTACACCGCTAAGCTTGGAGGTGGCTTTACACGGTAATAGATAACCAAAACAAGATATAACTTACACATAGTAAAGGGCACAAATCCCAAGCGTACAGCCTGATGAATTTTCACATTTGTATATAACCGTGTAGCCATCCATCAGGAGAGATACAGGATATTTGCATCTCCCCAGAAGTCTCCCTTAGTCAAAAGGCTTCTGGAAAGACTACCCAGGCACTCGGGCAGCTCCGCGTTTATTTTCTCTCAGAGATGTTTCCAAACTTAACTGGATTAGGAGCGTTCTCTCCAGCATCCGTCGATGAAATAAAAACAGGCTCTGATGTTCGGGCCAGAAAGAAGCCAAGGCTCAAATGGAAGACAATCAGATTGCAGCCTGTAACCTCTTGGAAGTAGGTCGGCAGGAAAATGAGCCGATTTGCTCTTTAACTCCCCATCAGCAAAGTCACGTTGTAAAACGCAAGCACACAGGGTGCTGTCTTAATACCTGTGGTCAGGCCTGTGAGGCCTGATTTGGTACTTACGGTCCTAACTGCCTGAAGCAACTCAGGCCAAAAAGGCTTTGGAGAATCTCTAGGTGGGGGAGGGGGGAGCTGCCCCTCCAAAATCTGCTCCATCAACTGGTTTACTTCAAACTGTGGGCTGATTTCCATTAATCACACTTGGCCCTAATTACCCTGGAGCAGCCTTTCTTCCTCGGCTGGGGCAGGAATTTTAAGGGGCTCCTGACAAAGCAGGTCTCTGAGACCAAACAATAGCGGAGACTCCAGGAAGAGACCGGGTGAGGAAGCGTCCCTGCCCGCGCCTCTCCTTTCCGGAGACCCAGGTTCCAGGCCGCCTTGTCATCTCCCCAGGTAGGAACCCGAGTTCCTCCACTAAATAGATTTTCCTTTTGTTGTCACATTAATTTGCAACTCATTAATAGTGACAGAAGTGAGGTACTGCGCCGATGCTATTTGCATATTCATGAGTGACTTATTATTAAACAAATAAGATTTTCCTATCTTCGTGAGCACCCAAAGTAAGGCTGAACAGTACATTACACCGGCCCCGATGCTTTATTCTCTCTTTAATATGTTAATAGATGCAGTTGATTTCTTTAAGTAAATACGCATCTATAAAACAACACGTACTTTATAAAAAAGAAATCATTTAAATAATAATCCATTAGCAAAGTTGGCAACAATTTAAGAGGAACAACCCATTAATACCAACGCGTGAGAATCAATTTGCGAATTTTAACTCGGTTGGGTGGTGGGCTGCGGACGACCGAGGAGGACGACCTGCGAAAGTGTGTGCGCGCTTAAAAAAATATTTTAATGAGTTTCCGGAGGCCGGCGCTCCAATCTTTCGCGTCTTTCGGGAGTCGGCTCCCAGTAGGGCGCAAACCGCCTGTGTCCCGACCCGGGTCGGCGTTTTTCCGGCGTCCGCGGGGCACTGGAATTGGGAGCTGAAAGCAGGCCCGAGCGCCTCGTCCACTCGGCCGCTTTCCCCGTGCCCGTCGACCCCCGATTAGCACCCGGTTCAGCGGGGTGGGGGCGGGGCAGGGCCTGGTCTCTCGGCGACACTCCCCCACCCGGCTGGGACTGGTGGTCTCCCCTCTATCCGCCCCCGACTCGGGCATGGCTTTCGTCACAGCCAGCTCTTTTCCTGCCGGGGTCAGGGCGGGCTCCCCCCGCGGCGGCGCGGAGCGCGGGGCCAACCGCGCACCCTTATCTCGGCCGAGTCAGACACTCGCCGCGCGGAATCTGTTGACATTTACTATTGTTCGCAGGAGTCCGGAGCACGGGGCGGGGGCGGGATGGAGACGAGGAGAGGGAGGGCGGCGGGTGTGGGGCCTGCAGTCGGCCCGAGTGTGTGTTTGTGTGAGCTCGCGAAGGAAGGGGGTGGGGGTGGAGCGCGCCGTCTCCACGGAAAAGCAAAGTGGCCCGCGGGCCCGGAAGCTTCCAAGCCGGCTGACCCGGCTACGCCGGGAATTGTGGCGGTGGTGGGTGCGCAGGAAGGGAGATGGGCCAGCCGGCGGTGGGGTCCGCGGGTGGAGGGGGTCGGTTCCAGCCGCGCGGCCCCCGGTGACCCGCAGGACACAAGTGCATTTGTGCCGAGCCGTGGCGGGGATTAAAGTGCCATACGGCCCGAGCGAGGGGGGCGAGGCGGGTGGAAAACAACTCCCCGCGCGCACAAAGCGCGCATTGTTCCAGCCACCTCCATTATGCCGCGCTGCAGCCAAGAGCCCGTTTCGCAACTGGCCGCCCGGCGCGCGCGCGCGCACGCACACACAGACACACACACAGACACACGAATCCCCCAACCCCCCCCCGCCCCCCCCCCCGCCTCCCGGGCCGAGGCCGGGGGTGGGTGCGTTCCGCTGGGACTGGGAGAGGCCGCTGGGGCCCGGGTGGGAGGCCGAGGGGGTTGCTCGTCTCTTCAGGGCTGGGCTTTTTAGTATTTTCTCTCCCTAATCTCCTTCCTGGCACTTTTCCTTTTCTCCATCTCCCCGGGCCTGCCCCGAGCGCACCCCAGGGCCTCGAGCTCCGCAGGAGAAGCGGCGACGGCGGGTGTGGGGACTCGAGAGGGGCGCTCTCAGCCGCTGTCACCCGCGGATCGCAGCCCCAGGCGCGGAGCGCTTGCCGGCTCTGCTGAGGACACGTGCTCGGGAGGAACAGGGGAAGCATCCCGCCTTCCCGGGAGAGGCTCGGGGAGCGCCCCCATCCCGGGCTCTCCAGGACTTCCCCTGGCCCGGAGCGGGAGCTGCGGAATCCCGCGCCGCACTGCCCGGTCTGCGGGCCGGAGCTTGCCAACTGGGACAGCTCGGTCGCCCCTACCCACACCACGCCGGTGCCTGGACCCTCTCCTCCGCCCTCTCTGGCTTTCGCGGCATTGATAGGCACCCCGAGAGGAATTTAAGGCTTGCCAGCCTCTTAGGATCCTGCCCCGTTCTCCCCCGGGAGCGAAGCAGGGCTGGGGGGCTGGGAGACAACTAAGGCACTCCCTTCGCCTCCCGCCGCGCCCTCCCTGGTGGGCAGGTGGGGAGCGTAGGAGCCGGAGCGCGGCGAGCCAGTGCGGTCTGGTTTCCTTTACGTTTACAAGCTATAAATAAACTTCCCCTTGGGCGGATGCGCGCTGCGTCCAAGGGCGGCTTCCCGCCGAATCGGGCGGGTGGTTTACGATCCGGGCCGGGAGCTGGTCCTAGCGCGGCCTGAGCTCAGGGTGGGGCACTGGCTCTGGGAGAGCTCAGAGGTCGGCCAGGAGTGGCCGAGTGACCCTCCATCCCCCGCGGGGCTGGGGCGCCTCCGCGGTGAGGCCCGAGGGTGGGGCTGGGTGATTTATGAGCCGTCACCCCACCCCGCCCCTCCCGTTTCACTTGTTTTCCTCGCCTTCTTCCCAAGCCTCGCCTCCAACCTTGCCCAGGGACGATTTGGCAATTTCAGGCTGCTGGAGCACCCACGGCGGCCCCAGCGGGGCGTGTGTCCGCAGGACGTGGGTGAGGTCCTCGCTGCTTTCACCTCCGCGCCCCCAGCCCCGGGTCGGGAGCCGGCCGGCCGAGCGCGACGAGGCTGGGCGGCCTTGGCCGGAGAGGCGAGGAGGAAGGGCTGGCCGCGCGACTCCGGAAACCGCGGGCCTGCGGGGTGGATCGCTGGCCCTCAAGGTCACCGGGCCTGGGGAAACCACCGGCCCACGCCGGAGCAGAGGCCACTGCCCCAGTCGCAACCCTCCCGGGGGGCGGGGGCGGTGCGCAGCTCCGCGCGGAAGCCGGGAGGACAGAAGACGGAGCGCGGAGGCCGCCACGAGTCCCACCACGGCCCTCCCTCAAAGGGACGCCCTTTCCCTCGGCCTTGGGGCGCGCACCGCGAGCCGGGCCTCCTCGAGTCCCCAGCACACGTGTGTGGGGCGGCTGGCGTACGCGTAGGGGCCTATGGGGACTGCAGAAGGAGTGGGGTGACTCTGGCGGCGGCTGCGTTCGCTTCCGCCCGGGCTTGGGAGGCTGCGGAGGAGAGAGGCGGCCAGCCGAGTGGGCGAGGGCCTGGCTCGGCGCCCCCAGCGTCGCCTTCTCCCCGATGTCTGCGGCGCGAGGGCCGCAGCCCCACTGCACCCCAGGCTGGCTCTTCTGCCGCGTGTTTGCTTAACCCTCGACCCCTCCGCGGCAGCCATGGGTAGACGGATTCCTGGCGGCGCTAACGCTGTGGTTGGACCCCAACCTCGCGCCGTCGGGAGCTCCCCTCCCCCTCCCGAATCTGCAGGCCCCAGGTCCCCACGGGCCGGCGTCTCCGCCACCTACACGGGCTCGGGGGCCTTCGGGGATTGACAGAAGGGGACCCTTGGCAAGGTCCCCATTGTTCCCCGGGAGCTGGGAAGCTGACTCACGCTCTGAGCACAGAGCCATGCCGACTGTTTTCTCGGCAGCCTTTACCCGAGTGCTTTATTTAGACAGGCTTTATTTACAGTACACATGTTTTCGGCTCGTTATTCTGGAAGCGGGAATGGAAACTGGGCAGAGCAGGAGTTCTCTCCGTGAGCCTCACGTTTGGAAGGGGCTGAGGCTCAGCGCAGTCGAAGGATCCCTCTCCCGCTGGCTAGGTTCCCTAGTGAGATGCTTTGGAGGAAAACCGGGAACCGCTGGGAGTAGAGGGCGCTGGGGCGCACACTTTGGGTCACCCCCCCTCCCCGTCTTATAGTGCTGCTCTTCCAAATGCACAGCCCCGAGCAAAGGGGAGACATTCGCAGGCCCATTGCACAGACTTCAGGGAGGGCAAGGGCCCGCCGGTCACACACAAAGCAAGCGTCTTTAACTTCATTTCCTGGCTCCTTCCTTACTGCGTTGGACCTCCCAGGTGACCCAGATCCCAGTCTCTCCAGATCCTGCTTCGGGCCTTGTCCAGGCTCCTAAGGGCGGGGTTCGGCCTGGGCCAGGCCGCTGAAAGGCCTGTGGTCGCCGGCCTGCAGTCAAGCCTACTTTCTGGCGGCTTTTCAGTAAATGGGGGTGGTCCGGTTAGGGACTGCAGGAAATTGTCTGAGCTAGATTAAATATTTTACAAAACCTTCGGGGGGCCCACGGTTGACTTGAAGCTGGCAATGTTAAACCAAACAAAAGTTAACGAGTTCTCTCTCCTGACTTCTTAGGTACAGTTCAGAGAAAACTGGGGGTAGTGCTTTTTAGAGGAAGCAAATTTAATGGCGTTTCCTCTCATTTTTCTCCATATGGAGATGTAGTCTTCTGGCCGCTTACAGAACTCAGTAGCTTCTCTGGAGCTGGGGTGGAAGAAAGGCCTCTTTGGGGTCTCTCTTCTGTATGTGGGGGGCGCAGCTGACTTGATCTCGCCTCTGAATTGTAAGTCTAAGCCTGTTTGTTGGCTTCGGACTCCTGCGCTCAACCTGACCCGCTCAACCTGACCCGAGGAGGTGCCTGGCCCTCCGATGGGGCGCAGTGCACACACTGGGGCCCCTTCCCGGCCTGCCCCTAGGGCAGACCCTGGGGGGGGGGGAGGAACCAAGCTCTTCAGGAACCAAGGCCCAACAGCCTCAGCTTGGGTTTCTCTCCCTTTCTCCAGTCTTCAGCTGCAAATCCTGAATGGCTTCCTGGGGGTTTGCTGCAGTGTTTCCCTTTCTGAATCTCATATCCCCCGGTCCCCGTGCTCCGGCCTGGGGGGTGGCTTCTCACCTGCATGCGTACCCAACCCATCCCCAGGCTGGAGTGTGTCCGCTCCGCAGGCCAGAAGGGAACCATGGCCAGGAGACGAGGTGGCTTGACCTTTGCAGGCAGGAGAGAGAAGGCAGATTCACAGCTTGCCACCCGCGCTGGGGGGAGACCCCAGGTTGCATGGGGAACTGCCGGCAGGCTTGCCGCAGCCCCAGCGGCTGTGACAGGAGCCAGTAAGAGGATACCAGCTCCGGGAGGCAGAGAGCTCCTGTGCGGGGTGTGTGTGCCCCGGCGGCAAGGTGCACAGGCCGCTCAGCTAGTGGAGCTGCTTGGGGGTGGGGGCTGTGGCTGCTACCCATCCGGCAGAGTGGGGGGGGGGTTGGCTCATAGAGGGTGGGGGCCAAGGTTGGGAATGCAGTGGAGGATGGAGCCTCTGGAGAAGACAATGGCCAAAGGAAGCTGCTCTTAAGGCCCAGCGACCTGGAGACTGGTTCATGGGGCGGGGGGAGGCTGCTCCAAGCAGCCTAGGAAGGGCAGAATCGCCAAAGGATAGAGAGCCTGGAGCCTGGTTGGGTCTTTAAACATGAGTATTTAGGGTGGTGTCTTCCCTACCACACCTTCCCAGGGGAAAACAGGCCCTTTATTTATAAGTCCCCAAAGACCCTAGGGACAATGATCTCAGAGCCAGCATGCTGGTCCAAGGGGCACCTTGGGGGGGGTGTCTCCACGAGGGGCAACCCACGCTGGACCTTTCCTAGGCTCTGAGGGAGGGATGGGCAATGATGGGGGGTGTTCCCACCTCCCCCTCAGGCTGCTGCCATTGGGGGTGAAGTAGGAAGGTGCTGCCTCTAGCTTCGCTGCTGGAAACCATTGTTGAGTCTGCACCCAGCGCTTCTCCGGCGGGCTAATTCTCCACGTGTCCAATTTTCGTGTCTGAAAAAAAGCAGCAGCACAGAAACAAAACCATATGACAGGACTGGGCTGCAAACCTTGAAGAATCGACAGGGTGGGGGAGATGGCGGCTGGAAAGGGGGAGGGGAAATTCTGTGTGCGTTGGGGCGGCAGGGGGAGGGGAGAGGCGAGGGCGCACAACTCAGAAGTTTCGACTATTTCCTACCCGGTCTCACCTCCCGGCGTGCTCATCAGATGCAGTTCCAACTCTCAAACGATTCCGCAGCCCCAGCGCTCGCGGGAGTGTGGAATTACAGTTGGGAGGCGAGGCGCTCGGGGACAGGCGACGCGCAGGGCTGGGAGTGCGGAAGCACAGGCCCGCGGCGGCCAGACGGCTCCGTCCCCCCCTTCTGGTCCCGAGCGGGGAGGTCGGTGACCGCACACCCTCCGCTGGCTGGGGGTTGGGGTGGCGGGTGAGGGGGCCAGGGCTTCTCCCGCCTACCTCTCCGCGGCGCGATGTGCCTCCTCCCCTTCCTGAGATCTATTTCCTTAAAAACTAGCCCAAGGGCCGAACACTGAGCAGCGGGCTCCGCCCCCCCCCCCCCCGCCCCGTGCACTCTCCGCGTTCTCCAAACCCGCGAGGGCACTTTAGACCAGGCCTCTTCCACTCCCCCCACCCCCCCACCCCCGCTTCCGCCTGCGCGCGAGCCTGTGGCGGTCACTTCGGTGACTCTTTGGAGGCCGACGGCCCGGAGCTTTGTTCTCCAAGGGCTTCCCCGTCTCCCCTAACTCATCCCGGTCTCCACACTTTATCTGCACCCCCCGGCCCCACCATGCCCGCGCGCACAAACAACCCCGGTTCATAATCTCATTAACATAGGCCTGAAGGCGAGGTTCCCGGCGCGTCTCCGTGCTGCGCTCTACTTCGCTGCGAGCCGGAGTTTCCACCAGGCGAGCGCCCTGGGCGGGGTGGGGGGGGGGGTGGGGCGCGGGGATGTTGCGGGGGGGGGGGGGCAGTGTTGGCTCCGGGGCAGGATTGGGGCCAGCCGGGAGGAGGAGGCCTCCCGGGACAGCCGGAGCCGCGGGAAGGCCCCTCCCAGCGCCCAGTTGCCGTGGTCCCCGGAGCAGATGGCAACTTTGTCTCCTGGTGTGCGCGCAGCGACTTTCAACACATTCAAAAGGCTGCGCTCAGCCTGTCGGGGAAGCCTCGCTGACATTCAGAACCGATTAAAGACCCGAGACGGTGCCAGGCGCAGTGGAGAGTTATGAATTAATCATGGGGGTTACCGATATCCGAGGCTCCCCAGGGCAGCCCCTCTATTATTAAGCAGCCCCACTGCCCACTCTTGACCCCCCCACCCCCCCGCCCCCGCCACAAAGGGGTAGGCTCGGCGTCTTTTGCACTGCCCAATTAACAGCCACCGGGTAATGTGAAAAGTGTTTGCCCTGCCACCCTCGGTGCAGGCTCCGGTCTCGCCGCTGGGCCTGCCAGACGCGCGTCGGGCAGAAAGCTCAGCCTCTGAGACAGGCCTAGGGTGAGCGCCTCGCCTTGGCCCCGGGGTGGGGTGGAGAGAGGCGCGGTCTCAGGCTCCCTGCCCCGGCTCCGCTCCTTTCACCTCCGCAGGGGAGGAGGGGAAGGCCCTGGCCAGTGGGCGACGCCCGCGGGGGGAACGGGGGGGAGGGGCACCCACCTCCGGGTACCAGTCCTGGGCCTCCCAGAGCGGCGGCAGGTTTGCGGTTTCGTGTGGTGGCTCTGGTGACGTTCCAGGCATGCAAAAACGAGATCTGTGCGTGCACTGAAAACCCGCACAGTCCCTGGGCCTTCTAGGAGGCCCGCCGGCTGGAAGCCACAGGCTCCACGCAGCCCGGAGTCACCCTATGTGCTCCTCACCCCTGGGAACCCGAGCATACATTTCGACCACCGAACCCCCGGTCTGCATATTGTTAAATCACGTACACCCTTCTAATCTTCCCTATTTATTTCCCGGGCCTGCCTGGCCACAGATTTCTGCAAGACAGAGCAGTCTTCGGGTTCCTCCTGCATCCAGAGGGGCCATAAAAAACAGATGGTCTCATTAGGAACAATTTATGCATATATATTTCGAAGAGTTCAGCAGAGCCGGGGTAGGTTTGCAGCCCCTGCGTCAGGCAGGAGCAAAATATCACCACTTGCAAATGTTTCCAGTTTGCAAAATAATGGCCTATCCAAAGTAGCTAAGCAACGAATTACTCAAACACTAGAAGGTTAGATGCCAATATTATCACATTCCTCGTGTTCCTTAAACCGTCCTCCTCCGCGGTCATTGGATTTCGGAGGGAGGCTCGCAGGCCTCGCACCCCTACGCCCGCGGCTTCCTTTCAACGACTATTTCCAATCTCCAAGTCAAATCACTTATTAATTATAGAGGCAACTCGAGCAAACCCAATTACCCGTAGGCAGCCCTTCCCAGATGGGAAGTCTGTCTCGCGGCTCCCACGGTGGCCCAATTTCTGGGGAGCCTTTTTTTTTTCTTTGCGTCCGATTTCTTTTTGCCAGTGGACTGCCAGCGGCCCTGAATGTTTTCTCTCCCCGATTTCTCTTCCTAGAGGCAACTCCATTTTCTTACCCAGTTTGCTTTCCTCCCTCCGAGGAGACGTCCCCGCCCCTTAGGAGGCGCTGCCTTCAGGCGAAATTTACCGCCGCGCCAGGTTGAAGCCTTAGGCGTCGCAGACCTGGCCGGGGAATGGCGGAAGCCGCAGACAGAGCCCTATTCATTTGCAAAGGCGGAAGGCTGAGCGATTAGCTCCCTTGGCTGCCCCTCGACTCCTCTGTCTTCCCTTCAGGCCTAGCTGGTGGCTTGCGCTCACCCCGATTTGGGATATGTGGGCTTGGACTCCCCAGGGGTTCACTCCTGGTCGGAAGGAGGCCACCCCGCTTTCAGTGCCGCCGCAGGTGTGGCCAGATGGTAATAATAATGCTAACCACCGGGATTTTGTGTCAGGCAGCTTCCCTATACATTTAGCTTCTTTAAACCTCACAGCCCCGCATTAGCATGGGCACCATTTCTCCCATTTTGCAGATAAGGAAACTGAGGTTAAGAAATTTGCCTCAA
>CM053612.1:73407075-73463429 GCA_028646535.1 Procyon lotor
ATAAATACATAAAATCTTAAAAAAAAAAAAAAAAGAAATGACTAGGAGGCTTCTGGAGTGGGGAGTCTTTTCTCTCAGGTGTGTGGTGTTTGAGTCCTTCAAAAAGAGAGGGAGAGAGAAAAGCCAGGACTCTTCTCTGCATGAGGGGGAACAGCTGAGGTTTTGCTGGAATGTTTCTGGATTCTCCTTACTGCTTCTCCCGGGAACAAAGTCTGGAGGGGAGCCAACGTGTTCCCGCATCTCTGAGTCCGTGCCGTGCATGGGAGAGACTTGGCCCTCTGACAGCTGATGACGACCCCTGCACACCCCCCTTTGCTTTCCCAGTCATCTCATTCCAAGCTTGCCCCTGAAGGTCGTCGCAGGAGTCGGCACTCACCAGCCGGGGAGAACCAAGTATGCACATCTCTTTCCAGCTCTGCAGTCGGCGACGTCGAGTTGAGAGCTTGAAATCGGGCCCCGGTGGGAGTATTTACACCACAGAAATGGGCAAACACCACAGACCGGCTTTCTCCTCCCCTGAGAGCCCGTGGTGAGGGACACGGCCGTCTGTGCCGTCAAGCCCGTAGAAGTATCTTTCTCGAAGTTTCTTGGAAGTCTACCGTTCTGCTTGTAAAGGCAGAATGAGACTTTGTGAGCAGAGTGGGGTAGATATGGGAGAACCGAGGGGTGTGTGTGCGTGCGTGCGTGTGTGCGCGTGCGCGTGCACGTGTGTAGGGATGAAGGTGTCATACTATCCCATGTTGGTTCAGCCTTTTAAAAAAAATTTTTTTTAAAGATGTTATTTATTTATGTGACAGAGAGAGAGATCACAAGTAGGCAGAGAGGCAGGCAGAGAGAGAGGGGGAAGCAGGCTCCCTGCCGAGCAGAGAGGCCGATGCGGGGCTTGATCTCAGGACCCTGAGATCATGATCTGAGCCGAAGGCAGCCGCTTAACCACTGAGCCACCCAGGCGCCCCTGTTCAGCTCTTTTTCTTTTAAAGATTTTATTTTATTTGAGAAAGAGAGCACGAGTGGGGGGAGGGGCAGAGGGAAAGGGGTCTCCCCGCTGAGCAGGGAGCCCACCTCTGGGCTGGAGAGAGGCGGTCACCCTAAGACCATGACCCCAGCAGAAATCAGACGCTTAACCGACCAAGCCCCCCAGGTGCCCCCAGCTCTTGATATAGAAAAGAAGCCTTCAAACAGTTTGTTTTTAAATTTGGCACGCCCTGGCTGAGGCTGGGGGCCGCCCACTGGACGGGGGCGGGAGGGGGGTCGACAGTGAGAAGGCTGGGGATGGTGGGAGTGACTGCATGTGCAGGGGACCGTCCCTATCTGTCCTTTCCCACGGAGCACAGGATTGTCATTCACCACCTGAAAAGGTTCTAAATCGACGCAGTGTTGAAACGCTCCGGAATGAATGAAATGGAATTAGAGGTGTGCCACGCGAGAGGGCTCTGCGGGCTGACTCCCCTTCGTCTTAGGTTTGGGGCTTTGCCAACAGGACGACGAGAGCTCAAGGAACTCACTGAATGAACGAGTAGGGGCTGGATGTGGAAGCAGTTTTGCTTGCCTCTGTTGTTTTCCTGTATTTTCACTCGGCGAGGCTTTCTGGGCCCCCTAACCTGTGCGGGGGCACCGCGCCCCCATGACTCTGTAGGTCCCCCCGCGGGGGCAGCCTTGCCCAGGTCGTGGCTTGTGGCCTCCTCTATGTGGTCTGTGATCTGTGGTCCGAGGGCAGGGTCTGGGTCCTCGACTTCCTGGGTCCCCTGCTCTGCCCTTGCGAAGCCCATCTTACATTCCCTCGGGAGCCGCGCCCCCCCCCGCCCCCTTGGCATGGTGTCGGTGTCGGCGATCTCTTGTGGAGGAAGGAATAATTTTGTCTCCTGTCACGTAGCAAAATCAAAGCGCTTGGCAAGCACGAAGCCTGGGAGGCCTTTACTGCCACACGTATAATTAGAACTTTGGGCTAAACCTATCCCCGAGGAGCAAAAACATTGCATTTTAAGGCACATGCTTTTGGATTTATTTATTTTTACATTTTTTTTTTTTTTTCCAAAAAAGCCGTTCCCTTCATTCCCTCGGATGACATCATGGCTGAACACAGCACCACAGTTCTGCACCGCTTTGAAGGGGGAATATTTTGCATGCCGTCTGTCATGTCAGACCCTTCTGAACCAGACCTTACCGGGGAGCCCGGGATGGGCCTTTTCCTTCAGGTGCGAGGATCATTACAAGGCGAGCATTCTTAGACCGGGTCTGTTCCCAGCCCAGCATTTCCACATATGGATATTAATTTATGTGATCACTTGAATACAAACGCTCAGCTGTCTCCATAAGTTATAGAAGCAATCATCCCAGGGAGCATCGGAGACACCGAGAGTCAATTCCTGTGTAATAATTTCATATTCGAGCCAGGGATGCCAAATCACGGCCCCTTTGGATAAAATGTGAGCCTGTGGAAACACTCCCCTCCCCCTTTTTATTATTGTGCATTTTATTTCTCCATAAAATACGTTTATGCCCTGGAAAAACAAACCAGCCCAGGGGGCCAGGCTGACAGCGTGATGCCGGGGGTGCCGGCTCGGGGCTGCTCGAAGCTTCTGACTCAGCCACTAGCAGGCACCGGGATGAGGGAGTGTGTCCGGGAGCCGCTGAGAAAGCTCTCCCGGGGCCGAACCTTGAGGGGGCAGGCATCCGGAGACCGCCAAGCCTTGGAATAGAAATCCCGTAGCCTTGGGACGAAAGGAGGTCATCCAACCCCAGTTTGCATCTTGGTGAGAAGCCTTTATTCCTTTTTTTTTTTTAAGATTTATTTATTTAGGGGCACCTGGGTGGCTCAGTGGGTTAAAGCCTCTGCCTTCGGCTCAGGTCATGATCGCAGGGTCCTGGGATCGAGCCCCACATCGGGCTCTCTGCTCAGCCGGGAGCTTGCTCCCCCCCCCGCCTCTCTGCCTACTTGTGTTCTCTCTCTCTATGTCAAATAAATAAATAAAATCTTTAAAAAAAAGATTTAATTTACTTATTTGAGAGAGGGAGGGGTCGAGGGAAAGGGAGAGGGAGAGAATCTCAAGCAGAATCCACATGGAGCACGGAGCCGACACAGGCTCGATCCCACGAGATCCACTGAGATCATGACCTGAGCTGAAACCAAGAGTTGGGCGCTTAACCCACTGAACCACCCAGGTGCCCTGCCTCTATTCCTCTTCAAAAAAAAAAAAAAAACAAAACAGAACACAACAGCTTTATTGAGATATAATTCACATACCATACAATCTACCCATTTAAACTGTACAATTCAGTGATTTTTAGTACATTCACACAGGAATCATCATCCCTTTTTATTATCCCCCAAAGGAGCTCCATATCCATGAGCAGTCACTCCCCATCTCCCTCCAACCACTCTCTGGTCCCAGGCAACCACTCATCTACTTTCTGTTTCTATAGGTTTGGGTGTTCCAGAGATTTCATATACATGAAAGCAGGCAGTATATGTCTTTTGTGACTGGCTTCCTTCACTCAGCATAACGTTTCCAGGATTTATCCCTGTTGTGTGTCAATCTTTCTTTTTATAGCCGAATAATATTCCAATGTGTCGATTTGCCGCATTTGGTTTATCCGCTCATTTGCTGGTGGACATTTGGGTTGTTTCCACCTTTTGACTATTGTGAATAGCGCTGCTCTGAACATTTGTGGACGTATGTTTTCATTTCTCCTGGGCATATACCTAGCGTATGTTTTCATTTCTATTGGGCGTATACCTAGGAGCCTGATCGTTGGCTCATACGATGACTCTTAGGTTTAACTTTAGTGAGAAACTGCCAGACTCTTTTCCACAGTGATTGTACCATCTATATCCCCACCAGCAATGTATGTGGGTTCTAGTTCCCTTTTTTAAATTTTATAAATTGTGGTGAAGTACATATAACATTTACTGTTTTAATTATTTTCTTTCTTCTTTTTTTAAAATTTTATTTATTTGACAGAGAGAGAGTGATCACAAGTAGGCAGAGAGGCAGGTGGAGAGAGAGGGGGATGTGGGACTCAACCCTCTCAGGACCCTGAGATCACGACCTGAGCTGAAGGCAGACAGATGCTCAACCAACTGAGCCACCCGGGCGTGGCAACCCCTCCCTCCGCCCCCGTAACCTATATTCTACTTTCTATCTCTATGAATTGACCTGTTCTAGAGTTCCAATTCCTTTTCTAGTTTTCCCGACAGCTGTTTGTCTGGGTTCTGCTTGAATACCCCAGTGACAGAGGGCTCACTCCTTTGCCAGGCAGCCCATTCTGGTATCAAACACATCTGCTGGTAAGTCTTAAAACTTCTGCCCCAGTCAGCTCCCATCAGACCAAAAAAACCGAGGGGTTCTAGGATCTAGCTCAGGAAAGACAGTCTCTTAGCAGGATAAGGAGTGAGCAGCTCTGACCTTGGGCCCCCCCTTGGGTCCCCAGCTCAGTGTCTCTTGAGACCTCTAAGTACTAAGGGGTGGGGTCCAAAGGGACACTGACATGTTTTATATACAAACATGTTTTATATACATGTTTGTATATATGTATATATGTATACATGTATACATATGTTTTATATACAAAACATAAAAGCAGTCTAGCTTATGAAGTGCACTGTCACACCTGGCCCGCAAAGACTGCCCCTTCCATCATTGTTCTAAGCCACAAGGTTGCTTGGGATGGTCCGCAGGCCCTCTCCCTCCATCTTTGCTAGTCTTTGTTTCTGAAGATACTACTAGAATGACGGATGATGCTGTATGTGTCTTATCTTCTCTCTTAGGGTTTCTGTCTCTTTCATTGTGCTCTGGGTTCTGAAAGAATCTCTTGATTTTTTGTTTTTTTTTTTTTTCTTTCAGGCCATCAATCGATTTCTTTCAACTGTCCCATATTTTAGATTACCACGGGTTCTTACTTTCTCCGATGGTTGGTGGCACCATCTTGCTTTGTGGACTCCACGGCTTCTCACATCTGAGGATAAAGCTTTCCCTTCTCTTCTTCCCCCCGCCCTGCCCTCCCCCTGCCCCTGCTCATCCTTCTTGAAATTCTCCCATTTACCAAATTATCGGTTTCCACCAGGATCAATTATCCTGTTGCTCTTCTCTGTCTTTCTCTTCATTGTTGAGGGCATTGTTTAGATGAACCGCTGGGGAGGGTGTCTCTTCCCGTGTAGCAGGAGGAACGGGATCAGAAGCCTTATGTTGCATGGGTGGGGGTTGGTGGTTGGTGAACTCCATTTAGGTGAGCCTGCAGGGGGCGTGGGGGTCTCCCAGATGATGGGTCATGGGCGAGCGTTCTCCCAAGCCCACTTACGTGCCCATGAGCCCCTCCAGTTCTCCTCAATGTGTTCCAATTCTTCAGAAGACGGTCTCTCCCCCTTTGGCATGAACCCCAATGACAACTCCAAGAAACCAAGACTCAGGGCTCACGGCTCTCTTACTCCCCGAGATGGGGATGGTGGTGCTGGGGTGGGCAGCGGGTCTGCTTGCAGACCCTCAGTCAATCCTGTTTCCAGCCCCAGTTCCCACTCCTGCCCTCGGCAGTCAGGGGGTTGGGGGGGCACTGCAGTCTCAGCCTGGTGCCTCTTCTTTGTGCTTCCCCGCCTGGGAGGATTCCAGCCGTGGCTCACTCTGCTCTGTGTCACCTGTCACCACCCTTCCTTCTGCTCTCTGTCTCCCAGAAGGGTGTTGAAATCCCTCATCTGGCGACACCCTGACCCCCCTTCCTTATTGTGGGTTTATACCTTTTTCGTTCCTTCACGGTTATAGTAAAGGGAGTTTGGGAGGGAGGGGAGATAAATACATGTGCTCTAAGTATGTAAAACAGATAGTCTGGGTAAAACAGTTACTCCGTGGAGTAACTGCTCAACAAATGTCAGCTCCTCTTAAAATGATCACGTGCCATGGTCATGTCCTGGGGTGTGCAGGGAGAGGTATGAGGGTCAGGGGGACAGTGGGGTTCTTGGTCAGGGCGGGCGGAGAGGGAGCGAGGCTGTGGTCTCTCTCCGCAAATCTTCCGTGGCTTCTAGCTATAGTTTTTCCTCTTAAAAATTTATTATTTAAAATTGATTTTTAATTGCATTAATAATAAATGAGTATGTGCCTTTGTAAAAAACGTAAAACCTCGAAATAGCCTTCCGCCAATTCTAGTCCCCTGCTGCCTCCTGTCTCGGCTTGGGTCCGGGAAGCAGGCCCCGACGCAGGGCTTGGAGGGCCAGCTCTTTATGGAAGAGATGGTCCCAGGAAGCCCCAGGAGAGGGGTGCAGAGTTGAGCCCGGGAAGGGGAGGAAAGAAAACCAATAAAGGCATGGTTATCCGGGAACTTAGCACTGTGGGCAGCTGGGGCTCAGTCTTGCTGGGGGTCTGTGGCCATCAGGGGAGAGCAGCTCACCCAAGGAGCCAGGGTGCTGGGGGCTTTAGCCGCCATGCTTGCTTCTTGGCCATGCTCCACGATCGGGGGCGGGGGGCGGTCCTTGCCATGGCTTCTGAGTTCATAGCTCATGAGATTCACTTCACCAAGGCCCCCCCCGCCCATTCCCCCAACATTCCCCTTAGAGGTAAGAGGGGCTGGTCACTTCCACTCCAACTCAGAATTTGGGGTGTCAGGTTGGTAGCTTGAAAACAGCCACGGGGGAAGCATTTACACCATGGAAATTGGCCAACGCCCCAGGTTTTAAACATTTGCTGCCTGGCCAGTGTCTGACCTCTGATGGAGAGCAGATACAGGGGATAGGCAAACAAGCTAAACGGCATCCCAAGGAAGCTGCTTGATAGCTCTAGAAGGTGGGCCATTTTGCAGAACCGCCCTCCTACGTGCTTCAGTACGCTAGGTTCATTCAGAAAAGGATATGGCCAGATGGAAACAGACTGAAGTAACATAACCAGATGCAGTCTGGTCTGGATGGGATACTGGTTTGCAAAAACGTTTGTGGGTCTGCTGGCACACAGAGCTGGGGAGCTCTGGATATGTTCTGAGTGTTAGTTGAGATGATGATTTCCTGAAATGGGAAGGTAGAGATCCTTGACTAGAAAAAGCACGTTGCTTATTGTATCTAGAATACAAGTATGGCTTGTTTTTTTAATCTTGTTATTTTTTAAGATTTATGTATTTATTTGAGAGAGCAGGGGAAGGGGCAGAGGGAGAGCAAGAAAGAGCGAGTGAGTGAGAGAAAACCTTGAGCGGGAAGCCCAAAGAGGGGCCCGATCCCAGGACCCCGAGATCATGACCTGAGCCAACAAAACCAAGAGCTGGGTGCTTAACCGACTGAGCCACCCAGGCGCCCTACAAATACGTCTTTATAAATATATACGTGCAGAGAAAAATGTAGAAAGATAGTGTGGTAAGCAGAATCCACACCCTGATCTCGGCACCTGTGCGTGAGAGGAGATTTCACTCCTGTGATCGTGTCGTGTGATAAAACACAGTTGATCTTAAAGTTGGGAGATTTTCCCGGTGGGCCTCACCCCATCCCAAGAGCCCTTTAAAAGCAGAGCATTTTCTTTGCCTGGTGGCCAAAGAGGCAGGTAGAAGGAGAAGTCAGAGAGATTCGAAGCAGGAGAAGGCTTTAGATGGGCTCTTTCTGGCTTGAAGACATGCAAAAACCAGAGGATAGCCAGGAAGGAACTTGGGAGGATTTCAGTCGTGTAGCCACAAGGACCTAACTTCTGGTAATCGCCCGGACGAACTTGAGAGTGGATTCTTCCCCAGGCTCTGCAAGGAGCAGCCCAGCCTGGCTGACACCTTGACTTTGGCCTTTTGAGGCTCAGAGCAGAGAACCAAGTCCACTCAGACTCCTGACCTACAGCGGTGACAGGTAGTAAACGGATGGGATTTTAAGCAACCAAAGTTTCGGTCATTAGCTACCAAGCTGTAGACAACCAAGACGGATGTGCACTTAGGTGTTAGTGGCGGTGATATTGGGGAGGTGAGAGTGTGAGGTTTTTATTTTAACCTCTCCAATGGTCTGTATTTTGTAACATTCTGCGGCGGGCCTGCTCTTCCATTTATTAAAAGGATGTATATTTTTTAAGCCCTTTTAGATCGCTGGAGTGGGGGAGGGGAAGCCCATCCCTTTATTCCCCTCTCCCACCCCAGACAACCTACCGCAGCGTTTTTCTGTGCCTCCTCCACGATACTTGCTGTATTTTGTACCGCTTATGTTATTAGTAACGTCGCATTTTTAATTTAAATCATCTTAAAAAAAAACAAACGACAACAGCCAAAATACTTTAGCCTCCTCCTGAGCAATAATATTCATGAAGTCATGGGTTGATTGTGCCAGTTCTTTTTTTCCTAGCATATCAAAATACATAACCATAATTATTAAAAAATACGGGTCTGTGTACCTCCAGCGGTATACAACACAGGCTCTGGGAACGGCTGATCCCATATAATCCTTTTGCAGCTTTGGCTGCAGTTGAAAACAAAAGCCTGGGAGGGGTTGGCTCCTAGGTGCCCGGCGACTTCAGCTGTGACCCTGCCCACCAAAGCCCACAGGCTGGGGGACGCCAAGGTCTGGCCACTGTCTGGGTCACGGAGGGGAAAAGAATTTAACGGCAGGAGGAGGTAAACCCAGATTTGTGTTTCTGAAAACCGCCTCTGCCCCTGGCTGGGTGTCAGAGCCCCGGATTCAGCCGAGCGAGGCCATCTGACTCCTCAACTCCGGACTCAGGCCACTTTTCCTTCCAAGGAAAAGACCAGAAGCATGAGAAGTCCCAGAGGGAATCAGGCATCAACCAAAGACTAATAGGCACAACCGGGCTTTTTTGTCCACTTTTTGGTTTTTACCCGGAGGAAGGAGGGAGCAGGAGATAGAGTGTTAGGTAATTTTTTTTTTTTTAAGATTTTGTTTATTTATTTGGGAGAGAGTGCATACACATGTACGCAAATGAGACAGAGAAAGAGAGAGAGAGAGAGCCAACTAGCGCACAAGCAGGGGGAGGGGCAGAGGGAGAAGCAGCTCACGGCTGAGCAGGGAGCCTGATGGGGGCCGATCCCAGGACCCTGGGATCATGACCTGAGCTGAAGGCAGACGCTTCACTGACGGAAGCCACCCAGGTGTCCCGATAAATTTGGTCTTAATATGGCCAGGACTCATGGGGAAATCTATGCCAGATTTTTTCCTGGTCAAAGAGCTTCCCAACTGGGCAGCTTGAATAAGTTAGTTAACGTCTCTGTTTCTTTATCTTTGAAGTGGCTCTAACGTAAAAGGTGGGTTTTGCCAAATGCTGCTGATGAAGGTGAAAATACTTCCTATTAGAATATTTACTGGTACGTTTGAGGTTCTCAGTATCCAGAGATCGATTGATCTATCTATTTATCTATCTCCCACCCCTTCTACCCTCACCCCTCCACAGTTTGCTCTGAAAGTAGTAGCCAGAGGGTCCCCTAAAACCCGCGTCAGCTTCTGGCCCTTTTGGCTTAGAATCCTCCAGAGCCTCACTATGTCACCTGAGTGAAAGCCAAGGGCGGTAGGAAGGCCTTGTCTGATCTGGGGTCTTCCCTGCCCCGACTTCTCTGAGCTCATGGCCTGTTAGCCCCTCTCCTCCGCTTTAGACACACTAGCCTCTTTGCAGTTCTCGGAATACACTGGGCCACTCCCACCTCAGGACCTTTGCACTGGGGGTCCCGTGGCCTGCTCTTTCTCCATCTGCACGGCTCCCTCTCGCACCTCCTCGAGGCCTTTGGTGAATCGTCAACTAGCCCCCATCCCCGACCGCATATCAATGTTCTCCGTTCCCTTTCCTGCCCTCTTTCTCTCCTTCCCACCTCCCACCGTAAAACACGCTGCATATTTTGCTTATTTATTTGTTTTCTACCTTTCTCCCCTGCAAGAATGTAAGCTCCATGACTACAGGGATTTTTTAAAAAAATCTATTTTGTTCACAACAGTTTTCCAGGGCCTTAGAACAGCGAGTGACATATTGCAAGGGCTTAGTGATTATTTGTTGCATAACGAACAAACCGAATGAGCGACGGGCGGAGCTGGTGCACCGTGGCCTGATTTTCGCAGGGTACCGCCTCGGGCTCCTGCAGGCCTTGGCCCGGGGAGCCTGTTTCTCTCCCAGGACCCCTTGCAGTTTGAACGCCAGTGGCCACGCTGTCTGCTCTTCAGCAACCCTCCCGAGCAGTCCTCAGTTGGCTTCGCTTTTGCTGGATTTTCAATACGTGATTTCCCCCCATGGACTGAACGGGAATCATTTAAAATCATTCACGAGAAACTCATGGCTGTGCTTTCAGTAGGCAGCTTCGCAGGCCACGAGCGCCTGGTAGGGGAGGTGAAAAGCAGAGAGGGAAAACCCCTCGGCCCGCTTTCCGGTCCCCTGTACCCCCCGCCCCCCAGGCCTGGGTCAGCAGAGAGGCTGTTTCAGCTGGGAAAAGCTGAATGAAGCATGGCTATGGCGGGGTCCCTTCCCCACTGACGCCCCCTGTGCCCCGGGCCCGGGCCGGGAAGCCGCTCCCCAATGACTCAGCCTGGAGCCTGCCCCTGATCCTGGCTGAGGCCACACAGTCCGGGGCCCCGTGGGGCCTCGTGGCAGATCTGTCCCCAGCCTGGCCTCCAGTGGCTCACGCAACAGGAGTCCATGATAGGCCCTCACTGGCTCCCTCTGGGTCTGATACAAACGGTCAGGGGCAGCCCCTGAGGTTCAGCAATGTCGACCCCTGTGCCCCTGAGCCCTTTCCCAGCAGCTTAACCCATCCGGTTGCGGTTGCGCCAGGCAGGGCGGCTCTGCTCCTCCTGCGGGCTTGCCTTGACCTGCCCTTGGCAGCAGACACTTGCGGCCCCGCCCACCTGCCGGTAGCCAGGCCTCTGTGCGGGGAGGCTGTTCTCGCTGCAAACACCTCTGACTCCCTGCCCGAGGGATTTTTCTGGCAGCACCCCCCCCCCTCCCCCGGGCAGCCTGGAGCAGGACAAAGGGGGGCGATCAATGGACAAATAGTGCAGCCGCCTTACCGCTGGCTGGGGGCAAGTTCAGGGGCGTGTTCTATACTATCTGCCGGAGGTCCCCAGGGGGACTCGTCCCACCCAGTGGCCTGCAGGAACACCGCCTTTCCGTCCTCTGCTCTCATCTCCCTTCCAGTTAGCACCTCGAAGATCGCAGTGGGTTCAAGATGACTGCAAATTCCTCGTCATTCTCCTCGCAGGTGGCAGGGGACCATCCTCCCATCACACGTCTGCAAAGACACCCTGGAGTCCCAGCCCCCGCTGCCAACGGCCGGACGGGACCTTGTTTGGAGCCGGGCTGGTGGCCCGATGTCATCAAGTTAAGATGAGGTCTTCCCAGAGTCGGTGGCCCTTCAATCCAATGGCAGGTGTCCTTTCAAGAAGAGGGAACGACACGGACACAGGCACGCAGCTATGGCACGTCACAGCAGAGGCAGACATCAGGGTGGCGGGGCGGAGGACGGGGAACACTGAGCCCCAGAAGCCAGGAGAGAGGCCTGGAACCGACTCTCCCTCTGGGGCCTCCAGAAGGAACCAACCCTGCCGACACCTGGATTGGGGCTCGTGGCCTCCAGACCTGGGAGAATGAATTTCCGAGCTGGCAGACAGCAACCCGCATCGACTCGCTGGCTCTTTAGGAAACGGGCCTTCCAGCCCAGCTGATGCTCAAATTGTAAATTCGTGAGCAAGTAAAGTGATTGTTATTTATTTTAAGCCGCCTAGTGTGGGGGTGGTTAGTTGCCTGGCAATAGACAACTGAAACACACATGAACTTCCGGCCCTGGGATCCTCCTTTTAGAGCCCTACATCTTCCCCGTTCCTTCTTGCTGATCGGCTGCACTTCAAACTCAATCTGCTTCTTGCCGCCCCCTTTCCAGGCCTGGCCCCCCGGGAACGGTGCTCCACCCTTCGGCTGCCCCTGCACCCACGCTCAAGCGGGTGTCCCCCGCACGTCTTCCCCAGAGGTAGGGCTGGGACGGGTGGCCCTGCCGTGCTCCCCTCAACATGTCCCTTGTCCTTAGCCCTTCAGGCGGCCTCTTCAGACTGGTAGGGGGGGAAGTGAGTCTCCGCCAGCTCTTGTCCGCAGCCCTTCTCAGCATGCGCCGCACCCCCACAGCCCAGCATTTTCACTGGGTGGCCATTCTGGTCCCTGTCCTTTGCTACATGGAACCCCGTCACCTCTGCAGCAAACCTCATGAGATCACATCACGTCCCCTAGCGCTTTGTGGAACTTTTGTCTGGTGATACAGATGAGCGCGTACAGAGCCAAAATGGAAAGGGTATTTCTCACTGGGGACGGTGGTCAAAGAGTTTTAAAGCCATGGGCCAAAGCCAGGTTGAGTGGAAGCATTTTCCGTAATTTGTAGTCAAAATTATCCCCGACACCCTCTTTTTCCATCCCCCACTGGATGACGCAAACTCTCTTCTTCCCGTCCTTCCCAACTAGCCGTGTGGCCTTGATTTCTGCCTTAAGTCTTGGTTGCGTTCTTGCCCCCACACCTGCAAAGCCCTTGGCCTCTCTCCCCTCTCTCCCTACCCGCCCTGTCTGATCTGATCCTTCAAGTCCGGGCTCGAGCCCCGCTGCGCGCATCTGTGCCTCCTGCGATGCCCCGCCCCGGATATTACCTGCCCAGGGATGTCTGGGCCACGCAGCCCCACTCCCTGGATTCGAATTCCAATTCTGCTGCCTACTGACGCTGTGAACTTGGACGAGTTAATGAACCTGTCTGAGCCTCGGCTGAGTCATCTGTGAAATGGGGAACATTACACTATCTGTCTCGTAGGGCGGTAATGAGGACTAAATGAATAAATTCAACATGAATTTGATGGCCTTGGGTCTTGCTCTTCTTGGATGTTGAACTTCCTTCTAGGTTCCTGGCTGGCCTGGTTTGCAGCCTATCTACCCCACGCCCTCCCAGCTGGCTGCTCTCACGCCCGGTAGCCGTGTCCACCCCCGGGCGGCACACTGCTTGGAGCTGCCCCTTGGGCTGCCTCAGCCCAAGTGCTTTCTTGCCAATCTGCGTGGGAACCTCGGAGGTGGCTTTCACGGGCTGATTTGATGTTCAACTCCTCTTTTCAGTCGCGAAGGGAGAAAGGGGCTTAAGAGTATTAAAGTATCATTTCCTCGCTAGACGGGGCATGAGGGATCCCTTTGGCTGCCTGAGGTTTGAGAAGTGTGGCGATTGTACTACCGGTGGTAAGAAAATAATAGCGGGACCTCTGAGCCGCCACTGAGCCTGGCGTGTGTGGCCCTGACCTGCCAGCCCCGGCTGGAGGCTCTGTACAGAGCCCCCTCCCGGAAGCCCCCCACATCCCGGCAAAGGAGGGACCATTGTCCTTGCTTTACAGATGCTGGAACTGAGGCCCAGCGAGCCAGAGTCAGTTTCCCAAGATCACACAGCCAGGAAGAGGCTGGGGGTGGAGAGGGGGTGGGGGGAGCTGGGAGGAAGCTCAAGTTTGACTTTTTCCCAAAGCCCACTCCGCCCTTTCCCTCCCCCGGCCATCTTCCTTGTGCACTGGCCTGAATCCTCTCTCTAGCAGGGAGCCTACCCTGCTCCCCGGTGCCTCCTCACCCGCTCTCAGCCTGGCCTGGGCTGTCCCTCCCCAGGCCAGCTGGGTTTGGCTCTAGGAAATGTGATTAAAGTTGGTCTCTCCAGAGAGGGTCTGTTCGAAAGAATCAAAGGCTCGAAGCAAGCAGAATGTTCATAATGTTGGAATAAACCCCCGTGCTTGGGCGGCTGCGGAAATATTAGACCTCCCAGCAAAACCTGCTGGGTTGTCAATTCAGAAACGGTGAAGGGGAAGATGAGAATGAAAGGAAGCCCCGGCTCCGGCAAATGCTAGCATTCCGACAGCAGCTAGGTCCCCGGAATCTTTACAGTGTGAATTCAGAGAGAAGAAAATATCTATCTGGGCGAGCAGGCGGTTCTCCGTCTCACTTTTAATTGCACCTGGAAAGGGGCTTCATATCTCAGCCAATTTCTGCATCATCTTTTGCAAATCTTGGGCCGCTCAGGTCCCCGGGGGGTTTGTGTAATAAAACGGGATGGTTAAAGGGCATGTTTCTGCATTAACGAATCTTTCTGCACTGGCTGGGCCCGCGCATTATGTAAATGTTTACTGTAATTAAGAGATGAAGTTGTCACGGTGTAGTATTTTGGTTGCTGGTGTAGAGTTCCCGCCGTGCCCCAGCCATGAATAGTCACCCGAGAAGGAGGACTTCTCCTTCGGAGAAGCAGCGGAGAGAGGAAAAGGTAGAAACGCGTGCATTGTACTTGGCTAACCCCGGGAAGGATCGTGTGGTTATGACGTGGCCCTGGGCCCCGGGTACAAGGAAGAGCCGCGTTTATGTCATACAGCCTTGCGCCTGAAGTAGGATTTCTCCTGCCTGATCCCAAAGACAAGAGGCCATGTGGAACTCCACGGCCTCTACTTGCACGCGTTTGTTTGTGTTCGGAGGGGGCAGTGGTAGAGAATTCCAGCATTAAAAAGAAGGAAGTATAATTTTTGGACGGTGAAGCACACATCTTAAAAAAAAAATGCAGCTTTTTTGAGGTGTAATTGACATCCGATAAACTGCATGTATTTAAATGATATAATCTGATCGGTGTTGACGTATGCGTCCACCCGTGAAACCATCACCGTAATCAAGATCATGAATATATCCGCTGCCCCCCAAGGTTTCTCCGTGCCCCCCTGTGATCCCTCCCGCCTGCCTCTCCCTGTTCCCCATCCCCAGGCAACTGCTGATCTGCTTCCTGTCACTGTAGACTAGCTTGCATTTTCTAGAATTTAATATAAATGGAAACATGCAGCATGTGCTCTCTGGCTTCTTTCCCTCGGCGTGATTATTTTGAGATTTATTCGTCTTGCGTATTTGTTCCCTTTATTGATGAGTTGTATTCCACTGCACGGATATACCGCAATTTGTTTATCCATTCATCCGTTGGTGGATATTTGGGTTGTTTCCAGTTTTCGGTTCTTACGGATGAATCTGTCGTGAACGTTTATGCACCTATATTTCCATCTTTCTTGGGGAGACATCCCGGAGAGGAATGGCTAGGTCATCCCGTAGGTATCTGTTCAACTTTATTGAAAAAAAGCATTTTCCAAAGTGGTTGGACCAATTTCCATTCCTATCAAACATGGCTCTACCACCTTGCCGACATCTGGTGTCATATATCCCAGTTTTCATGTGTGTGTGCGTGCGTGTGTGTGTTTTAATTAAAATTTCATTTTTATGCACCTTAAAACTCCGTAAGGAATGCAAGCGTGCATCTTTTTTAAAAAAGATTTTATTTAGGGGCGCCTGAGTGGCTCGGTGGGTTAAAGCCTCTGCCTCTGGCTCAGGTCATGATCTCAGGATCCTGGGATCGAGCCCCGCATCGGGCTCTCTGCTCAGCAGGGAGCCTGCTTCCCCCTCTCTCTCTGCCTGCCTCTCTGCCTGCTTGTGATCTCTCTCTCTCTGTCAAATAAAAAAAAAAAAAAAGATTTTATTTATTTATTTGAGAGAGAGACAGCACGAGTGGGCGTCAAGGAGAGGGAGAAGCAGACTCCTCACTGAGCAGGGAGCCCAACTCTGGGCTCGATCGATCCCAGGACCCCAGGATCATGACCTGAGCCGAAGGCAGATGCTTAACCGACTGAGCCCCCCAGGCATCCTGAGTGCGTACATTTGTAACAATTTGTCAAGTTGCGCACGAGATGTCTGCATTTTACTGGATGTAAATCATTTCCCCATAAAATCCTATGGACAAGTAGGGAGGAGAGTCCCTTGAAATTCAGTCGTCTTTCTATCCTTCGAAATGGCTTTTCCGACCAAGTCAGGGACCTGGCTCCAGGCTCTAAGAAAGCCTGCTGGGTCTTGGTGACAAGGTGAGGTGTAGGCCTGCTAGATGTGGTTCTGGCTGGGAAAGGCACAGGTGACTCATCCGGTTTCCTGAATCCTGGAAAATTGTGCCCTGGGCTTTTTTGTGAGGCTCTTCTTTGAAGTTCTAGAGATGAAAGCTTTGCACGCCGCAGCCACTCCCCGCCCGCTGATGGAGGTGGCAGCCCACTCTGGGCCAAGAAAGGGGGGGGGCACTGCCCTGGGGTCAGACTGGTGGGGTTGGCGTCTGAGTGGGGTGGACACAGGAGTAAGACAGCCCTGCAGCTCACCTTGTAGGGGCCATGCCCAGACCCCATCGCCTTCCGGAACACCTCGGAGTGAGGGTTGCCTGGCTCTGGTGGCCCGGTCTGGGGGCTTAGTCATTGCCCACTGAAAATCCCACGTTGATAGCCCAGTGCACCTGGATCAGGGGCTCCCAACCTGGGGCTGTGCTGCCGGGTAGTGCCAGGGGTGTTTAGAAACGGTGTTCTTGGGGATCACGACGTCAGGGGGCCCATACGAGGTGAGTGGGCAAGGATAGTGTGTGGGACGGCCCCGTGCAATGAAGGACTGTCCTTCCCCAGTTAGAGCGTGCCCTGGGATTGAGAAATAAGCTTTTTTTTTTTTTAAGTAGGCACCATGCCCAGCGTGGAGCCCAACATGGGGCTTGAACTCACAACCCTGAGACTAAAACCCGAGATGAAGAGTCGGCCGCTTAACCCACGGAGCCAGCCAGGCGCCCCGGAAACAAGCTGGTTTTGGTTAGGTAAGAGTTAATCGATTGCCTCAGTGGTAGATATTCCTGTTTTCTCAATTCTTTGAAGTCATCTTTTTTTTTAGTTTCATTTAAAGTGAACTCTATGTTCAATGTAGGTCTTGAACTCACGACCCTGAGATCAAGAGTCGCATGCTCTGCTGCACGGAGCCCGCCCTGCACTCCATCCTTGAATTCATCTCGGGGTGTCCCTCGGAGCCTTCAAATCTTACTGGCTGCGTTCATACTGCATGGCCGCCCCTGGTAAAGAAACACGTCTGGAACGTCAACAGCATGAAAACCCTCTGCAGATCAAAACTGTTCTCTAGCTTAAAGGTTACTCGTGAGCCTGGCCCCGTTTCGAAACTTTCTGGCACTCCGACGTGTAGTTCTAGAGGCGTTTAAAGAGCAAGGTTGATTTCAAGAGCCGCGAAATGGTTTCTTAGCCTTATTTCGTTTTACTTTTCTTTTTTTGGAATTCACTTCGCACGTCGCCTTTGAAGTGAACCTAGACTGCCCGGATGGTCTTGGCGTGCAGCCGTGAGGGACGCAGACGGGGACTTCTGGCTGGTGTGACCCGTGCGGAGAAGGGAGTTGCAGTTTTCTGACATTAAATATTAACACTGGGGATTAATAATGAAGGCTGACAGTTCCTTTCTTGGTGTTTCTGAGCGCGTCTCTCCCCAGCCCGCGAGGCCAGCAGGCCCGGGCCCTTCCCCCTGCCTGAGCCATGTGGCCGGAGGCCCCTGCTCTCTGAGGTCAGGAGAGGTAAGGAAAACAACCCTCTTGTCACCCAGAGAGGCAGGAGTGCCTGCCTGGGCCACTGTGTGCGGCTCCAGGCTTGTCCTCATCCTCCCCGGCGACAGGAAAGCAGCTGGTGGCAGAGGGAAAAACAGGAGGTGGATGAGGGGCTAGGGGGCTGGGGGTGGGGGCTGCCTTCCAGGCCCGAGGTTGGGGGAGCCGGAGGAGGAGAGAAGCTTGTGGCCAAAAGAGAAGGGGGACTAGGGGTCCCTGTGCGCGGATGTGTCGCCCTGAGGAGACCCAACACCTCCTCAGCTTGGCCCCCCTGCTCTCAGAGCCTAACAGCTTTGTTATGAGCTGAACGGCAAACCTTCTTCCCGGCCAGGACGCCTCAGACTGGTTAGGGGGGTGGCAGACGTCAGTGCCACCCAGACCCGAGCCGCACAGACCCTGACCTTGCCGCCCCTCGCCTTGCGTGACCCCCACCCCACCCCCCCAACTTCCCCAACGCCCCAGGTCTCAGCTACGCTAGCCGCCAGGCCTACAGAGAGCTCTGGCGACCTGTGGACCAAGGAACACCGGGGCAGCCTTGAACTTACATGCAGGGAGCGGGGCCGGCTGAAGTCTGCGCTCGGTGCTGGAAAATTAGACACATGGTGATCTCTTACATAATAAAAGGTACAAGGAATCCGATGTGAAATAGCCCCCCCCCCGTTTGATTTTCCACACTCTATTGATGGATGATTGCATACTTGCTTTGCTTTAATAAAACATTCCCCCCCCACCCCCCCACCCCCATGTCCCTCTCCTTGAGTGGTGATGGCAGAGAGCAGAGGAGAAAAATAGAAGGACAGCAGCAGAGAAATCGGTAGATGTCGGAACTCGCGTTTATCCGTGGGGAGCGTGAGCGCGGCCCTCGGAGAGCTCGGCCTCTGCGGACATTTTCAGGGGACCCAGGCCCCTTCAAGCAGGGGCGAGAGTTTGAGGTCAGTGGCCTGGCTTTTGCTCGTACCCCCCTCTGAGGGAAAAGGAATTTAATCTAAGAAGCTCAGAGGCTCTGAGGAAGATAGCCATTGTCTCTGAGGGAAAAGCTCGTGTCCAGAAAACGTCTGGGGACGCCAAGGGCTGGTGGCCCTCTGGTGTGGGGAGCCGAGACCTGGGCCAGGATCGTCTGCTGGCCTCTCAGTGGCCCTGTCACGCGAGGGCTTTGGTTGGATGGTGAGGCGAGCACCGTGTCACCTGGCCTGTCACCGCTGCCGGCCTGACTTTGCCCTGAGACGGGGCAAGGTGGCCGGAATGAAAGAGGAGGGGGGCCGGAAGCCTCCGTCAATGGTGCTAATTAATTGGGCTCGTGGTCGCCTCGCACCTCTCATTTGAGGCTGTACAGGTGTTCCACAGACATTAATTAATGAGGCCCGGCGCGCTTCCTGTGGGGTTTGGACAGATGTCTGATTCCAGCGGCCCGTCTTCCCGGCATCGGGGCAGAGCGCGAGGGCTTTGGTTGGATGGTGAGGCGAGCACCGTGTCACCTGGCCTGTCACCGCCAGGAAAGCCTGGGCAGATGGGGGGTTCACTCTTAGGGGTGATCGTGGGGGTTTTCTGGAAACACGCGGGTGTGGTATTCCCAAGCCCGAGCGCCATTCCCCAAGTTCTCCTCCGTGGGGCGCTACCACCGGGCCCCATGCAGGGACGGCCTGCTGGCTTTGGCATCAGAGTGGAGACCACTGCCTTCCCGGGGTCCTGACTCACTGGTGCGGTGACAGTCTGGAGGCCTGAGTCCTTCCTTGGGTAGAAAGCCACGGAGGAGAAGGAAAAGGTTATTTTCACGGGCAAAAAAGTTAATGAGTAATGGTTTCTGGAATTTCTCCTCAGAGAATATAACCTCGTCAGCTCTAGGCTTCTGGCTTCTGAATAATTGTTCTCGATAATAATACATCCTTCTGTGTGTTCAAGAAAGTAGCAATTTATTCCAGGCGAGACTGAAAAAAAAAAAAAAGGTTGCCTTTATTCATCTTGAGACCTGCCCTCCCCCAGAGATCAAGCAGTGAGGAGGCTGGATTTTTGGAGGTCTTTAATGAGCGCCTACGGCATGCCCAGTAGTGGGGACAGGGGCCATGAGGGAGACAGAAAAAAAGAAGCCATAAGAGCTAAGAATATTTCTGGGAAGATCAGCCCTAACTCTGTGCTGAACTTGTTTTCCATAAGTGCATTTTGGGAAAGAAACGCTGGATTGGCGCTGGGCATCCATTGTGCCCTGCGTCAGACAGCGATGCCGCGGACTCCCTTGCAGCTAGAGCTCCGGGTCCCACGAGGGTTAGCCGATCGGACACTCCTGTGTGAAGTTTGACTTTGGATCTCAGTGAAAGAGGGAGAGAAGTGCGCCTTTCACTTGTGTGGATCGCATGTGCGGAGACTGCATGGTTCTCGGGCCGGTCCTTGTGACTTCTGATTACGTTATGTCTCTGATTTTGACGGCTTGGACCCGTCGTGTGGCTTTGGGGGACTCTTCTGGAAGTTCAGCATTGGGTGGGTCTCTTCAGGCCTCCAAATAATCCTGTAAGCCTCTTCATACCCTACAAAGAATCCCTTTTTGTTGAAACGACCTGGAGTGGATTTTAGTCTCTGCGCCCACCCCTGACCACCACGGCTTCGCTCAGTCCCGTTTGCAACTCCCGCTGCCTCCAGGCCCCCGCCCATGCCTCTACCCCTCCCCATCCCAGGTCATTTCCCTTGGGTAGCTAACTCCTACTCATTCTTCAAGACTCAGTTTACGTGTCACCTCCTCCAGGAAGAGTTCCCTGATATGTATGTCACCCCCCCATCCTTCATACCCGATACCACCCAAAGCTTCCCTTCACAGCACTTCTCCCACTGGGATCTTTCTGAGCCTTCCTCCTCTACTAGACCAGGAACTGCTTAAAGATAAAGGTGATGTCTCTTCTTCTTGGTGATCCTGGTGCTAGGCTTGGCTTTCATCAAGAAACCACAGTCCTATGTTGTTTGCACACAGTAGGTCCTCAGTAAAACTTGATCGAACCAGAGAGCAATATGCGGCAAATACTCGCACGTGTGGTTTAGACCTCAGTTCAGTAGAGGGAGAGGCCACCGCTGCCTAAAGCAGGTGGCATCCTCCCCAAGGAGAAGAAATCGTGACCCAGAAGCCAAGGTGGCCCCCTTGCTGGGGCTGGTTTCCTCCTGGATAAAATGGGGGGCGGGCCTTCATTCGTGTTTCCTGCCGTATATCTCCCAGAACGTTGCTTCCTTAAGGTGTTTCTTGGGACACAAGCGTTCAGTGAGCAAATGAGTTTGGGGAATGTTGCATTCGGCAAAATTCAACAGGTTTCTCCACCATAGAACCTTCCGGGGCCTTTACTGTACTAGAGTGCCTTGTGACTTGCCTCTGGAGAGTTCTAGTCTGCAGTGTTGTATCAGCTGTCGCTTGCTTCAACAGCGCTACCAAACCTCAGTGCCCTCCCACATTCCCTATTTAGGGCTCACGGCCGGGCACGCTCCCGAGTCTGGGGGTGGCTGGCTGGAGGGCCATCTAAGCTGGTCCCGCGTGCGATGACCCCGGCCGGTTCGCTCCGTCCCACCTGTGTCTCCTCCCACGTGCTACCTGGACACGTTCTCGTGATGGCCAGAGAGAACAAGCCTCAGCACCCCAGCTCGTGGTGAGCCTCCTTCCCTCAGGCCTGCCAGCACGATATTGGCCAACCGGCCCCGGGCTGCGCAGGCGTCCCCACCTGCAGTGGGGGGACACTGCAAAGCTTCCTGGCAAAGGGCACGGATTCTGGGAGGGGCAAAGAATTGGGGTCACCATGGTACCCTGCCACACGGCGTTTCCCAAAGTCACCTGACCGAGGAACTCCTCTGTACATCTGACTGGCTTTCCTAACACGCACTTTGAGAAACCCTTGACTAGCAATGCTTGAAATCTTTTGCGGTTCTGATACCCGGATTCTACGCGCTGAGTGGCTTCAGGAGGGAGTGAGTGACAAATTTGGATCGTGCTGGTTGGATGGGATTTGACCAGAGGCGTGACTGGAGGCGCGTGTCCGTGTGCGCCCCACTCCATCCGGGAAGTCTCCTTCGGGAAGGTTCCCCGCGGGCTGTTCCCATGATGTACCCCTTCTTCACCTCCGGTCACCACCAGACTTTTTGCCCACCCACTGTTGGGGGGTGAGCATCACTTCCCGAGAGGCGGAGTTCTAGGAACCGTATGGCGGGCCGGGAAATTAATTTTTCCTGTGTTCTGTGACTCCAGGAAGGCATTTCCCGGACGCTTGAGTTTGGGATGGCCTTCCTCATCACGGCTGTGGTGGCTTCAGCTAGCTCTTCCCCGTGGCTCCAGCCTGGGGGCCAGCTACCTGCCATCGAAGATTCATCCTGGGCTTTCGGGGGTGGGGTCACCCCCATTTTCCGACAGGTCTGGATGTCCGCACTGTCCACCTACCTCCCCTGGTTGGGGGTCAGAGCTGAGCGTCACAACCCCCTGCCTTCACCCTGACCTCACCCTGTCCAGGTAGAAATGACAACCGGAAGCCCCCCACACCCCCACAGGGTGAGAGCACCATGACCCACCCACCGAGGTGGCCCCAAGCGTTCACCCAGCGCTTCTGGAGTTTGCAAACTTGAACCCATTCAGCAGCCCTGCTTGCCTTCTGCTAGGCGCGGTGGCAATGCTTCCTGTTTATGAGTCCCTGTCTTGTGTCCCCAGAGCTCTGAGAGGTGGAGTTTCCGACCAGACACCAGGGGACTGCTTCGGTTTGATCGGTTTTATCAAAGCCCACCTGACCCCCTTGTGAACATCCTGTGGCTTTGGCAGGGGGCGGGTGGGCTCTCCGGGCAGGGGAGGAGGACAGCTGGGCAGCTCCGTTCCCTTTGGGGGACATAAATTTGGCCTTGTTAAGGAAACCTGCAGGGACACAGGGATGAAGGCGATCAGGTTACAAAAGCACACCAGGCCTCCGAGGCACACAAAAGGCCCCGGGGGCCTGGGGCAGGTGGGGTGGGGGTGGGGCCCCAGGGCCAACCGGCCACCTCTAGCTAGGCCCCCACTGAGCCTGCCCTGGAGGCCGCCCTTCGCCTTCAGCAGCTTAGAGGGTTTGGGGGGGGCGAGGTCCCGGCAGAAACACCCCTTTCGCCTTCTGGGTGGAGAGCACCCGGGAGAGTGGTGGAATGATCTCGGAAATCATCACAGCCCAATGTGTGCCTAGAAACAACACGGAAAAGGAACCTGGGGCTTTGCTATGGGTGCAAATCCTCGGCTTGCAATCAGAGGTCATTTACATTTCTTTTTTTGTGCTTTTCTGGTAGTTTCCAAATTTTCCGCGATGGTTACGTGGTATTGTTAAATTAGAAAAAAAAAAGTGAGGGAAACAAAATAGAATGGTACCATCACGTTTTTGGAGAACTGATTGTTCTGTAATGCTTTGTACTGTATATTCAATAGAATGTCAGTTTAGGGGCGCCTGGGTGGCTCAGTGGCTTAAAGCCTCTGCCTTCAGCTCAGGTCATGGTCTCGGGGTCCTGGGATCAAGCCCCGCATAGGGCTCTCTGCTCAGTGGGGAGCCTGCTTCCTCCTCTCTCTCTGCCTGCCTCTCTGCCTACTTGTGATCTCTCTGTCAAATAAATAAATAAAATCTTGAAAAAAAAAGAAAAGACATAAAATTGCTACCAGTGCTTATGTCTGGAAATATGGTTGATTTAATTTTCTTCATTTGTTTTTTTATTTTCTATTTTCTTTTTTAAAGATTTTTAAAATTTATTTGTCAGAGAGAGAGTGAGAGTGAGAGCGCGCGTGTGCACAAGCTGGGGGAGCGGCAGGCAGAGGGAGAGGAGGAAGCAGGCTTCCTGCTGAGTAGGGATCCTGATGCGGGGCTCGATCCCAGGACCCTGGGATTATGACCTGAGCCGAAGGCGGACGTCTCATCAACTGAGCCACCCAAGTGCCACTGTTTTTATATTTTCTAAAGGAATATATGACTTTATAAAATTAGGGAAAAGTAACAGCAAAATGAATCTATTTTTATTTCCACCTTTATTCCCTCCGTAAATGTATTGGGCATAACCAGACACCCTGTGTCTGGGCTCCAGAAACTAACTCCCTAAGGGAGACGCAATCACCAGGTGACCATTCGGCCATGCCATCAGGGTGTCTGACAGGCTCTATGCGCCCTGACTTGGTCTGAGGCTTATGAGAAGTCTGGCCTGCAGAAACCACGTTTGAACGGAGACTGGAGGAGTAATAAGGGGTTAACTAGATGACCTCTAGGGGAAGGGCTTTCCAGGCTGGAGGGCTGGTACCAAGGCCTTGAGCCTGGAAGGAGAGGCCTGAAGAAAGATACAGGAGGAGGTGCAGCCTATCCTGAGGGGGTCTCGGGGGTCCTTTTCAGTTTGGGACTTTATCAGTGGGATGCCACCAAAAAGATGAAAGCAAGGAAGTGAGGTGATACATTGCACATTTAAAAACAGCTGCAGCAGAACAATCTATAAACGGAAGCCAGAGAGCATGGGGAGGCTTGGACCGGGGTGGGGAGAGGAGGTGGAGGGATGCACAGGGGTCTTGAGACCCAGCTGCCTTTCAAGGTGCAAGGCGGATTCTGGGAGGCTGTCGCTCTGTGCCCCGGGCTTTCTCGAGGCCCCGTGGGGTTACCTGGTTCTGTCTTGCTGCCTCAATGGCCAAGGTCAAGTTGGGTAGGTGGATCTGAGCAGAAGGAGAAGAAGCCCCCTATAGCGTGGTAGCTTGTCCAAGCCGTGGGCCCCTGAGAGCAACCAAATCTGGAGAGGGGAGAAGCAAACACCACCCCAGCTTCCGAAGCCCATAGGGACCGAGGCGGTGGCGGCAGACATGCCGACCTTCCCAGGGTGGTCGCCTTACACCGCACGATCTGGGCGTGTTGACTGGTCCCCCGCCGCCCCCACGGATCCAGAAAAGGTAAAGGCACAGAGGTGGGGGGGGGGCTGTGGGAGGGTGAGGGCAGAGTGGGCTTGGGAAGGGGATGTTCACAAAATATGGAATGCCACAGCCTCATGGCGTGGCCTCTGACCTCGGACGTATTACATGCAATCTTGCACGTCTCCTGAGAGGGCTCTTGGAGGACATTTTCTCCAGCCAGCGTGACTCCTCCCTGCAGCCTCCTGACAGGACATGGCTTCTCCGTGAGAGTGGGTCTGTCTCTTGCGCCGTGGCCTGGTGAGCCTCCCCTCTGTCCCTCAGCTCCCGGCATTCCGTGGCACCTGGTTCCTGCTCAAGGCCTAGGCTGTCCCGTGTAGCCGGGGCTCCTCCAGGCCACATCCGGGCCATGTCTCCGTTCTGACGCAGAAGACACAGTGGGCTGGCTCTACACACGGCTTTCTTCCTTGCCTTCCTCCGTCATAGAGACTGGGAAGCACAGTTCTGCTATCTCCCAGGCTCCCTTGCAGCCGGTGGTGGCCACGTGACTCAGAGCCAGCCAACTGGGCATAGGAGGAAGATTTTGGTGACGGGCCATCTCAGCTGGCATGTCCTTTTGGCCCTTTGTCCACCTCTTCCCCTCCCCCCTGCCCCATCTTCCTGTATGGAATTCAGGCTCATGCCTGGAGTTGCAGCAGCTATGTTGTGATCATGAGGACAAAAGCCAAAGCCACACACTAATGATACTAGAGAAGACAGAAGGATTTGAATGCAGGAGTGTCTGACTCCAAACTCTTTCTTTTCCTTTCTTTCTTTTTTTTAAAGACTTTATTTATTTATTCATTTATTTTGAGAGAGAGAGAGAGAGCATGCGAGCACATGAATGAGGGGGCAGGTAGAAAAAAAGGGAGAAGCAGATTCTCTGCGGAGCAGGGAGCCCGACGTGGGGCCCCATCCCAGGACCCCGAGATCATGACCTCAGCCAAAGACAGATGCTTACCCGACTGAGACCCCCAGGCGCCCCATGACTCCAAACCCTTTCTCTACTCTTTCTATACCATCTCCTTCCACGCAGAAGAGAACTGGCCTCACCAGCCTAATGGTGGAAACCCACCTAGAGTATGACAGATGTTTCATATGAGGTTCATGAGTAGCAGTGAGAATTTTCCCTATTATTATTATTATTTTTGAATTTTCCCTATTATTGGTTGGTGCTTTTGCCATGATCACAAAGACGCTCTCTGTTATGGGCTAAGTTGTGTCCCCTCAAAATTCATATGTCCTAAGCCCCAGTACCCACATTTTAATAAAGATGTGACCTTATTTGGAAATAGGGTCTTTATAGAGGTTGTAAAGTTAAAGTGAGGTCATTAGGGAGGGTCCCTAATCCAATATGTCTGGTGTCCTTATAGAAAGGGGAAGTTTGGGTAGAGAGAGACAAACGCAGGGGGGAAGAGGACTTAAACACATGGGGAGAAGATGGCCTTCTACAAGCCAAAGAAAGAGGCCTGGAACAGATCCTCCCACAGGCCTCAGAAGGAACCAACCCTGCTGACACCGTGGTCTTGAACTTCCAGCTTCCAGAGCTGTGAGACAATACATTTCTGTTGTATAAGCCACACAGTGTGCAGTACTTTGTTCCAGCAGCCCTAGCAAACGAGTCTACCCTCCTAGGTGAATTTCTTCTGTCCTTCTCCATCCTTCCTCTTGCCTTATGTATCAGTCAGCTACTGCGATCCTGCTGTGTAACAAACCACTCCCCAGATCCGCAGTGTTCAGGTTGGGTTCAGATCTGTGCCACGTGTCACTTATCCTCGTTGGACCATTGGGCTACTTGGAACACCTTTTTCTCATGGTGATGGCAGAAGCATAAGAGGCCAAGCTTGGCCACCCCAGCGCATGTTAAGCCCTTTCTCACATTAGAGTCTGCCAACATCTCATTGGCCAAATGAGATGACGTGGTCCAGCACACCATCAGCTGGGGAAAGGCAGTAGTATCCTCTAAACCACAGAGAGAGAGGGACGGGGGGTGAAGATTTACTAAACTGTAATTCAAATTTTCACCCTCCCTAGGGGTGCTCTGGTCTTGGAATGAACCCACATATCCTTTTTCCTATTTGTCTTGATTGAAGGCTTCTTACATCCTCCTATCCTATATATTTTTTGGTGGTGTCCCTTCCACCTCCTCAAGGCCATTTCCATCTTAGCCTTCTGTACCAATTAGAATGATTTCTGCTGCACGTGATGGAAAACCCAGTTCAACCTGGCTTCAAAAATAAAGTAACCGATAAATGTGACAGTTGGATGGGCTTCGGGTGTGGTGTGATCAGGGCTCCAACGACATTTATCTGCCGGTCTCTTGGCTCTTTTCTGCCATGTGTCACCTCGCGCCTCAAGAAAGCTTCCCTAGGGGTCAATATATGATTACAGCCCTACCTATAAAACAGACAAGCAAACAAACAAACAAAATAACTCGAAAACTATGCAAGTGCCCATTAGCAGTAGAATGGATCAATAAATTGCCAGGCAGAACTAATTTATGCTGTTGGAAGCTAGGACAATGGTTACCCTTGGGGACGCAGGGTAGTCGCTGGAAGAGGCCACAGGGGGGCCTTTGGAGTGACGGTCACGCTCCTTGGCTTCTTGATCGGGACTCTGGTGACACAAGTATCATTTTATTTTGTGAGATGCGGCCAAGGCGTACACTTATGACATGTGCACTGTTCTTTGTGAACCTGTTGCTTCAAATACAAGGTTATTTACAGCACTCCCTCAGGCTGCTGTACGCAGACCGGGAGAATGGGTAAGTGTAAGAGTAGGCAGACTCAGGAGGAGACTGTCACCATAGTCCGGATGAGCAATGAAGCAGCGAGGTGAAGGTTGAAGCTACTCACCTGGGCTACCGGTGAGGAAAGAAGAAGGGAAGAAGGAGTGAGGGAAGGCGGGAAGGTGAGGAAAAAAGCAGACCACTTGGCCCCACTGATGGGCTGGAGGGGGAGTTTGGAGGTTCTGAGAGGAGCGGGAGAGGTGCCATGAGCATTGGGACAGAGCTGAGGGAGTAGTGGGGGATGGTAGCCTGCCCCTCACAGCCAGGGTCTTCTGGGGACCACGTGAGACAAGCAACACTGGACCATTTGCCTGACCCCCCAAATTGGCATTTCTTTCTTAGAAAATGGAGGCTCCCATCAGCAGAGGACGAGGGTTCCAGTTGTTCCATGCATTATCAACACGGTATGGTTGTAGGATCTTATTAAAGCATACATCAGCTTGTTTCTGGCCTGCTCAAACCCCCACAATGACTTCCTGTAACAATTAGAATAAAATCCTGACTCTTCTACACGGCCTGTGATAAGGCACTACCTACCTATTTCTCAAGAGGCCAAGCTTGGTCTCGCCTCAGGACATTTGCATGTGCTGCGCTTGTCACGCCCAGCTCTTTGCCTGTCTGCCTTTTCTCATCGTTTACAACTCAGTGTGTTTCTGCTACTCCTGGTGCTTAACGAATCACTCCAAAAGTTGGGGGCCCGAAATGAGGATTTTATTACGCTCACGGGCTCTTGGAGTTAGGCGTGCAGACAGGGCACAAAAAGCTTGCTTCTGTTCCACTGTGACTGGAGTCTCCGCTGAGAAGACATAAAGCCTGGGGGTGACCGGCAGCTGGGCCCTGGACTTTTCTGGAGGCTTCTGGCACCAGTTCTGGGATGACTCAAAGCTTCCGTTCATCCAGGATAGCTGGCCAGAGCACGTACATGGGACTTCTCTCGCTGTTTGGGCTTCCTCACAGAATGGCGGCCTCGGGCTAGTCAGACTCCTCACACGGCCCGTCAGGGCTCCAGCGTGAGTGTTTGTGGGAACCAAGCAGAAACTCTGTGGCCTTTTGTTGCCTACTCTGGAATTCTACTGGTTGAAGCAGTCGTGAGCCCGTCCAGATTTGGGGGGCAGGGGGGCGGGAAACGTGCTTATTTATATTTTTTTCCTTCCACTTTTATATCACCAGCAGCTAGCACCGTACCTAAAACCCAGTTCGTATCTGCATATCCAGACGCAGGGATCTGCGTATCCAGACGAAGAGATCAGCAGGGACCCGGGGCACAGGCCCCAGCCGGGGCCCCTCCCCTTCAGCGCGAGCGTGTGATGAGGGGTGCGGGGGGTGTCGCGGGGGAAGCAGGCCGTCAGAGCTGGAGCCCATGAGGCGAATCTGGCCTCGCTCCTGAGGGCCGCAGAAAGCCCCATGCATAATTTTAAGCTGATATTAAATGATGGGATCAGATGAGCTCTTTTCCAAAGGTCATGTCTTACAGATGGAGTGTTTTTCCCACGGGCAGCAGGGATCCAGGCGGGCACTTGAGCGAGGCCTTGCCTGTAGCCCTTCATCCCTGTTCCCCTCCCGGGCTCTCATTATGCTGCAGACGCACCTTCTGTCCAGGCTGCTGCAGGGTCCAGGTGGCCCGGGTCTGGAAACTGAGGCCTCCTGGGGACTGGATGGGCTGAAGTTCGTCTCGCGGTTTCTCAGCAGTAAAGAGGGACGGTTACGGACGGAGGTCTTACCCCTCGACAATAATCTGCGGCTACACTATTAACAAAACCCAGGACCGGGTGGGTGAAGTCTGTGCTGTCCGGGGCCTGAGACGACAGAGAGTGGGCCGGGCCGGGCCTGGGGTTGCAGGCTGGTGAGGCTGCTTATGGTTCTCAAAAGTTCCTTATAGGATTCTCTCAATTTTTGCCTTTGTCTGGAATTCTCCATAATAAAAAGACTAAAAAGACGTCACAGCCACCCCAATAAAATCATTGCCTCCCGTTCTCCATCTTCCCTTTCAGAAAACCATCATGTTGGGCACATTCTGTTCCAATAACTTTATTTTTATTATTATTATTTTTTAAAGATTTTATTTTATTTATTTCACAGAGAGAGGGCGATCACAAGTAGGCAGAGAGGAAGACAGAGAGAGAGGGGAAAGCAGGCTCCCCGCTGAGCAGGGAGCCCGATGTGGGGCTCGATCCCAGGACCCTGGGATCATGACCTGAGCCGAAGGCAGAGGTCTAACCTACTGAACCACCCAGGCGCCCCTCTTCTCAGAGTTCTGAGGGGAAATTGCTGTCTCAGGTGGTGAGGAGCCGCTCTTCTAAAGGAGGGGTCTAGTAGGTGTGTGTACGTGGGCCCAGAGCTATGCACTCTTGTGGATGCCCAGAGACTGGGGGAAGAGGTTAGCTCTAGAGTGAAACACAGCCAGCCGAGGCCACAAGGTTGACAGCCTTGTTGGTTCCATTGCTGGCCAGAGGTTTGTAGAAGCCACAGTGGGGGCCTTCCCAGAAGCAGGCCATGTTAGAAGTGAGGGATGACAGGTTTTTCTGTTGAGGCCCACCACAAACGCCGGTGGATGGGTATACTGGGGAAGAGGAGGGCTCCTGGGGTGGGCCAACCTGTGGGCAGTGCTCAGGGTTGTCCTGGTTTGCAGGTGGCGTCTCTGACAGGTCAGCAGGGGGCCTGGAGACCTGGGGAGGGTGTGAGGGCAGGCCTCGCCTCAGCGTGGGGAGTTCTGGGAGCAGAGGAGTCTGGAGTTCTGGAGGCTCACGGTTCCCACCCTGTCGAGTGGACACTGAGGATGAACGGTAAAGACCCCTGCTCGAGGCTTCTGGAAAGGGGGAGGCCTTCAGGGGGTTAATAAATACTTTGTATTGTAGAACTGTGAGCATGGGACTTGAGGGCCGTTCATGGGGCGGGAAGCCCCTGTTGTATGCTGTCAAATCCCAGCGCGCTGGCGTCCCCTGGCCCCAGTCACCGCAAAGGCTCGAGACACTCCTGGGTCCTGTCCCCGTCCTACCTGCCCTCAGGGAAGCCATCCCTCTCCCAGGACGCATGCCCCAGCTTTTCCTCAGGGGTGGCGGTTCCCATAGGAAGGCTGCTCACCACTGTGGCTTCCCAGTCTTCAGATTGCTCACCTCTCTTCCTCAGTCCATACTCTCAGCCTGACCACATCACACTCCAGCTCATTGCTCTTCTGTGGCTCCCCATTTTGCTCAGATAAAAGCTCCAGGTTTTGTTCTGATTGACTAGGTCTCCCTGGTCTGGCCCCTTCTCCCTACCTCCCTGACCTCATATCCTGTTACTACACCCCTCTCTCTCCCTGCCACACTCTAGCCACCTTGGCCTCCTCCTCCTTCCTGGAACACACCAGGCACACTCTGACCTCAGGACCTTTGCACTGACTATTCCCTCTGCCTGGCATGCTCTTCCTCCAGCTATCTTCCTGGCCTGTTTCCTCACCTCCTTCCGTCTCCTTCCCAGTGACCCCTTCCCTAATGTGCTGTTGAAATGACAACAGCCCTTCCCTCGTCCTGTTTCCTGCACTTACCCCCTCACCCCCGCCCCACTCCGGAGCCTCTACCATCATCTGCAGGGCGACATATCTGAAGTGTTTTTGTGTATTGTCTATTTCCCCTCATTCACATGGAAGCTCTGAGCCGGCTGGGACTTTTCACCGCTGTCATTCACTGCTCGTCCCCAGAGCTCAACACGGTGCTCGTCATGGTCAGCCACGCGGTCGGCAGTTGTTCAGGGAATGAATGGATGCTCTCATTCCTGCCCCTTTGGGTCCTTGCTCTTCGCTGGGTCCTTTCCCACGGGCTCAAATCGGCCTCAGCCCCCAGCAAGCCTTCCCTGGCCTTCCCTCTCCTCTCTCTGCAGGACTCCTTGTCACCCACTCTTCTGTGCTCACTGCCCCCACGTCATGACCCCCAGTGTGCGTCTGACCCTGTTTCCCGCAGGCCCCGACGGCCCATGTGCCCCATCCTGCTGCTCTCCCCACCCCAACCCTCTGGCCCAGCACTCAGGTCCTCCACCCCCCGAGGGCCTCTCCGTGCTCCTGTGTTCCCCCTCCGTGCTCCTGTGTTCCCCCTCCCCGGGCTCAGCCCTCCTCCTGGCCCCAAGGTGTCCTTTGCCTCCTGCCTCTGTCTCCGGGGGCTCTCTCCCTTTAGAGGTCTACTCCATCAATCTCCTCAATCCAAAATCAATGAGGAAAAGCCCAACAGCCAAGTGCATGGATTAGTTAAAGAAAAAAAAACAATAAAAAAAGGGAGAAAAAGAATAAAGAAAAGTCCGGCTCATCAGCTCCTCTCCAGTTCGGCTTCTCCCCCGCCCCTCCCATCTCCCTGGGTCCCCTGGCCATTGGCCCTGGTGCCCAAGCAGAGGATCAGTGTCACCTTCGGACCCCCCACCACATTCCTCCAGGAGGTCGGGCTGCGCTCGTCACCTCTTCTGGGGCTCTCTGAACATCTTTTCCCTTGTCTAGTCCCCTGCCACCACCCCGCTTTAGGCTTTCCTCATCCTTCTCCCAGGAGATGATTGCAAAAGCTGTTAAATGGGGTCCTCTGCAGCCGATGTGTCTTCCGAAGCCAGATTAGTTCCAATTACTCTGTATTAGCGAGGATCCAACCAAGAAAACAGAAACCACTCTAGGTATTTAAACATAGGGAATTTAATCCAGGTAACTGGCTTCACAGACAACTGGAGGAGCTGAAAAGCCAAATAGGGCACAGTGAGGTAACACAGAGGTCAGCCACCCAGAGATTAGTAACAGCAGGAAGTTTCTGGCTTCCCTAGGGCTGCAGTGGGGAGAAATACCCTGGCTTCTCCCTCTTCCTGCCCGCCTGATCTCCCACCGGTATCTCTCATTGGCTGAACTGAGCTAGAGGACAGGTGCAAAGCAGCCTGGGAAATGTAGTTCCCTGCCATACCGAGCAGGATAAGAGAAGGGCGGGGGAATGGATCTGAGAGGAAGAGAGATTTAATAAATGACTATCTACGTTCCCTGGCAAAGAAGCCTTCTGTAGTTCCCTCTCCCTACCAAATAGACTCTGAACTCCTGAGTGTTTCTACTTGCTTTGGGTCCTCTTTTGTCCACTTTTCTGGCCTTTTCTGCCATAGCCCCCGCATACTCACATCGAATGTAGATGATAAGGGAACCCCCGCCATTAGCATCTGCAACCTCTGTCCCCTTCCTCACTCTGTCCAGAGGCCTGCCTTTCCAGCCATGCTTGTGCAACAACCTCACCCAGACTTTAATGCCCAGGTGAAGTGCCACCTCCTCCGTGAAGCCTTCCTGCCCATCACTTCCAGCCGCACACCCCCCTGGACAAACCAATGTTCTTTTTTTCTTCTCCAGCACTTCCAGCATTTATGCCTCACCTCGCTTCTCCCTGTATCGTGGTTATTAATGGGCTTGTCTAAGCTCCTCCATTAGACTGCAGGCTTCCTTAAAGGCATGTTCAAAATGAAGCCTCCACAGCCCCCCATCACGAAGCACCCTCCACCTAGGGAGGGCGTACCGCATTCTAGTTTAATAAATGAACAAATAAGTAGCAAGCCACACATCAGCAGGTAGCGATGCCTAGTTGACACAGGTGAATTAATTTGGACTTTTTGGCAATCTGTGCCTGGTGGGGGGGGCGGGGTGGCAAGGCTGGGGAGGAGTGAGCTGGGGAGTCGTGCAGGGCGGGGAGCAGATGTCCACATTCTGCCTTGTTATTACTTCAGCTTATTGTTCCAGGTTTTTTCTTTTAGAGAGAAAAGAATCCGCCCATGTTTTCATGTTGTTCTCATTGAAATCCACCCACAGGCTTTGAAACGAACCCACTGGTGAAGCACAAGGAGAGAGGGCGGCAGGTTTGTTTCTCTAGCGTGGTTGGTGGAGCAGCCCGTGGGCCGGGGCTCCCTGGGGCTCCCTGGGGCCTCCTGGGGCTCCAGCGCGGGAAGCTGAGGCTGAACTGCCCGAGTGGGCTGGAGAAACCCCAGGCGAGCATGGCCTTGGGTAAATGCTCCAGGTGGGGGGCTGGGGGGCGGGGAGGCTTGGGCGCTGGAGCATTGAAAACGTGTCTGTGAATTCACGTTTGCAGGAAGCATTTTTCAAGCGCTTACCTTTTCTGCAATGAGAGGCTCTCAGGGAGTTGCAGACCATGGGAAGGGATGCGGGTGTGAGGCTGAACCCAAGGCAGAGGTGGCTCGGGTTTGGGGTCCCCGTTGTGGGCCAATTGTACATGAATTCAGTTGTTCATTCATACATTTCATGAACGTGCATCGAGGATACAGCAGAAGGATCAGACTTTTGAAGCCAGCCTCATCCCCATATCCAGACGATGGAGGTCCAGAAAGGTTAAGTGACTCGCTCGAAGTCACACAGCCAGATACCAGCAGTGTAAGGTTTTAACCTGGGGCTCCTGCTTCCCCGTCTGGGGCTCCCAAGGATGGCGGGGCTGCCGAGAAGAGTCCAGCCTGCCCCTGCCTTGAGACATCGGGACTAAGGGTCACATTTGGAGTGGTTTTCAAGAGCGGTGACTGCCTCTCCGGGCTTACCGTGGCCCTGGGGGGGCGCCGGTGCCTTTGCGCACTTTGCGCACTTTGCGCCGAGCCAGGGGTCCTTCCAGCGGGTGGAGAAATGTGTTTGTCTCTGGGCAGAACCGGTTAGACCCCTCGCCCCCGAACGTGTCCACGGCGCCGTGCCCTGCCCCATCGGCAACGTGTGTCTCTGACCCGAGTTAATTTACAGACGGCCTTCTCTGCTCTGCGTTTATAAAGCCGCGTCAGCTTGGGGCGTGGACAGGAATGACCGGCGCTGTCTAAACAAACCACGAGCTTTTGGCAGCCTGCCTGCCAGGGTGCTTGTGACATCCTCTGGCCCGGCAAGGTGGGTTGGCTTGGAACTCCTGGCTTTGCTCATTTGGGGAGCTCGCAGGTATGAAGGCAGGTCTGTGCCCTTCCGTTCCTCAGAGCGAGTGGTGGAAGCTCGCGCTAATCTGTGAGGCAAAGGTTTGGGGGTCCCCCCGGGACATGACTGCTACTCCCTCTGCACCCCCCAAGCTGCCATGCCTCCCCCACCCCACCTTTCTCTTAATCGCCAAGGCACAAAGAGGAGACCCAATGCTGGGGGGGTGGGGGGTGGGGTGGGGGAATCCCAAGCAGATTTTTACCAATGAGAAACCACAGGAACGGGCACATTTTGGCAAAATGAAGGCCTAGCAGTTTCTTTCAGACATGCCGTCCCAAATCATGCAACTCCAGTCTCTCGTCCGAGACGTATGTTTGAAAAATCAGGCTCAAGTCTGTCATTTTAAACAGCTTTTCAAATGACACAGAAATTATACTATTTTTAGGTCAAACACTCTGCAAGGTTCGGCTATGTGTGAAAACATCCAAAAGGAAACGTGTGATTTCTCCTCTTTTTTTTTTTTTTTCTCCCAGAAACAATAAACAGGAGTGGCTTGGGTTTATTTGCGTCCGTTCTTATCCCTCTTACATTTGCATCTCCGATGTTTATTGGTGTGATTCTCCAGCCGCCCACTCCACGTGGTAGATGTCACCTGAAGGCCGCCCTTGGAGATGCGGTCCCTACAAATAAAAGCAGGTCGTTAGACTGGAATCGTCTTTGTTCCCTTAACTATGGCGGTTTCTCCCTCCGCACAGAGCACGCTCTATATAAAGCCATAACCATTCAGAGTCACACGTAGGCTATATAAAGGCGCTGCTGAGAGATGAAAGATGTTTTTAACCCCTTCCTCTCAGGCGTCGGTGGCAGCTGCCTGCGCTCGGTTCCAGAATGTACAGAGTTCTGTTCTGGGCTGATGTGGGGCAGGGGTGAGGGGGGGAGCAGAGGGCAGGGGACGTGAGTGCAGCAGCAAGGTGGGAGAAGTCCCCATCCCCACCCTTGCCTCCCCCTTCCTGCCTCTGTGTAGAGTGGAGTTGGGGGGACTTCCCCCGCCCCCAGGGATTGGGCGGGGCTCAGGTCGCAGGAGCAGGAGGAGCAGCTACCCGTTGGGGGCTTTCATCTGTGATTTTATTTGGGAGCCGTGCACGCTGCCATCTCTGCAGGGGGGCCAGAGGGGTCAAGGTGGCAAGGCTTCCTGGAGGATCAATTGTATTTGATTTGAAGTCACAGTCGATGTTGCGTTTATATGAAAACAAGCGCGGGGCTGTCTGCTGGGAAAGAATGCAGATGGGCACGAATGTCAGCGCTAAGCATGGAGAGTCATAGAAATGCCTGGCTCGCTGAGGTGCCACCTTGAGCTCATGTGAGACCCTCGGGAGGCAGTTAGGGCCCCTCTGGTGATAAAGTTTGAGAAGTCGTTCTTTAAGGGGCGCCTGGATGGCTCGGTGGGTGAAGCATCTGCCTTCTGCTCAGGTCATGATCTCGGGGTCCTGGGATCGAGCCCCGAGCCCCGTGTCAGGCTCCCTGCTCAGCAGAGAGTCTGCTTCTCCCTCTGAGCACAACCTGGGACTCCCGACCAGTGGTGCAAAAGGCAGTCCCAACAGGCCCTCGCTCGTTAGACACCTGCGGGCAGCAGTGCGAAGACCCTGCGGCGCTTGGCTCTTCTCACTTCTTCCACATGACCTACGTGGTCACTTCTGAAACAAGCCACGTCTGCTTCTGAAACTTGCTTCCATGGAGAACAGGACGCATTCCGGGGTGGGGGGTGGGGGGTGGGGGTCGAGAGCCCAGCTGGACCGGCGTAGGGAAGGCGAGGAAACGGCTGGTGGAAACTCCACCCCGGATTGGACGCTGCGGTGCTTTGAAAGCGAAGTCCACACGTTCTTTGACACCCTGCCCCTCGAGGGGGACGCCAGCTGCCACGTGGGGAGGACCGAAGCCTCCCGTGCACGGAAACTCTGAGATAATAGGCGTGCCCCGTTTTGAGCCGCTGCGTTTCAAGGTTGTTCCTTCTGTAGCAGTAGATACAGACACCTCTCCTTGTCCTTCAGAATGTCTTTCGAAAGCTGCCGAGACTTCATCGATGCCTTTCTTTTTTCCTCCTGGCTTTTAAGAATGTCAGAAGCTGGAGAAGACGTGGTTTTGGAGTAGGGCCAGTAGTGGGGCGGGCATCCACGCTGAGTGTTTTCCCGATGCCGTCGAAAGGCAAGGGTTATTCGTCCCATTTGGTAGGTGAGAACACCGAGGCTCAGAGAGGCCAAGACCTTTGGTCCAGATGACCCAAGAAGCTTGTTTGTTGGGACACCCACTCCGTGTCTCTTCATCGATAACCAGCTGCCTTTGCTTGGGAAGAGAGCAGCTAGGTCAAGGGGCTGGCCTTGCAACTGATGAATTGCATAGCCTTTGGCAAGTTACTCTTCTGTGGGGGCATTTTTTCTTTGTGAAATGGCCCGCGTCCCATTCCTTGGGGCACAAGGGGCTGTCAATCACAGTGGCTCACTCTCTCGTGGCAACAGGTGCGGACCATAGTCTCTGGCCTGGCCTATCAGAATGGCTTATTCCCCTGACCGCGGTGATTCGGTAAGAAATGTGCACGTGATTTGAGCCAGGCCAATCAAAAGCTCCCTCAGGGCATCTCTGCCGGAGCCCCTGGGTAGCGCCGCTCTTTCTTTCTGCCGGACTCGCTTAGCCAGGAGGCCGTGGATCTGGTGTTGTGGGATTAGTGGGCCTGCCTGTCTACAGAGTGGGGTCAAGGCAAGCCACGAAGGGAGGCAGAGCTGTGGAGCTCCTTGAACCCCTGGATCCAGCTATGCCTGAAGCTACCCCTCTCTCTAGACTCCCCAGTTATGTCAGTAAATTCCCATTTGTTTGTTTCAGCTACTTTGACAGGGCTTGGTGTTGTTTGCAGGGCAGTGGGCAAACTTGGGGGTTGCTTTTGGCGTGTCAGAGCGGCAGAGCATAGCTCCTCTATACGGCGACCAAATGTGGCAGGTGTCGATGGTGCCCTGCTGGCCCATGCTGGAGGTCATGGCAGACTGTTACCTTACAGGCCAGTGGCTTCCCGTATCTTTCTGCTTGAGGTGTTGTCTGGCTTCAGGACCATGCATGGACTGTGTGTGTGCCCGTGTGGGTGTGCCCGTGCGTGTGTGTGCCCATGTGCGCACACGTATGCATGGGTCGGGGGTGGGGGCGTGGGGGGGAGAGGTTGTTCTAAAATGGCCGGGAATTAATAACTCAGGGTGACCCTCTTCCAATGAGGGATGGAGGTGGATGGACACATATTTCAGACTCCCTTGCCCCTCGAGAGGACAATCTGGAAGTGCCTTCTATATAGTCTCCCTGCAGGTCCCCAGCAGGGCTGAGCCCCAGCAGCCCGCAGCAGCGGGAACCCACGCAGTAAAGCCAGGCACGCTTTGCCGGCTCCTCCCCTCCCAGGTGATTCCTGGGATCACCTCCCAGATAAACTACCTATAACCCCAAACCCCCGTCTCGGGGTCTGCTCTGGGGGGAAAATCTAAAACTAGCCCGTCGATGTATGGAATTTTGATTTTTTCTGGAATTGACAGATCTGGAGATACTTCTCATCATTGGGAAGCGTGAAACCTCAAGGTTCCTGGCCTTAGCAGTTTTGTGGGTGAAACAGTCCCCCTATGGGACATTCCAGGACTGCCCCAAGGCTCCACGGGGCGGGGCAGGACAGCAGGGCGGAAGCGGCAGGGGTCCAGGACCCCAGTGACTTGTAGGAGACTTCTTGAAATAACAGTTGAGGGGACAGGTGGGGGTTGGAGCATTTGGGCAATTGGGGATTGCCTCGCTCTGGCATCTTGTGGGGTGCCCGCCTTCTCCCCTGCCCCCACAGCCTGGAGGTCTGGACAGACTGACCACCAGCTCTCCAGATGACAGCGAGAGACCGGCATGCTTTCCAGCCGGCATGCTTTCCAGCCGTTGGTCTTGTTTGCCTTCCTCCCCCACCTCCCGCGCCTTTGTTCTCTCTCTTTCCTTTTGCTGCTCCCGTTTATTTATGTTTAAACACGTCTTGTCCGGTGTCGCTGCCTCAGCGACAGCAGGGTTCCCAGCTCGCCCTCCCCTGCAAGGCTGGGGCTCCTCTGCTCCAGGGACCGCTTTCCTGGGACTGCCGGCCTGGCCTGGGGAGCTTTGGCTGGGGAGGCCCCTCGGGCTCTGCCTGGCGTCTGCTGTCGCTGCTCCCGAGGGCCGCCCCCTCCCCCACTCTTCCTCCTGGTCACTTCCGCAGTGGCATCTGGGCCGCAGACATTGTTTTCCCCTAATTGCATTGCAGCCGAGGAGAGCCACGCTAATAGACGGAGCGGAGCGCAGGAGAGGGGCCTGGCAGAGCTCAGCCCAGCGGCTGCAGCTCCTGCATGGGGCTCTGATCAAGAGGGAAATAAGAAGATTCACTTGGGCTACCGACTCCCCCTTCCCCTCAGGGGGTATCCCTCTCCGTTTTGGATTTTGTCTCTTTCCTTGGAGTACGTGATGGATAGAGTGAAGAGCGTCCAAGGCGCTAAGCGGGCATCTTGGTGGAGTTTTACATATGTCTACCTGCCCCCACCATTCCAGGTCAAGATGCAGAACTTCCCCATTGGTCCAGAAGGTTCTGTGATGCCCCTCCCAGTTAGCACCCCCTCCTGCCCCCAGAGATGACCACTAGCCCGACCTCTCTCACCGGAGACGGATTGCCTGCTTTTTAACTGCAAGATGGCATCATCCAGCCCTGTCCCCCTTCTTCTTTCTTTTTTTTTTTAATTTTAAAAGATTTTATTTTACTCGAACTCGCAGCCCCGAGATCAACAGTCACATGTTCTACCCACAGAGCCGGTCACGCACAAGTGTTGTCTCCCCTTCTGTGTGTGGCTTCTTTTGACCCACATTGTGTCCGTGAGCTGGCGTGGAAATGGTCCCCCTCCTCTTTCTGTTGTTGGTTTGTTTCATTCGAGTCCTCACTGAGGAGGGTACTGAATGTTCAGACTCGGCCGGGGGGGAAAGCCAGGAGCTCCAGATCCGGTTCTGGCCCCATCCACAGTCCCAGTGGTGGCATTCCCTATGGGCGCACCTTCCCTCCCAGGCTGATGTGTGGATTCTGCCAGAGCCCCGCTTGGGAGGCCAAAGCAGCCTCCGGCATCAGGTTCCTTGGTAATTCCAGGCCTCTGGGCCAGTAACCTCAGGGTGGAAACCTCACGGGCTCTTTGGGATGCCAGAGGAAACTGGAGCAGCCCCACGTGTGGGGTGGGACTCCGAAATACTAAGTTGCAAAAAAGAAAAGAAAAGAAATACTAAGCTGTGATTTGCAAACATGCAGACAGCAATGTCACTGAGGTCTGGCGACTTTCAGCCCAGTGCAGCCCTCTCCTCTCCTTTCTGGATTCCTTTGATGGCCCTGGTCAGCAGCCCTGATCTTCCCTCCTCTGATTCACCAGCTCGCTGAGGGTGGCCAAGCTCCCAGGGCCTGTGCTTATCCTGCTACTCCTCTGTTCACAAGCCTTCCGTGGCTCCCTACTGCCTGCTCAAGTCGGTGTTCTTCTTAGGCAGAAGCTGCCTCCCTTTTTGCACAGCTGGGGCCCTGCTAGCTGATGTGACCTACTTCTCTGTTCCTCCTGGCCTGTGGATCTTAAGAGACACTCTTTTCTCTTCCATCTCCCTGGGGAGGTTCCCAGCTAGCACAGTCCACCAGGGAGGGCCTTGGTTCCTAGGGTCACTTCATGGACCGAGATGCCTGCTTCAGCTCCAGCCATCATGACTGCATTCCAGCGAGTAAGAAGGAGGAAAAGCAAGGAAAAGGGCATGCCATCTTCTTTTAAGCCTTGTAATAATAATAATCACATCATTTTTCATGTGCCAACCCCTGTTCCAAGTATAATATCATTCTATGAAGTAAGTACTATTATTTGCCCCATTTCACAAATGAGGACATGGAGACACAGAAAGGTTAAGTAACTTGCACAAGGTCACGCAGCTAGGAAGTGATTGAATCAAGATTTGAACTCAGACAGTCTCATTGCAGCATCTGGGCTGACAAGCCCTCTGTTTTTGTGCTTTTCCCTCCCCAGGTCTTTGTAGGCCCTCCTTGCTCTTCCAACCCATTGGGCAGAATTTAGGCATGTGGCCATACCTACTGCAAGGGAGGCTGGGAAATGTAGTCTTTGTTCTAGGTGGTCATGTGTGTAGGAAAAATCTGGGCATTTGAGTGCCAGGGAAGAGGGGAGGACAGATCTAGGAGGGGGCAAGAAGTCCCTGCTCAAGGTGGTAATTACCATTCTAACCGTATGGCTCTATTATGTGACTTGTTCATTCATTTAGCCCACAAGCTTCTAGAAGGTGGGCATTCGGTTTCCAAGAAAGGCTCTCACCGCTGGGGCCCGGATAGAAAACGGCATTCTTTGCCTTGCTGTTGACTTTAAATCTAGAGCAGCTCCATTTAGGACCCAGAATAGCCTTTTGCAAAGAGTAGTCCCTAATAAGTCAAGTGATACTGTGTGTTTGGAGGGAAAGGTCCCATGTACAGGATGTCAGGAAGATGCGTATGGCCCAGTTGACCACCCTCTCTGTTTTGAAATCGTCTTTTGGTGTGGCTTCCGGGACATCACGGCGTCTGGAATTTCCCTGGGCCCTCCAGGCCTCCTCCTCGGCCTGCCCTCTAGGTGCTGGCTGTCTCCTAGCTCAGTCCCTGCGCCCTCCGCTTTTCCCTTGGCCTCTGCCCCCGGAAGATCTGGTTTCCTTCCATGGCTTTGTAAATGCCATCGTGTGCTGATCACTTGAGACAAGACCTCTTCTCAGAGCTCCAGATGCCCACAGGCCATCCCCCCCCCCCCCCCCCCCCCCCCCCCCCCCCCCCCCCCCCGCCCTCTGGCGTCCCGTGTGGCAGGGTCACGGCTATCCAACCTCGCGTGTCCAAAGCGGAACACCTGACGCCCCTCCCCGCTGGCCCCAACTCAAACCGGCTGCTCCTTCAGCATTTCCCACCTTAGTCAACGGCCCCTCCAGCCCTGCAGGGGCTCCTCCCGGAAACCCGGGAGCCAGCCTTTGTGCCTCAAATCCAACTCGGCTCCTGGCCCTGACCATCTGACCTCCAGCATGACCCCCGAGTCCATCCATTCGTGCCCATGGCCGCGGCCCCCTCATCTAACCCCCCTCCTCTCTCCTGGACCGCTGAGATGCCTACCCGCTCTGCCACCTCCATCCCTGCAGACCCTTCTCCACACCGCAAACCGAGAAACCCGATCGCCCACTCTCCCGCCCGCGGCCCTTCAGTGGCTCCCGAGTGTACGTGCCCAACACTCCCAAGCCCTGATATGGCCCGTAGCCCAGCCGCTCTGGCTCTTTCTGCCTCTTCAACCTCCTCTCCAGCCTTGTTCCAGTTACTGAAACTGCATAGCAAACCACCCCACGCTCAGAGGCATGAAACAACCGTTTCTTACGCTCACAGAGTCTACGGGTCAGGAATTTGAAGAAGGCACAGTAGGGACGGCTGACTGCCGCTCCACGGCGCCTGCGGACTCAGCGGGAAGTCCGGAAGGCTGCGGGGTGGCGCGGGCTGCACGCTCGTGCTCGCACCTGTCGCCACCCCACCCCACGGTCCCTGTGGCTCAGGCTTCGTCACAGCATGGCGGCTTTGGGGCGGTCCCATCTCCCACGTGCCCACCCGGGGACCCACTGTTCCAATCCCCGAGGTGCCAGCTCATTCCCCTTCTCTGACCCGGCCTCCAGATGTCACTTCTGCCACATTCCCTTGGTTGCGGGCCAGACAGAAGCCCACTCAGATTTAAGGCAGGGGGACATAGACCCCATCTCCCCATGCTTTGGAAAATGCCCTCTGCTGCGTGGCCCTCCCTTTGTTCCCTGGGCCTCTGGCACGTTGGCTTTTTTTTTTTTTTTAAGTTCCTTAAAAGCTCTAAACTCTTTCCCTCCTCAGCTCCCTTGCACACGCTGCTCCCTCTTTGCTTCCTCTGGCTCGCTCCAGCTCGAGGCTTACTTATGTGTCATTGCCGCCCCCAATTTGAAACAGGTCCCTATTATATTCTTTCCTGGTTTCCGCTGCTGGGCCTGCATCATCCTTCCTGCAGCTTTTAATTATAGGCACTTGGGTTTGCCGAGATGTTTAGTTTGCGTCTCTGCCCCTGGAAGCGAAGCTCCATGAGTGGGGGGCACCAAGGAGACCGCTTGGCTTGTGGTCGTGTCTGCAGAGCGGAGCCGCGACGAGGCCCGCCAAGGAGCTTTAGCGTTCTCGAGCCAGTTTCAGAGAAGAGCTGTCTCCAGGCTAGCAAGGGCTGTGAGGACGGGTCAACAGTGGTCTATCTCAGTGCAGGGGGAGGGTTTTTGTTAGGTGGTGGTGGGCAAGGTGGACCGAGAAGGAGATGGCTATGAGAGAGGCAGTTTCTGTGCCGGTTATGGTCCCTCTCTTAGGGGTGGGCATGCCAACACCAGCTGCCTGCCTTGTTGCCCCGCCCCGCTCCCCAGCCTCACCGCACCCTCTATGGGACTTGGGATTTATCAGATCTCCCGCTAGACACGCCCTCCTCACTTCCCCAACTAGCAAACTCCAGACCACCTCCTCCAGAACCTTCCTTGACCTCCGAGGCTGCGTGAGGCTGCCCTGCTCCTCCCTTCCCTAACTCTTCTTGCACACCCCCATCATGGAGCGTAAGCCCCTCTTACCATCGGTGTCCTTGTCACACCACCTCTCTCTTCCCCGGCAGCCTGAGGGCTCCTGGAAGACAAGGCCCAGGCCTGTGGGGGCCCCATAAATGTTGGGTGACCGGCCACACTGCCTGCCGGCGCCCAGGCTGTCCCAGGCCTCTGTCTTACGGTTGGGTGGGAACTTTGTTTTGGAAATCCGCCCTGAGGCCCCACCCCCAAGCCCCCAGGCTCTGGGTGGGCTAGGTGGGGGAGGAAGGCAAGTTGTTCCTCCACGAATGCTGCCTCCCCCTGCCTCGGAGGGCCCAGCCTTCTCAGAACGCCTTCTTCAGGCCGCCTCTGACCGGAAGTTCCTCATTCCTGCGTAATTACATTAAACTTTTATGATGGGGATCTGGGCGGCCGGCAGTGTTATTTTGCAGGGGCCGACTGCATTCCTGGTGTCTGGGTTTACCTTCCTTCTCAGTCTGTGCCCTGGAATGCTGCTCTGTGGACGGGTCCTCCTGCCAAGCCCAGGTCTAGTTGTGGGGTCCGCGGGCAGCGCGCGTGGGGCGGGGCAGAGTCAGAGCCGTGTCCTCGATTTCCCAAATCCCTGCAGGTCAGAAAATGAGGCCCGCCCAGCAGGGCAGGAGGAGGGAGTCTAGGCTGGAAAGATGGGCCAGAGCCCCCCCTTTTCTAGCTGACACCTGCTTGCTGGGGCTGCAGAGGCCTCGTGGGTTTCCGTTTGCGTGCGTGTCCACATGCGGAGAACTTTCCTCTTCTTCTTTTTTTTAAAGATTTATTTATTTATTTATTTCGAGTGAGAGAGAGAGAGAGAGAGCATGAGCAGATGGAGAGGGAGAGAGAATCTCCAGCAGACGATTCTGCTGAGAGCAGAGCCCCCCCCCCCCCCGCCCCCGACTCGGGGGCTCCATCTTGTGACCCTGAGATCACAATCTGAACCAAAATCCAGAGTCGGGCATTCAAGTGACTGAGCCGCCCAGGCGCCCCAGGGCCTTTCCTCTCAAATCGCTCCTTCTTTAAAAAAGTATTTGTAAGCAACTCTAGCCTAAAGGTAGGACCCAATCTCACACCCTTCCACAAAGATAAATACCAGGTGGATTAAAAATCCCAACATTTCCCCAAACCATAAAAACCCCGAGCTAAAATTTCACGGCAGGCTACTTAACAATCGTGGGGTAGGAAGGGCTCCCCAACACAAATAACCAACGACATATGCCAAGATGCTTATACGTGGTCGAATCGAGAAGGGGCCCGGCAAGGGTGGAAAGGAACAAGCTCTGTCCTACGGTGTCGGTGGGGATTTAAACTGGGGTAGCTTTCCCTGGAGAACAATTCGGCGCAGCTACGTGCGTTCTTTCAAGCCTACACGAGTGGGGGGATGCGTATCCACAGATGTTCACAGCATCATTGTTTTCTGGCACAAACTGGAGGACAAGCTAAATGTCCTGCAGAAGGGGATGGTTAATAAGTAAATAAGGAGCATCAGTGCCAACAGATACTATGCATCAGTTCGAAAGAAGAGCAAGTTCTGACACGGAATACTCTTCAAGAAATATGAAGTAAGTAAGGCAAACCGTACATCGGCGCACCTCGCCCGGCTTCCTTTAGATCCAGCAATCTGTGGGTCTATTTATAAATGCAGAGAGAAAGACCTCGAGCTCTAAGGGTGGGCTGCCGGTGGTGGGTCCTTCTACAGAGCAGAGCGGTGTCATGAATGATGCTAAGAGGAGCGTTTGGCCTTTTTCTCCTGGGAATTTTTGACGTTTTAAAAATTGCATATTTTCTTGGATTGGAACAAAACTTTTTTTTTTAATTAATTTATTTGATAGAGAGATCACAAGTAGGCAGAGAGGCAGGCAGAAGGAGAGAGGGGGAAGCAGGCTCTCCGCTGAGCAGAGAGCCCGATGCGGGGCTCGATCCCAGGACCCTGAGATCAGGACCTGAGCCGAAGGCAGAGGCTTTGACCCACTGAGCCACCCAGGCGCTCTGTGGCCAAAGATTCTACCCTGGCTTCCCAAAGGAAGGGTTAGGCTGAGTCGAACTCTGTAACCAATTTTTAAAAAGGACCGTGGACAGTGTGGGAGACAACGCAGTAGCTAAGGAAGGCAGCTTTGAGGGGGGCTGGCTGGGAGTCAGCCTTCAGCCGAGCCCTGGTCCTTAGCACACCCCCTCTGCCCTCACCCCCCCCGCACCCCCCCTCGGTCCCTTCCACCTTCCATCGCTGCACACTGCTCATTGTTCAGGAACAAAGGCTGTTGAGATCTGTGAAAAAGAAGGAGAGAAAAAATAAACTTAGCCGAACTCATCCTGCTTGTAAGTGAGCAGTTGGCCCTGGCCCCTGTGTGGGGAGTCACGCGGGGCGGGCGGTGGCAGGGGGCCCTGGGGACGGTTTGGTTGGAAGGCAGTAGGGCCATGGAGGTGCAGCGGAACTTGAATGGCTGGTGATTTATGGCGCCAATAAGCGCAACGCCCGTCTCGCAGTTTTCCCTCTGGATGTGTCGGAACTCAGCCCCTTCGGAACATCAACTGTGTGGCCTGTGGCCACAGCCACAGCCCTTTTGGGCACAGAAGCCCAGCTCCTCTGCACCCTGCTGGTGGGTGCCCCCCCCTCTGCTGGAGGCCCGGGGAGAGCTCCCCCATCCCAGAACTGAAAGGCACTGGGAAGATGTGCCAGCAAGACCCAAAATGTGCTCTGATATCAAGGAAGGTGCGGGGTGATGAGGTGGTGAGCGAGGGAGGGTGGTCTGGCTTCCTCTTCGGGACAGAGTGTAGGATACATAGATTCAGAGAGCCTTCTGGAAAATCAACCGGTGAGTAGCATTCACTTTGGCAGCTGTGTCCTTGCTTTGAGTTTTAGCAAGTAGGTCCCCCGAGCTGTCCCTGGCTAGGATTTTGGGGAGCTGGAGGTACTGTTTCTTGAGGGCCTACTCTGTGCCAGGCACTGGGCTAAATTCTGAATATTTTCTCCATGCTCTTTAAACTTCATGATGCCACCTTGACGTCGATATTGTTATTAGCTTCATTTTCCAGAAGAGGAAAGGCATGCTCCGAGAGCTCAAATAACTTACCCAAAGACCACAGCTAGTAGGTAGAAGAACTGGGATTCAGGCCTATCTTCAGAACCAAGGAACCATAGCATACTTCAATGCTTAAGGGTTGAGTTTGTTGAGAGGCAGGCCTAGGGGTACCCAACTTAGGACAAGACAGCCAGGCCCCGAGAAGCCCTCCAGAATGAAGCTAGACAACTGTCCAACAGCACAGCGCTTCTAAAATCTGTGAAGTCTGGGGTCTGCTATGTCCTCCGCATCTTTTGCTGTTAAGCACTGTGCACATGTATCTTGAGGACTGAGTTTTTCTTTCTGAAAGTTTGACTTCTGGACTAACTCCATCTGGCCAGTTGGCTTCCAGTGCTCTTGCTGACTACAAATAGAGAGAGAGAGAGTATAACGTTGACCTGTGAGCTACTGGGTGTCCGAGTTTTGGCTTCCCACCATGGACTTTGGCCTTGGCTGCTCTCAGCTGTTGGGGTCACTCAGAAGCTCATCTTTGTTTGGCCATTTGTTGGGCTGAGTGAACAGGCAGATGGTTCTCCTGCTTATGGGCGGCTGTCTAGCCCCCTGTCCACACCACTTGAGTCCTGTGTGTGCTATCCTTCCCTCCAAAGGCTGGCATCAAACAGAGACCTCTCTCTTTCCTGTAGGAGCTTGGGTACCACAAACTGCACATTTCGAGGGAATGTTGAATTGAGGAATGTTGAGGGAAACACAAAACCAGCCCAATTCAAATTCAAGATATTGTCTAAAATTCTGATGCCCTTTACTTCCCTTCTGCTGCTGTCAGTTTAGCAGCTCGAACACTCTCCCGTGGGGAAGAGTCCCCACCCAGCGCTGTGTCACCGGCTCCTGGATGTGTGGGCCCCTCAACAGAGTATCTGAAAACTCCTGCGGGCCCAGCGAGGTCCACTGTGTGTGTGTGTGTGTGGTGTGTGCTGACCGGGAATCTCCTTCTCTCCAGCCAACCCATTGCTCTCTGCACCCCAAGTCTACATCAAGGGAAACCGAGGCAAGGTGATATGAGGGCGGGGGACAGAGGGTTGCCTGGCTCTGAGTCCTTCTCGGGAGGGCCTGGCTGACAACAAGTTGCCAAGCACCTGGCATTTTAGTCCATCCATCCTCGGGGAGTTAGGAGTTTTCTTCCAGGACTTCTAGAATGTTCTCAAGCCAGGTGAGAGGGGGAAAGGAAACACAGCCTGGATTCCCTTCCTCCCAACCCTGTACACTCCTCACACTCCAGCATTGATTTCCGATCAGAGCTCAGTGATTTCCAAATGGTCAGCAGCCTCTCGGCAGGGCAGCCGATGGGGAGAGGGCGAGGGATCGGAGCTGCCCAAGAGGCAGCCGGCCTTCCAGGAGACGGCTCCGAAGAGGCGCGCTTCCCAGGGCCTGGCCGCCGCCAACCACACAGGCCCAGAACAGAGATTTGTCTCGACATGATGGCCCTGGTGTTTGGTGGCCCGGTGCTCTGGGGTGCGATGGGCAGGTGGCTGGGTGATGCGTCTCCAAGTCACATGGGACCGGGTTCAAATCCCGGCTCCAGGATGGCAACTCAAGTGAGTTATTTTTCTTCCCTAATCCCTGGTTTCGTGGTGCGTAAACCAGGGGCAATAACAGAGTCCTCCTGACGTGAGCGCGGTGCGGCGTGTCGCCTCATGCCCACCACGGAGCAGGTGCTCGGTGACGTAGCTGCTCTTAGTCATCAGTGTGTTTTCTCTTCTGTCCTCGGTGGCCAGCACCCTCTGTCCTCGTGCGCTCACCCTCAGTCTTTGGGTACTCAGTGTTCTCAGGCAGCCAAAGGGGCTTTGATGAGACGTTATCACTGTGCGGCCCCCCTCCCCCCAGGGGCCGGGCACAGTGATCTAACTTCGCGGCAGCTTTACGAAGGTGTAGGCCTCGTTCCCGTTTCACAGGCGAGGAAAGTGCTTCTGAGGGGTTGAATCACCTGCCCAAGGTCCCACAAGCGCGCCCCCGGTTTAACTGGTTCTAACATTTACTTCAAAGGTGCAGGCCCTGTGCTAAGGCCCTGGGGCCGCAGAGAGGAATGCATTTCATCCTCAGCTACAAGGAGCCCCCTGTCCTGCGGTGGGGACCGGGACTGGCAGAGAAGACAGGTCACCAGCATTCAGGAGTGGCAGGAGGCGCAGGGTGTGGCAGGCCCGGACTAGGGGCACATGGGGCATTTGGGAGCATAACCCCCTGTGAATGCTTCCCTGTGTGGACCTGAAGCCACATGGAGCGGCATGAAGTGTATTCATTCTCCCACCTCCTGAGGCCGCGGTGCACCTGCTTGGGATGGGAACCGCCCCGCTCCCCCTCCCCCGGCCCCTGCAGCCTGGGAGAACAGCCTCTTTACAACGTGAAATGACTTCAAGGTCGTTCTTTGGAATCAAGAGATGTTTGCCTGTGCTGTCCTCCCCCCCAACTTCTTCTGGATCCTTCCAGGGATATAGGAGGATCCGCATACGCGATTGTATAAAAATGTAGCCTTTCCAAAAACCGTAAGCCAGCAGCACAATAGGGCATCCATACCATGTGTATTTATATATAAAAGTAAGTCAGCCTCCGACTCTCTTCCCCTTCCTGAAGGCCACCCCTGCTGCCAACATCTAATACAAGATGATACATATATATCCTTTTAAAAAAGAGAGATGATAGCATACTATAAACATATGATAAAGTTCCATACGTCCTGTTTTTTCACTTACCACTCTGTCTCACAGAGTGTTTGACAGCAATGCCGAGAGCGCCGTTGCCCTTCTTTTTAATGGCAGCATAACATTCTATTATGAGGCTGTGGCAGGCTTTATTTAACCAGTCTCCTATTAATGGATATTCATTCAGGTTGTTTCTGGTCCTTTACGGCTCCAAATAACCCAGCTATGAATATCCCTTTACATAGGTTTTTACTCACACGTGGTATATCTGTATGCTTTTGCTGGATAAAAAGGTGTGCAGTTTAAAATGAAAAAGCACTAAGCATACCTAACTGGAAGATCTATGCCTAAAAATCTCATCCAAAGAAATGAATCACTAAGCGTGGATTTGTGACCATCAACAAGTGACACCATTTGTCTGAGTAGAGGCTGCCTGCTCACCCTGGGAATGGCTCTCCCCTCTCTCCAGCTCTCAAGCCTGAGTACCAGCTGAGCAGAGATGGCTGGGGTACACTGGCTCTTGAACCCTTGGGGGGGGTGGGTAGTGGCCCGGTGGCGTTCTCTTTGGACAGAAGTTCCCTCTCTAATCAGTTTTCCCACTGCATTTCATTGGCGGCCAAGAGAGACTTTCCTAACTCTTGCTATCTTTACAATATGTCGTTCAAATTTAAAACATGCTAAAAGGGAGAAAATATTTATAGAATTTTTCTCTGGAAGTAAAAAAAAAAAAACCCTACTTTTAAGCCTAGCCAATGACATTTCTGGAAACCACGGAGAGAAAACAGCAACAACTCGCAGAAGATAAAATGGGCTAATTACACAACAGATCTCTAATTTAAGAAACTAGCTGCATTCTTCTGGGTTTTTTTTTTTTTTTTTCTCTTAAAGATGACAGAGAATAAAAATACTGGCTTACCAGCTTATTAAAAAAAATAATCCAATGACTCCTAACCTCTTCCTCGGCAAGACGACGTGTCTTTGTGCACGCGTACACACGGCGGGCGAAGGCCGTGGAGAGGGGTCCGGTAGGTGGGGTTTCTTGGCCTGTGGGCTAGTTTCCCATGGGAAGGAACAGGGATTCTGCTGCCTGAGTTATTTAAATCTTGCCGTCTTCCTCCCTTTTCCAAAGCTCTGGGAGTGTGTCCACGGCCTCAGCTGCTGCGGACATTCAGCCCGGTGGCCTGGCTTGGGGGTGGCCGAGGTCAGCCCATGGTGACCCGTGGTGACCCGCGGGGGGCACCATCATTCCCCAGGCCCCGGAACTGCCGCCAGAACCCCAGCTGGCCGCCTTGAACAAGTACCTCGGGTTTCTAGAACAATTCCTCAGCTGCGGGGTGGTCAGCAAAGACACGAGGAACCCCTCTCCCCTCCGTTGTTTCCGTGAGTCTGAGTCAGAGCCCTTCCGAATGGGCCACCGAGGGAATCTTTCCCTGGCCAGAATTTCCAGAAGCCAAAAAGCGACTGTAGCCAAAACCTCCCCGTGAACTTCGTTTCTGTTTGGGATTTTTATGGAAACTGTTTCTCCCAGACACACATCCTGTGGGACTGCGCTCCTTCCCCTTCCCTTATTTTTATGTATGAATGGATTAGGTCGGCTGTTTGATGGGTTTGCACAAACCCAGGCCACCGAGTGGTTTTAATGAAGTGTCGGGCTGGCTGGCCCGTGGCTTTCCGAGGCCTTTCGAGGCTGGAGAGAGGGTTCCCTGGTGCCCAGATGGGATTTGCTATGTGCTCCCTGCCCGGGAATCGTGGCTACCCTCGTGCTGCTCTGATTTGCTGGGGGATTTGGGGAAAGGTCTTTAATTTCCCAAGCCTGCAGTGTAGACCAGAGCTAACACGGGCCGTCCCTGAACCAGGATAAGTGATCCTAGCGGAGAACAAAGAGTAATTGTGAGAAAGGATTGGGGCTGGGGGGCGCCCTGAGGAGGGGTGTGCCTGGTGGGAGGGGGTGGCTGGGGGGGGGCAGGGTCTAGATGGAAATTCTCAGCATCGACTTCAGTTGGGGTGGCTGGGTCTCTTCCACTGAGCTGGTTTGCCTTCTCCTACCCAGTAGGCTTTGGGAATGTAGTATCGATCTTCAAAGCACGCAGAACCGGGAGGCGAAGTGGGGTGAGAGGGTGGGTGCCTGGGGTTGTCACCAGCATTCCCAAGGGGCCCGCGCTCGGCAGCCGCTGGGAGGGCTGATGGATGAGGGCTACCCCACCGAAGGTTCCCGCCCGTTCTACCCCTTGGGCTCCCTTTATGGTATCTCTCCCGGAGGGCGGGGCTTGGGGCTCGGGGGCGGGGCTCGGGGCTCGCAGGTTGACAGCGGCTCTGTGGGGAAGGCGAGAGATTCCTGACCCATTGGATTCCACGGGGAGGGGCGGGGAGAAGCGGCTGATCCGATCAGAGGATCCCACCTCCACCCCTACCCCCTCCTGCAGGCCTCTGGGCTGCCTGGCCCAGGCTTTTCAAATCTGTTCTCCGGAACTGCCTGAATGATCTCTTTAAAATGCACACTGGACTCTTGTTATTCCCTCCGGAAAACCCTTTGTGCGGTTTCCAGTGCCTGGAGACGGAGGCCAAAGTTCCTTTTGGTGGTTTATCGCCCCTCTCGGCTCTACCTCTCCAGCTCCAAGCCTCCCCATCCTCAGCCTGTGAAGCTAAGTCCGCAGCTCCGTTCTGGATCATCCCTATTCTATTGTCAGGAGGCAGCTGGGGTGTCGCCTTCTGAGTCTGTCTGTAAATCGTTAAGCCAGGAATTCATTCATTCTATTGCTTTCCCGTCCATCGAGACATATGTAACTGGCCATTACCACTCTGCGGCGGCCTCGGACAGCCGTCCTAGACGCGTGCCTCGCCCGAAGCCAGCAAGTCGCCAAACCAGAAAGCGGTCCTTTGCGCCAGGGGCCGCCGCTCATCCCTCCCCCCAGCCCCTGCTGTGTACACACCACCGGATTCCTCACCCCTCTGCCCCTCGGCCTGAGGCGTCCCTGTTTGCCTTGCTGCCCCGAAGTGCCCATGGAGGAAACTCCCAGAGTTTCTGGGACCTCTCTGACCTGTTGTCTCTTCCTTCAGGCTCGCTCTCCTAGACTTTTAGGTCCATCCACTTCTGGGGCCGGTTCCTTGAGTGAGGCCGAGAGGTCTCGAACCGCCACTTCGTCAAAGCCTGCGGTCACCGGCTGCAGTGCGGCTCACAGTGGGCCTCTCTCAGGCCCTCCTGTGGGTCCTCTCCCCGTGCGGCCTCTACTCTCCCTCACCTAGCTAACGGTGGCACCCCCACCCCACTGGTCTCCCTGCTTCTCCTTTCGGCACCTCTTCGGCCTACTCTCCACACAACAGCCAGGCCATCTTGTTAAACAGAAGTCAGATCATGGCGATCCTTGCTCAGAACCCTCTGGTGGTTTTGCATTTTGCTCCAGGGGTCCTGAATGCCTCCCCATGGCCTGTGACCATCTGTAGAAAGGTCCCTGTCGCCTCTCTGACCTCATCCCCTCTCAATCCCCCCTCACTTACTCCACTCTAGTTAAGCAGTCTCCTTGCCATCCCTTGCTCCCTGGACACATCTGGCTCCAGGCCCTTTGCACTTACTGTTCCCTTTATCTGGAACGCTCCTCCCGAAGTCCTCTCCCTTCCTTCCCATTTCCCGATCAGTGACACTTCTCCCACCCCCCTTTGGAGAACTGAACTCCTCTCCCCAGCACTCCTTACCCCTCTCCCTGCTTTTTTCCCTCCCTAGCACTTACCACTTAAGAGATTATGCATCTGTTTTTAAAAAAAGATTTTATTTATTTATTTGAGAGAGAGAGCACGAGCATGAGTGGGGGGTGGGGAGGAGCAGAGGGAGAAGGAGAGACAGTCTTCCTGAGGAACAGGGAGCTCCGAGGGGCTCAATCTCAGGACCCCGAGATCATGACCCGAGCTGAAGGCAGATGCCTAACCGACTGAGCCACCCAGGCGCCCTGCCTCTTTCTTATGGATCTTGATTATTACCTATCCCTCCCCTGTGGGACTGTAAGCCTCCATCAGAGCAGAAATTTTGTTTGTTAGGTATCCTAGAGCAATGCCAGGCATTAAGTCGGCACCGATTAAATATCTGTTGGATGAAAGAAGAGCAGATAAACGGATGGATGGAGTGGCAGTAGGGCAAAGCTCCCACTGACTTCTGTCTCATGGGCCATGTCTGAAGACCAAGGATGTAGAAGTCAGATCATGGCAAACAGGTTACCATTCCTAGGTTTGGGAGCGAAGGGATTCCAAAAACTCCATGGTCATCAGTCCTGGAATTCAACTGCTTCCTCTTCAGCCGACTTTAGATTTTCCTGATGTGGATAGTAGAGCGATCCCCTACCATCTTCCTTCTCCTGAGATGCAAGGGACTGTTCATGGCTTTCACCTTGCTCTGCTGTAGCTGGTCACGGGCAGTGTTCTGCCTGGCTTCCTGCTGGGCTGTTGCTCTTGGAACATTCAAGAAGCTGCCTCAGCCCTGGCAAGAGAGGTATGAGCTTTCAGCTCACCGTTGGTGCCAGCAGCCCTTGGTGTACCTTACGGAGGGAAATGAGAGAGCCTCACTTTCCCATCAGCTCTTGCTGGCCTCCTTAGGGGAAGAAACTTGCCTCACCGCGTGAGCCTTCCAGTTTCAAGGTGAAGGGCTCAGTTCGCCTGAAGGCATGGTCTTGGATGACGTTCCCCGGGACGGGGCATTCAGTGTGGTCCATGAAATGGGGCCAGCGATACTGACCTGGCCCAGTTGTTGTGTGAGGGATAAATGAGTGACATAAATTAGGAAACCTAGAAAAGTTTTATTGTCACTGGTAGAGCAGACTTCCTGGGGCCAGCCCGCTGCTCTGCAGGATGGGGGACCTTTGTGGGGCCCGAGAAGAATCTGGTGCCTAGGGGCAAGGTCCCCTGGCTCGCAAAGCTTCTGCTGCTCGTGGACGGGGCTTGGGTATGGCTCCGTGTGCGGTTTTCTGTGATGGGAGGGTAGCCTGGTTTCTCTGCCCGGCTCCCAGGCTGCTGGCTGCAAGGAAACCGTGTGAGTTGGGAAGGGAATGACCGCTGACCTTTCTTCCATGTCCTGTGTCGCACATTTGCATTTTCCAGCGAGCGGAATCTATTAGCCAGCAAAGGGGCTCTCAGCTCTGAGCACGCTCTTGCTCAGCGCGCAAGAAAGTAACACAAGGAAGGAAGCAGCCTGTTGGCGAGGGGAGGGCACCGGCCCAGGGGAATCTGGGGGAGTACGGTCTCTTCCTGATTTCGTTCTTCTGGTTGGTCAACTCTGGGCCCGTCAGGTCACCTTGGCGGGTCACAGCTGCCTGTCTGTATCCCAAGGGGCTTAAAGTAGACCAGTCTGGTTCTGAGCTGGGGTCATTTTATTCTTGTGACTTTTCAGTGGCAATCACACACCCGGCCTCCACAGAGGGTGTGTGCGTGCGTGTGTGCGTGTGCGTGTGCGTGTGTGTGTGTGTCTGAGAGCAGTAATAACGCATGCTCATCCGCCCCAGGCAGAGACGGAGACAAAGATCTAGAGACCCGGCAGAAGTCAAAACCATCTTCCTAGTCACCTTTCCTATTCAGGGTCGGGGCTGGTTCACGGCAAAGAGCCGGTGTCCTGTGGAGAAGCCTACGCCGGGAGTCAGCCCGGGATAATGCGCCTGACGCAGGGCATGAATACAAATGCTTTTATTCACGTGAAATTGCTTCAGGATGAAGCGCTGCTTGAAAACTGACCGCCAAATGGAGCGTTTTGTGTTACAAAATAAAATTGCATCCCTTCGGCTCTGAGAAAAATGCATATTGCCCTCATCTGAAATGTGGTGATAATTATATGCCATGTTATTCATCCCGTGTCATTCCTGGTCACATTCAGCGTTTGGCACAGTGGCAATTTAGGGTGTGCTCGAAACAAAGGCAGTCACGCACCAGGCGCGGGGGACAGAGTGCCGGCAGCCAGGGTAACGGGGATGGTGTGTGGTACCTTGGGGCTCCCGGGACGACACCCCCGCGATTTCACACGGAGGAGGACCAACTTTGACGTGCTTTTCAGGGAAGGGGGAAGAGGGAAGAGGGTAGAGCGGGAAAAGGAAACCAAGTCAAATAATGCAAAGGTATCCGAGGAGGTTTGTGCACACGTGTGCGTGTGCATGTGGGTGCGCGCGCGCGCGTGTGTGTGTGTGTGTGTGTGTGTAGCAGGCCAGGGAAGTCAGAGCCACGTGCTTTGGCCCGAGCAGTCTTGGGGCTGAGGGAGTATTAGTCATTAGTGTGTGGTGTGAGGCTTTTCGTTAGGAGCTGGCTTTTTTATCGGTTGCTGAAAAACTCATTACCCGCCAACAGGACAGCTTAAAAACAAGACACAGTTTCCTCAGGTCTGGACATGGGAGTGGCTTAGCACGGTGGTTCGGGCTCAGGGTTTGTCATGGGGCAGCAGTGAGCTCAAGGCTTGACCTGGCCTGGAGGACCCACTTCCAAGATGGCTCAGACGTGTGGCGGTCGACACGCTGCATCAGAAGGTCCGTTTCCAAGCTCACTCACGTGGTTGCTGTCAAGCCTTTGTTCCTCCCCATGTGGGTCTTCTAGAGGCGGCCAGAGTCCTCATGATATGTCAGCTGGCGACCCAAGGGACCGAGAGTGAGTGTGCCGGAGAGAGCCCGAGACTGAAGTCACCGTCTTTTTGCAACCTAATCTCCCAAGTGACAGCCTCTCGCTTCTGTCCCTCAGGCCAGCCGACCCGCAGGGGACGTGAATACAAGGAGGTGGGTATCACTGGGGGCCATCTTACAGGCCACCTGCCACTGAGGTCAGGCCCTCGATCACCCCCAGTGTTCTGGAAGGTTCTTGGGCCTGAGAAAGTTGCCATCATTACAAACAAGTGTTGGAGAAAAGAGCTTCAAACCTGAGACTTGGTTCCTGCCCCGACTGTCTTTCTTGTCTTTGTCAGAACAAAGAAAGAAGTCTCTCAGAGTCCCTTTCCACATCTATCATATAGGGACAGCCATGCTGAGCTCATGAGAGTGGGGCTAGTGGAGTGACGTGAGCTGCAAGCTGCTCTAAGATGGAAGGAATTACATTGGTGGTCTCCAGAACATTCCCTGGTGTGCTGCTACCCAGGCAGGATTGGGGGACCTGGGGCTTATGTGGGTGACCATTTCTATTGTGGTGGGCTATCCTGGCCACTCCAGACTCTCGGGGCTTAAGAGCCAGAGTGACAAAAGCCTGAATGGTCATTAAGTAAGGGACTGCTGCTAGGAGCTATTGTGAGGACCTCAGTCCGGGGAGAGGGCAGATAGTGACCGTCACGGGGCCAGTGCCTCACGAGCTTCCCATTCTTTCCAGTGTCCTCGGCTCTCCTCATCTCCGATTTAGACCTCCCTCCACCTGCCTCTTGACTGACCCGAATGGATGAGAAAAGTCCTTTAATAGTCTGGTACTTTCCAAATGATATTCTTGTTTCTGGTCCCGAGTATTTTATGTTTCCTCCTGTCAAAAATAAAAAACTGAAGTTTCCCGGGACACCTGGATGGCTCAGTCGGTTAAATGTCTGCCTTCGGCTCAGGTCATGATCTCAGGGTCCTGGGATCGAGCCCTGCGTCGGGCTCCCTGCTCAATGGGGAGTCTGCTTTTCCCTCTCCCTCTGCTCCTGCTCCTCTTCCTCACCTTCTCTGTCAAATAAATAAATATATAAAATCTTAAAAAAAAAAAAAAAAAGGAAGTTTCCCTTTTGTGTGAGGTCCTGGGGGCAGAAGTCTTCAGGAGAAGAGAGGAAAGAGAGAGGGGTGGGGGGGGCTGGTAGCCCCATGCAGGGTAGGAATGGTGGGTTCTGCGCCTGCGACCCGGAGGGTGCTGGGCAGCCTGGTGCCCTTCAGAGGAGCAGCCTCTGTCCTCTGGGGCAGCTGCCCGCCCCGTCCCGGGAGCTCCCATCATGCTCTGGGGCGCGCTGTCCCGGGCAACGCCAGGAAAGGCTGCTAGTGACTTGGGGGCCAGGAGGCTGTCGGGTCGCCTCTAGCTCTGTCACTTATTAGCTCTGGGGCCAGAAAGGAGCTCCCTCTGGACGGGACTCCGTCTGCCCCGTTCGCTCTCATATCTCCTGCTCCTGGCACAAGCCCTGTTTGGGCTTCCTTTTAATTTAATT
>CM053612.1:73463529-73483812 GCA_028646535.1 Procyon lotor
TCCTTGAACATACGCTCTTCTTTCTCTTGGGTAAATACCTCGGAGTGGAATGGCTGAATTCTAGGGCAGTTGTAGGTTTAACCTTGGGAGAAGATGCTAGACAACTGTGCGAAGGGCCCTGCCCTTGTACTCCCGGCTGGTATTCGAATCTTTGAGCAGAAGAGGTTGCATGTCTCTGGGTCTGCCTCGGCCCCGCCAGTACCAAGCATTCTTTTTTTTTTTTTTTAAGATTTTATTTATTTATTTGTCAGAGAGAGAGAGAGATCACAAGCAGGCAGAGAGGCAGGCAGAGGCAGAGGGGGAAGCAAGCTTCCTGCCGAGCAAGGAGCCTGATATGGGACTCGATCCCAGGACCCTGAGATCATGACCTGAGCCGAAGGCAGCTGCTTAGCCAACTGAGCCACCCAGGCGCCCCAGTGCCAAGCATTCTTATCCAGACTTTTCAATCTATGATGCCAATCTCCGATCATCTTCCAGTAATCTCCTTTTTTTTTTTTTAAAGATTTTATTTATTTATTTGAGAGAGAGAGAGAGAGTGAGCATGAGCAGGGGTGAGGGGCAGAGGGAGAAGCGGACTCATGGCTGAGCCAGGACCTCTATGCAGGTGTGTAGGAGGGAGGCGGGTGCAGCTACAAAAGGGGGGGGGAGGGGAGAGCTCTAAGATGCTTGGACACTCAAATGTCATTTTGTCACTCACGTCTGGGGAAAAGGTCCTTTCATGCAGCATTTTAGTCCCTTGTATTAAGTCCCTTGGAGTAAGGCAGGCGCCTTTTGGGTAGGCCAGAGGGTTTCTGAGGCTCCCGGGACACCAGGTTGGCAAGGCCCTGCCCCTGTGGGCCTAGTTTCCCTCCTCTGTAAGGGGGCAGCTGACAGGGAGGTCCTCGGGGAGCTGACATTGGCAGTGTCCACACTCATTCCATCCTGGTCGTGCTGGTGATCTCTTTAAGGCTGAAGGAGATGGAGAGGACACTCTGGGGCAGTGGTCCTAGCCTGAGCCCCTTGTGCATTTTGGGGAGCCACTTGCTTCGAGCAGCGGGACCACAGGCAACAGAAGTCAGAAGGTGGGATCTCTGTTACTATCATTACTGCCCGCGTGTGGACCGGCTGGGGCTGTCTCGGAGAGGCCCACGGTATAACCCTCTTCCCTGGCGGACCTCGATAGCTTCCAGTTTGCACCGCCACGGCTGACCCAGCGCCGAGCCCGGTCCTGCACGGAGGGCGGGCAGCCGGCTACGGTTTGGTCCGTGGGGTGCCGCCTCCTGCATTTTCCTGCTACCATTTTCTTCCTTGTTTAAGTTCAGGTGTAACTGACATACAGGGAAACGCACCCACCTTCAGGGCCAGGATTCGAGGAGTTCTGGCAAAAGTCTACTCTGCCCTAATGTATCCTATCAAGACATAGCTCATTTCCATCATCCCCAGTGCACTCTCTCCCGCTCCTTCCTCTTTCCGACTTTCATTACCACAGTTCAATTTTGCTTGTTCTTGAATTTCACAGAAGTGGAATGATACAGTGTCTCCGTTTTCCGGCTTGGCTCTTTTCAGGGAGCAGAATGCATTTGAGATCACCCAAGTTGTTGTATTTAGCAAGAGTTTGCTCCTTTTGATGCCTGAGTACTTTCCACTGTACGGACCTGCCCTGGTTGGTGTATTGATGAACCCGTTGGTGGACCTTTGGGGTCGTTTCCAGTCTGGGCGATGAGTGATGTCACTATGAACACTGACACTCAAATCTTTTTGTGGACGAATGCCTTCATCTCCCTCGCACGGGTGCTCAGGAGCGAGAAAGCTGGGTCTTATGGCAACTGCGTGTGCAATTTTAGAAGAAATCGCCAAACTGCTTTCCAACGTCAGCTGCCTCTCACCCCTGCCAGCACTTGGTGTTGTCAGTCGTGTTTCGTTTAGCCATCCCCGCGGATGCGAAGCCTCTTCGCGTTGTGGCTTTAACCCTGGACCGTTTTTCAGTTCCAGGAAAAGTATGATTAATTCGAGCCGTGTTGAGAATGGCTCTGTGCCTGTGTGATTGTAACCTGGCATTTGAAATATCAACAGAGAAAAGCTGAGTCGGAATTCCAATGAACACTACTTGCTGATCTCTGTAAACACCAATAGGATGTCTCTCGATGGAATGCCTGACACCAGTCCGTTTCTGTCCCTCCTTATCGCGCTTGTTTTGCATTGAGGGCGAGTGAGGGCTGCACTTTGCCTAAAGCTGGCGCAGCGCCCCCGTCCCCGCCCCCCAGAGTCAAACACCTGCTGGGGAGATGGGACTGGTTTCACACTGTTGAGGAAATGTGCCGGAGCTGTCTTGGGGTGTTCCTTGCCCTCTTAGGGGATCCTGACCAGAAAGTCCGAGTCTATAACTGTTCACACACAGGAATAGGGGGAGGTGCTGGCCAGAGCCGCAGGGGTTTTGCACACGATGTCCGTGAACTGACGTCACGGGCGTCTGCGAGCCCTCCGACGTTGAATGCACAAGTTTGCGTGTACATGATTTCTTTTCTTCTGGGAAAGGGTTCGTAGCCTTCACTGGGTTATCAAAGACAAAGATTGCTAGTTGACCTCCAACATTTACTGTTCGTTTGTTTTTTTCTTTTTCTTTTTTCCCGGTAAGGGAGCCCCTGAATTCTTTCTGGGCGCATAAGCCATGTGAAATAAGGACTACATTTCCCAGCCTCCTTTGCAAGCTAGAGTTGTGAGTGATTGCTCACTCACTCACCTGTGAGTGATTGCTGGCCAAGAGGATGGAAGTAGACACGCGTGCAAGTTCCAGTCGGTGTTTCTAAAGGGAAAGGGACCTTTTTTTCTTTCTTTTCAATTATTTATTTAAGTTGAATTAGCCAACATATGTAGTGTTCAATAATTTATCATTTGCACGTAACACCCAGTGCTCCTCACATCACATGCCCTCCTTCATGCCCATCACTCAGTTACCCGTTCCCCGTCCCACCTCCCCCGCAGCAACCCTCAGTTTGTTTCCTAGAGTTAAGAGTCTCTCATGGTTTTTCTCCCTCTCGATGACTTCCCATTCAGTTTTCCCTCCCTTCCCCTGCGGTCCTCTGTGCTATTCCTTATATTCCACATATGAGTGAGACCATATGATAATTGCCTCTCTCTTTTTGACTTAGTTTGCTCAGCATAATCTCCTCCAGTTCCATCCACGTCGATGTAAATGGTAAGTATTCATCTTTTCTGATGGCTGAGTAATATTCCATTGTGTTTCTGTGTATGTATCATATCTTCTTTATCCATTCATCTGTTGATGGACATCTAGGCTCTTTCCATAGTTTGGCTGTTGTGGACATTGCTGCTATAAACATTCGGGTGCACGTGCCCCTTGGGATCACTACATTTGGATCTTTAGGATAAATACCCAGTAGTGTGATTGCTGGGTCATAGGGTAGCTCTATTTTCAACTTTTTGAGGAACCTCCATACTGTTCTCCAGAGTGGCTGTACCAGCTTGCATTCCCACCAACCGTGTAGGAGGGTTCCCCTTTCTCCGCATCCTCACCAGCAACTATCGTTTCCTGACTTGTTAATTTTAGCCATTCTGACTGGTGTGAGGTGGTATCTCACTGTGGTTTTGATTTGTATTTCCTTGATGCTGAGTGATGTTGATCACTTTCTCATGTGTCTGTTGGCCATTTGGATGTCCTTGGAGAAAAGTTTATTTATGTCTTCTTCCCACTTCTTGACTGGATTCTTTGTCTTTTGGGTATTGAGTTTAAGAAGTTCCTTATAGATCTTGGATACTAGTGCTTTATCTGATATGTCATTTGCAAATATCTTCTTCCATTCTGTCGGCTGTCTTTTGGTTTTGTTGACTGTTTCCTTTGCTGTGCAGGCATTTTTTATCTTGAAGAAGTCCTAAAAGTTCATTTTCGCTTTTGTTTCCCTTGCCTTTGGAGATGTGTCGAAAGAAGTTGCTGTGGCTGATGTCGAAGAGGTTACTGCCTATGTTCTCCTCTAGGATTTTGATGGATTCCTGTCTCACATTGAGGTCTTTCATCCATTTAGAGTTTATCTTTGTGTACGGTGTAAGAGAATGATCGAGTTTCATTCTTCGGCCCATGGCTGTCCAATTTTTCCAGCACCATTTATTGAAGAGACTTTTTTCCGTTGGACATTCTTTCCTGCTTTGTCGAAGACTAGTTGACTGTAGAGTTGAGGGTCCATTTCTGGGCTCTGTATTCTGTTCCATTGATCTGTGTGTCTGTTCTTGTGCCAGTACCACACTATCTTGATGATTACAGCTTTGTAATAGAGCTTGAAGTCTGGAATTGTGATGCCGCCAACTTTGGTTTTCTTTTTCAACATTCTTCTGGCTTATTTGGGGGTCTTTTCTGGTTCCATACAAATTTTAGAATTCTTTGTTCCAGCTCTGTGAAAAACTCTGATAGGGACTTCTTGCTCTGGGTAGCATAGACATTTTAACAATATTCATTTTTCCAATCCATGAACATGGAATGCTTTTCCATTTCTTAGTGTCTTCCTCAGTCTCTTTCATAAGTGTTCTGTAGTTTCTAGAGTACAGATCCTTTACCTCTTCATTTAGGCTTATTCCTAGGTATCTTATGGTTTTGGGTGCAATTGTAAATGGGATTGATTCCTTAATTTCAGTCGGTTTCTATAACCAAGAGCATATGGCAGAAGTGATGGCATGTCCCTTCTGAGATTTGGTTATAAAAAGACTGCTGCTTCTGACTTGGGTTGTCTCGCTCGCTCTCATGGGTCGCTGGCTCTGACACCCCCACAAAGAGGCCCATGTAGCAAGAAACAGAGGCCTCTGCCAACAGCCACATGAGCGTGCTTGGACGCAGATCGTCCTGCCCCAGGGAAGTCCAGAGAGACTGCTGCCCCAGACAGCAGCTTGACTAAAGCCTGAGCCAGCCCCCCCAGCCAGGCTGCTCCTGGATTCCTGACCCCCAGAAACCGTGTGAGATAATGAATGTTTGCCATTCTAAGCCGCTAAGTTTGGAGCAATTTGTTACCAAGCAATAGATAATGAACACAGGCTTCCTGTCACTGGAATAGACAAAGAAAATCCTGCAGATACCACCCACAGAATATTAAGAACCTCCGTGCTAAGTAACATCTGAGCATCTCTGTCTCTGGGTTCTGGCCCCAGATTTCCAGAAACATGCTCGTTGGCATCGGGCAAAGGATGTCACCAATCTGGGCCTCGGTGTCTCCTCGTATGGAAAGTGAGACGGTTGCTCTAGCTGACGCTGGCCTTTCTCCAGCTGAAGAGTCTCAAGTTGCGGGGAGTAAGGAAGGCCGCCGATGGTGCGATGGGCAGAAGCCAGAGGAGTTCTCTCTGGCCGGCATAAAATCATCGCAACACTTTGGTGAGGCCTCTTGGGCATTTCCCCAGTCTGGGGGCGGGTGGGTGAGGCTGAGCGAGGACAGGATTGCTCTGCCTAATAAGTCAGGAAAAACTGTCCAGGGGGCGGTCTGCCAGTGGGGGAGGAAAGGGCCAGGGAGACAAGAGGGACCAAAGGAGAGAAGCCTGCGAACATGGCCATGGATCGGGGCCAGTGAGAAATTCTCTAACGGCAGGAAGTGCTGATGAATTTTTAAAATAGTGCAAGTGTCATTTGTTCCTTGTATTGTACTGAAATCTGTTTCTAAGACTCTAAACTCTGTCTCTCTCTCTTTCACGCACGCATGCGCCACCAAGGCCTCCTTACTCTGGCAGCCAAGCCCTGGGGGAGAATTTAAGGGCCCAGAAACAGCATCGGACAGGCCTGGCTTTGAACCTGGGCTCTGTTTCTTACCAGCTGTGTGACCGTGAATCTATCGCCTCCCCTCTCTGAGCCTCAGTTTGACCCTTATACAATGAAGCAAAAGTAAGGCGTGCTTTGTGGCCACCGGAAGAGATTGCCGTGTGGGACACTGTCCCAGTGCCCATCTTCCCCTAGCCTGGGAGCCCAGGCCACCCTGGGTGGGTGTGTGGGTGGCTTTCTGGTGGAGGCATAAGGTCCAGGCTGGTGGCCCAGGGGCCAGGGTCCTGCTCTCTGAGAGGCAGGGCTCCCAGCAGGGCTGTGATCTTCTTGGTGCCCTGTTTGTTTCTCTGGGTACAGAGAACTTTCACCAAGGGACCCCACCCCAGAGGACGCCAGTGGGGCACGCTGACCGGGAGTCTGCCCTGGCGCAGAGGTGCCCCTGCTGGAAATGACAACAGTCACGATTGTCACCACCCAGGTGCTCACCTCCTGCTCCCTAGGAGGGAGGGAGGGAGTCAAGGTCTCTGTGGATATTGCATCTGGGAGGCCGTCCCTTGGGGCCGGACAGCACCAGTCCACGTGGACTGGGGACCAACTGTGGCACGGAACTGTGGAGGAGGCCGTGGGAGAGGCCGACAACTTGGGTCCTGGTGACAACATGGGTCATCCCTCCCGTGCTGGGGCACTGAATGCCGAGCCTCAGACTTGCCCTTTATCTGTCCTTTCAGGGTCTCTCCGACAGGGTCGAGGGAGCTTGGCTGAGACCTGGCTGAGGCCCATTGCTCCTCACTGGATGCTGGCATGGGGGGCATGGCGGGCCCAGGGGGGTGCTGACCGGCTGCCCGCTCTAGGCGGTCTCCTCCTGGGCTGCTCCTGGCGGGGTTCCCCAAGCCTCACCTTTGCAGGATTCTCACTGGACTCTCGGCTCCGCCGCCCATTCTGTGAACTTCTGTCACGTCAGTCAAAGTCTCAAAGGCCCTGAGTAATAGACTCTTCACCACATCCCCTGGACAGTGATGGCCGCAGACATGGACATGCGGCCCTTACTGACCCGGAGGGGGTTGGTGTCAGGGACAGAAGGCTGCCGCCCCAGGGGGTTTAAACAGCAGGTGTTTATTTTCCCACGATTCTGGTGACTAAAAGTCCAAGATCAAGGGGTCATCAGGGTTGGTTTCCCCTGAGGCCTCTCTCCTCGGTTTGCAGACGGCCAGCCTCTCACTGTCGTCCCCCCCCCCGCCCCCCGCCCTCACCGTGCGGTCTTCCCTCTGGGTGTGCACACACCCTTGGGGTCTCTCTGTGTGTCCACATTTTCTCTTCTTAGAAGGACACTGGTCAGGGGCGCCTGGGTGGCTCAGACATTGGGTCTCTGTCTTCGGCTCAGGTCATGATCCCGGGGTCCTGGGATCGAACCCCACATGGGGCCCCCTGCTCAGCAGGAAGCCTGCTTCTCCCTCTCTCACTCCCCCTACTTGTGTTCCCTCTCTCGCGGTGTCTCTCTCTGTCAGATAAATAAATAAAATCTTTAAAAAAAAAAAGAAAAAAGAAAAAGAATGCCTGGTCAGATTGGATTAAACCCACCCTAAGGGCTCATTTTAGCTTAATCACCTCATTAAAGACCGTGTCTCCAAAGGCAGTCACCTTCTGAGTTCCTGGGCATTGGGACTTCAGCATACGAATGTTGGGGTGGGGCGGGGGACCCAATTCGGCTCTTAACCAGCTCAGTCTGGTGTGAGTCATGGGACTGACCCTGGGCACAGAGCTGCCTGGCGAGCAGACAGACTTACCCAGGAGCCCCGGGCCTCGAGTCTGAAGGTCACTTGACTCCTGAAAGCTTTGACCCTTCTTCTGCTGAGAGGCAGGGTCTGTCGCCCCTTCCGAGTCTGGCTGGAAGGACGGCTGAAGGGTGGCAGAGTGATGCCAACTCGGCCCATATGAGCCTGGGCACCTTCCGCCTGGGTCTCGTGGGGACCCGAGCCACCGTGTCAGAAGCGGGACCACGCTGTGGAGAGACCTTGTGCAGAGGTCATGCTGTCCCATGACCGGGGGGGGGGGGTGTCCACGGCCATGATGTCCCGCCGAGCCAGCCTCCCGCCGTCCTCCGTCAAGGCACCAGGCACAGGAGTGAGGCCACCTTGGATCACCCAGACAGCACTGCCGCCGCACGAGCGCCACCGGGTGACCCCGGTCAGGGCGGGGTCCTGCTGAAGAATTGTCCCGCTGAGCCCTCCCTGTGTTCCTGAACCCCCACATCATGAGAGATGATAAAATGGTTGTTTTATGCCACTATGTTTTGGGGTCATTTGTTATGCCGGACTATTTGGTGACTATCGAGGTGGTGTAGTGGGAAGGGGGGTTCCGTGACATCCCCTTCCGTGCCGAGGCCCCATTTCTGGAATCCAGGAAAACCCCGGACTGGGGGCTGCTGCCACTCCTGAGGCCAGAGAGGATCAGGGAAAGGGCGAGAAGAGGAACTGCTATTTTTTTTTTTTTTTTTTAAGATTTCTTCCTTTCTTTGAGGGCAGGCGGAGGAGGATGGAGGGACAGAGAGAAATCTTCAGGCAGACTCCCCGGCGAGCACAGAGCTCGGGGCTCAATCCCTGGACCCTGAGAGCATGACCTGAGCTAAGACCAAGGGTCAGACGCTCGGCTGACTGAGCCGCCCGCCCAGGTGCCCCGAGGAACTGCTATTTTCGAACACCTCCGGGGAGCTGGTGAATTCCTCCAGGGATGGGGATTCCATTCGATCGACCCTGTTGGCCAGGAGGCCTCATTTCCTGGGTCACACCAACCTGAGCCTGTGTTCGCACTGATATCAGTCAGGTTCCCCAGCCAGGGTACGGGGCGGGTGGGGAGGAGGGTGGGGAGGAGTCGGACGCTCGGGCAGCTGGGCTGACTCGGAGAGGTCAGGGCAGGCGCCTCCAGCGGGTGGGCTTGGGCCCCCGCCACTGGTCCCAGCCCGGCCCACACGTGGGGAGGCAGGCAGGGACTGGGGCACAGACGCAGTGAGGACCAGGCCTGGGAAACAGAGTCTGGGGAGACTGAGTGTAAGGAGTGGGCTGATGTGCCCCCAGTACTACGAGGACACTGGCTCTGGGGATGGGGGAGGCCGAAGGCCTTGGGGGGGGCCCTCCCCCATCACGGGGAGAAGAGGGACTCAGAGACCAGATCTCACTGAACTGGCTCCTTGGGCCGGTGTGTACACCTCTAAGCCTCAGTTATCTTATCTGTGAAATAGGTGACTCAGACCAGGTGATCCCCCCCAGTAACTTCCAGCTCTAAAGAGTCGGGACTTTTGTTATAAAATCCCTCCCTCCCTCCCTCCCTCCCTCCTTCCCTTCCCCTGCAAGCCTTTGTTCCGTGTTTTAGCATCACCCAATGCTGCGTGTCGGGCCCTACAGTCCAGCAGCAGAACGTGGAAGATCGTGCTTTCCAAAGATGGCTGTGCGGACATACGTCATCCCACGTGCCCGTCTCCTAGTTTACCACGGACGCTTCTCTCCTGACATGTCTATGTTCCCTTCTGGGGCATCGGAGGGCCTGTGATTATGGCAGAAGTGAAGCCGTGTGGCCATTGAGGAGAAGCCGTAAAAGGCACTAGGGCTCCCTCCCGAACTTGGGGTGCTCCCTCCCTCCCAGAAGCTGCCACTGTGCTGGGAAGGACCTCCGTAGCCACAGGTAGAAGCCACGTGTAGGGGCTACGACCCAGGTGTGCACCCCCAGACAGGAAAGGTGCCTCCCAGCGGCCCCTGCCTTCCATGGGGTGGGGTGGAGATGAGCGGTCTCTACCACGCGTGCTGAAGTCACAGACGGATGAGCAAAATAAATGTCGCTGTTCTAAACTGTTACATTGTGGGTAATTTGTTATGAAGCCGTAGATAACTGGAACTGAGGGGAAGACAGGTGGGAGGAAAAAAATGTAACACCGGAGGGTACTCTCTTCAACACATGTCACCACCTGGGTGTGAGGGAGGGAGGATAAACTTTAAGCTGCGTGTGTCCGTGTGTGTGCGTGTGTTTGTGTTTGAGGGGGAGGTTGCACCTGCCGCAGCGGAGACGGGGCTGGAAATGGGTGTTTCCAGGCAGACAAAATGGTGGCGGTGGGGGGGACCGTGCTGGGCAAAGGAAGAGCCAGCTCAAGGTCACAGAGCCACCGGGTCACAGAGCTGCGAGGTCGCAGAGCTGCTGGGTCACAGAGGAGCCAGGTCACGGTGCCGCTGGGTCGCAGCCCCCAAGTCACAAAGGAGGGTGACAGCCCGGGTCTGAAGCCCAGGAGGGCGTGCTTGCATCTGGCCACTACGGTCCAGTTTCTAGCTCTGGTTTACGCGTTATTTTCTCCTAATTGCATCTGAGGCTGGTGGATGCCAGGGAGGGCCTTAGATCACATCAGGGAGCCATCTGCAAATCCCCTGTGCAGGGGGTGGTGGCCCGAGGGCAGCTTTGCTGATGGGAGCTCAGCCCGGGGAAGGCTCTGTAGCTTCTGGAGGGGCTGGGGGGGAGCGCCTCCCTCCCTCCCCCCTCCCCAGCTTGTCCTTCAGATTCGGGTCTGTCATCCGGGTAGCGGCTGACTTGGGGCACTTAGTCCCTGAATGCCGGGGGCTGCCGATCTTGGGCTCACCCCCTCATGTAGGGGGGTGATTCCTGTCTTTTTGTGATGATTCAGGAGTCTGTGAGGGGGAGCTGGAGCCAGGGGAGCTGGGTTTCGGGGAGCCACTCTGGGGACCTGGCTATCCTCCTGAGCAGAGGCGAGCCTGAGTCATTCCTAAAGCCCTAGCCCTGCAAGGGTCTGGGCGCCAGGTCCCCACAGCGTTCACCTGGCTTCAAGGTCAAGTTGAATGAACTAACATGAAAGGGTCTTGAGGTCCTTTCCCTTTCCCCTTTTCCCTCGGGAAGGGGCCCACTGCTGCTGTCCCCAGTTCAGTGGTGGGGAAACTCTGGCTTAGGAAGCCCAAGGCCACTCAGAGTAACACACGTCTACCCGACTCCAGGCTTCGCGCTCTCCACCATGCACCAACGTCAGTGCCAAGACCAGAGAGATGCGCCGTGTTCCAGGGCAGACCCCGAGGCCAGGCCGTTAGGGACAAATCCCACCCTTACCTGTGTGACCTGGGGCAAGTTACTGAGAGGCTTGGCTCGGGGCCTCTAGAGGTGAAGCAAGGAGGGCGAGCTACTGAGGGAGCCGTGCCTGGGGCACGCTGAGCACTGGCCACGGTCTCCCTCCCTGCGCCTCTACCCAGTGACTGAGTGCGGCTGCCATTTATCTGTCACAGCTGATGGCACTGCGGGTGGTCGTGCCGAGCTCGGTCTGGTCTGCCCGTTACGCTGGGAGCACCCGGAGGGCACAGGCATGAGTCACTTACAGGAGCAGGTGGGGACCCACGCCCTCCACCCCGCTGCCTTTGGGAGGAGTCCTCTGCGTGCAGAACGACCCAGAAAGGAATTCAAGCTGGCTCCTCCGGCTAAGGGGTCGTTGAAGGCCAGGGAAGAGGGAGTCAGGCAGAAAGGACAGTGGGTGGGGTGCGAAGGAGCGCATTGCCCGTCCCTGGGAGCCATTGACAATTTGAGCGCTCCTTGCCTCGCTGCTGCAGGCGGCCCCGGCCTGCCCGGGGGCCCTGTGACCTCCACCTCCACCTTCGGGTTCCCAGAAGCCCGACGAGCGTCTCCTTGTCTTCCTGGGAATCCTGGTGCTGGGCTCCTTGTCCTGCCTGTTCCTCGCAGCTCTGCATGCGGCTCTTGGAGAGGGCGGCCGGGGCACGGGATGGAGGCTTGCTGCAATGTGCCACATTGTAATGAGGCGGTGGCCCTTGGCCGCACCCCCTCCCCACTGCTCTTGGGCTCTGCTCCTCCCCAGACTGGCAGAAACTGGGCCCCCCCCCTCAGGGGTGCTCTGAGCCCTGCCAGAGCCTCTCAGGGGGCTCCCCTTCCGCCGGAGACAAGAGAGGCAGGCCAGGCTGAGTTACGGGCAGGGCTGGGGGAGGGCCCAAGCTTCGGGGGTCCTGCGCCCACCTAGCTCTGTCCCAGGGCCTCACGTGGCTTCTCCTCAACCCCTCATCGCCCTGCATCTTCGCTGTCTTGCTCTGTCCTCTTGCCCTGAGTGCCAGCCCCAGGCGCCTCAGGGCCTGGCGGTGGGACGGGTCCAAGTGGAAATGGCTCGGGGTCAGGCTTGGCAAGGTGTGGCCGAGCCCGGCACACAGGCAGGCCCTGTGCCTGCTGCTTACTGTTTGCCGTCTCGTCTCTCCTGACGGTTCCGTCAAGGCTTGCCGACCGACCGGCTCCTGCCCTACTTTCCTCCCCGTGTCCCACAGCTCTCCCTGTCTTCTCCGGAGACTTCTAGAACTTTCAGATTGAAAGGAACCCGAGAGGTCATGCTGTCTAAACCCCTGCTTCCAGGTGCCTTGCTTGAATTTCGCTTTGCCATCCGCGGCCCAGGTTAAGCTCTCAAAACCAAACCTGGATCTCTCTAAAATTCTCAGTGGCTCCATACTGCCATCGGGACAGAGTTTGAGCTCCTTAGCTGAGCTTCCAGAAACTTGCTGTGATGAGGCCCTATGGCTTCTCCAGCCTCAGCCTGTGCCACACACCCCACCGGTTCCCCCATGTTCCAGCCACCTGCAGTAGCCGCCAGCCCCCTCGTGGGCTAGACTGTGGCCCTATTTTTTCCCTCTGGCTCCCTTTTCATCTACCTTCTCTCCCCTGCATCCTCATTCGCCTCCTCCATGAAGCCTTTCCCGATTACCTCACACACTCAACAGATCCCCTGCTTCCTTGTGCTCTGTGGTGGGCTGAGTGGCCCTCCATCATGGCATCTAGAACACCGGGGATTGCTCTGGATTCTCCATGGCCAGGCCGAAAGCTTCTGGAGGGCAGGGGGCCACGTCTTTGTTGATTTCACTTCCCTAGAACCTAACACGGTGTCTTAGATAAGCATTCTCTAGAAGCACGGGGCATCATGTGCCTGTGATTTACGGCGAGTGTGCTCTCAGGAGAGACCGGGAGGGTGTGAGGAAGCAGGAGCAGCAGAGGAGGGGGTAGGCAAGGATGTGGTTTCAGGGGGAGTCTGGCCCTGGCCTCGTCCAGAAAGGGAGCTCCTCGTGTCAGTGGAAGGCAGAGAGTGCGAGAGAGTCAGAAAGTGAGATCTAGAAAGAAAAGAAGGCACAAGATGAATGAGCCAGGGAGAGAGGGAGGGGGAGGGGGAGGACAGAGAGAGGATGGGCAGAAGAGGGTAGGAAAGAGCAAAATGGGGGAGACGGGGAGAGAGAGAGGGCGAGAGCGAAGGCTCACTGGAGAGCAGCGTAGCTTGTGCTAGCGTGACCCAGGCTTCAAGGTCCTGGGGTCCCTGGCTGTCCCAGGCTCTCCCTATAGAGCCAGGAGTCATGGCCCGGGGCCCACACGGGTGAGGGTCTGAGCAGAGCCTCCCTGGCCTCGCCCCTTTCTGAGGAGCCGTGAGAGGGAGTGTGTGGCCCGGTAACCACCTCTCCGCGGGCGTTTCTGGACGGGTGTGTATGATCGCACAGCTCCTAGAGGAGAGGGGGCGGCCTCGGCAGAGTCTCCATGTCACCACAGAGGAATTTGAGGCCCGGGAGACTTGATGAGGCTCCCAGGCGAGTCCCTGAGGGAGAATTCCCATCCCCGGATTCCCTTTCCTCCGGTTTCCTCCGTAGCTCTCGTCCAGACGTAAGAACACCGGGGCCAGGAAGCAGGTGAGAGAGTAGTCCCCTTGGCCTCCAGCCCTCACGGGCCTTGCCTAGCTCTGGCTGGGGGCTGAGCCCTTCTTTCTACCTGCTCAGAATTGGTCAGAGGGGAGAGGGTGGGCACAGGTCCTGGTGGCTGGTGGGGAGGGAGCAGCGCCGGACTCCGGGGGACCAGGGTTCTAGTCTCAGCTCTGCCACCAGACATCCTCTGACCCTGAGCACGATACTGACTTTCTGGGAGCCTCCAATTCCTCGACGGCAACAGAGATAGTGCCTGTCTACCTCACCACTTTACAAGCTGGTTGTGAGGGCCCGTCCAGGGAAGATGGCTTCTCAGAAGCCTCTCGAGGACCCTAGGTAAAGCCTGTAGGAGTCTAGTCTTGCTGCTGTAACAAACAATCGCATAATCCGTGGCTTGGAACGACAGACGTTTGTTCTCTTGCCGTTCTGGAAGCCGGAAGCGTGCAACTGGTCTCAACGGGCCAAAAGGGAGGTGTCAGCGGGGACCACGCTCCCTCTGGAGAATCAAGGGGTGAATCGGCTCCTGGCCTCTTCCAGGGAGCCATCTGGAGCTGGCCTGTGGCCGTCCCCGGCTTGTCTCCAGCCAGGGGATCTGGGACTTGGGGAGCAGGCTGGACTATGGCGTCGAAATAAGGGGCAGCCCGAGGATTAGAACAGAAGGAGGAGAGGACGCTGGCTGCGGGCTGACTGGCCTGACGGGCCTTGGTGGCCCGTCATCAGAAGGCTGGGGGGTGGGCAGCCCTCAGCTGGTGGGGCAGGGCAATCTGGATCCTCAGGGCTGGGGTCAGCCCGGGGTCAATGCCGACATGAAAACCAGCCGACTCGAGCAAGACCACCTACATATTTAAACAGCTCTTTGAGAGCCAAGGGGCCACATCCTCGCTTGGGCATGGACAGACAAGATGGGCCCTAGGCTGGGGATTAGGATCTTTTTTTTTTTTCTTTAAGAATTTTCCCTGATGCCTGTCAGGGCCTCTTCTGCCTTTTCCTTCTCTTGTCCTGTTGGTGGTTGGGGGGTGTGGCAGAGCCTGTCCCGTTTAGTATTGAGTTCTGGAAAAAAGAGAAAATGAGCCCGTGCGCGCGCGTCAAGGGGCGAAGGGACGGAGCTATTTAAATTTTTTTAAAAGTCAGCTGGGCCCGCAGAACTCAACACTGTCTGCTCTGGTCCCCGTTTCAGACCCAGAAAAAGGGAGTCGGCACGAGAGATCCCGGAACACGGGAAAGAGGGCTGGTGGCCGAAGGCGTATCTGGGTTAAAAACCCCAGGAGCGCTCCTCTTTAATTTTTTGGTACAGCAGGATCAAGGAATCGATGCACTCTGGTTATGCTTCCTGCCATTGTTTCTGTGGGCCGCGTTTGATCTGTGTTTCACGTGTAGATCTGGCGTCCACGCTCTGAAAGAAATAATGTATTCGGCGTTGCACTGGGTCAGGCTCCCACCATGAAAGCCCTTTTTATTTTATTTTATTTTTTGGATGATTTCAAAGAGACACACACGTGAGCACACACACGTATATACACGCAGACACACACTGTTTGCGTAAAGGATTAAGAGAGAATGAAAGGCCCGGTTCCAGAACGCGAGCAGGGTTCTGGGACATGGATGGGCCTGCGCCCGTGGCCCAATCTGTGGCCTCCACCCGCTGACCCGGGCCAGCTGTGTCCCCTCTGAGCTGTGTGTGCCCGACTCCTGCGGGCAGGGTTGGGGGCGGGGAGGGGGGGTTGTATATAGCCGACCCTTTGATGGTGCGCCAGGTGAGGCTATTCTTAGTAACCACGGCTTCCAGTGAAAGAGAGCGATGCTCACAATGGAGAAGTCTTCCCCTTTCTTCGGGTCAAAAGCTGAACGGGGAAGAAAAGGACATTCCCCAACCGCAGGATCCTGAAATCATGCAGTCCTGAGCTCCTCCCCGCACTGAATCGGACGGGGTGCTTACTGGCATTTTAAAGGCGGGAGGGAAGTCGAAGCACCTGGGGTTGGCCAAGCGTTCTGGAAAAAAGAGAAAATGGCCAAGGGGGGCGGTGGGAACACGCACAGGAAGGATGGGAGGCCAGACAGGCAGGGCAAATAAACCCCCAGGGGCCGGCCAGTGGAAGACGAGTGGGGCGTTTCCGCGTGGGGAGGTAAGGGGGGGCGCTGTGCCAAGGGCCGGCTGGGTATTGCCGCCAGGCTCTGCCCAACTCCCAGCTGTTGGATACTACAAAACTGAATAGATGTGAAAGGAAACCAACAGCCACCCAAGGGCGGGGGGGTGGGGGTGGGAACAACAATAACAACCCAACAACATCGCCATCGCCACCCGAAACCACCCACGCAGCGCCCACCCAGCCCTTCTCCGGGCCGAGCCCGTTGTGCGCCCGTGATAACATTGCGCTCCGCGTCCGCTCCCTTTATTTAGATAAGGTGGCTGCCGCCGCTGGCCGCCGGCCAGCTTTCTGTCTCCGAACTTGGGGCTTCAGCGCCTCACAGGAAAGCGACTCTCTGATGCTCCTGGTCCTAGTGTGTCAGCAGCACCCTGAGGGTCCCTGCGGCTTTGTGCTCCCAGAAGGATGATTTGTTTGACAACGGGCTTTCCTTCCAGACTGTCCTTCCAGGCTGGCAGGGCGCGTGGGTCCCCTGAGACACGACGGGGCTGTGGAGAGCCAGAGCAGGCACCTCGGGCCACGGGGTCGGGCCACTGCCTGATTATGATGGCCACATAAAGGAGAGGCAGACACGGGGGAAGGCCAAGGAGGGTCTTCGGTCTCACGGACTAACAGAAGCGTTTGTGCTCATCAGGCCTGAAAAAGTTAAGCGCTGGGGGGAGCAGGGCTGACAAGACTGGACTCATTCTATGGCACACAAAAGATTTTTTAATAAGCTCCGAGAAAGGTCCCCACCCCCACCGCTCATGTCTTTCTCTCCCTGTCTCATTCCAAAGCTCCTGCGTTAGCCAAAGAGACAGCTCGGCAAAGCGGCCCGGGAGGTTGGCGAGGAGGCTGTGGGGGAGCCATTCTGCCGGGCTGGTCCCCCGGGGGGCTCCCACGAGGTCAAGGAGGGCGCCCCTGGCGGGCGATGGGGCAGGACAGCTGTGGGGGAGGGGGAGCTGGCGCCCTAGGGAAGCAGGGGCCGAGGGCTGGTGGAGAACACCACGCCGTCTCTGCTCCCATCCCCTTCCAGGCTTGTTCCAAGAATCCAGAATCTCAAATCAGCTTGACGATGAGCCACCGGGCTCCCGGAAGCTGCTGGGGAAGGCCGGAGGGACTTATTTTACAAGCGGCACTTGGAGTCAGTTTATAGGGGCATTGGGGGCGGAACTGCGGAACCACAGAGCTTGGGCAAATGAGAACCCGCCTGCAGGCCGGGGTCCCCCTCCTCACTGTCCCAAGCCCTTCTTCATACTCACCGAGGAGGAGGAGGCCGCGGGGACAGTTGGGAGAGCCCGCCCCCCCTACCCCCCATGACATCCGGTTATTGTCTTGGGGACCCGAGGGAAGGTCTTGCCTAGCTATCATATTGTGGCCCGTCTCACAGACTGTGTTAAAAGCAGGGAGTGGTCGGCATGGAGTCCAGAGGTCTAATACGACTGTCAGTAGGAATTCTCTGGTGCTGCCCAGGCAGAGACACTGACCGTGACCTCCGGTTCTCCTTTCCATGATACACCGGCAATGTCCTCACTCCGATTCCCAGGAACCTCAGAGAGGATAGCTCAGAGGCAAACGTGGGCTTTCCTGCCCCCAGGGAAAGGAATCCTCCCTTTGCCAATAGCTGTGTGTTGGCATCTGATCTATGCATCAACCACCAGGGTGTGGCTGCCCTGGTCTGTTCCAGGTATACGGACCAAATTCTGTCTCCGAATCAGTCCTCACAGGCGGTCTGCCGGGAAGCCTTCCTCTGCCCCCTATCTGAGAGTTTCACTCCCCTCTGCAACTGTCAAGCCTTATTTACGAGGCCGATCTCTTATTTCCGGGCAGCACTCCCCCGCCTTGGGTTTTTTTTTTTTTTTAAAGGTTTATGTAATTTAGAGCGAAAGAGAGAGAGGGGTGAAGGGCAGAGGGAGAGGAAGAGGTTCCTTAAGCAGGCTCCCCACCCAGTGCGGAGCCAGATGTGGGTCTCTATCCCAGGACCCTGAGATCACAATCTGAGCTGAAAACGAGCTGGATGCTCAACTGACTGAGACCCCCCAGGCGCCCCTCCCCCCCACTGCCTTGGCAGTCCTGGTCTGGCAGCTGTCCTTTCCCGCTTGGAGTTTTGGCCTTTTGGGGGGTTGCGGTAGGGGAATGGAGAAGAGAAGTCATGAGCTCCCATCAAGCCTCTGAACATAGCCTGTTTCTGGAATGACACAAAATTGATGCTTTGCCCAAAAGGAAACAAACAAACAAACAAACAAACAAAAACTAGGAACGGCGACACCTTGCTCATCTAGAAGTTACTTGGCTAAGCAACCTCAAGTATCTGGAACAGTCTGGAAGAGCCAAAATATGTGAGGAATTCCCTGCTCGAAAGTCCACTGATGGTGCACCAGGGGAGTGTGCAAATCCTTTCCCATGGGAGCCTGTGTACTCTTATTTTGCAAACTATTTTAACAACCTCAACGACTCCGGAATTCCTTCCAAGTCCCGCTTTCGTTTTTGTTTTTGTTTCGACTTCGATGGCTGGGTGAGCACGGGGGCCATTCACATGGGGCAGAAATACAAGAAGAGAAGGAGCGAGTTGGAGGGGAGAGGAGTTTCCGTGGGGACATAGACTGAGAGGCCTCTGGGCTGCGGCAAGCATCGGGGAGGGGCTGTTATCCACATCTGAGCCAAAGAGGAGACGGGAACAAACCGGAAACAAGGGCTCTAAGGGGACAGCAAGGTATGGCCACCTAGGGCAGGGGCACGTGGGCACAGAAGGCTGCCTTGTCTTTCAGCGTGACACAGTGGTCCGCATCCCGAGTGAGAGGGCCACCAAGACAATTCCAACTGTGTCAGCGCCCTCAAAGGACACAGGGAGATGTGTGATGCAATTTAGACATGGCTTACTTAAAAACAGGTGCACGTTTGCTTTTAAATCTTTGAGTTTCCAGGGGGTGAGCGTAGCCTGCGCGTTCCTGTCTTGAAAAACAACCCATTCTTCCCTGGTGTTCATTGAGGGTGGGGATCATGTTTTCCCTACACGTTACATCATAAAAATAAAAAAAAAAAATTTCTGCTGGCTGCCCAAGAAATTTCAGTGTATCTCACTTGACACAGGAAGCTGGGCATTCCTTTGAATGCAAAATGCGGAAAGCGTGCCCATCAGAGCATCCTTTCGTTTGAAAACAATTGATTTGTAGCCCTGTTGCCTGGCTTCCAGGAGGGAGGATTGAACAATAGCAAGCCGGGGTGGGGGGGGCTCCCACTCTCTCTCTGTCTGACAAAGGAGAGGGGGACCCTCGGGCTGGTGGAGCCCACAGAGCGGCTCCACGGGCGCGGTGGGATTTTGCCCAAGAGTTCCTTCCTTGGTTGGGCTTGGGGCTGAGCCTAGGTTTCATTGCTAGGCATCTTTCTTCTCTGGGTGATTATCTGTGGGACACACGCATGCACACACTTGAGAACCGCTGCTTTAGAAGGAAGGAAGCTCACTTATGGAACCTCTAGGGCTCTGCCTGGCATTTCACGGGCACTCCCTGCGTATTGGTTGGAGACCCCAGAAATTCAGACCCGTTTGGTCCAGAGCGTGGCATGGGCATGAGGGTTTCTGGGAGCTCTCTGGGGATTCTGGGGAGCAGCCCAGGGTAAGGACTACCGATCTAAAGGGTCCAGCTTCAGCGTCGGAAAAAACAGGACTCCACTCCATCTTGGAGCCTCTTGAGCTGTGTGGCTTCGAGCAGACGGCCAGGGTCTCAGTTTCCATATCTGCCAAGTGGGCGGAGGGCATGCCCAGCTCCCGGTGTCTGTGCGGCTCGGCACACAGAGGAGGCGCTCTGGAACAATGGGTAACGGGTGATTCCTGGTATTCCCGAGCTAGAAAACAGTCCATGGAAAGATCTAAAACCACCCTCCCGTCCTCCGGCTCTTGAGGCAGGCTGTTTCCTCTCCTCCTTTGCTCCAACTCCATCATTTGCATGGGGTTGAGGTTCAGGAGATATGGGCAGGTTCGCAGGGAACCTGTAAGGAGAGCCCGGCAGAGTTCGACAGACCCTGGGAGTCGGCTTTTCCCTTTAAACCTTTCGGAGGAAAGATGGAGAAGAAAATCATGCCCTTATTGAGGGCTATGAAAACAGCCGAGCGGCGGTGACTCCCGCTGGCCGCCCTGGGCCATCCCGGGGCACGCACAGCGACAGGGCACCCCAGCCGAGTGCTTGACTTCCAGCCACCAACTCCCCCCCGGCCCCCCGCCCCCCAGCCTTTGATGAGCGACACGGAGCGAGTGAGTGGCTCGCAGGGAAGGAGAACGCTCTTTCCTCAGCCCTGGGGACTTGTTCAGCTGTTCGGCATTTAGCAGAATCTGGCATGCATTCTGCACAGCGCCGCACCCCTTCCCTTCCAGCTCAGACTGAGCAGCATCGCCTGAGCAAGCTTTCGCTGCCACGGACAGCAAGCCTGCAGGGCTGCGGGAGCGGGCACCCGGGGCTCTGGCTGCCCCAGCCTGGCTTTGGGTGACCTCTGCGCGTGCCCTGGTCTGGCGATGGGGGAGTGAGGGCCCCCCAGCTGGAACCCAGGCTGGCAGGCGCACCGGGGTGGGGGGGTGGCTCACTGGATCGGGGAAGGGGGTGCTGTGCCTGGGCTGAAATGTTCCGGTGATGATAATGACTACCGTGCGTCGTCTGTAATTATGCGCTCTCTAAGCCCCCGGGGCTGGGGTGGTATATTTGCCTGTGCTATTTGGGGGTTGGTCCTGCTG
>CM053612.1:73483912-73507396 GCA_028646535.1 Procyon lotor
TCTTCTTCTCTTCCTCCTCCTCCTCCTCCTCCTCCTCCTCCCCTTTCCCCTCCTTCTTCCTCTCGCTCACTTTTTTTTTTTTTTTTTTTTGGGCATTGTAGGAGAAGCCCACACTTCAAGTGGGAAGGACAAAACCCCCAGCATTCCCAAATCAAGAAAAAAAAAATTAATTGTAGATGACGGGCTCTCTGTGGTTTACTGTGGCACCCACTTACTTTATTGCTCGGTAATTTGGAGTTTTCTAGTAATTCTTTTATGTGAGGTCAGAACCCAGGAAAACAGCCTTTCCCTTTGAGGTCCTGGCAGCTCGGTCCTGTGGGAGGAGCAGGGGATCTGGGCAGCGGGACTCGGGGTTCAAGCCTTCCATTGTTCCATACCCACAAAGGTGGGTCACGAGAAGTCCCATCTCCCCCCCGGTCTCTTCAAGTCAAAGAGGGATAAGGAAACAACAGAAGAGATGAGGAGGATGAGAGCTCTTGGGAGAACTTAATAAATGCCGTTTTTCGTTACAGTTACTATCGCTGTGTAACACAGGACCCCAAAGTTAGTGTTGTAAAAGACAAAGCAATTCATTATGCTCCCAGATCTGTGGCTCAGAATTTAGGCTGGGCTCAGCTGGGCGATTCATTTAGTCCTCATGGCGTCCGGTGATGGGTGGGCTGGGTCTACACGCTTCTTTCCTGTGCTTGGCGCCTTGGAAGGCATGAGCGTGGCCCGGAGCTTCTGCACGGGACCCCCAGCAGGACAGTCTCGGGTGGTTGGACTTTCTGTGTGGTGACCGGCTTCTGCTGCAGAGAGCCAGGTGGGAGCTTTTTCTGACCCAGCCTTGGTGGTCACACAGTGTCACGCGTGCCGTACTCTATCGATCGAAGCAGTCGCAAACCCCCTTGGATTCAACGGGAAGGGACATAGACCCCAATCCTTTTTTTTTGGACTTCGATTCTTGATGGGCAGCATATCAGAGGATTTGGGGTCTGTAGTTTACAACAGAGTCAGTTTATGCTCTCACACAGCTCCCCATTTGCATTTTAGTGTGGTCACCTCCAACATTTCTTCTGACTTTTGTAAAACCTTCCAGTGGGGGTGGTGTTATTGTACCCATTGTGTTGATAAGGAAACTGGGGCTTGGAGAGGTGACCCCATCTGCCCAAGTTTGTACGGCAAACAAACAATGAAATGGGGGGCGCCCGGCCGGCTCGGAGGGTGGAGCCTGTGACTCTTGATCTCGGGGTCGTGAGTTTGAGCCCCATGTTGGGTGTAGACATCACCTAAAAAAAAAAAGGAAATTAAAAACAAACAAACGAGATGAACCTTGACTCTACCTTCCCATGTAACAGATTTGGAAGATATATGTCATACAGAGAAGTACAGAAAGTTGTTCTTGAGAAGCAATTAGCTTCTGTATCTTCCAGAACAAGGTTTTTAAAAAAATATCAGACGAATTGTTTGAGAGATCTGTCACTTACATGAAGATGCGGATGGAACCGAACCCGTTCTTTGTGGGCCATCTTCTGGGCTGCTGGCTCTGGTCTTCTGCCTCTTACCTTTGAGTCCTAAACCAGCAGCCTGACCACAAAATCCTAATTAATCAAATACAAATGTGGCGAATTGAAAAAAAAATTGTGGAGAACAGTAGAAGTCAAGCTTAGGACACTGGCAGCTCACAGGGTAAATATTTCATCAGTGAGTAAAAATTCAAATTTGCACTATTTGCTGAAGGTGAAAGTATATTAGGGAATGAATGTAATGGGGGTAGAGTGGGTCTGTGGGAGGACTCCTCCAGGATTCCGCCCCCCGAAGCCCCCTGCTTCTTGCTGACCCAAGTTACGGGCAAGAGGAGGCTGGGGACCTCCAACCAAGCCCAGCCCCCTGGCTTTGCTGGTCACCTCCCAGCTGTCCTCCTCCAGACCTATTCTATTTCTCTTCCGGATCGTCCAGAGAGAGAAATGGTGCTTCGGAACAGCCTAGACCGGTTGGGAAGGTGGCAGGTATCTGGATTCTTGGGAGGTGAAGTGGGACAGTGACTGGCGAGCCGTCGAAGGAAGGGGACAGAACTTGATGCCGTTGAGGACCACATTTGCCACAGCTGATGCACCGAGCCGTGGAAGTCTCGTGGGCCTGTCGGTTTTGCCCTATGTAACCGAGGCTGGCTTCATCTGAGGCTCGTCCTGGGCTGCCCGGGCCCCGGCGGGGGGTTGGGGGGGGCAGCACAGCAGAGCCTAAAAGGATCCGCCCCGGAGAACCAGCGCTGAAGTCCAAACAAGCCTCGGCCTTAGGGTCCCCCCGTGGGGGGCCAGCCCGGGGATAGCTGCTGGGTACCAGGAGGCAGGGCAGGAACGTAGCAGGAAATCACGGCGAAGGAATCGGTCCAGAATTCTCGTCCATAGGCCTGGGAGAAGTGAGCGGATCAAAAACATCTCACTTTCCTGGGCAGCACATATCTGGCGGGGACCGGTCCTTATAAGGGCCCGGCCACTTTGGCTCCTGGCGGGACCCTGTGCTGGGCACCCCTCTTCCAGAGCTCTGTCCGACAGGTTAGTTGAAACTCTGTCACACCTGCATTTCAACAGGCCTCCCCGCTCTGCCGGGTCCTGCTTTCCCCTCCTTCCCCTGAGGGATTGATCTCTCCCAAACGTTCTGCCCCTAAACCCCATCTCAGAGTGTCTTCGGGGAACCCTGCCTGCCCCAGAGGGTAACCTGTACCTTTAGGTCATGGATTCCATCCCAGGGACCGGCAGGACTCCAGATGCCATTTTATTGTTGTCTCTGGGGGTTTTGTCCAGTTTCCTCTAAATTGTTCCAGAAGTTTCCTCCACTGATTGTACTTCATTTCCACTCGTGAGATTATCCCAAATGTAATAGGCTTCTTCACTGGGGGCGACCCACTGGGGGCCCTCAGCGTGAATTTTATTCTACTCCGTGTCATGGGGCCCTCTGCCCTCCTTCCCTGGACACCCCAGTCCTGAGTCCAGCCCCTGTTCCTGGAAAGGAATCCTGTGCCCCCTCAGGCCTGCTCTCCTCCCGAGCTCATTCCTGATGACGGTGGCTCTCCGCCAGGGTCATTCGGAAGGTGTCCTTCTACAAGCCAAAACCCCATCTCCTGCCAGACACCGGGTCTTTATTGTTGGCGTGGGGACAAGCCAAATCGCTTGGCAATGCCACATGCCGGCCCCTAGTCACTGTCTCATCATCGTGGCCATCGTCACTGCCTTAGTGACCCTCTTGGGCTCTCAGTCCTCACGGTATTTGTTGCCTTCTCCTGCTGGCATAGAGGGGGCCAGCCTGGGAACCCCCGGAAGTCACCTCCTGAGGGCCCCAGGGAGGCCCAGGATGCAGTTCAGATCCTTGGCTCCTCAGCCAGGAACTTCTCTGACCCGCTTGGCAGCCGCCTCCCCTAAAACCAGATGCCTAATTAGTAGCTCTGGATCTCCTCCTTCTCCTCCTTCTCCTTCGACTTTTCCTGTCCTCTTTCCCTCCCCCACTCCCGTGCCCCCTTCCCCCCGCAACCTTGGGGCCTACCTTTACCCTGATGGGATGGTCACTGAAATCAGGGGCGTGTTTGCAAGCATCGCATGGCCCGGGGGTGGGAGGCGATGTTTCCAGACTGTGCTGTTGGTTCCGGCCAGTTTGGTTCAATTCACCATCTATTTATTGCACACCGCATGGTGGCAGCGGGTCGCTGGCGCTCGCTGGCATGGGGCCTGCCAGGGTGTGGTTGAGCAGGAAGTGGCTCCTACGCACCCCCCGCCCCCCCGGCCCCGAGTCAGGAAGGGGAGGGCATTGCCAAGGGAGAGATACCCGTTTTGAGGCTCACCCTTCCCCAGCTTCACGAGAACCTTCTCTGGCAGACCTGGGGGCATGGGGGCAGGCCGGGCAAAGCCAGCCGCGCACCCCTGGGGTGACCCAAGGGACTCGCTCCCCTCCCCCGGGCCTGACCCAGGCTCCTGCGACCTCCTCCCGGCTTCATTTCCACAAACGATCCAAAAAGCCAACCCAACCCAAATGAAATGCCCACATTTTATTGCTTGCAGTGTTTTAGTTCTAATTTGGCTTCATTTGGAAAAGAGGTTTTACTAAGTGGCATAAATTGAGCCTAACAAATTTTAAAACTAAAACAGCAACACCCTAAATGTTTAAAACTGTAATTGGAGAGCGAGAACAAGTGAGCCGTCTGGGAGGGACGGTGCGGGAGGCAGAAGAAGGGGGGAGGGGAAGAAATTCAATTTCCGTCCTACTTGGCAGGAGGGTAATTTCCTGCTCCCTCTCCCCCGGGGCCCCAGCCCTGTCCCCTCCCTCCCTCCGAGAATGCACCCAGAAGCCTCTAGAACTGGAGCCCGAGCCCTGCGGGATGACTTGTGCATGATGGGCGCTTAGGAGACATTGGGCGAGCTCGTTCTTTTCCTCCACGTGGCTGTGGGCAGAGGGACACACGGGATTCCTTTCAGGGCGCCCATTTGTCCCCACACCGGAGGTCTGCAAGTTCTTTTTTTTTTTTTTTTTTTTAAAGATTTTATTTATTTATTTGACAGAGAGGAAGAGACCACAAGTAGAGAGAGAGGCAGGCAGAGAGAGAGGAAAGCAGGCTCCCTGCTGAGCAGAGAGCCCGATGCGGGGCTTGATCCCAGGACCCTGAGATCATGACCTGAGCCGAAGGCAGAGGCTTTAACCCACTGAGCCACCCAGGCGCCCCGGTCTGCAAGTTCTTGAGGGTGGGGTGGGGGGGTGGGGGTGGCGAGTCCTACTTGCAGGAGGCTGTTTTCCAGCCTCCCTGTGGCTTCTACCCACTCACCCCCTTAGCCTCGCCAGCCCCCCCCTCCAAAGTTAGGGTCCTGCTTGGGAAGGAAATTTCTTGGGGCCTCTGGGCCCCTCTACTGATCCCTGGGAAAAAGAGGGTACAGATGGGAGAGGGCAGTGGCCCGCCACTTGGCTCAGAGTCTCACTCTCCCCACTTCTAATATGTCATACTGTCGGGGATGAGACAATATCCCTGGGTGCCAAGCACAGCCACATGTGTCCCTGAAGAGGTGGCCTGTCCTCTGTAGGGGCCAGGTGAGAACCCCTGTTGGCCAAGCATATGTCTTTAGGGACCAAGTACTCCTCTGATTTGCCTGTAGTGAGCCCACTCACCTCCCAGGAAGGGCACCGGTATACATAAGTAAACATAGGTGACCATGGGAAGTAGCCCCAAATACCGGGCAGGGGGAGTGGGGAAGGGGCTGAAGAGGTCTTCTGGGGCCTGGCCAGAATCCCCGGCGATGCTAGCCTATTTGGATCGCCCTCTCCCGGGAGCTATGCAGCACTCAGAGCCTTAGCACCAAGGTCTGGCACATGCTAGATGGCTGGGGGAGCCCATTTGGAAGTAAACGTCTCTTGCTCATGGCTGGCCTCCGTCCTTCATGATCAGGGTGAACTTGGCCAAGCCCCCAGGTTGTCCAGTTCGACTTTCTGTAGCTACCAAATGAGAAGCGATGGCCATCGTGAAAACGCCTGAAAGCAGAAATACGCCGCGTGAGATGAAACCACTTTCTTCTTTTTTTTCCCAGCTGATGGGAAAATTCCTCAGGTTAGGACCCTTGTAATACCAAGAACAAGAACACGGCTTAACTCTGTTCCAGGAAACAGGAGGTTTAGGAACAGGATACAAAGGTCTCCTAGAGAACCCAAGTCTGGAAAAACTGTTGGGGGCCGTGGGGACTGGAGTGGAGCTCTGGTGACCTGGAAGTGGGGTTGCGGTTTGTGTTGCCCTCAGATGGGGTCCATGGCTGCTCCTCCCTGCAGGTCTCTGGGGGACTGTCGTGCTCTGTCTCTGTACCCTGTTTCTTCCTCGGTTGGTTTGTCTGATTGTACATGGTCCCACATGGTGGCCCAAAATGGCAGCACCAACTCAGCAAAGTGGTCTGACAGCTCCAGGGTCCGCCATTCTCCAACTGATTTTATGTCTCCAAGTTCAAGATCTCAGAAGAGAACCTAAATGGTTCAGTCCACGTTATGGATTGGGTCCACCCTAGATCAGGCAGGATGCCCTGTCCAATCAGCAGTGACTACGAGGAATATATCTGGTCCCCTAATCCACCCTTTAGGCAGAGATGATGGGTAGAAAAATGTGGAGATTTAACCATAGTCATTTCTAGAATATTCTATGAGTAACATGTCATTTTTTTTTTTTTCCCTGAATATGATGGGATGCCTAACCCGGAGCCCTGAACCAAGAAAGTGCTCAAGACATAGCTGCTGATTGTTTGAGGGAAAGTTGTCTTCTGCTCAAGTTCTGCTGTCTATGTTTCCCTCCTTTGCCTGTCATTAGGCCTCTCATCTGGAGTATATGGTTTCAAGGAAGGGTGATCACAGGTAGGAAGCTAAAGTCACCAGTATATAAAAACTTCCTAGAGGTCAATAAGAAAAATATCAGTGATCCAATAGGAAATACATGCAAAAGATATCAACACAGAGGTTACTGAAAAGGAGATACAAGTGGCTTTTAAACACATGATGTGTGGCTTGCTGTCACTCGTAATAGGAAAATGCAAAGAAAACTACACCGAGATATTCTTTTTCACCCGGTGCTTGGATAAAAATCCGAAAATGTGATAACGTACTCTGATGGCAAAGCTGTGCACAAACAAGTGCTCTCCCACACTGTTTGTGGGAGGGTAAGTTAGTCCAACATTTATATGGCGATATTGTATTGGTTAGCTAGCGCTGTGTAACAAAGCATCCCAAATTTCAGGGTCTTCAAACCAGAGCTCTTTGGTGGGTTGGGTGGTTCTGCTGACTTGAGTTAGACTCAGCTCATCTTGCTTGAGTTCATTCAAGTATCTGTGATCAGCTGGCAAACTGGCCGGGGGCTGGCTTGTCCACGACAGGCTCGGCTGGGCCACTTGGCCCTGCTCCGTGCAGGCTGTCATGCTGTAGCAGGCTAGCCCGAGCTTGTTCTCAGGCTGGCCCCGGGCATGTTTCATGACGACTGCAGAGAAACAAAAGAGGAAGTGGAAATCTCTAGCGCGTGTTTGCGTGTTTAAAGTTTCTGTTTGCATCAAGTCTGCTAAGCAAGTTAGGTGGTGAAGTCCAGATTTAAGGGCCAAGGAAGTGCACCGTGCCTCTTTAGCGAGAGAAGCAACAAAGTCAAGGGTCCGAGGGTAGGGATAGGAGAAGACGTAAAGGCTTGGTGCTACCAACGCAATCAGCCTTCCACGGGTGTGCAATGACTTTGCGCCTGGTTACTTATTGCAGCATCGCTTGTGACAGAGACGACCACAATGGCCATCAATAGGGGACGGGCTAAATAAACTATGGCATCCGTGTGCTGGAAAAATCCGCAGCTGAACAAAGGAGGAAGAATCCCCTGTGTACAGCTGGAAAAAATCCTAAAGGTAGATTAAGTGAGAAGAGCCAGGTGCAGGACAGTGTGGCTCGTGCTTTTCCTTTTCTGTAGAAAGGGGAGAGAAATAAGAATACATGTATTTGTATTGGCTCGTATTTGCATACATTAACTCCAGGAAGAGAAACAAGAAATGAATAGTGTGGGGGTGGGGCAGCGCTAGGTAGACAGGGGACCGAGCGGGGGTGGGGGGGGGGAGATGAGGCACTATATAAATAAAAATAAGTCCCATGCCGATACGATAATACAGATTCCAAAAATTAACATAAAATATCCACCCATGTGTAATAGTAATATAAAAACAAATGAGAGGAAAATAAACAAAGAAAGGGAAAGTCACAGTTCTGCTTGGCTTCTAGAAGCCGAGACAGAAGGCTTTGTGGAATCTGAATTAGATCTTGGTAGCTAACCTGCTTTGCCCTTTGAGGATCCCTTTTGGGAAACACCCGCTGTCCAAAGGCTGGTGTTTCTACTCCTGGGCTGTGCCGTCCCCGAGGAGCGACAGAACGATTCCTCACCCTTGCTTATGACCAGGAGCTGACATTTCTAAAAGACGCTGTGTGCGTTTTTCCAGACACATTTGTGGGTTGATTTGAGCGGGGATGTATTCCATGGCTCTTCAAATGTCATTCGGTGGGAATAGGAGCCCATTTCTCTGTAAGCGCCGAGATCTGCGTGGTCCTGGCTTTCCCTTGTGGTACGTCCTTATCATCAGGCTCTGGACGAGAGAGAGCCCCCGAGTAGCAGTGGATGGACTGCTGAGCCTCTGGCGAGGGTCAGCCATACCCCTGCCTGGGCACATCTCAACATGTCCCTGCACCAAAGCTGCCTAGGGATGTCGCTCAAGCTGTCAGGTGCCCCCTTTGGGCTCCGAAAGCTCCAGGTTGGGCTGAGTCACAGTGCCTGCACCCCAGCATCTCCCTCTGCCTGCCCGTAGGGGACAAGAAGGGATGAAGAGCTGCCGGACTGGGCAGCCCCTGGAGAGAGGAAATGAGCGGTCTGCGCCTGTGCGGCCTGTTGTGCAGAGCGTCTCCACATCCCAGGCACCGCGCCGGATGCCCTGATTCCGAGGAGAGAAGATAGGGGCAGGAGCTCCTCGACTTGAAGACGGCCAACCAAACAAGTGCGTACAGTAGGCTCTGGTGTGTGCTAAATAGTTAAGTAAGCGTCTTTTGTTGCAAGGGACAAAACCCAATTCCAGCTAGCTTGAAGGAAAATGGAGTTCACGTTTTGCCGTCTTGTACACGGAAACGGGCGTCTCCTAGAACTCAGGGCAGCGGTGTGTCCGGGCTGGGGACACTAGGAACTCGGGAATGTCTTCTCTCCATCTCCTTTCTGCTCCTTAGTATCACTCTTGTCTCTCACGCAGACTAGTTTCTTCAGGCGACAGAGAATATATGGCCTGATGCTTTGGGACATCATATCTCACAGCTTCAGCTACCTGGTCAGAGATTCACTCGCATTTCTCCATTGCAGGCATGCCAGCAAGGTGATTCCCGCAGCCTGAGGACAGTCCCCAGGCCCGGGACCCCGGGTTGGCCTCTGGGCATGCGCAAACATGATAAAGGGCTTGGAGTGAAACGCGCCCCCCCCCCCTCCGCATCGGAACAGGCGCACCCATTGGGTCTCTAATTCTGCCTGTCTCCTAACATTTATGCCAACCAATGGGCTCCTTCTTTCACCTCTCCCTTCCCCTGCCCCTCGAATTTCCACTCGGTATTGGATCTTACGATCCTGTGTTCTGGTTTGAGGTCACTCCTGTCGTTCGTCCTCTACTTGAGTATATTCCTCCTGCTTAGCCTGAGCGCTCGTGCCTTCTGCTCCCGCTAGAGCTACATTGGGAAATCTTCTCTCTTCCTTTTTCTTTCATTTCTGCTTCTGGCTTCCCACCATCCCGAAAGACACTTCAAGGATGCCTTTGGCTTCCCCTGGGGTTTCTCGTGGCATTTTGGTTGCCCTTTCATTTCTTGGACATTTCCAGGCTTGGGAGAGGGAGCCAGTGGCCCAGAGAAGCCTGCCCCTTGCCTGGCTGGCCTCGGCCTCACACTTAGCCTAGGACCTGGTCCCTCCTGGGCGTCCTGCTCAGGTCTGGCTCCAGCTGTCAGCCCCATCCTGGCTTTTGGTGGCTTCACAGACCAGGCTTTGACCTTATGCTCCCTCTCTGAGCACCTGGTCCCCAAATATCCCCAGTGAGTGACTTCACCTCTCCTCTCATTGTGGATAATGCATAGCACCCATCCCCAAGCCGTGATCGGCACGGGACCTACATATCTGCTAAGGGCCACTGCCCTTGGACCCACATCGATGCCCAAGGGGAGGGACAGGCGGCTGGCGTCACCGTTCTGCAGCTCGGGGAAGAGAAGGGTGGGGGTACCATGACTGGGCACCCACCATTCAGAGCGGTCTCTGAGATCGGGGCTTCTGGAGGCTCTCTGGGAGTGCTTTGGGAGTCCCAGGGGAGCAGCCGGGTGGCAGGAGGGGACACGCGGGGGGCCCTGGAGCAGCGGCTATTTACTCTATGGTGCAGAAGCAGGTTAATATTTTAGCACGCAGTATAGCTGTTGTAGCGGGGCATTTCAGCAAAGGCCAGCCCGGGTTGTAGGTGGCAGTGAGCAGCTGGGCCGTCACACTGACGGTGAGAGCAGATGGAGTGGCTCTAAAGTGCCACAGCAGAAATTTAGGCTAGTCTCTGAAAAATCGATATCATTGCTTTTTACTAAGGAGGGCGGGGCGGAAGTCCTCTCTGAAACTTTGGGGGACGACAAGAGGCCGGTCTTCGAAATGGACTAGAGGTGGCTTTTTTTTTTTTAGGGCGGCCCAGCATTAGGGGGATTGGCACACATGATTTCTTTGGCCCGCCTTCCTCTCATCTGCGAGCCAAGATCCCGGAATGACACACAGTCACGATTCGTCAGAAACCTTTTTTGAGCATGCGCTGTATGCCGGGTATGGAGCTATGTCACGAGCTTACAAAGAGGTGAGTAAGTCAGGGTTTCTGTTCTTCTGGGGTTCATCATGGGGTCCTGGGGGAGCCTGGGGGAGATGGGACACCTCCCCAAAAGATGACCACAGAGGCAGGCAGGAGGTGCGATGGGCTGGGTGAATCATGAGGGGAAATGATGCAGAGGTTTGTAGGGGGTGCAGGGCGGGTGTGGCTGAGCAGAGACATGCAGTTCAGAGCAGGGATGGGATCAGCCTCTAAAAGATTTTCCTTCACCTCTAGAGGCGGTGAGGTGGTACTACTTGGTTCCGATCTTCACCTCCAGATAGCAGGACATCTTTTGTCCTTGAAAGCACTCAAATCAGCTTGCCTCGCCAGTGTGAAGTCACCGCTTATTAGCTATGCACAACTGAGATCAGAATCCGTCTTCCTGCCAGCCAGTGCCGAGGCCAAGTGTCTCTCAAGCTGCTCTGAAGGGCTGCGCGGGCACCTTCCTTCTAAGGTTTCTCCAGCCCGAGGACGAGGCGGAGGGCCGTGTGGAGCTCACGTTCCCCTGCCTACAACGTGGTGCCCAGGAGGACTGGGGGTGGCCCTCTGGGACACCGCTACCCCCAGAGAGAAGGCTGGTCTCTCGACGTGGATCTCAGAGCGTGCCCCGGGGGGCGGCCAGGCCAGGCGTCTCCTCTCCGGGGACTGTGTCTGGGAAGAGGTGCTTTGGCCGCAGTCCAGAGCTGGAATGACTGCTGTGCTCCACGAAATCCTTGGGGACCTGGGATCCTTCAAGCTCTGTGCTTTGCCCTTTGAAGAATGGGGTCTTGAGCCCCATGGTCCAAGATGGCAGCCATGATGCCCATGTTTAAGGATAGGATAGAGGAAGTGACTCAAAGAAAGGGATGAAAAGGCACAGACCAGCTATCTTTTAAGGAAAATTCCTGGAAGCTGCCATTTATGTCCCATTGGCCAGAACTTAGTCACATGACCATTTCACTGAGAAATGGAGTTTTTCCTCCCAGGTGGCCAGGAGACAGGAGATATTGGAGTTAGCTTGTACAGACTCTGTGAAAAAAGGCTCAACCTCATCCAAATATTGGGGTGCTTCAATGTAAACACTCTGTAAAGATCTGTTAAGAAAAGAAAGGATATAAGTTAAATAGAGCCTCATTTTTAATTTTAACTATTGAATGTTTTGGCTCTCTCTATGGCTAACCCTTTCAACTCTGAATGCAAAGAATTTTTAGAAATGTTTCTCCTCTCTTTCTCTCTATGGACTTCTTTTTCTTACACCTTTGATTAAAAAAAAAAATCTTGTTACTTGCAGCCAAAAGCATTTCTGACCGATACAGGTCCTTTTCTCTTCCTTCCTTCCATGGCCGAACTTTTTCTTTCTTTCTTTTTTTTTTTTTAAAGTAAACTCTGTGCCCAGCATGGGACTCAAACTCATGACCCTGGTTCTACCAGCTGAGCCAGCGGGGAGTCCTACTGTGGCCAAAGTCTTTTTTTTTTAGAGATTTTATTTATTTATTTCAGAGAGAGAGAGAGATCACAAGTAGGCAGAGAGGCAGGCAGAGGGAGAGGGGGATGCAGGCTCCCTGCTGAGCAGAGAGCTCCATGCGGGGCTCGATTCCAGGACCCTGAGATCATGACCTGAGCCAAAGGCAGAGGCTTTAACCCACTGATGTGGCCAAAGTCTTCAGGAAGGAGGTCTACACTTGCTCGGCCCCTCCTCTCAGATGCCTCCCCTTCTTAATCTCTTGCCACTAACTTGCTTCTACTGTGACCAGGTCATAGTCATTTTATTCTTGTCAGATCTAATGGCTGTTCATATCTTCTGTGTCCACTTTGAGCTTAAATCTTCTTACTGAAATTCTTTTTCCCTTTGGTTTCTAGGATCCTGGATTTCCTAGTTCATTTTCTATCTTCTGAGTATGACTTCTACCTTTTACACAGTGGGAGCCTCTTCTTTCTCTTGCCCCCTAATTCTAGATATTTTATTCCCCAAAGCTCTCATCTCAGTTCCTCTGTGGTTCACCAGCACCACTACCCCCTTACCGTCTCCACCACCATTGCCGTCTCCCGTCGACTACAAGCATAATCATTAGTCTTCCACTCTTTACAATAGCTATATAAAGTAAGTGATGTTATTACCCCCCATTTTGCAGATAAGAACACTGGGGCTCTAAGAAGTTATGTATTTTGCCTAAGTTCAAAAAGCGAGGGGGCGCCTGTGTGGCTCAGTGGATTAAAGCCTCTGCCTTCGGCTCAGGTCATGATCTCAGGGTCCTGGGATCGAGCCCCGCATCGGGCTCTCTGCTCAGTAGGGAGCCTGCTTCACCCTCTCTCCCTCTGCCTGCCTCTCTGCCTGCTTGTGATCTCTCTCTCTCTCTGTCAAATAAATAAATAAAAAATATTAAAAAAAAAAAGCTAGTAGGTGTCAGAGATGGGATTTGAATCTTGGTCTGTCTGATGTCAAAGCATAGGCTCCCAATATACCGTACTTTCTTTTCCTTAAGGTGTAACGGGATTTGCTCCTCATCTCTCTTCCTCTGACAACAGTGGATGCCAAGCCCTTATCACCACAAGCCTCGATTAATACAACAATCTCCCAGCACAGCTCCTTGAATATAGGCGTACCCGTGTGTCCAGCATTAGACTGCCGGTCTAATGCTACTTAAGTCAACCTTCTTCACGTCCTGCCGTGCTCACATGCTTGCATTGGCTCCCTGATAATTCACGGTCATGTTCTGGCTCCCCGGAGCCTTTCTCACCTGTGCGCCCCTCCCCCCCCGGCCCCCACCACACTCTCCATACTTCCAACTGTCTACTGCTTGTCAGTATTCTGAAGCCAGGTGTGGAGAACATTATTAGTGTTCACCAATGGCCAATTCTTCTCTTCTTCCTGGGCTGGGGGGAGATCACACTTCCCAGTCCCTTTGCACGTAGGCAGATCTGGCCACCAGCACTGGTGAGTGAGTAAAATATACGTGGAAGTGATGTGTGATACTTTCACAACGAGGCAACGGGAAGGCCCTGTAGGACTGGCTGGCTTCTCGCCATCCTTGCTCAGTAAGCACTGGCAACACTCCATCCAGACGGTGGGCCCTCCATCAGCCTGAGTCCCTGAGTGGCTCTATGGAGCGAAGCACGATTCCTCCTCCATCCATTGCCTTGCAGTGAAACTTACAAGGATGTGAAATTTACTTGTTGAGCCCCTGAGACCTAAGGCTTGTTTGTTATGGCAGCGTAAGGTAGCATGTTGGTCAGGAGAGGCTGGGTACGCTGTAGTAACCATTCTACAGTCTCAGCGCTGCACAATACAACAACACAGGTTTGTTTCTGGCTCATGCTATGTGTTTTCTGTAGGTTGGCAGGGAGCTGGGCTCTTCTTGTCACAGGGATTCAGGTACCCAAGGGGATGGAGGGTCCATCTCAATGTGTGCTCTTAGAAGGGACACAAGTAACTTCTGCTAACATCTCGTTGGTCAAATTAAGTCAAATAGCCACACATAACTAACTTCAAAGGTGGGCAAGACGATATAAGTCCACCATAGGTCAGGGTAACAGAGAGGTGGAAATACTTGGGGAAACCATACTATGGACATCTTAACCGATAATCCAGATAAGCTGGCCCCTCTGTGCCCTACTCCCTCCTGCCCTAGGACTTATTTCGTGCTGCCTTCTCACCTTTCAACTGCAGCTCTGGGCCGATCTTTTCCGTAAAGCCTTCCTCAGTATTTCCAGCACATGCTTCTCCTGCTTCTAAAATCCAGGGGCCTTTTAAGGGGGGTCAAAATTCAGCTGGGTATGCACCGATTCATGTAGACACGATGAGACTATTTTTGTTTTGAACACCCCCCTAAATGCATTTGCATATACATCTATTTATATATACATGTATTAACGTACCTTATCTCCTTTGGGCTATCGCCTGTTTATTCCGATGATGGGCTCGCTGCTCCAAGATGTCTGTGGGGTTGCCTTGAAGTTTGTGGCAGTCCATTTCCTTATCTGTCAAGCGAGATAATAATGGTGCCTGTTTTATACAGGTGTGTGAGAAAGACAAGGGTCGGTGCACGGAAAGTGCTTAGAACAGCAGCTGGCACGCGATGGGCACCAAATAAACTTTCACTTTTATTATTACTGCCCTAAAGATCTCTGCGGATAGCAATCTTTACCTCCCAAGGGTGGATTGGATCTCTCGCTGACGGTTCAAAAGTCATTCCGATCCGTGGCAGGTGCCCACCCCAGAGGCCCCTGCTGATAGTTCTTGTTCCTACAGATGGCTTCCTGCATGTCTCTGCCAGAAGGGGCTGTCTGGCCTTGGAAGGGATGGAGGCCCTTCCATGTGCCTTGCAGGTGGGATAACAGCAGTGCGAGTGCTGGGGAACGAACACCCTCCCAGGCAGGGGAGGCAGTGGATCGATGTCTCTGCTTCATTGCTTCTCCGTGGGGTAATTTGGAGATGCAGTTCGGCGCAGTCTCTGGGAGGGTCCCCAATGGGTCAGTTGCCAGCAGCAGAAATCAGCTTTCCCTCTTCTTCTTCTTTTAAGATCTCATTTATTTATTTGGAGTGTGAGCCGGGGAAGGGGACAGGGAGGGGGGCCCAAGCAGACTCTGTGCTGAGTGTGGAGCCCGACGTGGGACCTGACCCTGAGATCACGACCTGAGCTGAAACTAAGAGTCGGACACTTAAACAACTGAGCCACCCAGGCTCTGCGCCCCCCACCGCCCTGCCCTACCCTGCCATCTTCCCCTCTTCTCTCGATTTCTCCACTCTCTCCACTGAGTTTCCTGGGATCACTTCCCAGACACACCGCCTGTCCTCTGGGACTAATAGTTTAAGGGAGGGGCAGACACGAGACTAAGTTTAAGGCAATGAAATGGAGTTCTTCAGGGGTCTGTCAATTACCTGTGGCAGTGGTTTTAAAAATGGACTTTCTCGGGTTTTGAGTGATGACTGCATCGTCCAAGTAAGTTAGGGCCCCATAAGATACCAACAGTGAGGGAGATGAGACACCTCTGGGTATTGGCTAGGGGACTGGTTAGTCTCCTAGCTCTGGAACCCTGCTCTTTAAGTGACTTTGCCTAGAAAGGCTCTGCTCTGGGGCGCCTGGGTGGAGCAGTCGCTTAGGCACGTGACTCTTGGTTTCAGCTCAGGTCATGATCTCGGGGTTGTGGGATCGAGCCCTGCGTCAGGCTCCAGGCACAGGGCAAAGGAGTCTGCTGGGGATTCTGTCTTCCTCCTCTGCACCTCCCCCACACTGTTGCCTGCTGGGGTGAGTTCTGTGGAGACGGGCGCAGAGATGTTCGATGAATGCCTGGCTTGATTGCCGTCCTGCCCCCCGCGGTGGGCAGTGGACATCAGCTTCTCCAGGCTCCATGACAACATCCTCCCCATTTTTCTGAAAACCTGCAGGATGATGCGCCTCCGGAAATACTCAGGACAGTGTGGCTGTTGATAGTGTTTTGCAACCAAGAAGAAAGATAGGAACCAAGTTGCGTGTGTGTGCGCACTGGTTCTAGGAAGAAACTTACAACTGAGGACAGAATAGCCAAAAAAAAAAAAAAAAAAAAAGTGCTTCGAGGCCACCCCCACCCCCTCTGGCTCGTAGGCATCCCAGCAGTTAGGCATCCGGAAAGACAAACCTCTTCCTGCACTGTTTTCTGAAGATCATGATCAAAATTTTAGGGGTTATTTAGGATTGCATGTGTTTTAGAAACACACATGTCCAGAGAAGGGAGCTTTTGCACTTGCAGAAAAATTTCAACTCACCAAAGGGTTTTTTCAGATCTCTGCAACAGAACTGGTGATTGTAATATGTGCATTACTTGTTGTGAGGATTAGCCAAGGTGATGTAGGCAGAAGCACCTGGGGGGGCTCCCGGCCCCAACAGGCGCTCAGAATTTTGAGAGTTATTATTCTAATAAATGTAGTTCTATACAGTACATTGGTTAACTTTCTCCGATGCCATTCGGAATGTTTTTTTTCTAGCCCGATAGGAGCCTCATTGTGACCTCGGATACCTCTAGAGCTGCCTTGAGTTAAAGCACGGTCCAGTGAATTGTGCCCATTTCCCTGGGCTCCGTTGCACACGAAGAATAGCATTGAACAAACTCTGTCCCTCTCTCTGCTCTCCTAGACGTTCACGGCCTCCCAGGCAACCGCTGTGCGCATGCGTGGCAGGAAGGAACAAGCCACGGGGGGACGCCCTCTACCCGGCTGGCCCCCATGGGGGCCCCCGAGGCCTGCGGACCGCTGACAGGAACAACCAGAACCCGGGAGAGTCAGTTGGTATTGTCAGCAAGGACCCTGGCCGAGGATCCTGGTGCCCCAGCTAAACCCAGCGTGGGACCTCTGTTCCAGCCCGTCGCTGTGAAAAGACGTCTGGACTTAGAACCAGATTCTGGAATGGTTATATTTTGGGGTCGGGAAGTCCATGCAGACCCCTTTCCCTGGTGCGTGTGAACTTTGGGGAGCACCAATTATGCTTCCACAGGGACCAGCAGAAAGCCCAGTCTCCACACCGCCAAGGCAGCTGTCTCAAATGTACACGTTATTAGGCTGATTGAAATAATCAGAAAACAGCTCCAGAAGGCTGGCTTGGAGAAAAACAGGCAATTTCTGCTTGGCAGATAGTGATGTCAGCCGGCCCAGCAGGGGGATATCGAACGTTGTCTTTCTTGCTCTCTTTCTTCTTTTCCCTTCTAAAAACTTCCCCGCATCATTTGATTTCCCATCAGCTGCGCCAGGAGGGCCGCGGGTGTCGCTCCCCTGATGGGCTGCGTGGCCTTCGGGTGTGCTAGGTGACCAGGTGGCAAGAGATGCGTTAGGACAGCCCTGGAAACGTGTAGCCTCCGGACTGTAGGAAACCGCTTTGTACCCAGAGCCCGTGTTTTCCTCCAACTCGCTCTCCTGGCCTCTTCCTTACTCAAGTTGCCATCAAGCGAGTAAGAAAAGGCCCCAAAGCCTGAAAATCTGACCTCATGAGGCAGAACCAACCGTCCCCATCACAACAGACAGACGCAGCAGAAGCAGATGACCCGAGAAAGATCATTCCTGTCTCCTTCTGGTGAAATCGAGTTAGCGCCGGTCACAGTAGTGTCCAGTGACAGTGCCCAAGGGGGCCAGGACCAGCCAGGGCAGAGGTTGGGGTGGGGGCTGAGGCCGGGGCAGCACCCCCCCCCAACTGTGGCCTGAACAACTCTCTCTTCTTCAACCCATGCCCCGCCCCCGGTGGTCCCCTTCAAGGCACCCCATTGCGGGCGTGGGAACAGGTGTGCGGGCCAGGTGGGTGCTAACATTTCATCCTCAGCAGCCTCCACCCGGGGACTCTCTGCGTGCCACCCCGTTGGGGGGCTGCGTAGGCTCTGGAGAAAGCCGGGCTGAGGGGGAGCCGTGAGCTCTGGCCGGTCTGCCCAGCCTGCCCAGCAGGACATCTCTGCAGGCACTAGCGGTGCAGACCACCCTGGGAGAAGGCAGGAGAGGCGGAGGGCCGAGGGGAGGGAGCGGGGAGAGGGACCTTTATGTGTGGGATCTGCACGTTGGTGGGGAGCGTGCCGCTTCCAGGTTTCCAGCAATAACAAGGCACATTTGCTCCTGCAGGTTCATTAACGAGGCCTGCAGGAATGAGGGTTGGCTTGTCCACCGTGCGAACTGGACTGGAGGAAAAAAGACAAGTCAGAAAAGAGAGAGCCATGTTCAGGTTTGGGTTCAACCTTCGTTACTCCTTGGGACTGGAAGGGACCGCCTCCCCCACCCCCACAGCTGCCTTGACCTTGGGGAGTGGGGAGAGGGGCAAAGGAGGAGAGGGGATGGAGGGGTAGGGGAAGGTGTTGCTAATTCTCTGTGTCTCCCCACGCTCTACCCTTTTTCCTTTTTAATGGATACTGGGCAACAGGTTTGGTGCCCTCAGGTCACAATCGGACGTTTTCCCCAAAGCAATGACCACAAGTTTCCGTGGTCTGCTGGCCCAAGCCTAGGGTCTGAGGTGTGTACGCCCTGCCTTCCCATTCAAGATGAAAGAACACTTAAGAATCCTTGGTTGTAGGGGCGCCTGGGTGGTGCAGTCCACTGGGCGCCTGACTCTTGGTTTTGGCTCAGGTCGTGATCTCAGGGTCGTGGGATGGAGCCCGGTGTCGGGCTCTGTGCTCAGTGCGGAATCTGCTTGAGATTCTCTCTCCCTCTCCCTCTGCCCTTCCTGCTTGTGCTCTCTCTCTCTCTCAAATAATAAATAAACAAATGCTCTATCTTTCCTCCGTTTCTGCTCACCCTGCAGGCTCTAACCTGCCTTCCTTCTAGAAGTCCCCCATGCCACGTGTCCATCCTGCCTCAGCTGTGGACAGAGAGGCCATCGGATCTGTGGACACGAGGTGGCCCCCAGCAGCCCCTTGGCCCCTTGTGGTCCCGTAGGCCCTCACCCTTGGAACCTCTTGTCCTCCCTTCCTGTGCTCCAAGGTGGCTTGAATTAGCAGCCAACGCTCCTGTTTGTTGGGCAAATACTGAACCGTCCAGTGCCAGGAGGTTTAGAGCCTGGCAGCCGTCTCCCAGGGAAGAAGAAAGAGTACCGTGTTGGGCATTAGTGGGGGCCCACTGGTGTCTCCCGCTGCATCAAAGAGGGGGGTGGCAAGGGCAGGGCTGGGAATCGGAATCTTTGTATTCCGCGACGCGTACGATCAGGAGTCCTGGCAAGAGGTTACTTGGGGAAGCTGGATGATGTTATCGACCAAATTGGGGTTTGGGGATTATCTATGGATTTCATTTATCTGTGTTTTCCCTCGTCTCTCTTGTTGTAGGTAATTAAGAGCTGATTGCTGGTAATTAAGAGTTGCTGCGAGAGGCAGCAGGATCCAAAAAGGAGACTCACACGTTTTGTCTTCTTTTGGACACCCTCCTGACATCCAGCCCCTCCTCCTCAGCTGCCCCCTCTCGTGGGGACGGGGACCCTGGCGAGAACGTCATAGCTTGTCAGCGGGAGTATTTGTGTGTACACTCTGCTCCGGCTTCATGCCCTCTTGTTAATCCCAAGGCTGGAGTAAAGTCTTGCGGAGCAGCTTGAAGTCCTAAGCTCCTGACACTCAGGTGCGCTGAGATGTAGCTTTTCTTTATTTCTCCCCGGCTGGAGTCTTAGGGCTCTGGAGCCCCTGTTTGTGCTGAGGGTAGGCAACTTGAACTTGCCAAGTCAAGGTTACAGTCACTTCAGGCTGAAATCATGGTCACTTGGAGGCCGAAGTCTTCTCTCCAGAATGTTCTCTTGCCCTTTCCACCCCGGTGTGAGCTGAGGCCCTGGGTTCCAGGGTGGGCGAGCAGGAGGAGCCCGGTGCCGTCGTGGCACTGAGCAAGGGACATGGGTCCACGTGTGCTCGTGGCCGCTCTCTCCGTTGTGCTGGGGTGTGCAGGATCTGGGCCACTCTTGGGACCGCCACCGAAGCCCCTTACTTAACCATGGCTTCTTTACCTCTGCAGCTCTGTGCTAAATGTGGGCTTCTCTCTAGGGCATGCCGACGGCCCCCGCTAGCTACCACGGAGCAAGGCCCCCAGCCCCTCTCTTCTCCACCCTGTAAACCTCTCTGCGGTTTCGTGCCTCTCCCTTCCTTGTACCATAAGAGCCTCGGGCCTGAATGGGGCCCTCAGTTGGCACGGAGACCTTCCTCCTGGTCAGCCAACCTCTCAGACGGGGGGAATCTTCATTCCCTTTCTACACGGCAGGAAAATGGCCCTCATTCTTCCCCATTCTATATACTGGTGATACAGAATCGACGTTCCAAGTCCCAGGCATCTAAAAAAGCCAGGTTTTCAGAATTCCAGAGCACCCTGCTGGTCTCCAGCACCTGGTGCTTGCATTTGGACATCACGGCTCTCTAGATCCGTGAGAGTCTCCTCGGGACTTGGGCAAGGTTTTCGCTCCTAGTAGACCAGCATTCACTGTGCGCTTCTAATGTGGCCTGGGCTTTGTGTGGGTTATTGCCTGAATCCCGCACAACTGCCCGTTATGATCTCCATCATGCATACGAGGAGACTGAGACAGACAAGCCAAAGAACTCGCTGGAACATTTGCTGCCTCTTGTGCCCTGGCTCCATTCCCTGAGCCCCCCCAACCCCCCACCTCCACCAACCTCCAGCCGTGCCTCCGGCGGTTTGCTGAGAGTGTCTGTGCAACTCGTACTATGCCTTCCACCATATTCTACCGGTCAGAACGGTCCCTCCTAACCCGTCGAGGTTCAAGAGCAGAGGAAAAAGACACTACCTCTTGATGGGAGTGGCAAGATTCTGGAAGAGCCTATAGGACTGCAAATATTGCTGTGGTCATATTTGAAAACTGTAATCTATCATAACAAGAGTGTCTGGGGAAAGAGCAGAAAAGGCACTGGTCAAATATGTCAAAAAATCAAAATCCAGGGAATGAGCCCGAGGAACAACACCCAGGGCTCCTTGAGCCCCCAGCACAACATAGGGGTTGCTCTCCTGCCTCGATCTGAGGGATGCTGGGAAGAGACTCACCCCGGGTGTTGCAATACAGGAGACACCCTCTTTTGGGTTAGTCTTTGCTGTAATCCAAGGAAGACTAAGCCATCAGAGCCACTGTCACACGTGTTCTGGAAGGCCTGCTCTCAGTGGTTCGGCAATGATTGATAGCACGCCTTTCCTGCAACTCTGCATCTCTCAGTAGAGACCAGGGCAGACTGTTGCAGTCCAGTGGGATTAGTGTTTTAACCACGGTAAGTACAGGTTTCCGGAAGCACACGGGAAGGGCAACTTCCCCATTGGGCTTGCTGTGTAGGCTTGGATAAGGGCATTTCCTAGAGGAAGTGCCATCTGAACTGGGTGGTGAGTGACCAGTAGGAGTTGATTGGAACAGGAAGGGGAGATGGCTATCCTTGCGGAAGGAACAGCATATGCGAAGTCAGGGAGGGAACAAGAATGCAGTGAAGTGCGGTGAAGAATGGGGAGTGGGAAGAAGGGTGGATGGACCGCAGGTACCATATTTGCCAGGCCTGCCAAGGAGTAAGGATGGATTGATTTTCACTTTCTTCTGTCCAGGGTATCAGAAAATTCTTGGTTTCCTTGGAGGGGGGGTTGCTAAGAATATGTGCTAGGTGGCTGTGGAAGGAGAGAAAAGTGGGGGGTGGGGGTGGGGATGAAGGAGGATGAGGAGAGGAAAAGAGAAGGATCCTAAGACAAAGGACTTTTGCAGGACAGGGCCTAGAGCCATGCTGGGCACCTTGGCTACTTCTGAGAGCCTGTGCTTTGGGGAGATTCTCTCGTCTGTTTATACCCAGTACTTATTCACTGATTCCATTGAGAGGTATTTACTGTTTGTACTCCACTTCCTTGTAAGTACATTGCCTTTGCATGTTTCCTCATTTTAACAAGTAAATATTGGGATGCAGCCTAACACACATAATGTGAACTTCTGGGACAATGGAGTAGAGCGTTTATGATCTGAAGTCTGGGTTATCCCTGCCTCACACCCCTTTACCTCCACCCTTACATAGCCAGTCTTGGTTTGAGAACAGGACATGGCAGTTCGAGGTCTCTGTGTCAGTTGGGATTCGGTTGGGCTGAGAGGAACTAAAAAACCCTAAGTGACAGCGGCATGTCCACAGCAGAATCCGATTTCTCTCTCATGTTTAGGAAATCCAGATTTGGGTGGTCCTGGGCATCTCTGGCCTTGCGCAGAGTCAGAGATCTGGGCTCCTTGACTCTAGTGCTCTGCCAAATACAGCTGCTGTGGTGGTTTAAAATCATGTTTGAACATTCCTCGATGGCCCTTCCAACCAGGTGGCGTCTAAGTCCCCTCTCCTTGAATATGGGTCAGACTCTTCCAGCGAATTGAATGAGGCGGAGGTGACTGTGACTTCTGAGGCTCAGTCTGGTTCTTTCTCTCTCTCTTGCTCTCCACAGGCGTTGGGTTCTTTGAGCTGCCCTGAAGCTGCCATGTTGGAATGTGATGCCCGGGGGTATCCGCGGTGTTCTGAACCCCCATCCTCCCCAGATGTTGGAGTTTTCCCAGCCCGAGCACCGGACCTGCAAGTAAGGAAGCCTTCAGATGATTCCAGCCCCAGCCACTGTCCGACTGCACGCAAAACAACAAGAACCACCGAGCAGAGCCCAGGCAGACAAATCCTCAAATGCCGTTGCTTTCAGCCACTGAGTTTTGGGGTGATTTGTTCCACAGCAGTGGATTACTGATTCCCAAAGTCAATTCTGTTCCCAAAGTCACTTCACTGCCCACAGTGCCTTCTGGAGCTTGAAGTTCATTTGCCCCCTCTGGGGACAACAGCACAGAGGACTGAAATGCCAACCAGTCTGGAAAATCCAAGACATCTGACTGTTACGCAGGTGGCCATCAACGCCTGTCTATGTCCAATGCCTGACTCTTCTGTTCCACGGATCACATATTTCTGCCCCTTCTAGAGCCTGCCAAGCCCCCCCCATTCCACCTGGAGACAGCCTTCCTGAGGGCAGAGGGCTCTTTGGAACATGCTAGGGCCCTCTGAGGTTCTGGGGACACTGACATGCCTATGACCTGGGTTGGCAGCCGCTCCCCATCTCTGCACTAGCTTCTTGCTCACAATCCCCAGGTGACTTGGTGCCTGTGGTTGACGCAGAGCTGCTTGATTTCCTGCCTTACCGCCCCTCTGGCCTCCTGGCTTGCAACCGAGTCTTCCTGTTTGGGGGGCTGAGGGCTCTGTGGCTTCTCACTGGCTTTCGCTGCCTCCTCTTCCCCCAAGGACAAGGTTGGGGGGGCAGGGAGGGAAGAACAATGGCCCTTCTGGTGCAGTGGGGATGGTACTAGACAACGGACCTGGGCTCAGGTCCAGTTCATCCAGGCTCTGCTACTAATTGGCCACAAGACTTGGCAAGTCCCTTTACCCCTGGTTCCAGTTTCCTCATCTACAAAGCCTTCACAGATTGTGACTTTCTGTAGTTATGGAGTGTCCTTGTTTCCTGTTTGGAGGATCTCAAGGAAATTGTATGAGTTAGTGATCTTTCCATTGTAAACCCAACCCAAACCGATGTTACCAAAAGGAGGAATCTGTTGGTTCATGTTACTGGATGGTTCAGGGAGAACCTACTTCAGGTAGAGCTTGATCTAGGACCTAAATACCACACCGGCACTCGTTATTTGCTTTGTTTCCTCTGAATAGGCTTTAGTGGCTGCACAAC
>CM053612.1:73507896-73518327 GCA_028646535.1 Procyon lotor
CAAGGGGCCACCCTGGGGGTGACTCCCTGGGCTTGGCAGCCATCTTGGGGGTAGTGGAGTCTGCATGGCCTCCGAGAGGCATCCTTGAGGTTTGGGGTCTCCTACCCTTCCCGGTGGGGTGTGAGAGCGCTGACCAAGCCCAGTAACCAAGTCCGTGCCCACTCCCCCTCCCCGGGTTATTGTGCCTCGCTGCCTCTCCCTCCCCCACCCCCCTCCCCACCCCCCAGATGGCTGGCTCAGCCCCGCCACTTCCTGGTTTCCTTAGCCGCCTGAGGAGGGGAGGGTGGGAGAGAGGCTGCCAGCCGCAGAAATAAGTCTCCTGGCAAATTAGCTGCAGGATTTAAAATCCATTTTTATTCTGCCCATTATTAATTATTGTTATTTCTTTTTTTTTTTTTTTTTTTTTTTTTTTTTTTTTTAATTATTGTTATTTCTGCTGTTCATTACCGGCTCGTTTCCTTGATCAACTCCCGGAACAAAGGCTTGTCAAAGCACTCCCCTCCCCGTGGAGGAGCCCCCAAGACCACCGCCGCCACCGGGACCCCGCCCCAGGGCCCCCTACCGAGACTGCTGGAGATGGGGGCCCCCCTCAGGGTTCAGAGATGGAGTTCCCAGCCCCGCCCCCTCAGCAGGTCCCTCCAGAGCCTGTCGCCCTGTCCCCAGCAGCCACACTGGGAAACCCATTCTTATTTCTCATTTTGTACCGTGAAAACTATGAAGATTTCAACACACATGCAGAAAAGTCCACCAATCGGTAGCATATAGGTCTCTGGCTTTTTACAGAAGTAGAGATCCACGATCACTGGGATCAAGATCGAGGCCACTGCCAGCATCGTTTCACTCGGCACTGCCTGAGCTAGCCATCCGTGTGGCCCCGGGGAGCCATCATTTTGCTCCTTCGCCCACGCCCCAGAGTGGCCCTTTGTATGACCACATCATGGTCGGTGGTCTCCTCCTCTCCTGGTGGGCATCTTGCCTGTTTCCTGGGTGGGGCTCTTACGAAGAAGCAGCTACGTGCCTTGGTGTGCATGACCATTGGGAAACGGAAGCACCCATTTCTCCTGGTTGTCTATTACCTCGAAAGGAAATTGTTGGGTCACAGGATATGTAATAAAACCACGCCTGGTTTTTAAAAAAGAGTAAGCAACGGGTAAATGATGGCCTTTCAGGCATCCAGTGGGTGGGAAGAGATTTTGCTCACGTGCATGGTGGATTGTTACAGATGTGGCCCCTGGTGGATCATACCTCGAAGCATCCACATCGATCCGTAGTCCCGTCTTTGGGACTGTTGTGTTTAGCCACATTGACTGTGGGTCTAGCCACGTGACTTGCTTTGGCGAATAGGACATCAGCAAGCACGAGGCAAGCACAATGTGCTAATTGCTTGGGCACTGAGACAGAATGACCGCACGGACAGAGTGATCTAGATTCAGGGGGCTGGGCAGTGAGATTTTTGGAGATTGCTAGGATAACCTAGCCTAGAAAGAAATTGGTACTGGGAGGGAGATTCCGCCATAACAAGAAACCTAAAATACACAGTCCTTGCTTAGGGATGGGGGGCAGGTACAAGGAGGATGGTAAGACAGTGAGTGGCCCATGTTAGGCAGTGGCTAAATACCGGCCGGATAAAACCGGGACCGGGTCGTGCTGGGGTCAGTGCTGGCCTGGAGGGCACATGGCACACTCCCCCTACCCCGTCTTCTGCTCACAGATTCCATCGCTTTCTTTTCTTTCTTTCTTTTTTTTTTAAAGATTTTATTTATTTATTTGAGAGTGAGAAAGAGAGCATGAGTAGGGGGAGGGGCAGAGGGAGAAGCAGACTCCCCGCTGATCAGGGAGCCCCAGGCGGGACTCCATCCCAGGACCCCGGGATCATGACCTGAGCTGAAGGCAGACGCTTAACCGACTGAGCCCCCCCGGGCCCCCCTATTCCATCGCTTTCTTACCAGTATGAGGCTCCTTTTTACAGTTTCCTTGTCTTCTCTTCCTTTCTCTCCTTCCTCCGGCCGCCCTAGCTCCAATACCCTGTATCTCCCGTTCAGAAGAGAGGAGAGACAGGGAAGTATTTGGAGGCACAGGACCAAGTTTAAATCCCAGGCTCCCAAGCATCAGTTCCAGAAAAGAGTCTTTAGAGCTAATTCCTTTCATGACCCAACTGGGCCGCCAGGAGCTCTGGGGGAAGATCTTTAGGGATCTGGTTACCAAATCGGATTGTTGGGATTACACTTCTTGCTAGTTGATTACCCCAATGATGGTGCAAAGCCCCCCTCGGGTACCACTTCAGCTCTGAGAACCCACCTTTTTTTAAGATTTTGTTTCTTTGACAAAGAGAGATACAGCGAGAGAGGGAACACAAGCAGGAGGAGTGGGAGAGGGAGAAGCAGGCTTCCCGTGGAGCTGGGAGCCCGATGCAGGGCTCGACCCCAGGACCCTGGGATTATGACCTGAGCCGAAGGCTGACGCTTAACCTACTGATCCAGCCAGGCGCCCCTGAACCCAGACAAGGGCAATCATGCTGGCCTTGTCTTCCTCGCGGAGTGCTGGCACAGCTGTCAGCGTGAAGCCCGCGAAAGCAGCGGGAGCCGTGCACCGCCATGTGCAAGGGGAAGGCATGCAGGGATCTCAGCCTCAAGAGTGGCTGTCAGCACAAACTGTTATTTGGGGCGATGCATTTTGAGTTTTTCAAGGTCATTTTGTTTTATGGCCTCTCTCCTGAGCCGTCCACATAAATTGGGTGTGTTCACGAGGGACAGTGGGCTCCGGGAGCTCTCTCTCGTTATGACTGGCTGTATTTGCCAACCACGGGGGCTCGCTATGGTGGCCATTGTTTTTCCGAGGCTCGTGGCTCATTTCAGGAAGAATTGCTGGACACTTGGTCTCCTTCCTGGCTGGAACCAAGTCATAGCTCTAGGGGCTACCAGGGCTGCTTTTACATCAGATTCCTTCTGGGGGTAAACCAGGGCTGGGTTCCCAGTCCCTGACCTGCAGACGGGCTCCAGGAGGCTTCACAATTGCGTGCAAAATTCTGTGTGAGTGGGTGTGCATGCATGGGTATCCCCTACACGGATGCACACACGTCTTGTTCTGGGAAGAGAGGCTATGGGTCTCATCAGCTCCACAAACGTGGATCCACCAAAAGACCAAGGCCCCCTAAACTTTTAGATTTTATTTATTTTAGAGCAGAAGCAATCACAGAGGGAGAGGCATCACAGAGGCAGAGGGAGAAGCAGACTCCCTGCTGAGCAGAGAGCCCGACGTAGGGCTCTATTCCAGGACTCTGAGATCATGACCCGAGCTGAAGGCAGAGACTTAACAGACTGAGCCATCCAGGCGCCCTAGGCCCCCTAAACTTTTAGACTTAGGCTGTCACTATGAGGTTGGGATTCTAAGACTTTAGCAAGAAGCTCCTAGTGTTAGGAACTGTTGTCCCAAGAAGGAAAACAGCCCAAGGTATCTGGACCTATGTCAGTGAAACTCATGGACACTCTGGTCTGTCCATGGGTATGTCAAAGCTATGTCCTTGTCAGACTGAATGTTTCCTCTCCTGGACGATCCAAGTGTTGGCACTTCGTACCGGGCTGGCTTGAGGGTCAGGCGGAAGGTGCTAACCCTCCAATGTGATATTGAAAAGTGGCTACATCCGGTAGACTCTGTAGAGGGTATTGTTCCTCTTTCTTTTTTTCCTTTAAAGATTTATTTATTTTAGAGAGTGGGGAGAGGGGCAGAGGGAGAGAGAGAATCTCAAGCAAACTCCATGCTGAGCATGGAGCCCCACGTGGGGCTCGATCTTGCAGCTCTGAGATCATGACCTGAGCTGAAATCAAGAGTCAGACACTCAACTGCTGTGCCACCCAGGCGCCCCATTCCTCTTTCCTTAAAAGACTATATTTCCCCTCCCCTTTTAAGGTACGGACCCCAACCTCACAGTAGAGATGGAGGAGCTGAGCATTCAGGGTTAAGCAGGGAATTTTGACTCAAGAGACCTTGGAGAACAAAGAGCACCTGTGGGACTCTCCCGACCATGGTTGCTTTTTAGTTTTCATTTTGTTAAGGTAATGCCAGCAATGGAAGGGGAGGGGCGGAGCCATGCAAATGACTTGTCAGTAAGCGCCTCGCTGCGAATGACCTCTTAGGAGCAGCCCACACCTAAGCCTCAGTAATGAGGAATAGAGTTAGGGACCCAGCCCCTCCACGGCCCCTTTGGAGCCCTGCTCCCAGCGTGTGCATGTGAGTGCCCAACAGGGCGAGCGGGGCATGTGCTGTGGGCCAGTTCTGGGTCGAGTAATGCGCAGGAGATTGGGCCAATCAAGTGGGCATAACTGACCCTTTGGGGAGATGCCGCTCAGTGCTTTCTGTGGAATAGAATCTTACCCAGAGACGAACAGTGCTTCCCTATTCAGGGACCGTCCCTTCCCCACTCCCTTTGGGGAGGATTTGGAAACGGAGGGGCAATTTCAGTTGTCACAGTGGCTAGGGGGTGCTACTGACGATTAGGGGGCGGGGGGCCAAGGACATTTAATATCCGACAATGGGAGGACTGTCCCTTTCAATGGACACTTGTCCAGGCCCAGATACCAGTAGTGCTCCCATTGACAAAGCTAGTAGCTGCAAAGAAAGTTCCAGGTGTCCTTTTTAAAGAACCACTGGTTCATTAGAGACTAAGGATCATTTTTCAAGGTGATCCAAAGATCGGGGCAGGGACTCTGCCTAGTAAGAGAGGTGGTGAACTCATTCAAAGCCTGCCTTCACACCATGCAACCCCAGGAGCCTGGGGGAGGAGATGCCCAAGGATCCACTGAGGTCCCACTTGGAGGGAGGACCTTGTGGGGCAGGGCCTGTTGCTGGGTAGGGGAGCCACTTACCATCAATGGAGGGCGGGGGAGAAAACCTACGGGTGATAGGCTGTGAGGTTGGGCCCCCTCCTCTCCTGTAATGAGACACCTGGATAGTCAGAGAAGCCTGGGTGCCCAGAATGGGGGATTTAGGGTGGGGCGGAATTTTTTTTTTAAGATTTTATTTATTTATTTGATAGAGAGAGAGAGAGATCACAAGTAGGCAGAGAGGCAGGCAGAGAGAGAGAGAGGAAGAAGCAGGCTCCCCACTGAGCAGAGAGCCCGATGCGGGGCTCGATCCCAGGACCCTGAGATCATGACCTGAGCCGAAGGCAGAGGCTTTAACCCACTGAGCCACCCAGATGCGCCAGGGTGGGGCATAATTAAGGGGAGAAAAAGGCAGTGGGGACCCTTTGAGAGGCCAGGCAGGCCTTCACTGGACGGAGAGGGTCCCCACTGCTGCGTTTATTTGCCCTGTTCTCCCCTCCCTCCTGCTTCTCCAGGTCTAAGGGGAGAGGTCTGGCCTCTGCCCCTGCTGGCCCCCCAGGGGACCCCCGGGGACGTGAGGATTGCCTGCCACAGCTGGGACCGCCCTGGCACGGCCTGCTTTGCTGCTGGCTGTGGGGGCCGCCTCCAAGGCAAGGTCTGGCCAAGCAGGTGCCCCAGGGTGTCAACGCTCCGCCCCCCGGAAGAGGAGAGACAAGAGGGTCTTGCAAGCCCAGCGAGCTCCCACAGCTTGGGGGCTGGACCAGCCCAGGGGACTTTAAAAAACAAAACAAAACAAAACAAAACAAAACAAAACAAAACAAAACAAAACAAAACAATAAACCCAGGTTTTGAGGTCAGCTTTCCATCAGTGTTTTGTCTTCCGCTAATCAATGGTTTGCAAGGCAAAGGAGCAAGATGATGGTGGCGGGGAACAGAGCTCAAAGAACAGGAGGGAGGGGGGCGGCTCCCCACAAGGGCTGGGGGAGGGGCCTGGGACCCAGCCGCTGACATTTTGACAAAACAAATAAATGTGGGGCAGAGCTGGTGACCTCAGTGTGACGGAAAAAGACGGTCAGCAGAGCATCTGCCAGGAACGGCATGTTTCTCAACCCACCTGTTGGGAAGCCGAAGGGGAGAGGTTGACTAAGAGCATGGCAAGCAGTTATTGAGTGCCTACTGCATGCCTGGCACGGTTCTGAGCATTTGATGTGGGCTATCACATTTCATCCTCAAAACCGTCCTGTGGGGAGGGCTCGAGTACAGTTCCGTGTTCAGAGACGAGGCACCCGAGATAAAGGGAACGAATTTTCTCCTCCCCGTCATACAGTTAAGGGGTGCTGGTAAAGAGATTGGAATCCCAGCAGCCGGGCCCTGGAGCCTATGTAGTGACCACCCTTTCCTGCTGCCTGGAGCCTCTAAATGGGCCCTGTGAAGTGGGACTTTGTGTGTGTGTATGTGTGTGTGTGTGTGTGTGTGTGTGTATTGGCCTGTGTTCTGCTTATCTATTGCTGTATAACAAATCACTCCAAATCATAGTGACTTAAAAATAACAGCTCTCAGGGCGCCCGGGGGGCTCAGTCGGTGAAATGTCTGCCTTTAGCTCAGGTCATGATCCCAGGGTCCTAGAATCGAACTCCGCATCGGGCTCCCTGCTCAGCGGGGAGCCTGCTTCTCCCTCTCCCTCTGCTGCTCCCCCTGCTTGTTCTCTCTCTCTCTCTCACCATTGCCGTCAGACAATGCCTGGGGCTGAAGTCATATCGAAGGATTCCTTCCTTACTCACATGTCCGGCCGGTGATGCTGTTAGCTGGGATCTCAGCTGAGATCTGGAACATTCCATGAGGTCTCTCTCTGTGGTCTGGGCTTCCCCACAGCATGGTGGCCCGTGTCAAAGAGTAAGGATCCTGAGAGAGAAAGCCTTGTAAGTCACATCTTGACACTTGCACCGCTGTCACAGAGCCACCCAGAGCCAAGGGAAGGGGTCCCAGACTCCAGCTCTTGGTGGGAAGAGTGACGTCATATTGTAAGAAGGGCATGTGGCACCGGCCACGTCGTGGCCAGCTTGGAAAATACACTCTGCCACCGTACCTTTTCTCTGTCTTTAATTTTTTTTTTTTTTTACCTTGAAAGGGCTTCTGTGAATGAAGCCCCAATTCATTCTGGAGTCACTTCCACTGGTGACAAGATGCTGAATGAGTTGGGACCCAGAGGCTCTCCCCAAGGCCTCTGTTCGGCTTCCCTCATAGTTTCCCAGCTGGGAGCCACCTATCGAGTGGAAACAGGATTACAATGTCCCCCGGTCCCAGGAAGGCAGCGGCTATCCGCCGTCAGAAGATTCCCCCAAACCCTTGTCCCAAAGAACTGCGGCCCTCAGTTTGTCTCAATGTACCTGGAGGCAGCCCTAAGCAGGGAGACAGAAAGGCTTGTCGGCCTCTGAGAACCTCGTCCACCGGCCCCCCCAGCGCAACCCCCCCCGCCCCCCGCCAGGTCCTTGTGCAGGCTTGACCTTGTCTTTCTGTGTTCTTTGTTCTTATGGGCTGAATTGTGTCCCCAGAACTCCTAGTGCCACAGAATGTGACTGTCTTTGGAGATGGGGCCTTGAAAGGGGGTAAGGGAGGTTAAATGAGGTCCCCTAGTCCGCTCTGACGGATGTCCTCGTAAGAAGAGGAAACATGGGCACACAGAGGGACCACAGGGCGGCTCACCCACAGAAGAAAGGCCACGTGAGGACGTAACTTGGTTGCTCAAGCCCCCCAGTTTTAGACAGCCTGCGGGGGGTTTGTTCTGCCGGCGCCCGCACAGACCAACCCGTGTCCTGCGCCCCTTGTAGGGAAGCCTTCTTCCGGTGATGTCCCTGGGAGGTTCCCCGAAGGCCTCTGCCCGCATGTCATTACCTGGCAGGGGTAGGAGCCCGGGGGTGGGGGCCGCCGCTTGTCCCCAGCCTGTCCCAGTAGCGCAGAAAGAGGCTTTGATTGGATTAGCTGGTGGTCACCTGGGGACACGGCCCTTGCCAGTGAGGGGTCAGCCGAGGGTAGGCAGGAGGCTGACACTTTGCGTCAGCCGGTCTGGAGGTGGGAGGGAGGAGGCAGCAGGGAGCAGGGGGTCCGGGCCTCCGGCGCCCACCAGGCCTCGCCTGACTGCAGAACCCGGCTCCTCGCCCAGCTCCCCGCCCTCATCTCTCAGCCTGGCCCCCGGACCTGCGCAGTTCAGCCCTGGCTCTGTCAGCACCGGAAGTATGGGACTGGCAGGAAAGCACCCCCCCATCCCCCCACAAGCCACCCGAAGCCCAGCCCACTCCTGGGCACAGGGCACGCAGCCCTTCTTCCTCCCAGGGCTGTTTCCGCCACACATGAATCCAGGGTACGCCTGGCCCCAATGCATTTTTTATTTTGCTATATTCTTTCCATTGTCCTGACATGAATAATTTAAAGTGACACAGAAAGAAAGGGCAGCCCTTGCCACTCAAGGGAGGCTGTCCCCCCCTCCCCGCACACACCCATGTCCCCCTGTCTCTTCCTTGTGTTTCTATCTCATTCTTGAACCTTCTTCTCGAACCCTTCTCTAGGGCTCTCCCGCTCAACAAGCCCCCTCGAGGTGCAGGTGCATGCCCACAAGCGCACATCCCCCCATCCTCCTCCCCCCCTCCCTCCTCCCTCACCCAGGGTCTCAGTGAGCAGAGTGTGTGACATCCGTGTGTCTGTCTCTGGGGTGCAGTTTCTCCCTCTGGGTGTGAATTGTCTCATCTGCATTTCTCTGTTTCTCATTGCCCCTCTTTCCTTTGATTGACTCTGCTGTTTGCATATGTGAGGGAAGGAGGGGGGCTTCATTTGTCAAGGGGACTTATTTTTCCTCTGGTCTTTCTGCCACCCGGAGTGCACCACTGAGCACTGCTGGGAGGGGTAAGACAGTATGAATTTTCAGAAGATATGAAGGGCCAGTTTGAGGTTTACACACACTCAAGGGCTTTTGCGGGTCACCTGGGCCTCCTGCGCCCCATGTGTGGAACTGTGGCTGGTTCTCTCGGCCTTGAACCCGGAAGCAGGCTTTATTTGTCAGGAGAGGGCATAGCCAGGATTTCCTGAAGGTTCTGGCCTCTAGCCTGTAACCCAGTGCTGTCCAATAGAAATATAATGCTAGCCACAAATGTGAGCCACTTATGTCCTTTGGAACGTTCCAGTAGCCAGATTAAAAAGGTAAAAAGGAACAGGTGAAATTAATATTAACACTATATCCCACCTAACCTGGTTCAACCAAAATACTATCATTTCAACATGTAACGAGGAAAAAAAAATTATTAATGAGATATTCTATATTCCTTTTTTGGGAACGAAGTCTTTGAAATCCGCTGTGCCTTTTATGGCATGCTTATGGTACGTGTGGGCATGGACTGGCCACGTTTCAGGTGCCCGAGAGCCACACGAGGTACTGGCCACCGGGTTGGGCGGTGCAGGCCGGGCCTGACCAAGCCTGGGCTCCGGACCCTCACTTGGGGCTGCTCGAACCAGCGGGGCTGGTAATCCGCGCTGTGCCCTGTGCCCTGTGCCCTGTGTGTGTGTGTGTGTGTGTGTGTGTGTGTGTTGGGGGGCAGGTGGGCGGGGGGAGAGAACGGGAGGCGGTGCTCGGGAAGTTCTTGGAACAATTTTTCTTCCCTGACCTTCACTAGCTGTCATTGCTGACCCACATTCGACTTCTTGGGGGAGCTGAGGGCGCAGTCTCCGGGTGTGCTCGCCTGCTCCCCACCAGCTGGGGCCTCACCTCCTAAGTGCATGCATCCCCTCCCTGCATTAGGTCCCAGGCGCCCCTCTGGCCTTCCCCTTCTATATATAGTGTGCTGTGGTGACAGCTGGTCATCTGATGACTCACCAGTCACTGTGGGCGGCCCCTGATGGAACCCTGAACATGCATTCACCGGGCGTTTTGAGCAGCCTGCGAGGTCCTGGTACGTGCGGGCACTTGGAGGTCGTCTGGAAAAAAAAAAAAAAAAACACCCACAGGAAGATCAGCGAGTTGGATGAACTAGGGAGCCCCACCCCCCAGCTGAAGGCCTCTGGGTACTTGGCAAATGCAGCAAGGTTTTGGGGGAACTGGCTCCCCGTGGCCCCCGGGGTGCACAGAGGCATCATCTGCTAAACTGAGGCTTTGAATGGAGGTTTTGCTCTCTCTGGGGTCATCGTGTGGCCCCTCCGGGGTACTCGGGTGGCCCCCGACGGCTCCTGGCAGCGAGGACGGAGATGCCCACTACTTTGGCGAGCTGCAGGGCTCCCCACCCCCGACAGGAGGGCCTGCAGCCACCCACCGCCGCAGATCAGGGGCGAAGTGCTGGCTTCGAAGCTAGCGACAGGTGGGTTTCATCTAGGCTGCTCTGCTCCCCGGCTCTGCCACCCTGGGTAAGTCCCTTCTGAGCGCCGCCGGCTTCCGCTTCCTCCTCCCTGCGCTGCGCTCCGAGGCCCCGCTGAGAACTGTCTGGAACGTGCGTACCCACAGTAACCGCTCTTCTTGCCCAGCCCGCAGCCCCGTGACTTCCATTTCCCCAGAAGCACACCCTGACGTGAGGGTTTCCAGGGAAGTGATTTCTTAAGGCTGGGCTCCCCGGAGATACCCAGAAGGGGGGTC
>CM053612.1:73528838-73560543 GCA_028646535.1 Procyon lotor
CGAGGAGATATTTATACACCCGGTACCATGCAAAAGTGAATCATATGGGAACCTATTTAAAATATTGATATTCTCGGTTAAGTCAACATGGCACAGTAATGTCATCGCACACACGAGCTCTATTTTGAAGCCAGAGCGGGGAAACAGACTCGTCCCCCTCCCGAACGGAGTGCTGCTTGGAATACCAGAATCGGCGACTCGCTACAATAAGTTGGAACGCCCAGAAAGTACACTTGAACTAATGCCTAAAACCTGACGGAGACATACTTCATAGTTAATCTGGTTACTCGGGGGTTTATCTCACAGTCAGAGGTTCTTATGATGGAAGGGTCTCCTGCTGGCTTCTCCCCGACACGTGACCGAATGAATGAATGAATGAATTCGACTTACCGGAGCAGCTTTAAACTGCTTACTGAAACCAAATCTGCTCATTTTTCTTCCTTCCGTTTTCTTTTAAAAGATAAATACGAGCCTCGTATGGATGCTGTAAGAGTCATTAATCCTTGATAACCGACTGTTTTATCTTTTGATTAAAAAAAAGGCAGGCTAACTGGCAGGGAGCTCACAGCGGCAGGCTCGGTACCGAGCCAGGTTCAGATGTGGTCTGGCAAATAAACACCCGTGTTCCGCTAACCAGGCGGCACCCAGGAGCGGGGGCCTCGAGCTCCGGGCTTAAAATGCAAGGGACAGGTAAACCCGCTTTGTCTTGCTGAACCAGCAGAAAGCGTGCAAATTTTTTTCAAAACAAGCGCTTTCTGCACCACTACCTGCTTGTCAAATTTTAATGGGTGCTTGTTAGCCGGAACTTTGAGATACTGTGATGTGTTTGACCAGCAGCAGCTTCCTGGGAGGAGGGCTCTAACCCACGCTCTTCCCTCCCTCCCTCCCTCCCTGCCCTCTTTTCCCCTGCCTTCTTCCTTTTCTCTGCTCATTTTTCTTTTCCTCCTCCATCTCTGTTCTTCCTCCTCCCCTTTGTCCCTTCCCCTCTCCTTCCCTCCTCTCATTCTCTTCTCTCCTTTCTCCTCCTCTTCCTTCTCCCTCTCCTCCCCCTGCCTTCTCTTCCTCCTCTCCTTCCTCTCCCTTTTCTCCCTAATACTCAGTCCAAGGTCTCAGAGCACCCAAACTTCTTCTGCGTGTCGCTAGCACAATGCCATTTGCCAGGCAGACTCGGGCTCACCTGCCCGGCTTCTCCCTCAGCCCCCCCTCCCCCCCCTGGACAAACACGAAGTTAAGCTCGCTTGCCTGCTTGTCAAGGAAGGGAGACGGCTCCTTGGCACTTTCATCCGCGGCTGGATCACAAAACTGGGACTTGCAGGGCCTCTGGGAAGAAGGCTCTAACTACCGGGGAGGGGGCAGCCCAGCCGCTGAGGGCACAGCCCGCCCCCGGGGCCCCAGCTCGGGCCGTGGGAGCAGTGGCACTAGACGCTCGGCCCCTCTGAGCGACGATCTTCACCTGGGTAGCTCAAGGAAGGCCTCAAAGTGAAGTTTCACAGGGAAGCCAAGTTCACCTGGACCTGGCGGGGCGGACGTGTGGTGTGTGTGTATGTGGTGTGTGGCGTGTGTGTGCTTGTGTGCATACGGTGTTCGTGGGTGTGCGCGCACCACGCTCTCGCGGCCCTGGGGAGAAGGAATGAACGTTTCGGTGGGGGGAGGAAGGCGACGTTCTGCCTCGAGCCACCCAGAGCCGCCAGGCACCATCGTGCGCTCAGAAGAGGCCAGAGTGCTTTGCCAGTGGAAAGCTTATTTTGCCCAGCAGGACCAAAAATCCAATTAAAGAAAGAATGAGGGAAATGTGAAGTCTGGACCGAGCGCTGGCACCCCCAGGCCGGCTTCCTTGGCAGGCATCTCTGCGGAGGGGAAGGCCCAGGGACGGCTCTGGGGATGGCCTACCGGGGAGGCTCCCACGAGCCACAGTCAAACTCGGCGCCAGCTGCCGGCCCCGCCGCGGCCCTCCTGCGAGAACCCGCCGGTGGTCCTTGGGGGTGCGCAGAGCGGGGCCGCCTGGCAGCAGTGGGGACACCACCGCGGCCCCAGCTCTCGGGCCATTTCAGCCAGCCACCCGCCCGCGCCTATTGACATCGGGGAGAATCGTACAGGCAGATTAAAGGCAGCATATGGCCCCCCAACTGGAAGCCAGCGGAGCTGAACCAACACTGGCAAATTGTGTTCAAACCGCATTGAGAATCCTGGCAGCTGCACCTGGCATGGGGAGCAGCCGGCGACCTGCATACAAAGGGGGTTTTATACACAGGGGGCCGCAGAGGCGGTAGAGGCGCCCCCCCATCTCCCCTCCCCGCCGCCGGCTCTCTCCTCCCCCTCCGTCCAGATCCGGGCATTGGCCCTGGGAAGAGGGGGGGCCATTTGTCCAGGGTGCTGAACCTGGAGAAAGGAGGACGTGAGGGTAGCTTGGTCTTTACAGTTTCAAAGTAAGGTCAGGTTTATCAGGGTTCCCCTACTGCCTCCCCATCCCGGGCCTATGTGTCCCCTCCCCGGTTTCATGATGGCCGTATTCCCCCTGGCCTGACCCCCCTGAGGGGTCAGAGAGCCCAGGGGGGGACAGCCGGAAGCCTATAGCCTTCCCAACCCCACCCGGAAGGAAAAGGTGGCAGTTCATCCTTTTTCCACCTTGGGGGGGAGTGGCAGGGGGCAGAGTCCAAGTGAGGGAGCCTCCAAGTGTCCCCTAGCGCCAGGGTGACATGCAGACCCCTGGCTGTGGCTTGTCTCCCTTCCTTCAGCCCTAAGTAAAGATCGGGAGGCAGAGACTCTGGGAGGTTTCGTCACTTCGCAAGAGGAAAGCATCATGTAAGTGACCTATGGAAGGAAATAATCCAGTATGATGGGAGGGTGGGGAAACCAATGAACTTGCAATAAACCAACTGAACCAGGTGGGGGCAGTGTTTGCCAAGTCAACATGCCAGACGAGCCGGGTTCTAGTACCCTGGTGATCTGAGGTGTCAGGCAGGTGGGCCTGGAACAACTCCACATGCCGTGTGGTGAAATCTGGTGAAGCCGAGGGGTTGTGGAAAGTGTGTGTGTGTGTGTGTGTGTGTGTGTGTGTGTGTGCGCGCGCGCGCGCGCGCGCGCGTGCCCATATGATTTGGGAGGAGGTCTGCCTCGTGGAGGAGAGACCAGAGAACATCTCCTGGCCTCATATTCCTGCTTCTACATGCAGTCATTAAAAATGCTCTCTCGGGGACGCCTGGGTGGCTCAGTGGGTTGGAGCCTCTGCCTTCAGCTCAGGTCGTGATCTCAGGGTCCTGGGATCGAGCCCCACGTCGGGCTCTCTGCTCAGCGGGGAGCCTGCTTCCCCCTCTCTCTATCTGCCTGCCTCTCTGTCTACTTGTGATCTCTCTTTCTGTCAAATAAATAAATAAAATCTTAAAAAAAAATGCTCTCTTGTCTCTGTTTCCTCCTGGCTGGCATTTTGGGTGGCAGGCGGGGATGTCCAGGGAAGAGAAAAATCAAAATTCTTGCCACCATGGCTTCCACACTCTGGAGAGGCCACGCTCTAGGCCATCATTAGGACTGCTTCTTGGAACACACAGGTGACCATGGCTTGCGACCCTTTCCCCCCGACCTGGAGGCCATACTTCCTTCCTGTCAGGGCCACCTCCCCTACCCTGCCCCAGAAAATGGGAGGTAGGGTCCCAAGGGATGGTTGGGACAGCCTTAGACAATGTTTGGTGGAGACTTTGGGGTGGCTCCGGGCAGTGGAGAGGTAATGGCCCTCGGAGGAAGGGCGGGCTGTTAGATGTGCTCCCCAGACGCGGCTTTAAAGGCAACCTCGCTGCCCTGGTAGCTTGGCCCAGGTCACAGAAGCTAGCTTGTCTCGTGGCTCAAGGGAGGGAGCCATTTTGAAAGGGCGGCCATGATTGTTAAGCACGTTGTCTGCACTCTGGACTGTTTGTTGCAGGTGAGGCTTAAGGCCTAGGACCCTCAGGACCTGCCCCCAACCCCCGTCCTCAGATTCTGCAGAAATCCCCCGAGCTGAGAATGTGGGCTCTGTTCTAGGTCTCCGTGAGAGAATTTCATGCTAGAACGTTCACTGTCTCTGCTCTTCAGTTTTGGGAACTGCACTCCTGCCTGGGGACATCTCGTGCCTTCCGTGGTGAGAGCAGCTGCTGATCTGGGCAACCAGCTTTCTTTTCTGTTTTGAAAATGAACGCGCCTCTGCGATCCCACATGTACGTCATACGCACACAAGCTGCATGGCAGCGGCAGCCCTGGGTTTTCTCACATGTCCTTGCTCTCACCCTGTGCCGTGGTCCCCTCCCACACGGGCTCTGGGCTTGGCGGGGGCGTGACTTGCTTTGGCCTCAGTTTGACAGGTGCTTGTGCACTGCGGACTTGCCCTTTCTGGGTGTTCCAGAGACCCTCGTGCCTGTCAGCCTGAGAATATACCCAGTTTGCAACAACATAGGCGGGGGGGGGGGCGGGGGTAGGTGGTGGGCCCACACAGCTACAGCCAGCTGACGGCCAGCACGGGCCACAAGACGTGAGTAAGGCCTCCCTAGTCCTGTCAGTGCCGGGGGACCTGCCAAGTGACCACAGCTACGTGAGGGAGCCCAGGTGGGTGGAGCAGAAGCACCCAGCCCAGCGCAGCCCAAGCTCTAGGCTCCCGAGCTGATCAGTGGTTGCTGTTTCAAGCCACTGAGTTTTGGGGTATTTTCTCGTGGTGGTAAAATATATGGTACGTGAAACATGCCACTTCTGCCGTTTTTAAGTGGCATCAAGTCCCTTCCAATCATTGGGCAGCCATCACCGCCGTCTGTCTCCAGAACTTTTTCATCATTTGTGGTGGTTCTTTACATAGCAAAGCTCATTGATTTCCAAGTCGGGAGGCCTGCCCCCGCCTGCCTGCCTGCCCTTCTCGCACCCCCTGCCGGGAGCTGGGGGTGGGGGCGGGGAGGCTCAGGCTGGGGTGTGGGGCTCCGGAGCGCCACCCAGCCTGAGCTGAAAGAGAAGCTCCTTCCGGGGCCTCAGCTGTGGCCTCTGCCCTCCCCCTCACTCCCCCGGCCCCAACTCTCGGTCCCTCGAGCCCACCAGCTTCACAGGAGTCAAGGCAGCTGCTTTTAGCAGAGGCGGCCGGCGGCTGATTAAACAGAGCCCTGGCCTCCTGTCCTCAGGCACTCTCACGAGTGATCCTGCGGGAGCAGGAAGGAGCCTGCCGGGAGGACAGAGGCTCGGTCTCCACGGTAGGTGATGCGGAACCTCTGATGAGCTCAGGTGAGCGACACGCCTGGACGTGGTGTTTACACGGAGCCCGGGGCCTGGCACCTGACCTGGTGCCTGGGGAGGAGCTGTGACAGTGGCTGCGGCCACCCTTCTGTCCTTGCCACTTGCTTAGCTGTGTGACTTTGAATGAGTCACTTAAGCTTTCTGGACCTTGTGTTTTTCTCATCTGTTCAATGAAGATAAGAGTAGCGCCCTGTCTCAGGGCAAGGATTAGCTGAACGGGGCTGGACATCCTTACAGATGTTAATGAACGTCCGGGGCAGGCCGGATGCCCCGCCCCCTTCCCATCTGCGTCTTACCTCAGCCTTTGTGGGAAGGGGTCTTTAGAAAGCAAAGGGACCAAGGGACCGGGGACGCCTTCAGTACTAGCCAGAGAAACACTCCTTTGTCTTTGCATGTTCGCTGGGAAGATCCATAGTTTTCTTCAGCCTTGATGTTTGGGTCAGGACCCTGGGGTGGGCTGAAAGTGTGGGAATCAATATCGGGGCTGTGGGGGGAAGGGGGGAAGAAAGAAGGGCCGAAGGAATTTCTGGACCGTTTCGAGTGCAGTAATATTCGTCTTCTTCATCTTCTTAGGTAATAGAACTTCTGGTTTTCTAGTCAGGCACAGGATCGTCTGGAATAAAGACAGGGTTCCCCACCCTCTCTTACCGTGAGGTATGGCTGTGTGACCAAATACTGGCCAATATGACGTCATGTCCTGAGACATCTTCCAGGAGCTTCCTCAACAGACAGCTGGGTTACACCCTTGGACCTTCTTCTTCATCATTTCCAACATGCTACTGTCTGGAATGCAGATGTGATGGTTGGAGCTCCAGACGACATTTTGAAAAATGAGGACAAGGCCACGCCCTCCACCCCTGCCCGCAAGGATGGCAGAACGCTGAGCTGGATGGAACCTGAATCCCTGTTCCATTACTTTTGATGTGTAACAAACCACCCCGGATTTTGTGGCTTAAAATAACCATTTTATTGTGCTCTTAGATTATGTGGGTCAGGAATTCGGCAGGGTTTGGCTGGGCAATTCTTTGGCTCTTGGTGGTGTTGATGGAGGTCACTCAGTGATACTCAGCTGGCAGAGGGGAAGACCCAAGGCAGCTTCGCTTGCACGTCTGGGGGCTGGGGGAGGACTAAAGATTAGGACTGCCAAGCAGAGTACCTCTGCGTGGCTTCTCCATGTGCTTGGCGTCCTCACAGAATCATGGCCTCGGGGTAGTTGGATGTTTTCCAAGAGCCCCAAGCAGGAATGTTCCAGGGAACAAGAGGGAAACTGCATGACCTTTTATGATCCACTGTCAAAAGACTCTTAGCATCACTTCTGCCAACTCTCTTGGCCAAAACAGTCCCCTCTACTTGGGCAGTAGGGGGGGATTAGACTCCTCCCTCCCCCTCTCCATGGGGGGAATGTCAGGGTCACATTGCACAAGAACATGAAGGATGAGAGATAGCCCTGTGGCCAGTTCTGGAAAATGGGACCTGCCACAGTCTCGGGGGGTTCAGGGAGCAGAGCCCCCATACCAGCCCCGACCACCTGGCTTGGAATTTGACGAGAAATACACTTTCGACTCATTGGAGGCATTCTTATTTTTGACCTTTGTCACTCAAAGCCAAATCCCATGCTAACTCATGGAGATTGGCTCCCCGTGGGCTTGAACTTGGTATGCATTAGTGTTGGGCTAAAATAAATCTCCTTTCCTAATAGTAACGGATAGTACTTCCATCACCCCCCTCCCCCGACTTCCTTTTAAGACCTGGAGATCAAAATGAAGAGGATGTCTGTGTACATATTAGCTGTATGCACACAGGCATGTCAGAAAGCTGTAGGGACATTTCAAGGACGGAGAATGGAGAGGGACCTCTTGGAGTGTAAACCCAAGACACTGTGCTTACAGTTCTCAGTCTGGGGGTCCTGTGATGGGCCTGGGGCTTTGGAGATAAAGGTCCAGGGCTTGTCCCTGGCAACTGTAACCAAGGGGACCCACGGCCCTGGTGGGAGGGTGAAGAAAGTGGTCATCTTACTCCTTGCCTGAAATTTCCCATTCCAGTGTGGGAGAAGGTGGGGCTCACCAGGAGGCCAATGACCAGCATCTCCTGGGGTGTCGTGGGGCCACAGGCCAGTTCTGGCGGCCCAGGGCTGAAGGTCAGGTGTCCCGGGCCTCTGAAGCAGGTGAGTGTGGTGGTGGTGGTAGTGGGCAGGAATGTTCCAGAGTCTTTATCAGCCAAAGGCTGAGATGAAACACAGCTACCAGGTCACCACAGGTGGGAATGATCCTTTTGGCCTGGACTTGATCCGGGAGCTCAGAATCGACTGGCTGGTAAAGTTCCCAGTGACTCCCCTGGAAGGTTCTGGAGCCGGACCGCTGAGTTCAAATCCTCACTTGCTGCTCCCTAGCTGTGTGACCTTGGTTGGGTGACTTCACTGTGCCTTAGTTTCCTTGTCTGTGGAAAGGGCCGCACCGTGTGGAGCTGCTGAGGGAGACAGTGGATGTTCACGGACACGGCTGGTGTCTGGGCCCTAGCAGCGCTGGATCCAGGGGGAGGTGGAGGGCGGTCTGGGCTGGTTCCTTGGGCCCTCGTGGTAGCCGGGCCTTGTTCGTCTCACGATGCCGGCAGAAGCACCAGGAGGCCAGCCCCTCTTTACAAGCACGACGCTAAGCCTCCGCTGGTATCCCGTCTACCAACATCTCATCGCTCAAGCCAAAGTCAAGGGGTGGAGAAATACAGTCCACTTCTAGTGAGAAAAACGGCAAAATCACACGTCTAGGGGTGCGGGTGGGATCATTCTAATGCAGGAAGGGGAGAAGAAGTGGGAAACAATGATCCATCTAGCGCTCTATCCAACAGCCTGGAAACCATCTGTTAAAACCATATGAAATCTACCAAAACCAGTCTAAGTCCCTACATCGGTAGTTACAAAATGTGTGTGTGTATGCTGGTGTCCGTGTGTGGTGGGGAGCGAGCGGGCCACTGTACTTTCCCACCCCCCATGAACCCAAGTACTTTGTAACTTGCTGCCTTGGACTCCATAAATATTTGTTGACTGACTGATAAATACAGGCTGACATTCACAGGGACAAAGTGAATCCCATCGGGGCTCGGGCTGAATGTCAATGAATCTGAGGATGATGTCCTGGCTGTCGGGAATGGCGAGACGCCCATCTCCAGGTTCTATCCCAGGAAGAGAGTTTCCGGCCCTCCTTCTTGCTCTCCCTCCTCCCCTCCCCCGGCACCCCCCAACCCGAAACTTTCAGACTGGCCCATGCCATGGTTCTCCTCTGAGAGGTACAGTTTTTTCTGGATTCCCGCCCCTCCCCACCCTGTAGGATGACTGGGTCTGGCGTGATGCTCCCTCCCACCAGGACCGCCTGAGCTGTCTGCACGGCCCACGTGTTTCTGGGCTTCCCTGAGTCGGGCGGCCAGCGGGTGGGTGCGTTTTCAGACGCCCACTGCCGTGGGTGACGGCAGGATGTGTGCAAGGCACGGTCCGCACCGGGAGGAGTGGGGAGAAGACACACGTGTCCGCCAGATGTCGGGGCCGGGAAACCAGGGGGGGTGCGCGGGTGGGGGTGGGGCGGCGGGAGGGGTGGGGGTGCGCTGTGCGTGGGGGAAGCAGCTCCCCCTCTGCAGTCATTTAGGACCCAAGGAGTCCGGTCAAACGCTGGGGAAGAGCTGCCAAGAACAGAGTGGGGGCCTTATGCCAAGACAGGGAACCAGCGGGAACCAGGACGGCCGGTCTGAACATCAAAGGAAGGCTGCATGCTTTAAGTCCTGTGGGTAGAGTTTGGCTGGCGAGGGATCCCGTTTGTTTTTATTCTTATTTTAAAATAATTATTATTTCTTCCCAGTGATCAAAGGAAATCATGCCCTATTGTGGGAAATTTAGAACCTACAGAAAAGTGTAACAAAGACCGTAAAAACTACCTGTAATTCCCTAGCTAGACATTAGCACTGTTAACATTTAACACATCTCCTTCCAACCTGTTACGAGTGTGTATGCAGCAGCATAGCGGTTAAGAGTGTTGGAGAGGAATCTCGCTCTCCGGGTTCAAATCCGTGCCCTTTCACACGAGCTGTGGCATTTTCGATATGTTATTGAACTTCCCTGTGCCACAGGTTTCTCGTCTTTATTATTATTAGTTTTAATGATTTTATTTATTTATTTTAGAGAGAGAAAGAGAGAAAGAGTGTGAGTGGATGGGGGGAGGGGCAGAGGGAGAGGGAGGCAGAGAATCTCAAGCAGACTCCGCGCTGAGCATGAAGCCCACTGTGGGGCTCGATCTCATGATCCTGAGATCATGACCTGAGGCAAAATCAAGAGTCGGACACTCCACCGACTGAGCCAGCCAGGCGCCCCTCTCATCTTTAAAATGGGGCTATGAGGGGCACCTGGCTGGCTCAGTCGGTGGAGCGTGGGGCTCTTGACCTTGGGGTGGTGAGTTTGAGCTGCACGTGGGGTGTAGAGATTCCTTAAAAATAAAATCTGGAAAAAAATAAAATCGGGATATGAATAGTACTTGCTTTATAGGGATGTTAACAGGATGGAATAAACTGACTGGTGTAAGGGCTGGCATACAGTAAGTGCTTAATAAATGCTGGCTCTTACCAGCAGATTTCCACCTATTGCAATGGGATCCAACCCTTTAAAATTTTTGTGTGCTGTGTGCTTTCTCATCTCGTGTTTTATTATGAGCATTTTCCTTTATCACAAGAAACTCTTCCACAGCATCATTTCGAGTGGCCTCCGCACTTGCATCTCATGGAATTCATCACGATTCAGATCTGTCGTAATTTGAATTTGTCATAATTAGCTCTTTTTCTTATGGCTGGACACGGATGCTAGTCTCATGTTTCTGTTAATGTAAATAATACTGCAATGAACATCTTTGTCAGGGGCTCCTTGAATGTGTTTATCCCATTTTTATCTGGGTATGAGAATATCATACATTTGCTATAGAGAAACAAAATGCCAGGAAGAGGGTTTTCTGGGTCAGTCTGCCATCTGCCTTCGAGGTTCCCCCCAGTGCCTGGCAGAGTTAAGTTAACGACCCAGGACAATACGTGGGGCGCTGGGACGCCTGGGTGGCTCAGTGGGTTAAGCGTCTGCCTTTGGCTCAGGTCCTGATACCTGGGTCCTGGGATCGAGTCCTGTGTCGGGCTCTCTGCTCGGCAGGGAGCCTGCTTCTCCCTCTCCCTCTGCTGCTCCCCCTTCTTGTGTTGTCTCACTTTCTCTGTCAAATAAATAAATAAAATCTTAAAAAAAAAAAACCCCAAAAACCATATGTGGGACGTCACAGCGCTCTAAGTGATTAATTGCCAACTAAGCACTACGAGTTTCCTAACCAGCCGTGTTTGCTCCAAGGGACCAGCTGGGACATGGAAAGTCTTTAGGGTTTTTAAAGAACGCTTTGTTCTGCTGTGTGACAGGTTTTCCGGAGTCTTTACCAGCCAGGAAGCTTTCTTTCCTAAGGGCCTTTTGGATGAGGGGAGCTCTGAATATTTGCAGTCAGGAGGTCCTTCTCCCTCACCCCATCCTCTGGTCCTAGTCAATCTGGGGGCTGCCTTAGTGGTTAGTTCCTGCTCGGGTCTCAGCCCGTCTCCCCTGATCTGTTCTGAAAGCCGTCAATATTCCACGCTGCTCAGATGACCCCCTCTCCCCCACTGAAGGAGGTTCTCGAGCAGCCCTAAAAGGGAGGTGCCCAACCCAGAGTGGGTTCAGAGAGGGAGGGACAGCTTTGAAGAAGGGACTTGGGGCCTGTCCGGAGCTTCTGGAAGCACTTCGGCTCTGCTGTTTCTGGCACGGCTGGTTTCTGGCAGCCTGTCTACGAAACTGGCCATGCCTCCCATCTCCATGGGCGCAGGACGTGCGGCCCGCCAACAAGAAGAAAGAGAGAGTCTATTTCCCCTGCCCTTGAACCTGGCCTCGTGACTTGCCTCGGCCAATCAGAACACAGTAGAAGTGCTGCCACGTGACTTCTGAGCCGGGGCCTTAAGAGGTCTGGCAGCATCTGCTTTTGTTCCCCGGAGCGGAATGCCGTCTGAGTCCGAGCTGTCCCCAAGCAGGGAACAGAGACACCTTAGCCACTGGCTAGCACTGTCAAAGATGTGACTGAGGCCATCTGGGGTGATCCCTGACCCAGCCAGGTCCCCAGCCAGGTGCGGGCGCCGGGTTGGCTCCAGCTGCTGCCCTGCGCACCATCCGTCGTGAGATAAAGTCAACTGTTTTAAACCATGAAGGTTGGGGGTGCTCCTTAGGCAGCGGTAGAAAACCCAAACAGTGCTGTTTCAAATATTTGAAAGGCTGTCTGAGGAAGAGGGGTGAGATTTGCCCTTCCGGGCCCCAGGGGAGAAGAGCAAGGGAGCCACATCTCTTGGCTCAGTCTAGGTGAGGGTTTGGAGACACTGGGAGCCATCTGATAAGGAGACCGCGTGTGACCTTGGCGTGCTCCCTGCAAGTCACCAAGGAAATGCTGAGGCTGCTTGTCCTTGTCTGGAAGGGGGCCCCGGGGGACCAGATGGCTGGCACATTGTCCCGCCTCTGGAGCTTCTTTGATTCTTGGCTTCTCACACATTCGTTCCGACGCATCGGCTTCTCCCAGAAGGCCGCTGCTGGGACGCAAAACCAGCCCCCTTTCCCGCTCCGTCTCTGTGGGCTGTTGTCGGCCTGGGTTTTTTCCAAGTTCACACGCCACCTCTTTCAGAAAGCTCTTCGTGTGACCTTGCTTCTTTGGAACACGTGACCCTTACCATCTTCTATAGCACCTAGATTTCGAGCTCTCTAAAGAGAGCGCCCAGGTTTTCTCTGTTTCTCTACCTGCCCGGAGGCTGGATCTCTCCTCCCTTTGCCAAGTGCACGGGTAGGATCTGCAGCTCCGGAGGGGACGGGCTTAGAGCAAGGGGGTGAGGACAGGGCAACCCTGGGGCTGGGGGGGAGAGAGGAGGCGGGGGAAGGATTCTCCTCAAAGCGGCCAGCGGCCTGTTTGTCCCATCTGTTGGCCAGGTCCGTGCGTCCCACGAGTGTGCAGGGGGGCCTCTGTCAAGTTTGCATGCGGAGCTCTGAGAATCTTCCTCCGAGAAGTGGGATGTGTACACACACACACACACACACACACACACACACACACACACACACACTCACTCAGCACTCAAGCACGGAGACTGCCTCAGGGGAGACACTGTCTGCAGGAACCAGACTCCACAGCTTCCCCAGGGACTCGTCAACGCGTCTCTCGTCAAAGTGTCACTTGTCAGGCGCGGTTCTAGCTCAGCGGAACTCACCCCCTCGCTCACACGGAGGGAAGGGCCTCAGAGGGGAGTGGGCTCCGCGGAGTTTCCAGGCGGAGGCTGCCTGTCTCGTCCTTGGCAATTTCTTGGCCCGGCCCCAGGAACCCTAATGAGCCGTCAGCAGGAAGAAGAGCCACAAGGGCGGTTATCAGAGGGACCACGCGGGGCTTCGGGAACCGCCCGTCCCCCGCCTCGCACTGTGTAATCCAGTCTCCTCACCGATTTTTGGAGAGTGGCGGGTTTGAGTGGGACTTGCCCTCTCCTTTCTGTACCAAGGAAGGAAAAATAAAAAGGGATCTTGGATCAGTGGGGGGCAGAGGCGGGGAGGGCATGGGAGTGGGAGAATGTGGACGGAGGGCCGGCTCCAAGGGGGGCAGGGGAGGGGAGGGGGGAAGGGAGCCCTCTAGCCACTTTCAGTTCAGGAGCCTCTCTTCTGATGCCCTGGGAGTCTTGTCTTCCGTGAGCAATTCTCCCAAGCCTGTGGCCAGCCTTCTAGAGCCGCCCTCCCTGGACGCCTGCGGGAGAAAGGTCCAGATTGGCACTCGAACATGCTTTGGGGTTAGAAACGTATCGAGTGTCTGCCCCGTGTAAGGCCTGGCTTCTATAAAGTCACCCACAAGAAAGATCCAAGGCATGAACACATGCTGGGCCAGACCGTCTAGCGACCCCCCGGGCTGGGATCTGGTGCCCCCTCCTCTGGGACCTCAGCATCCCCTCCCCCACACAGTGGCGGCTCCCACTCAGCCCCTTCCTGTTGATTCCTCTGTACTTAGGATTCCCTGGCCATAAACTTGGAGCCGTTGCTCACTCAGTCACGCGGCTAGACCCACTGGTGTGTTGGAGCCGGCTCTGGCTCCTGGGAGCCAAGTCAGCTCTGTGTGTATCGCTTCCCACCTCTGCGTTCAGTGACAAGTCGGGAATTTCGAATCAGCTTTGGGAGGAGCATCCAATCTATGGAAATGGGCAAATGCTAGAAACGAAGACTCCCCCATCCCAGAGCCGTAGGCTAAACATTGGCTGCACACCACTGGCTAGACCCCCCACGGGGCGGCGGGGCAGCTTCCAGGGGCTGGACCCCGGACCGCACCCTCTCTGCAAGGAGCCTTCGTTGTGAACATGGGCAGGGCCGGGCGCAGGGTCAAGCAGGCCTGGTGGCGGGGGCGGGGGTGGGGGGCTCTTCTCCAGGCACAGCCTCCCCTGAATGTTTACCTAAGCTGTTCCCAGGTTTCAGGCTCTTGAGCCGAGAGGGCACGGATCACCCGGAAAGCCAGAGGAAAACTCCCCTTTTCTGTGCGCATCTTGGATGGGCAGTCCTGGGACAGGAAGGAAGGCTGTGGCGGCGGGGGGGTGGGATGGGTGGGGTGGGGATCAGATGAGAACCTCCCTTCTCTGAACCCCCTGTGCCAGCACCCCCTTTCTTTCTGTTCCTTGCCATTTTCTGTCTGGCTTTTTGCTCATGACATTCCTCTCCCGGGAATAATTTCCTGCCCTACCCGCTTGGTAAACGCTCTCTGTCCTTTCAATTCTGCTGGAGATGTCACCTTCTCGGGAAGCCTTTGCCAACCCCCAGCTCCGCCTCCCCCCACTTCTCCAGGGCTCCTATCCAGCCCCTGGGTCCTCCACTGAAGCAGTGGGTCACGTGCTTGTTGATCTAGAGTCCCCTCCCCCCCACCCCAGGTTGTGATTTTTGGTCCCCCTCTTCCCTGGGCGTTTGTTCAACAAATATTTCCTGAGCACCCATTCTGTGTCTGAAACAGGCACAGGGGTGTTGATGGTGAGTGAGGGAGCATGGTCTCTACCCTCATGGGGCAACCAGTCTGCAGGGAAGCCTGACAATTACACGGACAATTGTGTCAAACGGTGACGCGAGCGTGGTCCTGGGGAGCTGGGTACACCCACTCTATTTGGGGATGGGGGTATCAGGTAAGGCTTCCTGGAAGAAGTGACTTTTCATTTGAGGCTTCCGAGGGGAGCAGAGCTCACTAGAGGGGGAGGAGTCGAGAGGGAGGGAGTTGGGGGCATATGCAGACCTCGGGGCATGGGGAGGGGGCAGATGTGGGGGGCGGGATGGTGGTGGGCTGCCGTGTGAGTGGGAGAAGTAGCCGCGGAGACAAGTCCATCAAGAAGTTTGGCGGCAAAGGATGAGAGAAAGATAAGGGGGGGCCATAGCTGGAAGGGGGTAAGAGAGAGAAGGACCTGGTAATTGCTGATGGGCAGGGAGAGGCTGGGGCTGCAGGGGAGGGAGGGACTCGTCTCCAGAACTTCACCAGGGCCTTGCTGTAGGGGGTTCCCTACAGCTTCCCCTCCCAAGCTGGCCAGGAAGAGGTGACTCGATTGACAGGTATGGTGGAGGGCCTCCCAGCTTAGATTCCTCGCGGACTGACATTTAACGAGGTGGCCGTGGCAATGGGATCGGAGGGACTGAGGACCCTCCAAGGGGATGGTGCCCGGAGCCGAGGGCCTCCTGAGGGGGGCGTGGCTCTGTGGTGACAGGAGGTTGGGGGCCGAAAAGAAGGCACCGGAGTGGGAGATCCAGCTCTCTGCGGGTGGGCGGCAGACTCGTACAAGGCAGTGACTTACGACAGCAACTTTTACTTGGCTCACGAGCTGCTACTTGGGGCGCTAGCGGGGGCAGCTTGTCTACCCCACTCCGAGTCGGCCGGTCAGCTTGTGATGATGCCGACAGGCATGGACAAGGGTGGCTCAAAGGTGGGGGTGGGGGGGTGGGGTTGGAATCCTTTGAAGGCTTATTCATTGGCCTATCTAGTGGCTGGTGCTGGCTGTTTGCCAGGACGTCAACCGGGGCTATTGGCCGAAACACCTGCCTTGGCGTCTTCATGTGGCCTGGGCTTCCTTATGACATGGTGGCCTGGCTTCTAGATCAGGAAGTCAGCCCTGGGGCCCCATTCTGTTCATGGAGGCAGTCGCCAAGGCTGGGCCAGGTTCAAGTGGAGGAGAAACAGACCTCTCCCATCGGAGGAGGCCAGTGGCAAGGTTCTGGAAGACCAGGGCCCCGTGGGACCAGAAATATGGCTGTGGACCTTTCTGGAAAACGCAATGTACCACACAGGCCAGGGAGTGAGAAGCCAAGGTCTTGTCTGTTCCCAGGAGATGAAGGAGCTGGGCCGAGTTCACATTCCTTCTGTTCATTCATACAACAAATATTTATCGAGCACCTACTATGTTCCAAGCTCTGTTTTGGGTGCTGGGGATACACAGCGACAAAAATCCCAGTTCTTAGGGAGAGCACATAGTAGTAAAGAAGACTGGTAGTAAATAAATAAACAAGTGTTTATTTCATCAGGTGGTGTTAAATGCTATGCGTGAATGACCATCAGCTACAGAAAGGGCTCAGAATGGAGCGAGGGTAGAAGGTGGAGCAGCTTGGGAGCCCAGCTTTCCCGATTTTTGTCACCAGCGGGGATTAGGGGGGATCTGCAAACTGCGGAGAGGAGTGGGAAGGTTTGGCCATTCCTTCGAGCGCTGTGCCCCCCCCCCTCCCCCCGCGCCCAGCTTATAGGGCTAGATAAACTTCTGCAGGGTGTAAGAAAAACGGCCCCAGGTGCGAGTCTTTGCCCAAGAGGACCAGCTAGTTAGTGGCCGTGCAGGAACCGGCCCAGCAAAATAGGGGTTACGTTTGACCCCTTATCCCCAAGGACTCTTCTCCCTGTCCGGTTTCCAAGCTCAACAAACTGGGGGTGGGGTGGGACAAGGCCGCTTCTGGGAGAACAGTACCCCAGGGTGTGTGTCTATGCACCACAGACCATGATTCTATTCCAACAGAAAGCCTAAGGGGCCGAGGAGGAGCGGTCTGGGGTTGGAGAGGGCCCAGGGAGGAAAGAACGTGGGGGATTTCATTGGACTCAGCTAGCCCTTCCCGGACCAGCCGGGGCAAACCCAGCCGGGGCAAACCCTCGGAGGCGGCCGCCCGTGCCGGGTTCTGCTCCGGGCCGGCGGCGCTCGGCCGAAGCGCGGTCGCGGAGGGAGGGTGAGGGGGCAGTCCCGGGGCCGACCTCCCCCTGCGCCCCCGCGCCTCCCTCACTACCCGCGGGGGCTGCAGGGCCACCGGGCCCGGGCGGCTGGGCGTGGTGTGAGGGCAGAAGGGGCGGGGCCGAGGCGGCGTCGGGGGCGCGGTGGCGGGGGGTGGGGTGGAGATCCGGAGCCCCCGCTGCGTCTCCCCCCACGAAGGGCGGGGGAGCTCGCCCGGCGGTCGCAGCTCGCGGTATTGATTGAGGGGCGGGCGCAGCGAGCGCGCCGAGAGCGGCTCCATCCATTAGGGCCGCTGTTCGCCTCCAATTAGAAAAAAAATCATTACTCAGCAGCCGGCAGCGGCCTGCGCGCCGCCCGGGACCGCCTGCGAGCGAGCGAGCGAGCGAGGGAACGGCGGGCCTCCCCCCACCCCCGCGTTCCCCACCCCCAGCGCCCCTCCTCCCCCGGCCCTAATGACAACTATTAGAACTGCCTCCCCGCACCCACCGCCCGGCGAGCACAAAAGCGCGAGATTCATTTGGTAATCGGGGTAATTACAGCGGGGCGCGGGGGCGCACGCGGCGATGGCGGGCGCGCCGGCGGAATGCTAAGGGGCCGGGCGCGCCGCCCGTTCCCGCCCCGCCGCCCTCCCCGCCCGGCCCCTCGCCCGCGCGGCGCCTGGGGCCACGTCTCCCCGCCGCCCGCCCGCGCCCCCACCGCCGGCCGCAGGGAGGGAGCCGCCCGGGGGGCTCCGGGGCGCGGGACGGAGAGTCACCCCCCGCCGCCCCCGGCCCGCTCTCTGCGGCGCGGCCTGCGGCGATCCGGACGGGAACGGCCAAGTTCGGGAGCCGGAGGGCCCCTCCGAGGTCCGCGTGCATAATAAATACCGTGTGTAATGTATTTACTCTGCTGCCCCCAGTTAATTTACACACCCGCGCGCGCCCCGGCCTGTCGTTCCTATTTACAGGCGTGAGGCGCCGTCCCTCGAGAGGGCTTTTTTCCTTTCTTTCTTTCCCTTTTCTTTTTTTTCTTTCTTTCTTTCTTTCTTTTTTTTTTTTTAGAGCTTTAGGATGGATGCAACGTGTCATTAAACCTGAAAGGGGCTGTTACTTATCAGTAATGGTGTTTTCCACAGGCCTTTCTCCTCACCTGCGCGGCTACAGGTTCCACCTGGGTAGGGGCGGGGGCGGGGGCGGGGCTGCGGAGGGCCCGGGTGTGGGTTGTGTGCCGGGTGGTAAGCTGTACCTGGGGGTGGCGGGGGTGGCGGGAAGTGGCCTTGGCCTCGCTGGAGCCCAGCCCCCACTCATCCCCAAAGCGCTCTGCACCGCGGGGACCCAGCCTCCCTTCGCCCCGGCTCCCTGCCGCACCCCGGGGAGGACCCCTCCGGATCGGCCTGGAACAGCGGCGTGCAGGGGATTCCTCGGAAAGCCTTCCCCTTCGTCAGCCGACAAGAAATGCAGCCTCTGGGTTGTGCCATTCCTGAGGCAGAAAGGCCTCGTGTGGCTCCCGCACTGCGAGCAACAGCCCTTATCTGGGGCGATTTCCCATCTGCCTCTCTGGGAAGCTGGATTGTCCTCTAGCCCCAGACTTATCAGGTTGGGAAGCCCAGCAGCGGTGAGGGAGGCCGGCCCGGCGAATGGAATGCTCCCTCGGCCTTGTGTGTTCTTAATGACCCATGGCCGAGTCGTCAGAGGTGAAAAACAACCCCCTTAACCCTTCCGTGGCGGTACTGGCCGGGGAGATTTCTTAATCCTGCCGCGGTGTCACAGATGCCCTTCTTGATTTCAGCCCGGGACTGCGTGGTCTGGCTGCCTCCGTCCCCACCAGGCCAAAGCTTGGGACTGGGGAGGAGGTCGGTGAACCCCAACGCGGCCTCACAGGGACTTGGAGCGGGGAACTGCAAAGCAGTGCGGGCAAAATTTTGAGAAGGTATGCATTTTTCCGAGGGGAGGTCTCTTCAGGGGGGTCTGAGCTGGCCGCAAAGGTCAGGAACCCCTAGCCAGCCATTTGACCTTCCCTGAGCCTAACTCCATTATCCGGAGGAATGAGGCTACTCCAAACGGTTGCTGTGATTAAGGCCATGAGATAATGCTTTAATATTTGTAAACCGTACAGGGCTCTACGAAGGTAAATTATTAATGATGCCAGAGATGTGTGTGTGTGTGTGTGTGTGTGTGTGCGCGAGTGTGCTTGTGCACGCTCACACGTTTTTATGAATTGGTGGTGTGGGGGAAATGGAAGGGGAGACCATTGGGATTATACTCTCCATTTTTAGGGAGCTTCTGAACCCCCTCATCTCTCTCCCTTAGAACCAAGTGGGATTGACCCGGAATGTTGCCCCTTTCCTTTGAAAACAGGAAGCCTGGGGAGGGAGGAGGAGGCTCGATGGGAGGAGAGGGAAACAGGGTCTTTCTGCTCAAACCCCTCTTTTCCTCGGGAGACTCGTGGCCTTCCGTGGGCTCGTAGTAGTCGTCTGCCTAGAGCAGGGGCTCAGTACGCTTTTGTGGGACAATCAAATCAAGATCTGAGTGGTCTTGGGCCAGCCCCACCTCCCTTCTGGACTTACAAATACAAGACCCTTTCCTACCCTACTCGAATGTATTCGTCTCTAGGGGTGGAGTCCCCTCGGTCCCCAGATCCTTTGGCTCCTTTCTGATCCCGTATCTACCTTCAAGGAGCTCAAAGATTAAGGTAACGAGAATCCAGGGTGTTTAACTTCCTCACAGAGATTGGGACGCGCGAGGTGATGGGTAATTCTCTTCATCCTCGTACTAAGAAAGTAGAAGGGGAAAGAATTGTATATGAGGTCATGAGACCAGGACTAGAGCCAGCGCCCCTCCCTGATACATTCCCTCGCCTTGGCACAAAAGGGTGGTGGCAGCCACGGGAGGGCACCGCCCAGGCTTCCCTTCAGTGAGGAATGTTCTGGAAGGAGTGCCTGTTAGCTGACAGCCCCCAGCTGTTGCATCTTCCCTGTGGGATCTGCTGCAGCATTCCTGCCAAGGCCCCATTTTGCCCAGGCCGTTCCCACCCAATGACCGAGCACGAAGGTGGGGGGTGGCCGCAGATCTGGGCCACTCTATGTGGCATAGGACTTCTCCAATGGACAGTCTTTGCTCTGGGGCTCCCCATTGGCCTGGCAGAGACTTTTCTCCCAGCTGCACTGTGTCTGAGGCCCTTCCTGCCCCAGCCTCCAATCCTTCCCTCCCTTTTCTCAAGGGTCAGGCTTGCCTCATGGTCCGAAGGCTCACCTTCCCACTCCTGCCCCTACCCCCTTATCCTTCACAGGCATTTCCCCCAGTAAATCTCTTGAACGTCTGATTCCGTGTTGGTGTCCGCTACCCAGAGGACCCGAGCTGCCACGGTGACCAACACTCAGATTCCCAGGCTCCCCAGCATTTTAGGTAGCACTGTGCACGTGTGTAGAGCTATATCCGGTCAAGGGGGAAGCCGGAGCATTGGGCTCCATTCTAGATGGTGGTAGGTGCCAGATGCTTGCTCTCCTGTGGCCCTCTAGGGCTGGGTGGCCTTCTGATGCGTTCTGGCCGAGTTGCTGCTTAGGACTCGTATTTATTGTTCCCGTGGCTCCTGGGTACAGTCGGGCCCATCTCTGTGGGTCCCTGCTGCCGAAAAGGCTGGGCTCTACCAGCAGCTTGCCCGGCTGTTCTTGGAAAGTCCGTTGCAAGGCCAGACTGTACGCTGATCCAGAGCTCTTTCCGAAGGGCCGCTCTGAGCGTGAGTCTGAGAGCCGAATGCCAATCCCGCCAATCTGTATGTTGGATCAGAGACTCCCCCCGCCCCCGCCCCAGACTGGCTTCTACCTGGGGCGCCGAGGTGAGCGGGGAGGCTTGGGCAACCCTGCTCTGGGAGAGGAGACACAGAGAAATTGGCCCGAAAGGAGGGGGATCAGGGAGAAAAGGCATCTCATTGGAAAACAAAGGGACTACTCGAGTCTCTGCCCGCTCTCGGAAGGTGGAGGGCTATTTTGTTAAGGAGGGGGCAGAGGTCATTAGCTTGGAGAATGTGTCATATCTGACAGGAGGGTGGGGATTTGAGGAAGCCCAGCAAAGCCTCATCCGCACTCTGGCCTGGGAGATGCAATCCGCAGAGACTTTTTCCGCTGGGGAGAAAGGACAGGCACTCAACAGGAAGGGGAGTGGCAGGGAGGGATGCTTCCAGAAGGTCTGATGTCCCGCCAGCTGTTCCAACAGCACCTCTGTTCACCCCCGACCTTTGCAAAGAGGCTGAGTCTGTGAACTGTCCCTTCTCCTGGCCCTGGCAGCTCCGAGGGCGCGGGGGACCGCGGCTGACCCCCAGCGGGCCCGGGGTTCTAGACCCTCAGAGATGGCCAGTGCCTCCCCTATAGGCCTTTTTTCTTTCTTTCTTCTTCTTCTTTTTTTTTTTTCTGGAGCCAAATTTCACTTGATGGCGCCAGGCTGCAGCCCCTCGGGGACAGCGCCTTTGGTCTTAGGGGGTCAGGGGTAGCTCCAGACCCTCCTTGGTTCCCAGGAACCCATCGGATGTATACACCCCGTTGGAGCGGCCCGCAGGGCCGTCTGTTGCCAGGGGCCTCTGGCACTGGGGTTCTCCCCGGTTCTATGGGGAGGAGAGACTCCATGAGAACGTGCTTGTCCTGAGGTCCGTCTCACGCCTGCCCGCCCCCCAGATATTGCTTACAGACGGAAGATTGCAAGGGGACAGTGAGCCAAGCCTGTGGGAGACCGGGAGAGCTGCCTTGGTTTGGGGGTGCTGGTTCCAAGTGCATCATTGTGGGGTGCCCCGAGGGTCAGGGGTCTGCTCGAGCGGTCTCAGCCAGCCCCCCTCCCTGCTCTGTCCCCACCACCTCTTCCCCGCAGCTCTCCAGGCTAGCCTGGGCCTGGACTTGGGCCACGCCCTCGCCCTTCCCCCCCTCCCCCCGGGCCGGGGGGGGGGGGGGGCTCTTATCTCCCTTCCAGCTTCGGGCAACCCCCACAGTCAATAGAGCCAAACGTTGTCTTTCTCCTGCAGCCTTCACGGTGCTAACACTCTTGCGTGTGTGTGCGTGTGTGTGTGTGGGGGCGGGTGCCAATCTTTTCCAGAGTGTTTGGCCATACAAAGCCTCTGCCTACCCCCTGGTAACTGTCTTCTGGGGCTGGGCGAAGGGGATTTTGGGAAATGCTTCTCTGAGAGACCAGGAGGGGTGGCGGCGGGGACTCCTAGGTCCTGCTTTCTAGGTAGCGCCCCAGAAACCCCTCTTTCTTCACAGGGTGGGGAGAGAATGGAGTCCTCATCCTGCAGCCTGACTTCGGCTCACCCGGACCCCACGAGAGGGCTTGCCCTGTGTGGGAGAAACCAGCGTAAGCAGCCCAATCCCTCTCCGGTCACACTGGCAGGGACAGATCCCCATTTGGGGGCCTGAAAGGTGTATATGAGTTCTGGGGACTTCTTTAAGAAAAACAGTGCAGAGGTCGAAATTATAACCGCCAGGGCCCTACCGGGGCCTTGGACAAGGCCTGGGGTCCTGAACAGTAAGTGGATTGGCATGGAGGTAAAATCCATACCTGTGCAGGGGCTTAATTAGGGCTGTGGGTCAAAGGGGTGATTTCGGAAGACGGGTCTTCTCCGGCTGCTGGGTTTGGTTCCGCCAGGCCGTGGCCCGTCTGCCTCTAGGCCCGCAGCCAGCCTACAGTCTGTTGCGCTGGGCCAGGTCTCACACACGTGCGTGGTGTTTTTGGGACCTGCGGACTGGGGAGGCCAGTGCCATCTTTGGTGGGCAGATCTGTTTGCCCCCCCTGCCCCCCCATCTCCTTCCTGTGGATCCCAGGAGGCTGACCTTCGGGGACCGGATCACTTGGGCAGCCTTGGCCATGGGCTTCTGGTTGGGTCTGGGCAATGAGACAGAGCCGACAGGCAGTCTGGCTGGCAAGAGGCGTGGAGAGGCAGGGGAATCAATTTCTCCGGTTGGGCTGCAGTTCCGTGGTAGTTGCGGGCCGGTGTGTGTGTGTGGGGGTGCTCCGTGGTCTCCTGTTCTCCCACCAGCCCCCACTCTTGCCCCTTCAGCCTGGGGCCTGGGAGTAGCTTGCCCCTGTAGCTCGTCCTACGCCACTTCCCTGTCCCTTGTGGTTTCTGCCGTCTGCCGCACCTCTGTAAATAGTCCCCTTGCTAAACTCTTTCCAATTAACCCTCTTGTTGAGCGTGGCTCTGACTCACTCAGACAGCAGGAGCGGTGGTGCCCTGGGCAGTCCCGAAGTCATCTCACCAACCACGGGCAAGACATCTTGAGTGCCCCGCCACTGCCCGCCGCCGGGGCAACTTGAACATGCAAATGTTTGGTGTCGATGACGTGCGTGCGCCCGCGTAGGATGGCGGGATGGTGGTGGTGAGCTTGCCATGGCAGCCTAGAGCCTGGCTGTGGACCCCTGCCCCCCCCCCCACCGCCGTCCTGGCATTTAGCACCGAACCGACTGATCCCTACGGGCTCCCCTTTCTGAGGGTCCAGATGAGGTGATGGGAGGAACAGGACCCCTGTCCTTCCCCAACTTGGTTTTTTTTTTTTTTGAGGCGGGAGGACATTGTAATTTGGGGGAATGTGATAGAACTGCCCGGAGTACATGAAAATGGGCCACATAAATGATAAAGCTTAAGTGTGGGTTTCAGCAGTGTGCTGCTAAGTGCTTAGCGATTGGCTGTCCCCCCTTTCCCAAAGCTCTGATTTGTAGCATCTGTTGATTTCCATGATGTAAATACTCACCAAGGCCAGTCTCACTCGGTGGCTCCGACCATGGAGCTGGGAAGAGGTGTACAGTAGCACACAATTAAATAGGGTTTCTCCCACCCCGATATGACAGCGTAACCTCAGAGACGGAGGCAATTGTGAACTGTAGAGAACTCATTAGGAAAGCGCGAGTTTTGAGTATTTACTACCTTTGTTTTTAATGTGCTTTATTCAGTTTTATGTTTTTAATTATTTAAATTTAAATGAAGTTGACATTATTTTAATTTGATTCGTACTAATGGGTGTCTCTGACAATTGGCTTGCTACACTCGCGCACACTTAGGGATGGGCTCTCACGTAACCAGCACTCTCTGGCTCCAGTGCCCGATAGAAGGGTTCTACTTGCTCTGTGGCAACAGAAAGAAAGATGAGTTTTCATCAAGATAGAAAACAAAAACAAAGAAAGGTTACGAGTATTTCAATTGCGCCACCTTGTGGCGCGACCTAACACTACCACACCCCCACGATCGGAAGTCCCCCATTTGGGTCAGGTTGTGTCTATATCTGGGATGACCAGGTGTCCCTGTTGGCCTGGGACAAGTCCTGGTTCATGCCCAATGCCCTGGCTTAACTATCAATCGCACCGCTTTATGTTGTCCAAAGTGTCCTGGACTCGAACCAGCAGTGATGTAGTGACCCCACCCAGACCCCGCTAGACTGTAACTTCCTTGAGGGTAGGGACGGTCTCGTCTGCTACTGCATCCCTCTGGCCAAGCAGGCATTTGGCTGGTGTCCCTTGAATGAGCAGTGAAAGTCAAGGCTACAGAAAAAGCGTTCCTGCCTCGTTGGTTACGTTGATAACGACTGGGATTTGGAAATCTTTCCTTTGCGCCGAGATTTTTTATGGTAATGGGGTTGGCCCCGTAATCTCTGACCCCGCCGTCCTCCGCGCATAAAAAGCCAGGCGGATAGACGTCAGAGCCTAGTCTCCCCGGGGGCGTGCGGCAGCCAGAGGGTGTTGGTCTGGCCATCTGGTGCAGGAACAGTCGAGCCGTGTGGGAGCCCAGCTGGCACGGGAATCCTTGGCTGTCCCCGGCAAACAGCATGGGGAGGAGAGCTGTGGGATCAATAGTAATTTCCTTCAGAAGAACGGCGACATAGCGCTGTTGGCAGTGGCATTGGACTTTCCCTGGCACGGAGGTCTCTAAATGCACTTGGCCCTCGTAGCTAGGAGCTGGTCTTGCAGCAGAACGCTGGACAAGGAAGGGAACAAGGACAGGACTTTCTTGGCCCGAGACCAAGAGATATTGCCAGGTTGGCTGCAGAAGCAAGCTTCCTCTGTGCCTGCCTGTCATCGGCATAAGCCACGTAGACACTTTGAGGCACTGACAGAGTGGAAATCGGGGAAGCTGGAACGTTCCCACGGGCCTGCCGGTGCCCCTCATGCAACATCCGTCTAACTCAGTGCTTAGGGAGGGACCTCCGTGTGCTGGGAACAGAGTTCTGGGCTCGGGCGGTAGAGGTGATCCCTATTTCTCGCTGTCTGGAGGCAGAGGGTTGGATGTTCTCTGACATTTTTGAAGCCCAGCCATCAACACCGAAATGGTGGGGAGCCCCAGGCGCCTCGGTAGTGGTTAGGAAGTCGAGCAGGGACTGATCAGGCTGGGGCTGCCAGTCCAAGGGTGAGCGGGAGTTTTGCCGGACGGGGTGGTGGGCGCTGTGGTGCCCCACCCAGACCCCTCCCCTCCCCTTTAGGAGCAGGGGGCTGGGCTGACCATTCAGAGTTGCCCTTAGCTGCCTTACCCAACGAAACACCCCCCTCCCTGGGGGCCAACTTGTGTTCAATGGCTGGTCTACTTTGAATACTTCATTGTTTTCAATGACTGGAGGGGGGGATACGAGGGTTCACCTTCTTGCCTCAATTGGGGTCCTCTCTGAGAGGCCAGCCTAGCTCCAGAACTTTCCATGGGGTTGGTTGCAGCTTCTCTTGCCCCTGCCAGGGAGTCTGACTTCTGTGTTCCATCCTGCCGCGCTCAGCCCCCTCACGGGAGCTGTTCCCATAGGTCAACCTGCTGTACGCCCGTCTCTGTCTCGGGAGCCCATCCCCCGGGCAACCCAACAGAAGCCTGTGAGGCAGGGAGGGACAGTCTTTCTCCGGGAGAGAAATCCTGTGCGGCTCCTGCAGATTGCATGGGGGATGGGTAGGTAGGTGTTACCTGGGCGGGGGGGGGGGGGGGGGGGGGGGGGGGGGGGGGGGGGGGGGGGGGGGGGGGGGGGGGGGGGGGGGGGGGGGGGGGGGGGGGGGGGGGTGTTTGCGGGGTGGTCGAGGAATGCTGGAGAGTCTGCATTTTCTCCTGTGCCCGGGAACCAGGTCTGAGATACGGACCCAGGGATGGGCTGGGAGCCAAGAGGGGCTCTGCATCGTACCGGGAAGTTCAGAGGGGGGAGATGGTGGTTACATCCGGTCTCAGGAAAATGGAGAAGGGGCCCCGTGGGCACCAAAGGTATGGGAGAGTCTGCCCTCCAGTTAGGCTGAGGCCAAAGACGAATCCTGGAAAGCAGATTCCTGGTGCATCATTTGTGATGATCGGCGAGGAATCGGGGCGTAGAGGTCTTGTGGTGCTATGGCTCGGAGCGAGGCATGACCTGCGAGGGTCGCTTTTAGCCACCGAGTCGGACTTCGGGCACTTCTTGGTTGGAATTTTTATGTTCCTGCCCTGGACCCCATGTCCCGCCAGCCTCTTAACTTCTTTACGTTGCTGCTGTGCCCAGTTTGAACTAGACAGGTGAGCGAGAGCAAATCTGTCCCCCCAGGGAGGTGTAGGTTCAGACCCCTCACGCTGGTAGCAGGTCCTGTTCCCTCGTCTGTAAGATGGGGAGCATGAGGCCATGCACGAGAACTTAGCACGGGGCCTGGCACCCGGGAAGCTCTCAGTAAATAGGCGACACCTTCATTTTCAAGCCCTTTCTGCTTCATGGGCTCTAATTTGCGCTTCTCTTTCTGCACGGCTTACCGAGTATCCACCTGGTGCATGGGGAGGGGGAGGCAGGGGGCGGCCAGTGCCGGTGGTCGTGCTGGCCGCAGAACACACAGGCAAAGGGACCCTGCACTCGAGTCCTTTAGAGATTCGGCCTCTCCTAAAGCTATCCTGCCCGTCGGGCCACCTAACAGAGGAAATGAGCTCGCCTCTGTTGCCCCCATTTGCCAGAGGGGAAAACTGAGGTCTGGAGTCACACTGACTGGACCAGGTTATCAGGGATGGACGGCCGGAGGCCCAGAGCCCTGGCTTTCCGGGTCTCACACCGTGACTTGCAGGTTTCTGAGATTTCTGGAAGCTCCCCCTTCGCTGCTCTTGCAGCTGGTTCTCCTGGTCTCCCCAGAAGGCTTGGAAGGAGGCTGTGGCCTTGGGCTGTGGGCCGGGCTGCCTCCTGGAGGCCCGAGGGCCCAGGGACCGCTCCTGTTTGTTCGGAAGCTCGCCAGAAGGGCACCTCCCTCCTCCCCACTGATGTCAGCCGATGACGTCTGGGCCGCATTCAGGCCATGCTGTCATTTGTCCCATGCTCATTCAGCTGATTAAAAGTCATCAATTGTTTTTTAAGCCACCAGCAGGCGAGCCACCAGGCGCCATTTGTTACCGTTCGGCCGTGCTGTGAGATGCTGTTTAAACTCACTGAGCAAAGCTTTCGGGAAGCAGAGGCCAAAAGCGAGTTTTGGGAAGAAAATAGGAGAGAAATGACAGCAGGCCTACCTCTCTGCCAGAAGGGCGAGGGGCTGGTCCCCCTTTGAGCAGCTCCCACTTGGTTCTGAAACAGGCACCTTGCGCTTGGGGCCCAAGCCCCAAGGGAGCCCCTTTCAGCTCTATCCCTGGTCACGTGATGGGTGCCGTGGCCAGTGTGTGGTTCGCGTGGGGACCGAGTTCTGCCCTTGCTTGTTGGCCAGGCTAGTGTTCCCCAAACACGACTCCACGCCACCCCTGCTCAGATGCCTTCCACGGTTGCCCATGGCTTGGGAAATGAGGGGCCCTCCCTGATCTCGGCCAAGCTCCACCTTTTGGTCCCCCTCAGACCCGACCCTTGTTTGGTTGCCTTTGTTCATGCCGCTTCTAGGGGAGATAAGCCCCGCCCCCTGCCCTGCCCACCACTTGCCATCTTCCGAGGCTTGTTTTGTAAACATCTCAGTCCTGGTGTCTTTACTGAGGCCACAAATCCACATCCTTTCCCCCCCCCCCCCCCCCCCCCCCCCCCCCCCCCCCCCCCCCCCCCCCCCCCCCCCCCCCCCCCCCCCCCCCCCCCCCCCCCCCCCGTCCTTTCACCCACATGGGCAGCTGATGCTGCGATGCCTCACCCCCACACGCTCTCGGATTCCTCATTTCTGTGCACATAGCTGCTGGCATCCCCATGTGTCCCCATGCCTGGGGGCTGTCTCCGGCCACCCAGGAGGCAAGAAGTGCCCGGGGACAAATTCTCCCTGGGAGCAGCCCTCAACTGATGACTGCTGGAAGCTGGTGGGTGAACACCCCAGCTCCCGCACCCTATGGCGGAACATTCTGGACTGATCATTCTGTGCGGCGGCTCTCAGACCTCCCCAGCTGGACTGAGTCTCGGGAGCCCACAGTGGTCACCTGCTTGTTGGCTGCCTTCGCTTCCCTGTGTGCTCCTAGGTAAACCACCCGCACTCGGATCCTTGTCTCGGTGTGGGCTCCTGGGGGGCCCAACCTTATACAGTACATGACTTTGTTCTGGTCCTCTGTCCTGGTTCGCTTATCCTGGTGCTGCTGACCAGCCTTAGAGCCCCTGCGGATCCCAGCGCGGTGCCTGACCCTAGAGCAGACCTTGTTTTTCTGTGGATGGTTCTTTCTGCTTGTGCAGACCAGGGCCATTCCCGCCTCTGCCTCCCAGCTTCGGCTCTGTCGCCCTGCCCCCTGCCTGGCCATCCCCTTCTATGGAAATCTCCTCCCTTAGCCAAGATCCCCACAACTGTCCCCCCACCTTCCAGTTGGCTTACCCTGAAAGCTTCCGTCTGTGAATTGCTATTGAATTTTTTAAAAAAGATTTTATTTATTTATTTGAGGGGGTGGGAAGCAGGGGGAGAAGGGGATGCAGGCTCCCCCTGAGCAGGGAGCCAGACTTGGGACCGATCCCAGGACCCTGAGATCCCAACTTGAGCCGAAGGCAGGAGCTTAACCGACCGAGTCACCCAAGCCGTCTGCTATTAAATTTTAATAGTGCCATTCAGCTTTGCCCTTGCCCCTTACTCTGTCTCACATGTGAATTTTCTCTCTGAGCTCTCTCATTCTCAAGGGAATGGCTCACAATCCCAAGGAATCCCTGTTCTTCACCCCTTCTACACCCGGGAGGTATCAGAAGGTCTGATTCCATGTGAATTAGGGAAAGTTCAGGGTCATTGGCAGAAACATCTGTTTTTTCCAGCCTCAGCTCAGAATTTTCCAACGAAATGTGTAAGTAAACTCAAGGCCAAGGCCGGGTTTGTTGTTGATGGGGGCAGAGGGGGTGGGGGGCACAGAGACCAGCCTTGGCCCTGTGAGCTCCATAGCCCAATTCTTGGGCTTCAGCGAGATGTCGTGAGTCCCGTGAAGGGGATTGGAGGGGCATTGGGCTGTCTCTTAGGGGGCTGAACGCGGTTCCCCGTGAGCAGCTGTGCCAGAGCTGGGCTGGATCAGGCAAGGGAGAAAGCCAACGAACAGGGGAGAGAGAAAGCCTTACATGGACAGCGATTCCAAAATGTTCCCCTGAGGGCCACCCTCCTCATTTCCAAACTTCCCTATCAGATGAAGGCTATGTCTTGTTTAGGCGAGAAGGACACTGGTGTTTTATCTTCAGGCGGAGGCCAAAGGGGCACAGTCAAGCTCTCCGGGCCGGAGTCTCCTGATAACCTGCAAAGAGCATTCTTTCCCCGCAGAGACATGGTTTTCATTTCCACCTTGTTCCAGACAGAGGCCAGGCTGGCCTCGGGCTACACTGCGGCAAAGCCAACACTGAGCGGGAGTCTCTCTCCCGTCCACGCCCACTTTTCTAGACCGCAGACTGGGACGTGTGCGGACTGATGGACTGATGCAGACATGTATGGGTGGATTTAAGACCAGACCACGGGATGGGCTGCCTGGGGCAGGAGGTGTGGCCCTCCAGCGCCCAGGGCCTAGAGATGTGTCCTGGTCGTGGGTCCTAGGCCCCCTGGGAGAACAGGCCTCTGGAAGAGTCCCTCAGGCTCCAGGCCTGTGTTTCTCTGCAGCGGCCTGAACTCCAAGAGGCCTGCGGGACGGGAAAGGCCTTGTTTCCTTAGTGTGTGGCTACTGTTACCCAGGAAACAGCCGCTCTGGCCTGCAGGGCCTACTAACATTCCTCAAAGTTTTCAGGGGTTGTGAGTTCTGGAATGATTACATAAACTGTAGCTTTGAGGGGGCCGAGCTCAGCAGGGGTAAGTAATACCCTGCCTCAGGAGTTGGAGAAAAAAAAAACCCCGCAGCGAACAAAGGAGAAAATGCGAGAGCCTGGGGTTTAGAAAGACCTTGAGGTTGTAGAAAGGAGCTGCGGGAGGGGGAAGGTTCTACGCATTTTTGGCGATGGTGTTCCTTGCTGGGTGACAGCTGGAGTAGGGACTCAGGCATTTTAGAATGCCTTTGGCCGCATCCGGGGGGCTCCTCATTCTCCTGACATCGGCTCTCTGGGTGGCCAGGGCTCTGTGGTTTTCTAGGTAAGCAGACGTTGTCACGTGGGAGAAATAGTCAGTAAGGAGCTGACCACGTGAACTTTGTCCCTACCCAGATATCCCTCCTGGCTCGCCAGCTGCGTCCGTCTTGCCCTGGAGCCTCAGGCCGAGGGACAGGGCAGTGCAACTGGGGACCATGCCCCTGGGAGCCACTGATCAGGGCCTGGCCCAGTGAGCCGCACGGTCTCCAGAGAGGCGGCCCCCAAGCGGGAGGCATGATGGCAGTTTCTCGAAGAGGGCCCTTCGAAGAACAGAGTGTCAAGAGAGCCCCTTGGGATAACTGATGAAGGCCTTGCATCTTTTTGCTAAAATGCCCCTCTTGAAGATGGTGTGTGAAAGCCACGGGTGAATTGGAAGTGTCAGGCCTCTAGATGTTTTGGCGGCGGAGGGGCAGCAAGGGGAGGGGAGGGGAAGCTTCGAACTTCCAACCAAACGTGTTAGCACTCTGTTACCAGCGAAGAATCAAAGCTCCATTATGTTACAGATGAAGCAACTTATTTTTACGATTCAAGCATCATTTTCGAGATCAAGTCCCGGTTAAACAATTTTTGTCTCGCTATTTACTCTGGAACGTTGGTCTCTATTTAAAGTGGTTTCACTCTGAGTGGACTTTCCCTTGGGGTTGCCTGACCTGAGGGGACAAGGTCTCGGGCATTTCCAGGAGCTGAGGGGCCTCAGGGGCTTTGTTTTTCCTTGGCGGAGGGAGGTTAAGACTCCGGAGGGGTGATGGAGGGCTGTGGGGGGAGGCCTTTTAGGGTCCAGTGCTCAGAAACAGGGCACGGAAGCCTGCTCAACTTCCTTGACCTCACCAGCAAGATGCCGGAAAAGGTCCTCAAGTGTCGCCTGACACCCCCGCCCCCAGTGCCTCCTTCTCCCACCCCCAGCACACCCTCTACCTGCCATCTCAGTAAACAGCCACCCCTTCCTCCAAATCCCGGGAACCCCCTGTCTCTGCCCGTTCTTTCCTGCTCCACATCTGCTTGGTTCCTAAACCTTGTTGACCTCCCTGTCAAAACACAGTGCTGCCCACCCCCCCAGCTGCCAGCAGGCTGGGCCCTGCCCTGACTCTGCCGTGACTCCTCGCTGTGTCACCCCCGCCCCCTGCAGTCACGTTTCAGTGACAAAGCCCGCGTGCCTCTGTCAGGTCATATCAGTCAGCCACTCAAAGCTGTCCGAAGTTTCCCAGCTCACTCAGAGTGAAAGCAACACTAATGGCAACTCTATTGTCCCTTAGCAGTGTCAACCCAGCGGTCACCTGCTTGACCTCAGCCTCTCTTCCTTCTTTGATTCCTCCGCTCTGGCTCCTGTGGGCAGCACAGCCCAGAGCACCACCTCGGCCTCAGGACCCTTGCACTTCCTCTTCGCTCTGCCCGGAATACTCTCCCCACCCCAGTGAATGGAGGCCAGCCTCTCCCTCCCTTCAGGTCTTTATGCAGACGTAGCTTGGAGTGAGAATTTCCTCTTTTCCTGTTTCTTGTACTGCTTGGCTCTGTTCTGGTCGGACCCTCTGTGGAGTTGACTCGTTATCTTATTTCTGGCTTTTCTTACTAGAATGACAGCCTCTGTGAGGGTAGAAATTAAAAAAAAAATCCGTGTTGTTTCTTTTTTTTTTTTTTTTAAAGATTTTATTTATTTGACAGAGAGAAACACAGCGAGAGAGGGAACACAAGCAGAGGGAATGGTAGCGGGAGAAGCAGGCTTCCTGCCGAGCAAGGAGCCAGATGCGGGGCTCGATCCCAGGACTCGGGGATCATGACCTGAGCCGAAGGCAGCCGCTTAACGACTGAGCCACCCAGGCG
>CM053612.1:73561043-73579856 GCA_028646535.1 Procyon lotor
TCTTTTTTTTTTTTTTTTAAAGATTTTATTTATTTGACAGAGAGAAACACAGCGAGAGAGGGAACACAAGCAGAGGGAATGGTAGCGGGAGAAGCAGGCTTCCTGCCGAGCAAGGAGCCAGATGCGGGGCTCGATCCCAGGACTCGGGGATCATGACCTGAGCCGAAGGCAGCCGCTTAACGACTGAGCCACCCAGGCGCCCCAGTCCTCGTTGTTTCTAATGGTACTTTGAGCATCTAGTTGGGTGCCTGGCCCATGGTGGGCTCTCGGTGTGTCTCTTGAACACATGGATGTGTGGGACTTGGGGCACAGGCGGAAATCTCGTGCCTTCCCCACGCCCCAGTTCCTGACCCCCTCACCTCCAACTCCTGTTCCATCTCTGATGGAGGCCGTCATCTCGCCACCCCAGCAGCCCCGCAGGTCCTGTAAGCAGCCGAGTCAGGAGGGCTGCCTCCCTCCCCACCATGGCTGGAGGGCCCCTGAGCAGAGCAGAACGGACGTTTTCTTGGGGTTTGGGGTTTCGGGGAAATAACCGGGGGATCTTTGGTTAGCACTCAGCCGGGGGTGGGGAGGAGTGATGACGGCAGCCTTTGGGTTATGCACAGTGGCGGTCAGGCTAGATGTGCGCAGACCCTCTGACACCCACCACAGGCCCTCCAGCAGGTGTGAGGGCCCCGCGCGGATGGCTCTGCTAGATGGCCCGTGTGCGAAAGGGAAATCTACCCAGCGGCCAGTGTCTACACCGGCCAAAACCAGTGAAAGCAGGATGGGCGGCCTGACCTCAGGGAGTTTCTACAACTTGCTACTCATCTCCCAGAGCCCTCTGCTCTGCTCTCCCTTGCAGGTGTCTTCTTCTGGAGAGCCTTCTTGCCCCCCTCCCCCTTGTCCCCTGCAGTGGGTGCAAGAGGCCGCCAGCCTGGTCCACAGACTGGGCCCTGCTTTTGGAAAAAAAAAAAAAAATCCCCCTGCCTGGGCCTCACCTCCCTCAAATTCAATCCTATCCTCTGAGGAAGGGACCCAGGCAGATGCCTTTTAAAAAGCCCCGAGGCGATCCTGCAGGGTCACGCCCCACCCCCAACTGGTGGAACCGGTTGAACTTGACCTACTGACCTTTGCCATTCCCCTTGGCCAGTTCACCTCTTGCCAGCTTTCCAGACCCACCTCCCAGCGCATCCATTTGTGAAAAGCCTCTGGATACCGCTCCGATCTCCTTGAGCACCTGCTCCCCTGCTCGCGCTCTCTCTGGTGCAGCCCAGTTGGTTTTGGAAGTGGGTGTTTGGTAATGAATCACTCCTTCCCCGGGCCTGATCTGACCTCGCTTTGTTACTTATCTGGCCCAGCACCCACTGCCTTGACTTGGGAACCCCAGGTTAGATTCCTCTCTCTTAACCCCCGGGTTCCATTGGGTACAAAATCAATACAACAAGGAATTTCCAGGGGTAAGCGCCCCATCCCCACCCTGCTTTGGAATGAAGGGGTCGAGAGGTGAGGAAGACATTCCAGTCCTCCCAGGCGGCCTCCCAGGTGGGCTGGGGGAGGACAGAGCTGCCCACAGATCATTCGAATGCCAGGTAGGCGGCAAAAAGAGCTCTCTGGAGGGAAGCTGGTCCGGAAGGAAGTCATGCATTTGGGACCTGTCCCCAGCCCCCAGGTTCGGAAAGGGGGGCCCTGTTGCATTTGGGAGGCCCAGGGGGCTCCTCAGGGGTTTTCGGGCTCCTGGCACTGGAAGGCCACCCAGGGACGTCTTGATAGAGCCCAGTTCTGAAGCCGACCCTGGGGCCCCCTCTCCTGTGGGGACCTCTGGCTGCTTCCTGGAAGGCAGGATTATTAAACTGATAGAAGCCAGGAAGCCCGTGAACTTGGATAGGGAAAAAAAAAAAGGCTTCTTTCTTTCTAGTAACTTCTAACTGAAATCTATGATTTCCTTTAATGGTCGTAGGCAAGAAACCACAGTGATATTGGTCATGGCTGTAACTTTGGCACCAACGGAAGTGACAGAGATCTTCATATCACATTGCAATGACTGCAGATAGTTCCAAATATCATTTACACTCATCATTAATTTGAAATTACGGTGGAGAGCTCATCTTGTTATTGATTATGTTAAATGGGGGGGCCTGGGTGGCTCAGTCGGTTAGGTGTCTGCCTTTGGCTCAGGTCGTGATCCCAGGGTCCTAGGATGGAGTCTGGAGTCTGGCTCCCTGCTCAGCTGGGAGCCTGCTTCTCCCTCTCCCTCTGCTTGCCGCTCCCCCTGCTTGTGCTCTCTACCCCCCTTCAAATAAATATATAAATAAAACCTTGAATGCATTAAATAATGACTACATCGCCAAATAGTTTGATGCTTATTTCAATGTAATCGGCTCGCTTTGCAATTCCATGGTATGTCATTCTATGCATTTATTTATTTATTTAGAAGGGGGAGGGGCAGAAGGAAAGGGAGCCGGAGAGAGAGAATCTTAAGCAGGCTCCACACTCAGCACGGAGCCCGACGCAGAGCTCGATCTCATGACCCTGAGGGGATGACCTGAGCTGAAATCAAGAGTCAGTCGGTCGCTTAACTGACTGAGCCACCCAGGTGTCCCTCATCGTATGTATTTAAAGCATTATTCCAGGAAGGGGTCCATAGGCTGCTGAAGCCAAGGGAGTCCATGGCACCCAGACGATTAGGAGCTCTTCTTAAAGACTGTTCTCCATAAAACACACAAGACATCTCCGCTGTGGACTCAGTTGGTGGGAGGGTCAGTGCTCGGCCTTGGTGACAGCAGGGGCTGGGTCTCTTCTCAGCTGTTACTCAAGTTCTCTGAACTTCAGTTTCCCGATCCATGAAATAGGGAAAATAATGGTCCCTGGCTTTCTGGTCTGTTCTGAGGTGAGGACGCTTGTACGGTGTTGGCTGGGTCTTGGTCCAGGGTCAGGATTTGGTCCACGCTACTGGTGATGGTCAAGGCCTAGTGCGCTGGCTCTCAGAACCATTCCTTTGTCTTGGCCAATTTGAGTAGAAGATTAAAAAAAAAGAAAAATCTTAGCTAATTTGTCAAATTTTTCACACCTCCATTCCCAGGTATCAGAAATGGTAACCTGAGTCCACGTGGCCTGAAATATATCTATATCTATATATTGAACTCAAAGCTTAACTTCTATATCCCAAAACACACTAACCTTAAGTATTCAGCCCAACGTGTTTTTACATATGCGTAGATTGGCGTAATTCTCACTCAGATCAAGATATAAAACCTTTCCAGGGTTCCAGAAGGTTCCTTCTTGCCCCTTCTTAGTCAACACTGCCCTACCGCTTTAACCTCTATCCCGAGTTCTATCACCATTGATGAGTTTTGCCTGTTCTGAAACTTCACGTGCATTGAACCGGAACGAAGGAACTCTTTCATGCCGGGCTTCTTGCCTTCTGAATGTCTGTGAGGTCTGTCTGGGTCGTGGCATGGATCGTTAGCTCTATTTCTTCCCATTGCCAGGTGGTAGTCCATTGTATGAACACAGCACAACTCACTTATCCATTCTCCCGTGGATGGAAATTTGGGTGGTTTCCAGTTCGGGGCTCTTGTGAATAAAGTTGCCACACAAACGTTCCTATGCGTGTCTTTGTGTGGGCACATGAACTCATTTCTCCTGGGTGTTTCTAGGAGTTGGAATTCTCTGGCTTGGAATATTTGCATGTGCTTCATTTTAGCTCCAACTGACTTTTTGAGGGCTGCAGTCTGTAAGAACAGGGCTGAGGTAGTGTCCATAGGTGGGACAGCTGTCCCGTCAACAGAGGTTTCCCCATGCCTGCCTTCCCACTGAAGAGTTTTCTAGACACAACGCAGCAGGAATTTCAGCACTGAAGTTCTACTTACCGATTGAAAAAGAGTTTTTACTTCAGTACCAAAGTTTTATTTTTCTATTTTTATTTTTTAGAGATTTTATTTATTTATTTGACAGAGAGAGAGATCATAAGCAAGCAGAGAGGCAGGCGGGGGGTTTGGTGGGGTGCGGGAAGCAGGCTCCCCGCTGAGCAGAGAGCCCGACTCGGGGCCCGATCCCGGGACTCTGAGATCATGACCTGAGCCGAAGGTGGAGGCTTTAACCCACTGAGCCACCCAGGCGCCCCTTTAGTACCAAAGTTTTAAAAAGGTTGACCCAACTGTTACTGCCAAGAGAAGTTTATTTGCCAATTTGAGTAGAAGATTAAAAAAAAAGAAAAATCTTAGCTAATTTGTCAAATTTTTCACACCTCCATTCCCAGGTATCAGAAATGGTAACCTGAGTCCACGTGGCCTAAAATGTATCTATATCTATATATTGAACTCAAAGCTTAACTTCTATATCCTATTTTGATCTGAGGAAGGCTTTGCGGTACCGAAGTGGATGAGGGTAACTCAGAGGCTAGACAAACACAGAAAAGAACTTACCAAAGGAGTTCAGAAGCCAGGGGTGCCGCCTGCGGAACTGCCCTTGGGGCGACATTAGACCTGAGCCCAAGTGATCCGAGGTCCACAGGGAGGGAGGCTGTCCCTGCTCTCTGCTTCCTCCTCAGGCAGCCCTGCCGGGCAGCACATTGCTCAAGGTGACCACCTAGGGCTGCCCAACCTGGCCTCCCATCTCCTCTTGTGCATTTTTAAATAAGCAGGTGGCAGGTCAGTAGCCTTTTACTACCAGGCTCCGGTCTCTCAGTCTTAACAAATAGCTTCTTCACAGGAGGGAGGGTTCTGTAAACCCCCGTCTCTGGGGCCTCCGATTAAGTCACGGCTTTGTACCTAGCACCTTCTTAATCAGGGTGAACCCCAGGTGGTTGACACCAGGCAGGTTTTTTCTAAGATTGTGACTCTCAGAGTGTGGGCTCTGGATCGGCAGCAGCCACACCTTGGAGACTGTTAGAAATGCCAGTTCCTGGGCCCTGCCCCGGACCTCAGAGCTAGAAGCTCCCAGGAGGGGGCCCAGGAATGGGTGTTTTAAACAAGCCCTCTGGGGGATCCCGGAGATGCCCCTCTGAGGTCTGAGAACCACACATTCACCTAGGCTTATAACCTTGACCACACACCGGAGTCACCCGGGGATTTAAAAATTCTGCTTTCTGGTCTACCTCCAGGGATGCTGATGTAATTGGTCTGGGATGTAGTCTGGGTTTGTGCATTTTTAAGGTTCCCTGGGTGATTTCAACCTGCCGCCAGCATGGAAAACCTTGCATCTGGGAGAAAGCTCTTTTGTTCCATTATCTGCCTCTGCTTCCCGGGGCCCTGTTTAATGCCTTGAAGATTCTGGCGCGTTTGGGCTGGGACCAGCTCCTACCCATGCACAGAGCAGGCTGTGGCGTCTCCTCTGGGTCTTGTGTTCAGTGAAGTGACGCTGGTGGCTGGAAATCATGTACGATCAGAGTGTTTACACCACAGAAATGGGTAAATGCTTCATACAGATCAGGGCTGTCGGGGCCAGAGAACCGTTCGTAATCCCCAGCTCCCTATTGGGCAGGTACCCTGCTCGGGGTACCCAGCCCTGGCTGGGGATGGGGAAGGTCAGGGCTCAGGCTGAGCAAAACTCACCTGCCCAGGCTGGAGGGCCCAATGCAAGCGATAGAAGTCAGTGAGGGGCAATCTAGAATCTTCATTAGCCCTCGAGATCAAAATATGGGTAAAACATGGTGATGGGGCTAGCTACTTAATTTGGGGGACCCAGGACAAAGTGAAAATTGGAGGCCCCTTGTTCAAAAAGCAAGAAAAAAGCCCCACTATAGAGGGACTAAAATATTTGGGTGCTTGGCTGGATCAGTTGGAAGAGCATAGGACTCTTGATCTCGAGGCTGTGAGTTCAAGCCCTGTGTTGGGGGTAGAGATTACTTAAAAAATAAAATCTTTTTTTTTTTTTCTAAAGGTACTAAAATAGAAAACGTTCCCCTTCTGCGATCGTCGTGTTTGCTACTCAACGTCATGTTCTCTTAGGTACAGGGATGCTCCTGGGGTAAGTGTAGACCCTCATAGTTGGGGGCCCACCTCAGGATTCTGTACTCCTGTGATACCCGCTGCCGGGTTCCCCCTTTCTCAAGCCAGACCTACCTGCTGGGATCTTGGTGCAGGCAAGGGAATTCAATGTCCCCTTTCCCACGGGAATACTTGAAGAGATTCCTGCCTCCCTGCTTGGATGTACTAGGCACCTGGATGGTGGTGGGTGAAGAGCTAGCCCTGGCCTAGTTGGCCTGCTGGACATCCTGTGGTGCCCTCAGCCTGGGAGAGCCCCTCTCACCCCCACCCTCCCACCAGGGGTGTCGAATAGCAGTGTGGTGGCCAGGTACAAGGGCACGAGGTGGGACCGTGGGTGAGCTGAGGCTCCAAGCCCCCAACTCATGCTCTAGTCCTGTTAGACTTCACTTACACAACACGAATCCAAAGAGAAAATTATCATTCGGAATTTCAAGATGGCCACTGCAGAGCGTTATACCCCAAACGCCCAGCCCTTCTGAGCCTGGGGCCCTGAGTCACTACACTGGTGGCATGTCTATGGGGCCTGCTCCGCATGGAGCTATGACCAATTCTCTACAGGTTTAATTTTGCAAGGGTTGCTTATTCTTCCTCAGGTCTGGCCTCCAACTCAAGAGTGCCAACCCCGCCAGCTGGACACACACCATGGGCAGCGGGGGTCCAAGAGAACAGGTTCAACTCACACTTAGGCAAAAGTAGTTCGCAAGGTAGCCACTATTGACTTCCCTATAGAGAGCGAACTCTTCATTAAAAAGAAGGAGTGAGGGAAGATTGGCAAAATGTTAACCTTTTCCAAAATGTTGTTTACCTCCCCGCACCCCTGCCCCACCAAGAAAGCCGCCGTCCAGACAGCAGAAGGAAGGAGTTCCTTAGAAACTATGTTCTTAGCTTCCCTCAGTTACCCATTCCCCACCATTGTGTGAGCCTGGCCAGCAAAGTGGTTTTTTGCATCGAGTACCTGATTATCGTCATGAAGTAGTCAACGCTCTTAAAACAGCTTAAAACCCGCTTCGGGCCTTTGGGATTTTTCAAAGGATTTTTCCCACTTGTCCTCTAAACATTTAAAATGGCGGTACCTTTGAATGAAACAGGATGTTTTGCCTTTTTTTTTTTTTAAGCAAGATGTTATACGGTAGTTCCCTTCGCCCGTGTGCTTCCTTTTTTGGAGATCCTGCTGTGAAAAGAAAAGCCATTTACTTCTTCCCGGGAGGAGGAGGAGGCTGGGGAACTGGCGGTTGACAGCGGAGAGAGGCGAGCCATCTCTGTCTTTTGTCTGTAAGCTGTCTTGGGTGGAGGGCTACTGCACGTCAGGTTAATTGCCCCGTCGTAACTCTGGTCGTTAAAATTCAAGAGGTGTGCGCTGTAAGACACTTCAGGTAGATGAACTGTCCTGTAACTTTTTATATATGGACCCCCCTCCCCCCATTTGAGTTTCCACACTGCTGTTGGCTTAAGCCAATTAGGAAAAAAAAAAGAGAAATTGCCGTCTTTCCTCTGCCAGTCTGGAAAGCTCCAGAAAGGTCCCGTCCGCTCTCCTGTGAGCTGTGTGTGTCATCCACAAAGGGTTTGTGTTTTCAGTTAAAAAATAAAGCCGCCCAACACCTGAAATTAACATAACATTGGGTGTTAACTATACCTCAGTAAAATATGAATAAAGCCCCCTCCTTCTTTCCCTATATTTGCAGGTCCGATTTTAATGAAGATCTAATTTTTTTATTGCCAATTTTTTTCTCTTTCCCAGTGCTTTTCTTTTCTTTTTTTTTTTTTGGAGTCATCTCTATACCCAGTGTGGGGCTCGAACTCACAGCCCCGAGATCAAGAGTCCCGCGCTCTTCTGACTGAGCCAGCCGGGTGCCCCTCTCAGTGCCTTTCATGCTCCTTCTTGAAGGGGGTTCCTTTTGAAATTTGTCTTCGTTGGTTCAGTAATTTGCAGTGGTTGGGCTTGAGGATTTTTCTCCAACTAAATATAAAATAAAAGCTTCCCACCCACAAAAAAGGCCCAGAAGATTGTCCCTTCTGGCCAAGATTCTTCGAACTCGTCAGCAAATGGCCTCCTTATTGGCCTTGTCACTTGGAGTCCTCCGCTTCTGCCATGTTGCCATCTTGTGAATGGTTGAGACCAAAATGGAGAATGACAGAACCTAATCTGGGCCACAAAGGTGCAACCTTGGTGATGGTCTCCCATCGGTGGGGAAGCTCTCATTTCACTGGCTGTGTTCCTTCCCTCATTCAGAGCTGCAGTCCGCACGGATCGGATTCTTAGCATTGAGAAATGAGCCAGCGGAAGCCTGCAGGTGAGGTAGGAAGGAAGCCAATAGCAGGGTAATGTTGGATCAGAGTGGGGGGCCTGCTTACAGCCAACATGGCACCTCCAATCTCACCTCCATCCCATTTCCCCTGCCGTATGTGGGATCAGATGCGTTAGCGGAGGTGTGCTGGATCTTGTTTGTGCCAACTTGTGAGAGTTGATTGTACACATCTCTTCCCAACTCTGAGTTTTCAGGGGAATAAGTGGGACGTTCCCCCCACCACTGCCCCTACACCTCCTTTGGAACTCACTCTTTAGCCATTCTGTACCCCCAGGGGTGAGCTGTGGTGGTTGAAGGCCAAGACAGGTAAGTCCAACAAATCTTGGCTTACAGTTTGACTTCGTACAGATGACTTCAGCCCTTTAGGACTGGGGTTGCCTGGGGGTGCCTGGGTGGCTCAGTCGGGTTAAGCATCTGCCTTCAATTTGGGCTGTGATCTTGGAGTCCTGGGATCAGCAGGGAGCCTGCCTCTCCCTTTGCCTCACTGCCCGGCTTGTGCTCTCTCTCTGACAAATTAAAAAAAAAAAAAAAAAAAAAGACTGGGATTGCCCATCTGTAAATGGAAATGATGAGCCAGCCTCCCAAGCAGAGTGTCATGAGGATCACGTGAGAAAATAGAGGGCTTGGCATTTAATAAGTATTTAATAAATGTTAGCTATTCTTATTATCAGTAATGACACCCAGCAATGGTTTTCATAAACAACTTCCATCTAATTAGAGCTCTAGTCGAATTCTCCCAGATCCAAAGTCATTGTCTGTGCTGGGGATTCCCCACCTTATACCCGGTGTACAAAGATTATGTACAAAGATTACATAATCATAATAAAAGATTAATGACTTTAAAAAATGATTTGGGGGGGTGCTTAGTTATAATTGTCTTCAATTAGAAAAAATTCTCCTGGTAGAGATTATGGCAGCCCTGCTTGATGGCCCGGAACCTGCATGGCACGTGGATCACTCCCTCATCTCAAAGTCGCTCTGTTGTCTCCTCCCCCCGCCCCCCACCCCACATCCTACCAGGGCTCCCCCAGCGAGTTTCTGCCAGGGGCAGGGCAGCCTCTAGCTCGACTTGGACCTAGTTCTGATCAGCTCAGTTTTGTTGGGGCGGTGTGGGGATAGTCCCATCCCCAGTTTCATTCAGTGTGAAACCTAAATTCCCACCCCTCCCTGGCAACCTGGGAGGCTATGTTCCTATGAAGCTTTGAGAATCTGATGAAAGCTAGAGACCCACACCTCGGAAAAGTGCCCACAAGCACACACTTTTGCCTGAGGTGCCAAGGCATCCTGGTCCCTTTGAATCCTGAGGCACGGCTGTTGGGTCTGAATCTTTGCCTTGGATACTCTAAAGTCTGTCCCGCCGGAGAGTCCCTACAGTGTCAAGGCCTCTTCTGGTGGCCACAGAAGGATTTTTCTCATCTAGAGATTCTTCAGTCTATTTCAAAAGGAGGTATGTGACAGTCCCTATGGTTGTGTAGAGGTGTACGTTATTTACCCATTGCCTTATTGTAGCTCATGCATGACTAGGAAAGTCTTATGTTCTGTCACATGTAAGGTGAGGATGCTGTTCATCACACCCTATTTTATTTTTTTAAACATTAAAAAATATTTTATTTATTTATTTGACAGAGAGTGATCACAAGCAGGCAGAGAGGCAGGCAGAGAGAGAGGGGGAAGCAGGCTCCCTGCTGAGCAGAGAGCCCGATGTGGGGCCCGATCCCAGGACCCTGAGATCATGACCTGAGCCGAAGGCAGACGCTTAACGACTGAGCCACCCAGGCGCCCCTTTCACGCTCTTATTTTTGATAATCCATGGTGAAAACCTGCCTTCTTGATCTGTCTGCTAGGAATAGTTGTGCTTCTCCTGACTGTGGGCTTCATCTTTCTATGATCAAGTCTGCAAATCCCAGTGTGATCTGGCTTCCCTTTTTTGCATGGGTGCCTGGGGAACTCAGCCTCAAACTTGTATGGCGCTTCCAGCAAGTGGAGCGGATTTCACGGCAGGTATTTTGTGTGGTCGCTTCATTCTTGGCTCCCTCTTGCTTTTCTAGACTTGTTTCCCTTTTATTTCATTTGTCCTTATTTACTTGTAATTTATTTTACGCTGTTCTATTGTACACATCTTTGCAAACCTTAAATACCTCTTTGGAACAAGGCAGATATAAATCAATAAAAATGCACAGTGGTTAATGGAAGCTGTGGACAGCTTTCTTCTGGTAAAAACAACGGTCTCTGAATATATAGGCTCATTTCATGGGGATGCGGAGGGCAAGTGAGGAGAAAGGATGCGAGAAGGATGGAGGGTCTTTAAGTTAGCAAAGTTGGCACGACTAGGAAATCTACCTTTACTGGAGCAGAAAGAAGTACAGGGCATTGAATTGGGATGTATTTTTCCTATCTTCCAACTAAAAACAATAACCATAACCCTCTTCCACCCCATGGGAGAAAATATGTATTTTGAAAAAAAAGGTCACTTAAAAGAGTTATTTTATTATGGAGAGTTTTGAATACACCTGAGACTAGATTAAACAGTATGATGAGCCCCTTGTACCCCTCGCCCAGCCCCAGTAGCCACCAACCCGTGGCCAATCTTGCCCTACCCATATGTATTTCATGCGTGATTATGATTTTTAATTTCTTAGTCCAAGTATAATATATATACATAAAAGCACACCTAAACACTGAGCATATTTTCACACTTTGGACATACCTGTGTAACAAGCACAAAAAAACCAAGAAATCAAATATGGCCAGCACTCCCTCCCCCAGAAACCTTCCTTTACTCCTTCCTCCTCCCCCAAGAGTGACTGCTCTCCTGACTTCATGTCAAAGATTAATTTTGCCTGGCTTTGACCTTTATGTAGATGGAATTGGACAGTATGGATTCTTGAATCTGGCTTCTTATTATTTATTTATTTTTATTTAAAAAAAACCCCACCTTATTTATTTATGTTTAAGTTGGCTCCGGCATGGAGCCCAACGCAGGGCTTGAACTCACAACCCTGAGATCAAGACTTGAGCTGATATCAAGAGTTGGACAGTCAATTGACTGAGCCACCCAATGGCCTCTTGAGTCTGGCTTCTGATGCTCGGTATTATGCTGGTGAGATTCACTACCAGTGGTTCATTCCTTTGTATTGGTGAGTGGTATTCCCTTATAGGGATGTGCCATGGTTTAGCCATTCCTCTTTTTTAAAAAAAAAGTGTTTTATTTATTTGATAGAAAGACATAGCAAGAGAGGGAACACAAGCAGGGGGAGTAGAAGAAGGAGAAGCAGGCTCCCCGTTGATCAGGGAGCCCAATGCGGGGCTCGATCCCGGGGCCCTGGTATCATGACGTGAGCTACAGGCAGATGCTTAATGACTGAGCCGCGCAGTAGCCATTCCTTTTTTATTTGGCCTTCAGGTAGTGCCAGTTTGAGGCCATTAGGAATAGTTGTTATGTTTATTCTTGTATGCATCTTTGGGTGAACTTACAGGGGCGTACCCGGCCTTTTCTTGTTCCAAAGCCAATCCCAAGCACATAGGGTCTCACCCATTGTTATTTCAGTGTCTCTGAAAGGGGACAGAACCAAAGTAGCCTTTCGGTGATTGACAGTTTAGGTGATGAAAATGCATAATAAAACCAAAGGATTCCTTAATACAACCAAATGTCCAGTCAAGGTTTAAGTTTCCAATTGTATGGTCACTATTAAGACCTTGGAACAAATATAGGAGTGAGTGCCGCAAAATGACTACAAACGAGGGACTTTCATTAATCCCAGCTTTGCTTTCAGGTAAGCTTTCTGTCAGGTAAGGAGAGTAGCCTGGGACCCACAGCCACCATGGGAGGCTGTCATGTAGATCCCTCCCCTTACCTTTGCGTTGGCTCTCTCCCCCTGGACAAGGCACCTCCTCTCTGTGAATTGTCTCAGTGGACACCGTGATTCTCGAAGAACTCAAATAGGAGGAGGAAGGTGCTGTTTTCCCTGCCCTGCTATCTGACAGTCACCAGGCTGAAAGACAGCCGTAGAAACAGCTTAGAGAAAATACTTCATTTGGTAGACTTCCTTCCTCAAACATTGATTTTTCTTTAAAGATTTTATTTATTTATTTGAGAGAGAGAGAGAGAGAGCGAGAGCATGAGTGGGGGCGTGAGGGGCAGAGGGAGAGAGAGAAGCAGGCTCCTTCCTGAACAGGGAGCCAGACCTGGGGCTCGATCCCAGGACCCTGGGATCATGACCTGAGCCAAAGGCAAATGCTTAACCCACTGAGCCACCCAGATGCTCCCAAACATCTCTCTCTCTCTTTCTCTCTCTCCTTGGTGCTGTCTTGACTCATTATGATTTCAACTTTTCTACAACTTTCAATTATGGAATTTTCCCAGTGTACTCAAAGGTAGAAAGAAGAAGGTAACAAACCCCCATGTATCCAGTAGCCGGTTTCGGTGATCTCCTCAAGCATTTGTGAAGAAACGAGTTTGTGTTTCAAAGTTTTTCATTTATCATTTGTTGTCCCTCTTCAGACTCCACTGAAATGATGGAAAGGTAAAAAAAAAAAAAATGTTCGTGGGAGTGCATGGTAGAGAATGAGTGTGACTGCAGATCAAGCTGTTGTTACTTGCTAAAGTGGGGTGATGGGTCCTGGGGGATTCATTATAATATTAAAAAAATTTCATTGTGGTGAAATACACATAACATGAAATTTACCAGCAGGACCATTTTTGAATGGGCAGTTCTGCAGTATTAAGTATATTCACAGTGTTGTGTAACTAATCTGCAGAATTCTTTTCGTCTTGCAAAACTTGAAAACTTTTCATCTCACATCTCTATACCCATTAAACACCAGCTTCCTGTTCTTTCCTCCCCACCCCAGTCCTGGCAACCACCACCCTTCTACTTTCTGTCTCTGTAATGTTGATTATACACCTCACATCGTTGGAATCATACAGTATTTCTTTTTTGTGACTGGCTTGTTTCATTTAGCATAATGTTCACCATACATTTTATCCACTTTTGTAAATACATGAAATTTTACATACTGAGATACTACCTGAAACTCAAAGCCTAGCTGGGAAGCTGGGAAAGTTGTCATCAGTTGGCCAGAAATTTTGGGAAGACGTAAGGGAGACAGGATCCTCACAGCAGTGCTGAAGATCCCTAAATTCTATACAGGCAAAAGAGAGCTCTCTCTCAAAGGTGAGTTTTCTGGAGAACTCTGGAAGGATTCCCAAGGCCAGAGGCAGCAAAGGCTGGAGGAGGGAGGATGGGCTGTGGGGTTATTGGTGAGGTTTTAAGTCCAGGGCTCTGCCCCTGACTGCAGCTCTCAAGAAGCTGGCTCCTGATTCTTGTCTCTGGGCTAAAGCAATGAGAACAACTTTCCAGTGTGGAGGACTCTCACCTGGGAAAGAGAAAAGGACATGGTCCCATAGCGCTGCCTGCCATGAGGGAAGGGAGTCCCCATGCTCGAGAATGGGCTAGCAAAAGTCAACAGAGAAAGGTGATTCAAGGCTTTCCACAATCAGAATTGGCTTCCGCTGTCAGGAGAGCAGACATTTCTCACTGGAGTTGAGGAAATGCCCACCAGCCCCCACCGTAGATGAGCCTGGACCTTCATCTCTAACAGGAACAGAGAGTAAAGAATCATCAAACATTCAAGGAAAACCAACATTGTGAAAGAGAGGCCCCAAACTAAACAAACAAGAGAACTAATCCCCACAGAATTCTCCCAGGGTATAGAGAGATATTTAAATTAAGTAGAAGTACTATCCATAAATCAAGAGCTGACTGCTGTCAAAAGAATATGTCAGAGTTCTTGGAATGAAAAAAGCACCATTGGTGATGTAATAGGACCCTTGGATAGAGTAGCCATCTACCATGGCTAAAGATTGCCCTGGTGACGGGCTGAAGAAGGCTCTTAAAAAGCACAGAAAGATTTTTTTTTTTAAAAGCACGGGAGAACATTGAAGAGCCATGGATCAGGAGCTGAAATTCAAATATCGATCTAATAGGAGTTTTTAAGATGCAAAGAACAGAGAGCCCGTAGGAGAGGAAATTATCAAAGTCATACCAGAATAAGCAGTTTCCTCAAGCTGGAGGGTAACTTCAATGTTCAGATTTAGAGAGCGGACCGAGTGCCAAACAGGAAGAATCATAAAAGACTCATCTCTAAGGGCATCACCATTTTGAACTCCAAAGGTAATTAAAAAAAAAGTCCCAATCTTCCAGAAAGGTACAAAATGGGCATCTGAGGTTAAACACGTCAGCTGAGAAGCCAGAAGAAACCAGTAGCTGCATCCCACTGGAACCAGGAGCAGGAGGGTTTTCCTTTTCTCCCGACTTTCACCCCCTACCGGGGCCTCCTGTTGGCAGAACCTACCAGAAAGGCTTCCGGGAGATGCTTGCTGTCTTCCAGCCCCAGTGGCAATGAGGTGAGTCTAACAGAGCCAAGAAAACAAATAGATGTCACACACGGGCCAATTCATACTCAAGTGTGAGGGTAAATTAAGGATGGTATTGGGTATGGAAGGGACTTGGGGAGTTTTACACTTTCTGGAAGAATTATTTGATGTGTTCTTCCTTAGAGCAGACAAAGTGAGCAGATCGACAAAAGAGGAAGGCGGAGAAGTGTCCCACTTGGCAAAGATAGAGACAGATGTCCTGTGGGGGGCGTCCCCCGTGTGGGGAACCGGTGTCATGGCACACAGGGGAGGCGGGACATCCTGGTTCAGCTGCCTATTTACTTCCTATGGAACAGTTTGGGGGGCAGGGGAGGGAGAAAGCGGGAGGGAACGTGTAGGAGGATGGTATCTGAATGTGGTTTTATCTAAACTTGAGATGGGGCAGATACGGTATTCCCTGGGGAAGATTTGGATCCTAACCCCAGAACCCTTCCACATCCCCGCTTAGCAAAGAAGGATGGGCCCAGCAGCATTTGAGGGATGCTTCTGCTGGTAGCGGCCCCCTGGGGCCTTCTATGCCTTTGTTCTGGCCCCTGACTCTTGAGTCCTGCCTCTGAGCCATCCTCCCTGGCCCTGCCCTGTGCTCTTCCCCCATCACAACCTGCGCTGACCAGATCTAGATCATTTGCCATTTAATTTGTACTTTCATGGGAGGTAATGGATTAACCGAAGGAATGAGGCACCGACTTGAGACTGTCGGGCTATTGGGCAGTGGAAGGGAGAGAGGGCTATTTCCGTACTTCTCAAATCATTATGGAGAGGCCACAGCCTTTATACAAGCATTTCCAGGGAGGAGAATCGTACAAAGACCAGAGGGTGAAATAGAGGTTGGAGGAGAGCTGGCAAGGGGAGGCTGGGGATAGTTCACTGGATGGATACCACTTTATGAAAAGTACCTTAAAAAGGATCTCTTAAAAAATATGTTAATATACTTAAAAAAAAAAAGATCTTAAAAAGCTTATGTCACGAATATAAGGTTTTCCCAGGGACATCTGGGTGGCTCATTTGGTTAAGCCACCGACTTATGCTTTCAGCTCAGGTCATGCTCTCAAGGTCGTGAGACTGAGCCCTGTGTCGGGCCCTGCGTTCAGCTCGGAGTCTGCTTGGGATTGTCTCTCTCCCTCTGCCCCTCCCCCTGCTTGTGCTCTCTCTCTCTCTCTTTCTTTCTCTAAATAAATAAATAAAATCTTGGGGAAAAAAAAAAAAAGACAAGGTTTTCCTAAATGTGCCAGGTACTGCTCATTGTCTACCCATGGCTAGACTTCTCTTTCTCCTTACTACTTTTCTTAGTCTGCTCGGGCCACCGTAACAAAGTACCAGAGACCCAGTGGGGGTGGGGGTGGGGTGGCGTTAAAGCAGCAAGAATTTATTTTCTCACCCTTCCGAAGGGAGAAGTCTCAGATCAAGGTGACACCACCTTACCGGGGTCGGTTTCTCCTGAGGCTTCTGTCCTTGGCTTGCAGCTGGTTGCCTTCTCCTTGTATCCTCACATGGTCTTCCCTCTGTGTGTGTCTGTGTCCTAGTGTCCTCTTCTTACAAGGACCCCAGTCCTACTGGATTAGGGCCCATTCTAATGACCTCATTTTACCTGAATGACTTCTTTAAAGACCCTGTCTCCAAATACAGTCCCATTCTGAGGTATTAGGGGGTAGGACTTCAACATACAAATTGTAGTGAGATACAGAGAAGCCCATAACACTGATAGAACTCCAATTTTACGCATGATGGAAACATGCCCAGCTAAAAACTTAGATTTCCCAGCCTCCCTTGAAGCTACTGGTCAACAAGATGTAAGCTGGAATTCTTGGGTGGGATTTCTGGCAACCTCCTTAGAAAAGAGGCTGAATCAGCTTGGGAGCCCCCTTTGCCCTTCCTCTTTGTCCTTCCTGGAATCCTGGTGTGATGACTGGAGTTCCAGTGGCCATCTTAAGAGCATGAGGTGATGGTCCACTCCCTAAGAAGAAGGAGAAAAGGGCTGGGACCTTGGTGTCCTCGTAGAGTGGCCATACCAGCCCTGGAGGGCTCGCCTCTGGACGGATATTACAGGAGAGAAAAAGAAAACCCTCTTTTGTTTAAGCCACCGGTTCCCAGGCTCGTGTTACTACACTTGAACGTAGTGTCTAATTGTCTGTGCAGTAGCTATTTTGATTCTCCGGTCCTGGGAACGTGTTGCCTGTAGCCTGACAGGGCAATCCGTAGGGTGGGGTCTGGCTGGAGGAGGACCAGGCTGCTGAAACTGTCTCTGGCAACGATGGGAAGGAGGCAGAGAGACACGCTCCGCGCTGATGACTCCGTAGCTGAGAAATTGGCAGGCGGCGTTAGCCCCTCTGAGGATCTCGAAACAGACGGTGTTTGAAGTGGGGTGGGGATGCCATCCTGCGTCTTCTAAGAAGCACCTGAGGATAAAAGCTCTGGAAGCCGAGGTGTCTATAAAAGTGACATGCCGAGAATCACTAACCGGCTGCGAAGGCTCCTCGGGTCCTTTATGTTCCCGCCGTGTGGAGCAGACGTTGTCCTGGCCTCGAGGGGTCAGTGTGAGTGGCGTTTGTCTGGTGGGGTGTCACCAGCGGGGAGGGGGGGCTGTCACGGCACAGAGCGTGTGGGCAAGGCTTTCGGCGGCAGCCTCTCCCCGGGCACGCACTCAACATACCAAATGAACCTGAAGCCTGGATTCGTACATGACAGCAGGGAGATAAGCAGGAAAGAAAAGGCGCACGAGGGGGGATGATGAATATTCTATTTGTGACATTTTTCCTGTATTCAGTCAAATAGAAGAAAGTGTTCAAATAACGAGCAGTCACTCTGGTGGCTAGTGTGGCAGTTCCTTGGTAACGTGGCGCTTAGCTCGCTTCCTTTCAAGGAGGGGTGGCCTTGGGGGGTGGGGAGGGGGGTGCTGGGGGCAGAGGAGGGGGTGTGGGAGTCGCTGTAGGGTAGAGATTCTGGGAAAATGCCCCACACCTGGCTCTGCCCCTGACTTCTGCTGGAGAGGGTCCCTGAGCCTCTGGCTCTGCTCTTCCTCCCATGGAAGGATCGAGAAGGAAGCTAACCGGCATGGGGAGTGGGGGGCTGAGGAGCCAAACATGGCGCCGGGGTGCTGGTGTTGGTCGTTTGTGTGTCCTGGGCACGAATCCAGCGTTGTGGGCCTGTCCTCCCCGGCTCCGGGGCTTGTTCTTGCCCTGCCCCTAAGGCGTGGTGGTGAGACGGCGCAAATGCGGCCAGGAGTTGTGTTGGGCTGTCTGTCTCAGGAAGGGGTTGATTTGAGCCAGGAGGAGGTGAGAGGGCCGGAAAGGGAAAGGAAGTCAACACCCAGTGTGGTAACAAGCAGATTAGTGCTGCGGGCTGTCAGGGCTCGGTCCTCCCCAGGACCTCTGGGAGATGACTCAGAGTGGGCTTACGGGGTGAAGAAGCTGGGATTTTAGCCATCACCTCCTCTCTGTCATTGGTTGAGGACCACTCCCAAGAATGCTAATGCTACAACCTTTCAAGGTCATCCAACGGGGAGCCCAGGCATGCACTGTGAGCTGGAAAAACCCTCAGGCAGAGCTGCAGGCATCTCCAGGAAGATGGGATGAGTCATTGCCAAGGGGTGTGGGCGGGGCACTGGTGGTGAGTGCTCCCGTGCTTGGGCGGTGCATCGCCCAGGTGTGTGCCCATGTCTAGCCAGGTAATTGCTGTCTCATTCACCTGTTTGCTCCCACATCCATCCTTGCCTTTTCTATGCTGCTCTGTCTCACAGGGAGCTGCACTTCCCCGCTCCCTCGTGCGCTGAATTCCTGGTAGGTTTGGTCAATGGGAAAAACTGATGGAAGTCCCAAGGCAGGAAGGGGGAAGAAGTCAGGGTATTACAAAGAATCCAATCAAGAAATGGGCAGAAAACATGAACAGACATTTCTGCAAAGAAGACATCCAAATGACCAACAGACACATGAAAAAGTGCTCAAAATCACTCAGCAGCAGGGAAACACAAATCAAAACCACAGTGAGATACCAACTCACACCAGTCAGAATGGCTAAGATTAACAAGTCAGGAAACGATAGGTATTGGTGAGGATGCAGAGAAAGGGGAGACCTCCTACACTGTTGGTGGGAATGCAAGCTGGTA
>CM053612.1:73579956-73623372 GCA_028646535.1 Procyon lotor
TATGTTAATTTAAAAAAATGAAGTCAGGGTATTTTTTCCCCACTCTCTGTGTTGGACAGCATCCCTGCAGTGGCTGGGGCTCTCCCTCAGCTTCAGTTCCCTCTGATAGACTGTGCTTGCGGCTTTTGCCGGGTAGCCCCAGAACTGGGCTGGTACCCCTCCCATCGCCTCATTTTGTCCTCCTAGCTGGAAATGTGGAGGCACGGTGGGGCTTGCCCTTTTGTACCTCTGTTGTGGCCATGAGAAACACTTTCTCCTGGTAGCTGGTGGCCCACCCGTTAGGACCCAGAGTCAGACGTGACCCCACTCTGCCGTTAGGAGCCATGGCCAGGTAGATGGTAGCCAGAAGCCATGCTGCCCAGTGGAGTTCAACTGAAATGAATAAGGCTTTATGCTACGAAGTTTGAGGTGGCTCATTACGCAGCAAAAGCTGACTGATAGACCACTCGTTCCCAGGTTCCTTTATAACCAACGCTACTATATCCGCAGGGCAAGCTGAAGTGTGAGAGAATCATCCAAGGTAGTGAGAGTTCAAGGAAAGGAAATAGGAGATAGTATTTTCTCGAGGAGCTCCTATGAGCCTGGCACTGAGCAAGATGCTTTGTGTGTGCTACCTTCTGAATGCTCGGGGAAAACCTTGTGAGCTATGTACTATTTTTGCTTTTTCACGAATGAGGAAGATGAGGTTGAGCAACATAGAACGCATCAGCTTGGGTACCTGGGTGGCTCCGTCATTACGTGTCTGCCCTTGGCTCAGGCCATGATCCCAGGGTCCCGGGATCGAATCCCACTTCGGGCTCCCTGCTCAGTGGGGAGCCTACTTCTCCCTCTCCCACTCTCCCTGCTTGTGTTCCCTCTCTCGCTGTCTCTGTTAAGTAAATAAATAAAATCTTAAAAAAAAAAAAACTCATCACCTCGAAGGTCATAAGCTCTCCTCTCTGCTGACCACTCAGATGCCCATTTGGTCCAGGTCTATGGTTACACTCATTCTCTGTGGCCATGCCCCAAGAACCAGGGCTCACCTTCCATTGCTCACCCTCTGTGGCAGGGGGATACCCACCAAACCTGGCTCCATTAAAGTCTCCCAGAGAGCTGCCAGATTGAAACAGCTTCCCAGGGATTCAAGATATTCCTGGGAACGTTGGAGTGAATTTATTTCACCAGGGCATGCTCATCTATTTTAGGACGTTTTCTACAAGGATCAGATTAGGTCCACGGAGGGCTAGTCACACCCAGTGATGTCTGTATGACATCAAGCTCATAGCTTTGTTTGATGCTTCAAATTTATCAATACCTTAAATAAAAACCCACTTTGAGGCAAGCACCGTGGGAGGAGCTGGGAATACAGATACATGTTACAATCTGACTGAAATTTGAATTTTAGTAATATCATTTTTCTTTTGGTATGGCTACCTAAAATATTCTTATGATTTTGAATTCCCTCTGGGGACCTAACATCGAATGGCATTTTGGGGTCACCCATGTGTCTTTTGGGAATGATGACAAAAGGAAGAGTCTCTGGCAGACGAAAGATGAGCCTTTTCTCTCTCTCAACTTCCATGCATGGTCCTATGAGCAATCAATTAAGTGTTGGGTTCCTTTTCTGAAAGTTGTGTTTAACATGTAAGAAAAATAGTTTACGTGTTCTCTCCATTGTTTTTGAAATCTATAACGAGGGAAGCTCTGTGATGGGCAAGTCTATCCTTATTCTAGTTAACCCTCCTGGGCCATCACTGAGTTCTGTAATTCAGGGCTGGGATGGCTATGGGAATCTTCTGACTCTGAAAACAAAAGCCTATTGCCACTACAGAGTCGTACCTCATGACGTTGTGTTCCGAGAAACACCAAAAGTTTGTTCTGAATTTTGTGGGGTTTGGAAAAGCACAGATGCCTTGGCCACACCCCAGATTTACTGGATTCAAGTCTGGGGGGCTGGAATCAGAAGAGCTGCATTTTTAATATGTCCCCAATAGGCCCCCCACCTTGCCAAGGGAATCTTAGGCATTTCGAGATCTACTCTTGTGCCTCATGGCAACTTGCATCTCACCCTAATATTTGCTACTTGGCATTCTGACTCCTGGAAGAAATCAATCTAGAATTTTCTCCTTAAAATCTAAAAACACAGGTCATAAAAGGGGAAGGATACTGTTGTGGTTGTTTCTTGCTGCTGAACAAAAGACCCCAAAGCTTAGTGGCATTAAACAATAGCTTATCATCCTTATTGTCACTCATGGTTCTGTGGGTTGACAGAGCTCAGCTGAGTGGATAGCTTGGGGTCTCTTAGGCAGTTGCAGTTAGAAGGGCAATGGGTGCTGGAGTTATCTGAAGGCTTGACCGGACCGGACCTTCAAGGTGGCTTCTTCACCCCCGTGTCTGGCACCCCAGTGCTCCTGCACATGGTTTCTCTTCCTCCAACAGAATAGTCTGGACTTATTTCACTATAGCTCAGGGCTTCAAGAGGCAGGAAGCAAAAACCTCCAGGCCTCCTAAAGGTGAAGCATGCAACCTGAAAGCTCACTTCTACAGAGTTCTACTGGTCAAAGCAGCCACAGGCCAGACTAGATTCAAAACGTGGGGAAATAGACCCCCCCCCCCCCCCCCCCGCCAAGTGAAGAGTGGCGTGCACAGGGCTGGCTCCACAATTTGTGGGACCCAGTGGAGAATGAAAATGCAGCGACCCTTGTTCAAAAAACCAGGGAAAAGTGTCATTGAAGATGCTAAAATATAAAGCTTTCCCCCTTTCTTTCAGAGTCTCTCTCTTGACTTGTCATAGTGTTTTTTGGTTTGCTATTCAATGTGGTTCTAAGTAAGGAAAATTAAAATTTTAAATTATTAACATGAATTTACCATTCATCTATATATTATACGAAGTCAGTTTTAAATGCAAATGCAGGGACACTTAACCTTTTTTAAAAAAAAGATTTTATTTATGAGAGAGAGAGGGAGAGAGAGAACGAGTATGAGTGTGGGGAGGGGCACAGGGACAAGCAGACTCCCTGCTGAGCTCAGAGCCCAACATGGGGCTCAATCTCACGACCCTACGTTCATGACCTGAGCCAAAATCAAGAGTTGGACACGTACCGACTGAGCCACCCAGGCTCCCAGGGGGCCCTTAACTCTTATGCAGAATCACTGAAATTACACAATTCATGTTTTATAGCTCATGCATACATACATATTTTGTTCTTACCAGCACTGTGGAAATGCTGTACAAAACTAACGTCACTCTTTTATTTGACTTCTTGATGTGTGCACATTCTGCCAACCTTCTGCTTACTGACAAGTAAGGAAGGCCCAAAAAGGAAAGGAATTATGAGTGCCCTATCTTTCCTGTTCCTTCTATGTCCCCATTTTCAGTATAAGTGGTTGGCTAGTATGGGGAGGTAACACAAGAAAGAATCTGGTAGGTTTCCTTGGTTGTTTGTGTTTCTTCCAACATCATTGCTTGCTTCCTGAATTTGGAGCAAGCACTCTTTCAAATGGAAAGCAGAGCCTTACAAGGTGCCAGCTCCCTTCGTTGTAGACAGCACACACTTACCTTGTATTTGCTTCGGGTCTTGCTGAATTCCCTGCACCGTAGGTTTACTAGAACTCTGTGCTCACGGGGCATCATGAACACCAGTGCTAATGGGGCAACACGAAATGGTAGACACCCATATTAAACGTATCTCCTCTACTCTTGCATCTGCTCCGTTGTCCCATTAGACTTCAGTTACAAAGTTCAAGTTCAAACATCAAATTCCTAAGAATTTCGGTAACAGCAGAGTCTTAAGCCAAACACGAGGCAGTTCTGATCACAGGGCCCTGTATGCCTGCTCAAATTGCATGTCTGTGAAGTTGGCCTTGGGTATATACATGCACGGTGGGATGCTGGTAAATGTTTAACAATTGGATGTCTGAAAAAAAAAAAAAGAAGAAGCCCTGATTGGTAGCATTTACCATCATGGCTGATTTCAAGCTATCAACATGATGCCGCTGAATGCAGAGTTGGAAAGAGATTTGTGTGGCTGGCTCTGGAATATTGGTATGAACTGGCTCCAGAACACAGGGGAAGAAATTGATGGCGGCCATCTTTGGAGACAAGCTAGTACATGTACAAAGACCCTAAAAAAAAAGAGAGAGATTTATGCATATAGTGTGTGTGTGTGTGTGTGTGTGTGTGTGTGTGTGTATAGAATGAAAAAACCCTGAAAGGATATATACTGAAATGTTAACAGTGATTACTTCTTGGTCATAGGATTAGAGGTGATAATAATAAAATAATTATTTTTGCTTATCTGTAGTATCCACATTTTCCAAAAGAGATACGCATTACCTCCATAATAAAAAATGATAAAAAGCATCCATAAAACGTCTCGAAAAAGTTAGTACAATCTTTAAAGCTTAGGTTTTGGTAGTGCAAGTCTGTAATAGTTGCTACATGCCATGAATAATTTACAAATTAAATTGATTTTAAAGCACAGCTAAAATAAATTTGATAAGATGGGGCACAGTTATGTTCTTTCTTATCATTCACATTTGTACATTTTATAGTCAATGAAGAGTGACAGCCACTATTTGGAATTCCAGCAAAGAGCAACCATAACGGTTTGTCACCTGCTCAGCGTCTAAACAATGGCCTGACTGTTCACCTGCCCAGCCTGGACTGGAGGAAGGGGAACCAGAGTCCACACTAAATAACCAAATTTATGACCACCAAGGCAGAAAGGAGGAGAGGACGGTCTCTTTGGAGAACTGATGAGAACAGTAAGGAGGGTTGAAATATGTCCGTGAGCCCTACAGGGAGGGGAGAATGAAGTGGGGGGGGGTGTCAGCGTGTATCAAAATCTTGCACTGAGGCCGTGAAATAGAGTTTCATAAAGATGAAGGGACAGGGAAACATTTCAGGCCAGGAGCTGGCGAGGGAGAAACAAAGCAAGAGACTGGGAGGGAAGGGATCCAAATGACAAGATCCTGAGAGACCCCTGGGAGGGACTAGGCCTATCTTGAGTCTAGTCCCGGGTCTTGCATCTGAGTGAATGCTGAACGATCACAGGACAGGTCGAGGAGATTCCTAATTATCTTGGGGGCCTGTGAAGAAGGGTGACGTTCTAATAAAATGGGTTGGGTCCACGAGGAGCCTAGCCAGGTGCCACTAGGTTTCTTTCTCCAGAGGAAATTCCTGGAAGGAAGCCCCTTGGTGGGGGGAGGGGCTCACCTCTGGTTTGTTGGACGGGAGGAGAGTCCAGGGTCTGGCTCCTCTGTGCACCTTTGGTGAAACCCCAGGTGCAAACCCACATTCGGATTCTGTGGGGTTGGGTTCGCAGGTGATGCTGACACTGATGGTGTGGGGGTGGGGGTGATTTTGGAAGTGAGTGGGGACCACAGCAGCTCGGTCACCATGTCTAGGTAGGATGGCTTCCAAGGTCAGGTTCCAATGAGCCTGGGCCCAGCCCCAGGTCGGGAGGAAGGAGCCAGGGCCATCTCCTCATATACCTCCTTCCTGTTTGGGTGTTCGGTTTCTCTCCCACCCGCCCTTGCTTCTCTCCGACTCTCCTTTATGTGCCTTCCTCTTTGCAACAGCCCTGTCATTATTGCAAGAGATTTATTTTTAGAGTCAAGGCCACAGAGTTGCAGATTCGGCAAGGCCTAAAACAAATCGACAAACGCAAAGTGTTTGTCTTTGAAGCCGTGTGAATGAGGGCCCTGCTAGCCGGGCCTGTCAAGGAGTTCTTATCTCGGCTTGTTTCCCGAGTTGCCCACGTGGGCTGCCTCTTTCCTCCCCTCCCAGATCAGAAAGAAGCTTGAAACACAAGAAGCAACTGAAATCTCATCATCTTTTCCCTGTGAGATCTTGCCAAACTCCACTTTTAGCCTGACTGCCATGACCGAGGCGGCGGGTTCCAGAAAAGGGGCGAACGGAAATAGGACCAAGTTGACCTGCATCAGGGCCCCACATCTGGAGTCAAGGGGTCAGGGTCAGAAAGTACTGTTCATAGAAATAACTAAGTACAAGAGAGCAAGGCCAGAGATGGAAATGGTGGAGGTTGTGAGAATTTTCTTTCCTTTTCCTTGGGTTCCTGACTGGGGACTTGGGGAAGGACATGGAAGGAGGGTCAAGGACAAGGGCCCAGCTGGGTGACAGCAATTGTGATAGAGCCTTTCCAAGCCCAACCGTTGGGAAGAGTTAGGTGAACAAGACGGAGTAGTAGCACAACTGACTCTTGTTCATCTTCCCGGATTACTCCTCCTCCGGGTCTCTCCAGCTCCATGGCTGTAGGTGGCAATGACTTCATTACTGTTGGGTTCTTCCAAGTCTGGCAGAGCCCAGGGACCAGGTTAAGACCACCTTTCTGTCCCTAGGGCATCCCTTGTGCCAAGCACTATACCAAAGGCATCCTGCTAGGTGGAAAAAGAATACTAAGTTAGCATTTATTGGATGCCACCATGCACTGAGTACCATGCTGAGTGTTTATATGTAAATGTGATTAGCTTCTTGCTGCTCACAACCATGCTTTCAGTAAGTATATCCATTCCTCAGAGCAGGAGACAGAGGACCAGGTGGGGTTAGAATGGATGCCTTTTTTTTAAATTAAAGATTTTATGTATGTATGTATGTATGTATGTATGTATGTATTTATTTATTTATTAGAGAGAGAGAGAGAGAGACCATGAACAGGGGAAGGGCAGAGGGAGAAGCAGACTCCTCACTAAGCATTGAGCCTGATGCAGTGCTCGATCCCAGGTCCTCCGAGATCATGACCTGAGCCAAAAGCAGACGCCCAGCTGATTGAGCCACCCAGGTACCCCAGAATGGACTTCTTCTAATTTATGGATTTCCAATTGTGTGTGCTTTGGACTGGGAGCACAGAGATTATCTCCCTTTTCCCCAACTTAAGGTTCTGAATTCCTGATTTTCTTAGGGGGCCTGGCCTGAGAGTCCCAGAGGTTCATGGCTGGATAGGTGAGGAGCTCATGGGAAGTTGACAGGGTATGTGGGGGAAGAGTAGGAAACAGTTTTAAAGGCTTTCCTTTCCAGAGTCTGAGCCTACTGCCTTGGAAGACCCCCACCACCTCTATCAGCCCCGCTTCCATTTTCCTCTACTTTTTATGAGGAGGTAACTTCTCCTCCTAAAATTCCATCATGAAGTGGGTGGAAGTGCCCAGGTCTGTTCATTTAACCAGTATTTCCTGAGCACCTATTATGTTCCAGGCCCAGTTCCGGGCATGGGAGTTGAGAGACAAATAAAGCAGTGAAGGTCCCTGTTCTTAGGATGCTTTCACCTGAATGAGTGAACAAACAAGCAACAAACAAGTAAATGAATGATTGTCTCGTTTAACTTCCATGGGGAGTAGTCAAATCAGTTAAGGAGAGGGTGTGGGGGGCTATTTTAGTCAAGGTGGCCAGGGAAGGGTTTTGGGGTCAAGACCCTAAACAAGGTGAGGCAGATGGGGACAAAGAGGATCAATCGGGTGGTGGGAAAAGCAAGTGCAAACCTGGAGATGGAGTTAGAAGGTTCAGCCAACAGGCCAGCATGGCTAAAACAAGAGGGCTCCAAGTGTGGAAGGAGGGCCTGATGGATAGGCAGGGCCAGCCTGGGAGGGTCTTGTGGGCCATGGTGCAGAGCCAGAATCATTTTCTTGAGCAGTATGTCACGATTTTTGGTGGGCATTACTTACCTAGAGAGTGTGTAGAAAGTGCCCCTTCCAGCCCTTCCTGTCACTCAGAAGTCAAAGGTCTAGAGCTGGGGGAAAGCAGAACAAGTTGTGCTGGTGATTCCAAAGTGGAGGGTCCTGGACCCCACTTTGAAGAGCTTGGCTTTGAGCTCTGACTCCTGGTGGAAGGGTGAGGGCCAGTGCCTGGTCCATAGCTTCCCAGGTTTTCCACTTGAGAGCATTCTGACTGGCTGCCTGCAGTGGGGGAGTTAATCCCTTCAACCAATGAGCATCAAAGATTTGATGGGTGAAGACTAAGCTTCCCCATGCCCCCTTGGTGAGCCAATTCAGAGTCCTGTTCCTCACAGTCTCTCAGAGGTACTCACCAGTATTGAGCCCCAGTTGCCTGCAGTGGAAACAAGCTCATGGACCCTCCTTTATTAGCTTTCCTTCTTCCTCATCTCACTTCCTCATTTCCCTGCTGACGCTTCCTGGGGTCACCTCCCAAATAAACCAATGACACCTGAATCCTTGTCTTAAGCTCTTTTCCTTTTGGGGAAATCCGGTTTAGGACTGCTGGTCTGCATGATAAATGGGAGGCATCTGAGTGCCTCATCTGAGTGTCCCGCTCTCCCAAGTGACTGCACAAACCGGTTATACAACGGTTTGTACAACGTGGGGGGCACCCGCTGGGGAAAGGGACAGAAATAGCAGTTGGGAGAGCCACAGGCCAAGATGGGCCCTTCCTGAGTCCTGCAAGAGGAGAGCTGGCAGTGTCAGTGACATTATACCCTGTTCAAGGGCCACAGTGGTCCTTGGGAAGATGGGCATGAAAAAGAGAGAAAATAGTTTGTAGAGAGAATTGGACATAATGTCAACCCCATGAGAGTGGGGATACATCTGCGTGCCCATGGCAGTCAAACTAGGTCTGGCATCTCATAGATGCTAAATGATATTTGTTGAATGACTGAATGAATCAAAGAAAAAGGGTCCCATAGAATGGGAATGTTACTGATCATCTCCCATTAGGGTCCCATAGAATGCGAAGATACTGATGATTCCCCCTGCCTCATTTACTCCTTCCTGAATCTCCTTGGTTCCATCCAAACTTTCCTTTGGAGTCTCTGAAGTATCCAGCACCCTTTTGGTCATCTTTATCCATTTTTCCCATCCCAGTTCAGCTGGTTTGTCAACACGCAACCAAAAGAACTTTTACTAGAATAATAGCATGGCATGAATGACCGTGGAAATGACAGCACCCCATTCCCACCACATCCATGTGCTCGTCTTCTTGAGTCCACAGCTGGCCTGCCTTTCCCGGCCTTCCCGGAAGTTAGGCTGGGGCCAAGTGACAGTTCCAGCCTACAGAAAATAGCTAGAAATGATGTGTGCGCGCCACAAAAATCTCCTTTTTGAGATCCTCCATTTTCTTTTCCCAACCTACTTTGACCTTGGGAGGCACATATATTGAAGTTGATTCTACCGTTTTCCACGAAGTGGATGAAGCTTGGGTCCTGAGTCCCCATGGGCGGGACTGAGACCCTGGAATGCCTGACTGGAACGTGAGCTGAGGGAGAAATAAGCCTGGCCTCCATTTTGGAAGGCCTCGGAGATGGCGGGATGTTCGTTATAGCTGCTCGCCTGGTCTTGACCAACCGAAGGACCTTCTATCCCTGGATGAAGGAGCGGCCTCCAAACCGGAAGCATCTTGGGGGCATCACCCCTGCCGCCGATGGCAGACGGGAGGCCTTCCCTCTCACCTCACACTTCTAGAATTCCTCCGGGGGGGGGGGTCTCTGAAGAGAAAAACCAACAAGAATTCCGCACAGACCCTGCAGCTGTGCCAGGTACAAGGAAGCTACGGCGACTCTGTGATAGAAGTCTCCAGGTTGTCTCGCGCCCCCAGCCCCGCGGCTGAGGAAAGAGGCATCCAGACCCAGCCGGAAGTTAGCCACGAAGGCCACCCTTCAGGCTCCTGGGGAACAGCACCGCAAAAAGGAAGGGTTGTCGCACGAGAAAGAAGGCCAGAGCCCAATATCGAGCTGCTGCGTCCATGACCCAGACTGACCATCGCGTGGAAGGCCAAGCCGGGGAGGCCCTGGCACGGGGCCAGAGCTGTCACTGTCTGGGCATCTGGGCCCAGCGAGCCCCCGAGGTCAGCTGTCTCCCCAGAGTGGAGAGGAGCCAATTCACACTGTCTCAGCTGCCAGTTGCTGCCAAGTCACAGCAAAGAATACAAGGCACCCAAGACGGCCCGTGTTGCCCACATCTGCTCTTCTGACCAATGTCAAGGCTGGGAGGGGCCCCAGCGCGCGGGACTTGCCATGAGCAAATGCTGGCAGGGGCTTTTAACATTTTTTTGGGGGGGGGGCCATGTACCCCTCCCCCGCTCCTGGCATCTGGTGGAGCCCACAGACCCCTTCTCAGAGTAACGTGTTCAACTGCGTCAGTTAGGATTCCGGAGGAAGCAGTCCTATTGAGACGCAGTTCCCCAAATATTCTAAAACAACTTCGTGATGCGGTAATGTCTGTGTTTCTTTATAGATGCATTGACAACCAGATTTAGCGGCAGATCTAATAACTGCTATCGTTTGGTCCTGGTGAGGCTCGTAAGCGATCTGGAGAGATTCCTGCGGGGACTCTGATGTGCCGTGGAGATCGCTGCGGTTTCTCCGAGCGGTGGTCGTAGAGCAGCTGGTGCTCCTGCGGGCTGCTGCCTCGGTTCAGGATGGAAGGAAGTGCTCAATTTCAGTTAGAGCTTGCTAAAACTGAAGATGTCCTTTTTTTCTCCCATCCAGTCGATGGACCCTTGAATCCTCTGCTCAGACCCCTTGGTTGGTAGGCTAGTGGCTGCTAGGGGACAGGGGCGTGCTGGGGTGTGGCTGGGGACCTGGGGGGGTGGCGAGGGGGGCTGTTTTTCTTTCCCTGTCTGTCAGCAGGGCAGGTAGGACTAGATTGGATTGGCTAAGCTGAGCAAAGTGCTGTCGCGTGTCATGTAGTGTGTCGTCCTCCCCACCCCCCAATCCCGGTGGTAAGAACAGCTCCCCACAAGAGACTTCAGGCAGCTGTCCCTAAAAGATCCGACCCGGCACCAAAATGAAACCAATTTGCCCTTCCAGGGCTGGGAGCTGTCTGAGGTCCCGTTTCTGCCCTGACGTGATGTGATTCCCCATGATTAAAATGTGGTCCCTGCCCTCAAGGAACTTCTGAACCGGCGAGCCTCTCAGAGGTCGGTGCCGAGTGAGGGGGCAGGAAGGGGTGGGGGACATCTCTATACGGTTCCTCACCAGGCATTCCGTCATTTCACAGGCAGGGCATCGATTTTACTTTTCGACTGGTAATTTCCACCTCCTGGATTCCATTATCACTCGCTCGATATCCGACAACTCGCCATTTCTCTGGCCACCGCTTTGAGACTCATGCATTGCTGAGCATAAGCAGAAGACATTGCCTAAAACGCATTACTACCTGGAAGTAATGATTGGGTTTTGCACAGCCAAGACCTTGATGGTTCTGTATATAAAGCAATCATTCCACCTGCTTCCTCCCCAGTCACGTGGACTCCTCGGCAGGAACTGAGAATTAACCCCCTATGCTCAGGTCCCCAGGCCCGACCGCCCCGGCCTCTCCTTCCGATCTCCTCCCCTGATGTGGTAATGCCCCTGCTTTTGGAGGCTGCTGCTTCTGCCTTGTGCTTCTTCGAGACACTGATTCCATTTCTCTTCGATGACGACGGTGATTCTTTCTCAGTGTCTATCAGAATGTCGAGTCGAACACCGGAAATATATGCAACTTATCTGTCAATTACATCTCCATAAAGATGGAAAGAAAAAGAAAAAAAGAAAAGTGATTTCTTGGCCCCGGGTTGGACCCACTAAGCCAGAGACTCAGGTTGGGGTGGGCCCCTGGGGTTCTCTAGGGGGTTCCGATGTGCTAACGGGTGAGAACCACTGCTTTAGGCTAGGAGTTAGAGCCCGTGGACGGAGACCAGCCTTGACGGCACCCGGACCTAAATGTTTACTTTTTGGGGGGGGCCTCGGTCGCCTCTTCTGCTCACCTCCCTTGGTTCACAAGGGCCATGACTCACACAGGGAATGCGAGAGCTGTTTGCAAAAGCCAAGGCAAGGCCTGCTGTTTTTATTAGCCCCTCTACTTCAGGTTGTTTGTGGTGGTGGGGCACGGGTAGGAATTTTAAGCGGAGGGACTTCAACTCTATCCACGTTCAAGGAACATGGGGATCATTGTTTTCCATTGCAAGGACTCCCGGGGCTCAGCAGCACCCCTCCCCCACCCCATGTTCTGCCGGCCTGAGTTGGGGTCACCATCCCCCACTGCCCGGCTTCCTGGGGGATCGAGTCCCCCACCTGAAAGTCACAGGCATTTGAATCCCCCTCAGGCCTCTCTCCAGCTACTCTTGTTAACAAGGTTTCAGGCCAATTAAAATTCCGGGGTCTGAGCCACCCGGAGGAGGGGGGCGGGGGTGAGAGGTGGGGGGTAAAGGGAGGGAGAGGACAGGGCAGGAGCCCTGGAGCGGTGACCCAATGACCAAACAAGCAAGGCTGATTTCATCAGCAGCTGCCCCCACTCTGGATATCAAAACAAAGATAGCAGCCGGGCTCTGGGCAGGTAAGTGGCAGATGGGGACGAGTTTACTGTCCCAGTTTAGCGGGCCAGGTGGTCTGTCAACTTCAGATCAAACCGCACAGAAGGCAGGAGAGGGAAGAGCTGGCAGAGAAGGCTGGTGAGACCAGCAGGCCGTCCTCCCTGCCGAACGAGGCTTGGACCAGAAAGAATACCTCTGTCATCCTTCTACTGCACTGACCATGGGAGATCCGAGACCCCAGCTGGATCCCAGCTTTCCTTAGATGAACTTAGCATACCAGTTAATCTTCTCAACAAGCCTATGAAGCAGGTGCCGTGATTATCCCCATTTTCCAGATGGGGAAGTTGAGGCACGGAAAATTATGTAAGGCGCCCACGTGAAAGAGCCAGGATTCACAGCCAGCCATCTGGCTCCGGAGCCCATGCTCTTAACGGTGATGCTAAATGATCCCCTTTCCCTGGAAGGACCTCGGGGACAGGAGGACACCAGTGTCATCTAACCTGGCTGAGGGATTTTGCGATTTCTTAGGAGCTGGGACATTTTCCTCTGAAGACTCTCATCTTAAAGCAATGTTCTGCCCCCGGGGAAGGACTTTTTAAGTTTGGATGTGATGGAAGGAATTAGAAAATAGAAAATAAAGGTTAACTGCACAGATAATCAAAAATGCTTAACACAAAGAGAAAAGCACTAAACCACACTCCAATCAAATTATAAAGAGAAACCAGACTGAGGACAAAATATATGATTGATGTAGTTATTTTATGAAAGCGCTCCCATGAATTGATAAGAAAATATTGATAAACATACAGAGCACACAGGTAACTAAAAAAGGGAAATATAAGATATAAATTTAATTTATATATTTCTATTAAGTGGACGTAATATAAAAATATAAAACAATTTTATGTGCAGTTACCAAAAACATTTGACATGCTGTGCCAATAACCAGTGCTTGAGAGGTCAGAAGAGTAAAACTCCATAGGCATGTAGCTTGTGATGGTTTAAAAAGGGACAGTGAAAAAAAAAATTAAAGGATTCAATGATAAATTCTGGCCCCTTAGTCTGAGCGATCTTCATCCTGGAATTTATCCAATTTATCCAATACCAAGTCTACCTTCTTGCGTATTGGTTTAATCCCAGGGTAATTATTGCTGGGAGTGATGGACATTTACAAAAAACACACAAGCCAATAAGCACACAAAAAAGATGCTCAATGTCGTTAGCCATGAGGGACACACAAAGGAAAACCACAACGAGGTACCTCTTGGCACCCACGGGATGGCTGTAATCTAAGGGGGAAAAAAAAGGAAACTAACAAGTGCCGGCCAGGATGTGGAGAAATGGGCTTGTGCGCATATAACTGGTGTAGCCGGAAGGGAAGAGGGGCTGGTCCTCAAAAAGTCAGAGGGTTGGGCGCCTGGGTGGCTCAGTTGTTAAGCGTCTGCCTTCGGCTCAGGTCATGATCCTGGAGTCCTGGGATCGAGTCCCGCCTAGGGCTCCCTGTCCAGCAGGGAGTCTGCTTCTCTCTCTGCCCTTCACCCTGCGTGTGCTCTCCCTCTCTCTCTCTGAAATAAGTAAAGAAAATCTTAAAAAAAAAAAGCCAGAGGGTTGCCACACGACTGGCAATTTCACGCTGAGGCGCGTACCCAAGGGAATCGGAAAGGTACAACAACGGGGACTGGAATGTTGCTAACAGCACTCTTCATAAGAGCCCCCGCAGATGGAAATGACCCAAATGAATGAACAAACAGAGCGAGGTCTCTGCACAGTGCCATAGTATCCCACCATCAATAGGAGGGAAGGAGTAGCACCTGCCACATCACGGATGGACCTTGAAAATGTGAGGCCGAGTGAAAGAAGCCAGACACACGAGGCCACGTGTTGTACAATTCCGTTGGTATGAGAGGCCCGCAAGACACACTGTCTACAGACACAGCACAAGGAGCTTCATGGTTGTGGGGGGGAGGGGCGGGGGGGAGGGGAGACGGAGGAGCGGCTGGGGGATGGGCACGGGATTTCTGCTGCGGACAGAAAATGTTCCAGCGCCAGGCAGTGCTGATATCTGCATGACACTGTAAATATACTTAATGCCACTGAATTGTATGTTTTGAAATGCTTCAAATGGTCAATTTTATGTTATGTGGATTTCCCCTCAATAGAAAAAAATACGGCTCACTCCCCCGGCTCCGGATCCCCCGCTGTGGCAGGAAGGCCACCTAATTACTTCTGCAAAGCTTCCACCCAGCCTTTGGGGCTTGATGCTAGTATTAATATCCTCAGTTTACTTGCGCGCAGGCATCTGGCGACCTGTACCCTGCCCCAGGTCCCGCAGTGCTGAATTGGGGTATAGGATCCAAGTCTTTACTCGCAAGGCGTGGGGCTCTTTTTGTTTTTTTAAAGATTTATTTATCTATTGGGGCGCCTGGGGGGCTCAGTCATTAAGCGTCTGCCTTCGGCTCAGGTCACGATCCTGGAGTCCTGGGATTGAGCCCCACATTGGGCTCCCTGCTCAGCGGGGAGCCTGCTTCTCTCTCTCTCACTCCCCCTGCTTGTGTTCCCTCTCTCACTGCCTCTCTCTCTGTCAAATAAATAAAATCTTAAAAAAAAAAAAAAGATTTATTTATCTGTTTGAAGTGGGGAGGGGCAGAAGGAGAGAGGGTCTTAAGCAGACTCCACACGGAGCACGGAGCCCAACATGGAGCCCCCGTCCGACCACCCTGAGATGACAACCTGAGCCGAAACCAAGAGTCAGACGCTTAACTGACTGCGTCACCCAGGCGCCCCGTGGGGGGCCTTTCTGAAGGGGTTCCCATCTCTCTCTTCTGGGTAGCATCAGGGATTCCCAAGGGCATCCCCATTCTGCAGCCAGCACGGAAGCCCAGTCCCATTTAGGGGGCACTGACTGGTACGTGTGCACGTGTGTACGCATGGGCGCACTGGGACAGCTATTTCTGCCTCAGGCTCTGCCCCTACCCCTCCAAGTCCCGACACGCTGACTTCATCACAGACCAGCTGGGGAGCCTGGAAGTTTCCAGCCTCAGATGTCAGGTCAGGAGCAGCCAGAATAGGGGACCCGGGAAGACTCTGGATTCACCCAGAACTGTGGTCAACTTCTGCAGCAGATGCTCCGGTGCTCCGCCCAAATCCTCTCAGCATCCATGAGTCGAGAACATTCTCCAAGGGTGTGAGAACCCCACCTGAGGGCTTCACAGAAATGCCCATGGGAATACCCCCCAGGCAATGATGGGTAGGAACTTGAGGCTAAATACTCCAGCTTTCCCACTCCCCTGGTCAGGTAACACCGATGTCTCAGAGAAACCCCGTGGGACTGACTCCCAGTGTCTCACTCTGGTGACTTGTTCCGCAGTGCCTCTCTTACTGGCTGCGTCCATTTCCCACCTTACTGCCCCATTCCTAAATCAGTCACTTGGCCCCAAATCCTTGTCTCAGGCTCAGCGTCTGGAAGAGCCCAGCCTAAGACACCTTCCATTGGTCTCTTGTGCTGTATGACCTTGGGCAATCCCTCGACCTCCTAGGTCTTTTCAGGGGTGAACAGGCTGACCCAGGGGAGGAGCTCAATTACATCTAGATTATTAATCTGGCCAGGAAAGACGTAGGGGGGAGGATTCGTTGTTGTACATCCCATGTCTACACCTCCAAGGGATTTAATGGCAGTCAGATCACAATAGCATCAGGGAATATTCTAACCCAAATCTGACCACTTAAGGGTGGGAACCTGCTATAGTCTAGAAGATTGACCTGGAAGTTATGTCTCCCTTCTCCCCCCTCCCCCATCCCAGTCCAGGGCAACCTCTTGGTCAGTCCAGGGGGTTGGTGAGTGGGTGTGGATGGATATGGCTACCAAGCATGCCTGTTTGGGGATCCCAGGTGTCCTTGTGGCCACGATCACCCAAATGAGGGTGACTTTGAGCTGGTCCTTGCCTGGGTTCCCGCTGGGCTGCCCAGAATGCTCCAAAACAAAGATGACAGGTCTGGGGGCTCTGGTTGGACCTCCAGGGTGGCAGATGTCCTCCCTCGGCGGGGCTGGCGCCTTGGGTCTGGAGTGCCACTTGTCACCTCTGTCTTTCTTCCTCTCCAGGCCAATTGCAGACCCGGCTGTGGGCTTGCTCTTTGTACACACAGCTGACGGACCTCCTTCTCAATGTGTGTGTGTGTCTGTGTGTGTGTGTTTATGTGGTGTTGGGGGGAGGTTTGTGTGTGAATGAGAGAGAGGCAAATAAAATACCCCTCGAGGTCCCTGGTCTGTGCGCTCAGGCTGCCGGCCTGCCACCAGCCCTGGGGACTCTGGGCAAAGCCCCGGCCCCCCGAGGGGCACGGCTGTCTGCAGGGTGAGGGCGGAGGGTGTCTCTGTGTCTGTGACCTTGGCCTCTAGGCCTCTGGGTGACTCTCCTGGGCTTCTGGCTCGATTTGGCAAGCTCCGTAGCTGCCTCCCGCCTCTCCGCCACATTCTTTTTCTCAGACAGATTCCTTTGCTCCCTGGAACAGCCGAGCGGGAGGAGCAGCTGTAAAAACAAACACACGGCAGCTGACTGGAGGGCTGTGGGCTGTTTTCTGGGGTCTGCCTGGGCCTAGAACTCCCGGCCACGGTGGGTGCCCTGGCTTGAACCCAGGGCGGGGAGGGTGGGCCTGTGCCTTGGCTGCCTGGGTGTGGGCCAGCCCCGTTCCCTGGGTTTTCTTCACAAAGGCGGGCCTCAGACGGTGCTTGGCAGGCTTGCTCTGTTCTCCGAACCCCCTGACGGGCTGTGACCGTCTCCAGCCAAACCTGGAGAGAAAATATTTAGAGAAAGCCCTTTCCTCAGCAGAATCAGCTCTTGGAGCCTTGGGAGTGGTCCTGGGCCTCCCTCCTGAGACACCCCGGGGTGCCCTGAGTCAGTGAGGCCGGCCACGGGGGTGGGGGGGGTTGTCGTGGACCCTCCCGGAGGCCGGGGGCCGTGAGGACAGCTCATATCTCTGACTGTATTTCCCGGGCAGCCAGGAACCACCTGCATACTGGAACTGGGGAAATCTCAGAGGGAAGGAAACGGACCCAGGCAGTGGTGGTGGCCCACGGCCCTCCAGAACATTTCTCTCCTCTCCTTTCCTGGTGCAGAACACCCAGGCCTGGGTGTTGTACCCGGTGTGGGGTTGTCAGGCCCCACTCAACGGCTCTCAGCTCTGCAATCAGCGCGCAACTTCCTGCCCCACGCAGCGCTGCCAGAGCCCCGCGTGGGGGTAAGCGGAAGCACAGCCGCCATGCTTGTTCAGCCGGGAATCCCGCCGGAGCGTCCGGGCTTCCCTTTATGGGGTGGAGCCTTCCAGGGCTGGGTCTGTGGGGTTGTCTCTACATTTCATTGACCACATGGTATTCTGCTCGGGCTGTCCTAGCGAGACCACAGCCTGGGGGGCCGAACCACACACATGTCCCTTCCCACACTTCTGGAGGCTGGAGGTTGGGATCAAGGTGTTGGCAGTGTTGGTTCCTTCCGAGGCCTCTCTCCTTGGCTTGTAGATGATTGTCTCCTCTCTGTGCCCTCGCATCCTCTTCTCTCTGTGCCTGTCCGTGTCCTAAACTCCTCTTTTGTAAGGACACCCGTCACATTGGATTGAGGTCTCCCCCAATGACCTCATTTTACGGACCTCGCCTCTGGAAAGGCCGTATCTCAAATACAGGCATGTTCTGAAGTCCTGGGGGATGGGGCTTCAGTGGATGACTTTTAGGAGAACACAGTGCAGCCCATAACAACCAGACTCCCCCTGACCCCTCTGAAAAAGAGAGGGGCAACGTCCTCCCGCTGAATCTGGCTCCAGTTTCTCAGTGATCGGAGCTACGTCAGTGAGGCCCAGGGCCCCGGACACAGCCTAGCACGAGGTCAGAATGTCAGAGCCAGAAGGCCTCATGGGCCATCGGATCCCCAGATGCGCACCCCTCACCTGACGGGCGAGGGGTCAGGCCCAGAGAGAGGAGGGGTCCGGTCCGTGACTGTGACTGAGGGGTCTGGGTGACTGTGTCACCCAGTCCAGCTCGGAAGGGAGGGAACTTGCATTTCTCTCCTGCGGTCTCTCCAGTCTGGCTCTCCTAGTGAGGCTGCTCCCACAGCTTTCCTCCCAGAAGTGGAGGATGTGGTCCCCCTCCCCCACATCTGCTGGTCTCCCAGGCACTGGGGGTGATGAGGGTTGGGTTCTCTGAGAAACAGACTCTGAGATGGAGTTTAGCTCCATCTAGGGCCCCCGTAGAAGGGCCCTTGGGAGGCACACCTGAGGAAGGTGAGGATGGAATTAGGGGCGGGCAGAGGGAGGAGCAGACCAATGGCCTCATCTCAGCCCACAGGGAGCTCTGTAGCCTGATGGCCCATCGGAGTGGTCCCTCGGTGATACCCTGACACCATCAGTCACGGAGTGTGGGCTGTCCTCGGAGGGTGTGGCCTCAGCCAGGGGACTCTGAGTAGCTGAGCCAGCCTCTGAAAAGGGACATGGATGGTATGTCACAGTGCCCACCATGGGGGATGGTGATGTCCCTTGTAAGTGCTTTGAAAACAGACTCTTCATTTTTTTTTAAGATTTATTTTATTTTAATTTTTTTCTAAAGCAGCTGTTTGGGGACAATCTGCATTTTTAAAAAAAGATTTAATTATTTATTTGAGCGAGAGCAAGTGAGCGTGCATGCTCACACACAAATCAGGGGAGAAGCAGAGAGAGAATCCAAGCCGACTCCATGCTCAGCATGGAACCTGACGCGGGGCTCCATCTCATGACCTTGAGATCATGACCTGAGCTGAAATCAAAAGTCAGATGCTTAACCATTTTAGCCACTCAGACACCCCTGAAAGCTGACGCTTTTTAAATTTTATTTATTTATTTATTTATTTGACACAGAGAGAGAGATCACAAGGAGGCAGAGAGGCAGGCAGAGAGGGAGGGGAGGAAGCAGGCTCCCTGCCGAGCAGAGAGCCCGATGCGGGGCTCGATCCCAGGACCCTGAGATCATGACCTGAGCCGAAGGCAGAGGCTTCAAACCACTGAGCCACCCAGGCGCCCTGAAAGCTGACTCTTGACCAGCGATCTTCCCAGTGGCCCACAGCTGCCTGGCACCCAGCAGGTGCTCGCTGACTGCCCGTGGGTGTTGGCGCATCTGGGGCTCTACCCGCAGGCCTCCTGAAGGAGTGGGCTCTGCTTCCAAGTTGCCAAGAGAACGGCCCTTTCGCAGATTCTTGGGGCCGACGAGGGAGACGCCTTCATTCCCCACGGAGCAGGGATCATTTGGGGAAGTATTTCCCGGGGGGTTTCCAGCGGGTCTTGGGGTTCCCAGGGCATCCGGGAGCAGCAGGAACTGCTCACCATGGAAGCTGTTGCTCAGCTTTGGTCACATTAGACCGTGTTTCAACCCACAGGGAGGAAATCAGGGAGGAAGTCAGGCATTGTCCGGAGAGAAAAGGATTTCCTCTATCCCTTCGGGTTCTCCTTTATGTTGAGAGGGAAGTCCCAACCAGACAGGAAGAGGAAGAGGGAGAGGCTGTTCCTTCTGCTTTGGGAGGACGGTGGGAAGACGAGGCTGCAGCTGGCGAAGCCTTCTGAAGGGCTTCTGGTCGCCCCCTCGGGGATCTGGCCAGAGGGAGGGAGATCTGAGAAGTGAAGGGCACATCTCTGGCAGCGGCATGTTGGCCTCTGGTTGTGTTGGGGGCTCTGCGAGGAGAGTTCGGAGGCTGTACCCCACAGTCATATTAATATTAAAGAGAATTCGGAGAGGCGGCGCTGGGCCCTTGTCGCTTGGGGGCTGGCGATGGCCCTTGAGGTTCTGCCAGTGGAAGGCAGCCGTGTTGAGGGCAGGGAGCCTAGACCGAGGTCCAGAAGGGGGATGTCACAGTCTTCAAGGGCGACTGCTGAGCGGGGGCAGAGCTGGCTGGGGTGACAGGTCCCTGGCTGCACCCAGATGGTCAGACCAGGAGTTCCCTGGGCTCACGCGTAAGTCAGGGAGGGGGCCCATCTGCAGCTCCACAGTCGCCATTGCAGAGGCCTGAAAGCTTCCCCGGGGGCGGGGGGGAGGGGGTCCTGTGCGGGGACACCCTGGGACCCGACTCATCTCTCTGCACGAGGGCCCAGAAGCTCTTCGTCCTTCGGAAGCTATTCAGAAGTGTGGTCCCAGGACCAGCAGCCCCTGCATCACCTGGACGTTTGGTAGGAATGCCGAGTCTCGGGTCCCTCCCCAGCCGTGCGGGGTCTGCACACTGCCCTCGAACAATCTCCCCAGGGGATCTGCGTGCAGGATAAAATGTGGGAGGTGGTGGCGTCAGTTCGGTTCCCCTCCCCCATTCATCGTGTGGGGGGAGGTGGGGGGTTGGGGGATTGGAAATCTGAGAGCACCCGGGCATTTGCCTAAAGGGACCACTTACACAATTTGCTCACGGTCCACTCCACGGGCCAGAAATCTCACCGCCCCACCCCATCTTGCTGTGCTGAGGAAGGAGTCTGCAAGAGACAAAGAGAAGCGCTGGCATCTTCCTTCACTCCGCAGACCACAGCGTGAGTTGCTTTCTGAGTCTACTGTGTGCACATGAAGGTGGTCGCCAGTTGGTGACAGAGGTGGTATTAGAACCCACGGGCTTTGACCTTGACTTTTCCCTGCCGTTTACTCCAAGTGTGCTCCCCAGGCCAGGGCTGGCCCGCACACTGGCACTTGTCCACGGTAAGCTAAGTACAGAAATTGGGAGCGAGAAACTTGACAGAGTATGCTTGTGCCTGCTAGAAAATCTAATGGCGAAAGTTTGGGCTTGTGTTTTGTAGCTTGTATTTCTTTGTCTTTCTTTCTTTCTTTTTTTCTTAAACAGTTTTATTTGTCAGAGAGCGAGAGTGAGCACAAGCAGGGGGAGCAGCAGGCAGAGGGAGAAGCAGGCTCCCCGCTGAGCAGGGAGCCCGATGAGGGACTCGATCCCAGGACCCCGGGATTATGACCTGAGCCGAAGGCAGATGCTTAACAGACTGAGCGCCCCCCAGGAGTCCCTTGTATTTCTTTTTTATTTCATTTTTCTAGCCAGTCATATTTATTGTACTGGACAAACGTATCCACCCATGATGGATTGAAATTAATTAACGAACCAACACAAACACGACGGGTCCTACATCCGCAGATAGTTTGAGAGACCCCACGTGATGCCGTGCCATCTCAAGTCAAAAGGGGAGACTCGGAAAAATCAGGGCAACATCAGAGGCTCGCCCCGGACTGGGCAAGACGCAGGCGCACTCAAGCCCGAGGGGGCCAGGCTAGAACCTGGAAGGGGTGCGGCACCGTTGCTTTCTGTTTGCGAGTTCCCCAGAGGCCTCGCTACTGCAGGGAAGCGCTGGGTAGGTATTCGCAGGGACCTCAGGCTGAGTCAATTTCACGACCCCTCGCCTGGAACTGGGTCACCCACAAGTGGGTCAGCGGCGCGGTCCGGCCCCGCTGAAGAGGCTGCACACCTTCGCCCGGCCTCCGGATCTGTAGGATGACGGGGTCTTGCGGGTAAATGTGCCAGTCCCGGCAGCGTCCTTGTCCTCGCCACCAAACCTGGCGCGTTCTGGTCTGGCCGAGGAACAAGCGCTTTCTTTTTATGAGCCTGCAAACCTCCAGCCTCCCAGCCTCCTGGCTGGGCTGGCCGGGCGCCAGGGGCCGGGCCTGACACACAGGCCCACATCCCCACCCGGACCCATGGCCCCGGCTGCTCCCGATTCAGGCACGTCTGAGTCACCGCGCCTCCATGAAAGACTTCCAAGAGAATAAAGCAACAGGCTCTCCTAGGGGCCTGCTGATCGCCACGGAGCACTGCATCTGCGTTTGGGCCCCCTTTTTCCCCAAGCCATGAATGCCTCTAATCCGGCCAGGCAGGCTGTGGGTGTTGAACTGTGAGCTGCTAAAGCAGGGGGAGGAGGTCCATCCCACGTGCAACCCCAGCCACCGCCCCCCCCCCCCCCAGCGCCCCCCAGACAGCGCTGTCTGTTTGTGCGGCTCGGCTGGATACAGGAGGGTGGGAGAGGCAGCCTTTTCCATCCTCGGGCGGCTGCCCGCGCATTTGTCCGGAATCATCAGACCACCCGGATCCCTGAGACGTGCTCCGGGGCCAGGGCGCAGCCGTCCACCTGCGGGAACGGGGGTGTCTGGAGGCCGCCCTGTCAGATTAGCCCCGCGGCCGGCCGGCCCCTGTTTAATGAGAGTGTGGCGCCTGGTGCGCGGCTAAAGCCCTGCTTGTTTAGACGGCGTTGCTGGCTGTGCCACGCGTCGCCGGCACCAGGCTGGGAGGGGCAGCCCCCCTCCCCCGCGGAAGCCCGTTCCTTTATTCTTTTAGAACCAAGCCCTGGCCTGCCCCAGCTAAGGTCAAAAGGATCTTGGCCAAGGCCTGCTGGGGCCCGGGAGCCTTCTTTCCCGCGGGGCTGGGGCGGGCCGGGGCGGGGGGGTGGGGGGGCAGGCGCTGGGGGACACCTGGGGTTGCAGGTGACAAGGCAGCAGGGGCCTCAGTCAGTCTGCCCGCTTCCCCGACAGACCTCCCGGGAGCTGAGTGCTGGCCACAGCGCTCCCGCTGCCCTGGGCTTTCACATCTGATTGCTTTTCAGCGTGGCTGCAAAGGAAAGTCGCAGAAGCCATTTGGCGGGGCACTGGCTGGGCCCCTTGTTAGCGGAACGGCGGGGGACTGAGCGGCTTTCCCGAGGTCCTGATTTCTGAATCAAGTCTGAAAGCCTTAGCCCTTGTCCCCTCCTAGCAGGGGCCTTCAACCTTGACCCTCCCTGCCCCTACCCCGCCCCCGCTGCTGCCCTTTCCCCGATGTTCAGCATTCACTCTGCAGCCGGAGTGAATTTTTACATTTCTATCTTCTAAACTTTTAATTTTTAAGTGGTCCAGACTTGCAAAGCTGTAAAAATATAGTGCCAAGAGTTCCCGTTCTCCTTTACCCAGATTCCCCAAGTATCTTACCGGTTGGCAACTTGCACTCTCTCTCTCTCCACACACACACACACACACACACACACACAGTTTTCTCCCTGAATCTTTTGAGACCAAGTTACAGACCTGATGCTCCTTTGCCCCTAAATATTTCAGTTGTATTCCCCGAAAATGCAAAATGAAGGACGTTCTCGTAAAATAACCACGGTAGAGTCGATCGAAATCAGGAAATGAACATTGATACAATCCTATGACCTGATTGACAGATCTTATTCAAATGCTCATTACTTGTCTTACTAATGTCCTTCATAAGAAAAGAAATAAAATATTTTTCTGGCCCAGGATCTAATCTCAAGTTACACATTGTATTCTGTTATTGTGTCTCTTTAATCTCCTTTCATTGGGCATGGTCCCTTTGTCTTTGTCTTTTGTGACAGGAGCACTTCTGAAAAGCACGGGCTGGTACTCTTTTTGTAGAGTGTCCCTTAGTTTGGCTTTGTTTGATGTAGCCTGTGACCGGGCTCAGGTGCTGCCCATTTAGCAGAAACCGCACCGAGGGCATGCGTGTCCTTCTCAGGACATCGGATTGGGAGGCTCATGGTGTCCCTCTGATCCGTGGCTGGTGGTGTTCCCTACCATCACTTGGTCACAGTGCCGTCTGCTAGGTCTCTCTAGGATGTGACTTCCTCTCTTGTTGTATTAAGAGGCATCTTACGGGCAGTGCAATCTTTTAAAAACTAGAAATCTGATTTGGTCACCTCCCGTCCCTAACCCCAGTTGGAATCCTGATTTGGTGTCCCCGGAACCTCTGTGATCTGGCCTCCGTTGAGCACTATGCTGTCACCTCCTATCCCCTTTCTGGGAACCCCAGGCACGCTGGCCTTCCTGTTGTTGCCTGGACACACTGCCAAGTTCATTCCTGCCCCCCTGAGGCTCTGCCTTCACAAGAGCTGTTCCCTCTGCCTGGAATGCTTTTCCATCCAGTCAGTACGTGTCAATTTTTTTGTGTCTTTCCGATTTGGCCTTACAGGTCCCCTGAAGTTGCCCTCCTCCCACCCTCCTCCACAGCCCCCGTTGTTCAAGCAAAGCGTCCCGTCTGGGGTCTTATCATGGGACTTACTACCATCCACCATCTGTTGATGCGCTTGTCGTCTGTCTCCCCCGGCAGAAGAGAGCAGGGGGCCCGTGTACCTTGCTCCATGCTGTGCCTGTGCCCCTAGCACAGAGCCTGGCCCACCGCAGTGGGGTGAACGTTGATCAAGAATTTGCTGGATGCATGCATGACAAAGTATTGCTCAGTAGCGCATGGCAAGCTGGGGCTCTAACCCTGAAGTCTTGGAGTTCTGCCAGATCGTCTATGCTGGCTACAGCGTGGCTCCACTGGGCTCGGGCACAATAGGGCAGATGGCCACGGGGTAGCTTAGGGTTCCCCGCATGGTGCCCTTAAGGGGGAGCTGCAGGAAACATCAAGAAGGCATGTTGCGATGGGGTAGGGAGGTGGACGGATCTCTGAGCCCCGAAGTACAGATCCTTCCCCTTGTGCCCTAGCCGGAGGGTTCCGGTTGTCACCCCCAGATCCTGCACAAGGAGAGCATGGCGTCCCTCTGGGAGTTTGCAGCTGGCCACCGCACTGGGAGGAGAGGGTACTGCTTCAGCACAGGGGCGATTTTGGGGGAGAGCTGTAAGGTGGCCTTCCCTGTAGACAAACCTCTCCCCCGCCACCCCAGGGATCCCCGAGTTGGGACTGCGCTGCTGAGGGTGTGTGCTGGGACCAAGGTCTTCTCGGTGTCACCACTCGCAAAATGACACTGCGGTCTCTCGCATAGTCCCCTCCTTTCTGTCTGCCTCGGGGAGCGTCCTGGTCTGCTCGGGCTGCCACAGTGGAGCGCCCCCGAAGGGGGGCGGCTCAGGCAACAGACCCTCGTTTCCTCACGGTCCTGGAGGCCGGAAGCCCCAGACGGAAGGCCGCTGAGCGGGTTCCTCCGGAGGCCCCTCTCCTTGGCTTGTCCGCGGCTGCCCTCTCGCCGTGTCCCCACGTGGCCTTCCCTCTGTGCGCATGTAGAACGAGCAAGCTGTCTGGCGTGTCTTCCTGCAAGGACGGCTGTCCCGTTGACATAGGGCCTCACCCTTAGGACCTCAGTCCACCTTAGTTGCCGCCCTGAAGGCTTATGGGAGAGGCACGTGGGGCTTAGGGCTTCAGCGTGGCAATCTGGGGAGGGCACAGTTCTGTCTGTTTTGGGGACAGGCCTTTGGCTCTTGGCAGAGAACCGTGGAGATTCTGCCCCCAGGCAGGTGTCTTGCGAGAGGGCTCATCACTCTCTTAATGCTGCCGGCACTCGAGGATTCATGTCAAGAAATCTCCCTGGAAATGTTTGGGGGCGCACCTAGGAAATGCCTTAGTGAAATGAAACCTGGGCCCCGGAAGGAGAGGCTTCAGTTGGCAAAATGGGGAGTAAAGGGTGCTGCATGCGGGCCCTGGGGCTGGGCTTCTGGCCTGAGATCCCTTTTCTCCCCTGTCCTTGTGTGTATACGTGTACGTGTGTGCACACAAGTATGTGTGCACTCGCTGATTAGAAATGCCAGGCCAGGGAGGGGCTACTGGCTTCCTCTGCCTGGATCTCCCCTCTTGTGGACCCTGGAACCACCAACCTCTGCTCTCTTTGGCCCTTCAGCCCAGGCGTGGCCCAGGACCCCTGCTTTGTTCTCAGGAGCCCCCTGAAACGAGGTTGGAACTTTTTAGAAACCTCTGTGGCAGTAGGGAACTCACATACACTGGTATGCGGGCTTGTGGGACAGAGTGGGTGCCTGTCGCAATGATCTCTTACTGTGTAACAAAGCCTCCCAAAACTTAGTGGCTTAAAATAATGACAATGTCAGTTTTGCTCACGAACATACAATTTAGGCAGGATTCGGCAGGGATCGCTCATCTCGACCCCACTTGGTGTCAGCTGGGGTGGTCTGAAGCTGAGGGCTGGGTTATCGGAAGGCTCACTCACTCACCCATCTGCTGGTAATGCTGGCTGCAGGCTGAGACGTCAACTGCTCTCATTGGAACATTTACACGTGGCCTATCCAGTTGGCCCTTGGCTTCCTCACAACATGGCAGCCGGGTTCCAAGGGCAAGCACCCCCGTGGGAGATAACCAAATGGAAGTCTTACGTCTTTTACCACTCAGCCTTGGAAGTCACCCACTGTCACTCCGCCAGATTCTATTTGTTAAAAAGCAGTCACTAGGGCCAAGCTTTATTCAAGGATAAGGGATGGAATCCACCTCTCAATGGGAAGAAGGTCAAAGACTTTGTAGCCATCCTTGAAAATCATCACGGTGGCTCACGGCTCGCTTCCCATTTACATAGGACTCAGGACCTAGAGCTCTGCCCTTGGTCATGCCTCATCTTTCTCCTCACAGGATCACCATCATACCATCTAGCCCCTTTGTGCGAGCCAGGCTAGGAGAGAGCGCCATGCCTTCTCTGACGAGGCCAGACCAAGACTTTGCTCCGGGGGATAATTTGGTGCCCCTTCACACAGGGGAAAAAATGGATTTCCTATCAGAACGGTGTTTGGTTACAAGTCACAGAGAGATGTAAAAAAAAGACTATCGGCAGACTACGCCTGACGTGGGATTTCTGCTCTAGGAAGTCCTTAGGGACCCTAGCTTCTCCTATTCTACCGCCCCCCACCCCCAACCCCAGGTCACCTCATGGTCTAAGCTGATGGCTGCCATGACATTCTGGCCAGTGGAGAGGAGAAAGGGATCCAGGAGAAGCAGTAGAGGATTCCCAGAAGTGAATTGGGATACTTCTAATTTTATCTTAACTGACCCAAACTTATTCACACGGTCACTCCTGGCCGCGAGGGCCTGGACAAGGAACCTTTATTCCAGACGTCTATGCGTCCCGCTACAATTGCGGATTCTCTTAGCAGGGAAAAAGGGGGCGGGGAAGGACCCTGTAGGTAAAGAAACAGACTCCGCCAAACTTATTAATTAAAACACTTTATGCACAGACAGATTTACTCGCTAATTTACCTCCCCTGGCTGTCGAAAAATTAATGGGCTACAGAAGTGGCAAAATGTCTTCCACTTTTTGTGACTCTTTTCCTCACATCGGTTTTCTTTGGCAACTTCCCAAGGCAGACAGTTTGGTGGGGGAAGCGTATTGAAGGGCTTACAAATTATCTAATAAAATGAATCATTGTTTGTGGTAAGTAAGAAAGTTACACCACGCTTTATTTGGTTTCAGATTCGCAACTGTATGTGTGCATTACAAAAATACCCCACGAGACGGTCCGTGCCAGCCAGGGGCGTGTTTTAAATTTCCATATAAGGCTGCTATTTACTTTGGTCGAAGCTTGTGGAAACTTGCGTCAACTGGCAGGGGTATTTCTATTTATTCCAGTGGTATTTTGGACCCTCTAACAGACGGGGGCCCTGGGAAGCTGCCCAGCTAGCTTGGTGTCTGAGGACACTAAGAGGGACTTTGCAACTTAGAGAAGACTTGGGCTCTGCCCCAAAGGTATGACCTTGGCCTTATGGTTCTTAACATGGGAACTGTGCCTCCACGTACTACGGCAACCATGATCTTCATCTAAGAGACTGGATTAATTTCCTGCGGCTGCCATAACAAAGTACCATACACAGGGCAGCTTTACGAACAGAAGTGTGCTGTTTCACAGGTCCGGGGGGGCGGGGGGTGGGGCCGTGATCTCTAACTTCTGGTACTTCCTTGGCTTGTGGTAGCATAATTCCAGTCTTCCATGTTCTCTGCATACATGTCTGTGTCCAAATTTCCCCTTCTTCACTGGCAGAGAGGCAGGCAGAGAGAGGGGGAAGCAGGATCCCCGCTGAGCAGAGAGCCCAATGCGGGGCTCGATCCCAGGACCCTGAGATGACAACCCAAGCGGAAAGCAGAGGCTTTAACCCACTGAGCCACCCAGGTGCCCCAATATGACTTCACCTTCACACTCTGGCCTTAAACTTCCGGGGTTTTTCTTTGTTTTTTTTTGGGTTTTTTGGGTGGTCCTAGGGAGAGTGGTTTCCACCAGTGATAGTAAGATGGCTGATGGGAAAGTGGTTCACACGGAGGACTTTGGTCCTCTCCCAACAAATGACGAGAGTCTAGGGAGAATCTAGATCTTTCACCATCTATTGAATAAGCATCTTCCTGGAGGTAGTTTGAGTGTCAGCTGGTGATAGCGTACCAGGATGTTTGCGGCTATATTCCGTGCTTTTGGGTCTAATAACAAAAAGCCCACTCAGTGTGGTGTAAACAACAGGGAGATTGTCACCTGCTGTGATCTCGAAACCCAGAGGCCAGATGACTCTGACTCGTCTGACTCGCTCGTTGACGTCATCCAAGACCCAGGCCCCACCTACCTTTTTGCAGGTTGCTCTCGGGGCTCCACCGATTCTAGGGGCCCTGCTCCCACACAAGTCCGAAGGCCTGAGCAGCGAATGCCTCCAGTCCCTTTAAAAGAGGCCCCGCAGACTTTCTCTCAGGGGCCATTGGTCGGAGTTGTGTCACTGGGAGAGGAAATGGAATTGCCACAGCTCGCTCTGACTTAATTGAGCTTCGCTCTGTGCAGGAGGGGTCCCATTGCCCTCGGTGCGCACTGACTGCCCTTTCCTTAAGCAGAATCAGGGTAATGATGGCAAGGAAGAAGGGGTTGGGGAAACAACTCACGAAGCCCACCGCACGGGCCCTGGATCGAGGGGGAGGACAGGCGCCTAGCCACGGCCAGTGGAGGTGGGGCCGGCAGGAGCGCCGCGCGGAGCCGTCAGTCGATACCTTCTTAGAATAACAGTTCTCATCAGGCACCGGGTCTGACTTTAAGCTGACAAATGATTTTCCTTCACAATAAAAGTACAAACAGAATCCTAATTAATGAATTTGCCAATAGCTATTGCCTATTTTATGGGCCTCAGCCCGGATTCAGTCTGTGGACAGGATGAGTGAGTGCGTGTGTGTGGATGGGGCCCTAAATCACCCAGGGCTCAGGACAAGGGCAGGGTGGTCGGGATCTTCCCAGAGCGGCCCTTCCGGAGGGGGCTGAGATGGCCTCGGCCCCCGCAACAGACAGCTGGGACAGCCGGGGCACGCGCGGGAGACCGGTGACAGCGGACGTTGGCCGCAGCTCGGGCTCCCCAAGGCCGCTGCCGTTTGTGGCTGAGAGGACTAACCGTTTCCTTAAAAGGTCCTTGGCCCAGTCTCTCGTCGCCCCTGGCTGAGTATTTCTCCTCTTGCCACCTCTCCCCAGGGGGAGGCCACGGCACCATCGACGAGCTACCTGTTTTTGAAGAAATGCCCGGGAGGGGTCATTCTTGGTCGCGTGGGTGGTGCGCCCGTGTCCTTCATTCAATGACCACGTGTCTGGCTCCGCATGGGGCACCCTGGAAGGGGCAGGAAGGGGCACGGTGGATGAGGGGGGTCCAGGTCTTGCTCTTGGGGGCTCAACGATGTCGCCTGGGTGCCGGTCAGAGGGACCGAGGCGGAGGAAGGACTTTCTGCCAGCGCTTTGTTTTTCGTGGAAGCCCACAGAAGGGGAGGTGCGGTGAGGCCCACTCTCAGGTTATGCAAACGGCAGCTTTGATAAGACTGTGGGACGTCAGACACCTGAGTGAGCGTGAGACGCGCACCCTCGTGACACGTGTGTCCTGAGAAAAGTGCTGACGTTAGTGATAGCACGGGTCACTTGCGTTTCGAGAAAGCTCCCCAGGTTAATTCTGATATAATCATCCCTGCCCCTTTCCCCAGCCCCACCTCTCACACGCTCAAAGACAGTTGAGCGTCTCTGCTTTCTACGGCCCTCTGTCTCCTGTTCCCTTTCATCCGCCCGCACAGGCCTGTTTTCCAACTATGGTTAATGATTAATAATTTGTTTAGCATTAACTGAGCTTTCCAATTGTTTGGCTCCATATTTTCTCAGCCATTCACTACGGTTCTTCGAAACCAATCCTTTGCCTTCACACAACATCAATAAATTAATTTCCTTTATTTTTGCCCTTGAGGTGACTGAGACGGCCGAGGGTTTCTCTTGCCTTCTGAGGAGGGAGATTAACAGTGAAGGTTGGCACGCAGGGGGACCGCCCTTAGACGAACCCCCACGAAGTGAGTTGACTCGGATGACGTTGCCACCTTTGGGAGTAGACAAGGTTGAAAAGGCTTCTTATCTCTGTCTATGTCAGTGCCATTTAAATGCCTCGTTTCCTTCAGAATCTTAGAATGACTATCATTTAATCCTGTCCACTCATGACGGTAAGTTTCCACGTTCTTTACTAACTTTGTCTTTTGTGGCAGTTCTTCATTGGGGAATTCAACATGGCTGCCGTCACTATGGCTCTCCTGAGTCCTCTCTGACTGACCTCATTTCCCTTTGCTACAGTGGGCCGGAAGTGGCCTCTTGGGGCCGGTAGTTTGCGTCCCATCAATGCCCTGCTGACACCATGGGCCCATGTGTTGGCTGGCAGGCGGGTCTCAGTGACCTGCCACTTACAGCTGCTAGTTACTCTGGGACTCTGTTTCCTCGTCTTTAAAAATGTTCTTGTGAGGATGGACCTGATAATACTTCTAAGTATCTAGGGGTGTGCCGGACATGTCACAGGGGCTAAAAACATACCATTTCCATTCCATTTCTGAGCATGGCTACCCACTTTGAACTGCCAGAGTCTGCATCTCCCAGTTTGAGGGCTTTCTCCTGTCCCCAGAATTCTCTCCGGCTGTGTGAGGGACCTGGAAGTGCCGAGCAATAAGAGGTTTCTGGAACAGCCCACGAGCAAGGACTGAGAGGAGTCGGTGTGTAAGGACCCTGTTCCCTGCCCTCGGGTGGGAGAACTTTGAAGTCGGTGCTTGATACTGCTCCCCAGAAGTCTCCAGAAGGCTTGAGTTCCAGTTGCATGTTGTGCTAACTTGCTCGAAAACTCGTCCTTTCTACCCCATGTCCTGTCTCCCCCATATCTCTTAGTAGTTGCACCATTTCCCTCATTCAAGGCAGAAACGTGAATGTTATTCTACCGTATCCAGTCATCATCGCTAACAAATATTTATTGAGCCCCTTTAGTGGGAGTACGACTCTGTGTGGACACCCTGGGCATAAGTGTTTTTGCTTTAGTGGTGTTTCTTCTCTCATCCCTCTTGCCCTCCTCACCTCACACCAGTCTACCCACTTCCCTGCTGACATCTTCCAGAAGGGACTTCTAATGACTCTTCATCTCGCCCTATCTTTGCTCAAAACCCATCCACCACTCCCCGCTGGCTGCTGGATAAAGTTGGAGCAATGCAGCTGAGTAGGAAAAGACCTGAATCTCCTCATCTCAGTGTTAATGACCCAACTTCTCTATCCTTCGCTGCTTCCTAGAGTCACTGCAGCTTACCATGGCTGTGTCTTGGCTCATATTAAATTCTACCCATACCTTAGGGCTTAAGTTACATCCCACTTCCTTCACTGCAGCCTGGACCCACTGGGAAGGAGGTCCTCCTCTGATTCACGATTGGAAACACTCAGTCAGACTTGTTTATTCGGTAAAGCACCATGTCCCAGGCATCATGCTTGATACCACTGGGTGAATATTGATGAAAGAAATAAGTGTGGCCCCTGCCCTCACCGAGCTCAAAGGACAGTAGAGGAGGAGACGAAGATCAAATAATCACAGAGATGTGGAAATTATAAATCATCTCAAGGACGATGAGGATTGGACAAGTTGTTATCGGGAAGCCAAACAAGGTGGGAGCTACTTTAGATGGGAGGTGGTGGGTGTTCAGGTGAGACCTTCTGAGACAGGAGGTATGAGTAGGAATTAGCTAGAATAAGGGTAGAAAGTAGTCTAAGTAGAATGAGTCTCTCAAGAGAAGACGATTAACTCAGGCAGCGCTAAAAAAAGGCCAGGGGGTTAGACTTGGTGAACAAAGAAGAGGCATAAACAGATGTGGGGCGGGAATAGTTGTCAAGGACCAGATCGTATGGGTCTCAGAATCTCATGGAGCACACCAGTCAGGTCTCTGCTACGATAATGCTGCTTAACAAACAGCTCCTATGTCTTTGTGGCTTATGACATCAACCATTTACTTCCCACTCTGAGGTCTTCCGATTGGTTGCAGTCCAGCAGGGCTCAGCTGTGGCTCTGTAGGCTAAGGCTGGGCTCCTGGCTTTGGGTTGGGCTAGGGGCTCACATTTCTCTCGTCCTGGGACCAAGACCAGAGGAGGAATAGGTACCCGGGGAAGGCTCTTCCTGTGGCTGAGGATAGACTCAAGAGGGCAATTGGAGACAACGCCTCTCAAAGCCAAGGTTTGGAACTGGCTCACATTCCTTCTGTCCACACTCCAATGGTCAAAGCCAGTCGTAGGGCCTAAGTTGGGGGACTGGTCCGCTAAGAGGCATATGGGGTAGGATTCTGTCTCAGAGAGAAAAGTTGGTGGTACAATAATCCTGCCTGCCACCAACTGGAAACCTTCGTGCCTTCCTTTTGTCCTTCTTGAATGCTTCTTCTCTAATACTTTTTAAAAAACGCATTTCCGTACATGTCTATGTACACGGAAACCTAGAATTTTTGTGAATGTTTTAACACAGATGGTATCATGTTGCCCATGTTGTTCTGTGGCTGCCTTCAGTTTTATTTCTTTTTCTTTTTTAAAGAGATTTACTTATTTATTTTAGCACTGAGGGGCAGAGGGAGAGGGAGAGAATCCCAAGCAGACTCCTTGCTGAGCGCTACCCTGAGATCATGACCTTAGCCGAAATCAAGAGTTGGATGCTTAACTGACTGAGCCACCCAGGTGCCCCTCCCCGCCCCCCCGAATTTTATTTCTTTAACAAAGACTATCTTGATCTCCAAGCCAACACTGGGAAGGTCACACTGTAATATTTTCGATGCTGGGGGTCTCCAAACCCTTATTTTGGCATTGGTTAGAAAGTGTGAGTGTGGCCGCAGATAATAAGCTCTGAACACCCACAATAATATTTCCAGTCCTGCATGCTTTTCCAGAACCCTGACACTCCCTGATCAAGAGATAAAGTTTACGTCCCCTCCCCTTGAACCCAGGGGTGGTCGTTGGGACTGTGGCACAGTGTGACTCCTGAGGGTGAGCCGTGAAAGGGCTATTCAGCTCCCACTTGGATCTCTCTTGGGACACTTGGCCTTGACACCTGCATGCCACACTGTGAGGAAGCCCAGGCTACAGGCAGAGGCTCGTGTGCAGAGGACCCATGGCCCCCGGTCCTCAGCTTTGGCTAAGTTCCAAGCTAACCACCAGCCCCAACTTGCTGGCCATAAGAGCTGTGTCAGCCAGCCAGGTGGGAGGTGACCGCCCCAGTCCCCGGTGAACTCTGCGGTACAGAGACAAGTCTTCCCTGCCCCTAGACCTGCTTAGAACCAGGACGCCTGGGCGTCTCAGTCGATTAAGCGCCTGCCTTCGGCTCAGGTCATGATCTCGGGGTCTTGGGATCGAGTCCCACATCGGACTCCCTGCTCAGGGAGGAGCCTGCTTCTCCCTCTCTCCTGAACCCCCTGCTTGTGCTCTCTCTCTCTCTCAAATAAATACAATTTTAAAAAAATAAATAAATAAAGGACCTACCTAGAACCTCAACTTTCTGGAACCGGTTCCAGGTGGAAAAGGAAGCGGTGACAAGGCTGAGCCCCCATGTGTGAATTCAGAAGGCCCTGGTTTCCCTTGAGGAGGGGTCCGCGTCCCAACAGCCTAGGGCTGGGGAGCCTGAGTGTGGAGCTGCGGTGACCCCAGCTGTGAACATTGTCGGGAGGGGGCGCTCGGCACGGCCAGCCTGGCTTGAAGGAGTAGGAGGAAGAGGAGACTCCGTCCCCAGGGAAAGCGATGGGTTTGGTTGTAAATGCGCAGCGTGTGAGGAGGTTTGGGGAAAGGCTACAGCCCGTGGAAGAAACATGGGATGAGGAGGTGGGGGCCCTGGCTCTGACAAACCACCCGCGTGACTTCCTATGTCACCGTGCTCCCTTGGGCCCGCGTGCTGGGGGTGCTGGATAAAACACAAGCATCCTAGAGTAAGAGCTGCATTTCAGATAAACAAATGAGTAATTTTTATTTTAAGTGTGTCCCAAATATCCCAGGGGACACACTTACACTAAAAACTAGGCATTATTTATCTGAAATTCAACGCTGACTCGGCAGCCTGTATTTTCATTTGGTAAATCCAACCACCCTGCCCGGTGGCCACATTTATGAAACTGGGGGCTTAGCATGGTCTCCAAGGCAGCCACACCTCGAGGCAAAGCCGGCTGCGGATCCGCGCCCTACCTGAGTGGGGGCGCAGCTCGGCGTGGGCAAGCTCCCAGCCCCATCTGTAAAATGGGAATAAAAATGGCCATTCCCTCCCAGGTGGGTCACAAGGGTTAAGTGAGATCGTGTGTGCAAAACGCTTAAGTGTCGGGCCCACAGCATGTGCAAAATCAAAGGGAGGTGATCCTATTACTCTTGCTGGTGCCCTGGTGCCACAGTTCACAGGCGAGCGTTATCAGGCAAAAAGCATCTTTGGAAACTTCGTGCGGAAGGCTGCATGCGTGTGCGCATGCGTACGAGGCACATCTAGGTAAAGAAAAGAGGTTCCAGCTCCGCCCTCCAGGGCACCTCATGTTCAGCCAGCAGCTGGAGAGCGCATCCCACTACCCACTGTGTTCAACTCCCACGGTTAATAACATTGCAGAATGAGGGCTGTGGATACATTCTCCCTTCCTCGGCATCTTTGCGGGCAGGTTTTTAATTTTAAGCCGGAGAAAACCCATCAGGTATTTGAGGCTCCTGGGGGGCAGCTAATGCTTCCTGTCAAATGCTCACCCTGGGGCGCTTTGTTACCCTGACACCTCCCGAACTCGGAGTCAGCAGCAAATTGCAGGACAAAATTCTTATGCTGCAAGTTTATTGCATATTCATAGAATTTAGGCCATTAGGCGACATTAGTTTTTTTTTAACTTTTTATTGAAGTGTAACCTACATTCAGAGAAGCGCACATATCCTCGGTGTACGCTTGATAAATTCTTACAAGCAGAAAGCACCCGCCGAGCAGCGCCCAGGTCAGGACGTGGAATATCGTCAGCCCCCAAGGAACCGCCCCCGCCATGCCCTCTCCTCTGCACCACCTCCCCCCAGGGGAGCTTTCCTGACTTTTACATGCGCAGCTTCACCTATCTCTGAAGCTCACATAAATGGAATGAAACATATGTCATCTTTTGGGTCCGGCCTCTTTTGCTCAACAGTAAGATGGTGAGATGTATCCACTTGGTTGAAAGTGGTTGCAGCTTCGGGTCCTCATTGTTGTTAGCGTGTACTTTTCCATCCCACCCGTGGCTGGGCTCTCAGTGGGTTTGCCTGGCTGTCGGCATTCTAGAGCGTGGTGGGGAGCTGATGAGGCTGAATGGTCTTTCATAACATCATATTGCCTGGGTGATTCAGTCGGTTGAGCCTCCGACCCTTGATGGCGGCTCCGGTCGTGATCTCAGGGTTTTGAGATGGAGGGTCGGGCTCTGCACTGGTGCCTGGAGCCTGCTTAAGATTCTCTCTCCCTCTCCTTCCCCCATCCCTGCTCTCTTTCTCAAAAAGAAAAAAGAGAGAGAGAGAGAGAGAGAAACCTAAGGCTGAACATACCAAAGAAATGGTTGTGGAAGAAATTAACAAAGTGGCAATGAGAAAGGGAAATTTTGATTTTAACCTGTGAGCTCCCTCTGTCTGAAGCTCCCCCTCGCTCTTCCTGGGGGAAACAGATGCCCAATCACAGACCGGACTGTGCCCACACATCCCCTGGGAATCTTGTTCAGTTGTAGCTTCTGATTCAGGAGGTCATGGTGGAAGCTGAGATTCCGTACAAACTCTAGGTGGTGTGGCTGCGGCTGGTCCCAAGACCACACTTTGAGTACCAAGGGCCACTCATCCCAGGGATCGCTGTGAGACCGTTGATGGTCAGACTGCCCGGGCATCCGCTGGCAGGCACGGAGGGCTGGAGAAATGGGGGGAAACCTTCCGGCAGTGGGACAGTGGGGTGAGAAACCAGTGCAAAAGCTGGGCTCTGGAATCTAGAAGAGTGATCACACCCTGGCTTAGCGTTACTAGTTGTGTGACCTTGGGCAGGATACCTAAGGCCCCCGAGCCTCGGTTTCCCCATTTGTGACATGGAATAATAGTGCCCACACAGCAGGGTGTCGTGGGGAGTACCTGGTGGGAACTGGGCCCAGACCGGGCTGCTGATAAATGTTGGTTACCATTATTCCCGATGTGATCTCAAATAATTTTTTAGATGTGCGAGGCAAAAACACATACGACCATGCCTGTGTATGCCTGTACACAAAGTTACGGTTTATATCAAGGAGTTTGCAGTCCAGTAATGCAGGCCAAAGATGTGTTCTTCCAATGAATACAGTATTTGCCGCAAGTGATGTGTGTGTGTAAGATATTGTGGGGAAACCGAGGACGGGCAAGAATCTCTCCGGAGGGGACCAGAGAAGGCCTTACGGAGGAAGGAAAAATGGGTTTTGAGGGGTGAGCAGGGGCCCGCCAGCAGATAGGGCTAAGAGTAGGCCGGGGGAAAGGTGTGGTCATTCCGTTACCGGGGAATGGCATGTGCAAAGGCACGGAGGCACAGAGCGGGCCCGATTGTACATGAACTGCTACATCAACGGGCTGTTTCATGCCCCCATCAAAACTGTAAGAGAGGCAGTGCGCGAGTTCCCTGGTCTTCTTTTCTGGGCCTTTCTTCCTCGTTCAAGGAGACCCTATCCCTACTTCTATCTTTGGTGTGCCTAACGTGCTGACAACTCTTCCTCGCCCCTGACAAGGTGTGTTCTTAGGAACCTATCTGAGATGTACCTCGGGACTCAACCAGGGGTCCCCGACCGGAAGGCAAGATTGGATTTAGAAGTGTGGGGGGCCCCACAGCATGGATGGGCTCCTACCTGCTTAGAGCACTTCCTGCAAGCTCCAGGGTGGGCTTGGGTGGGCCCCACACCTTTGCCCACCCACCCCAGCGGGAAGTCGCTGCCTGTTGAGACACCATAGGCTTGAGCCCAGAATGTGACTCGCAGTGGCCCCACAGGGACCGGCGAGACGCAGGCGCTTCTGAGCCCAGGCAGAGCAGGGCTCTTTCTGCCCACTGGTCACCTCGGCCAGCGGGTGTGCTGGCACAGGCCGGGAGACTGAGGACACTGTTGGGTCCGGCTCCCGTGAGTGGGCTTCGGGCCAAGGCTTTCTGTGCAGCCGGCCCTTGCCGCTGGTTACACTGTGACACGCAAAGCCCAGTGGGCATTCGGGAAAAAGGACGGGCAAGGCCTCTGGACCCTGAGCCAGGGCCAAGCCAGCTCCCCCTGCCTGTCCTCTGTGCCTCCCAGGACAGGGAACCCAGGGCAGGGGAGGCGTGGCTAGACAGCCTCTCCTAGGGGCATTCATACCGGCTTGACTTTGAAGCAGCAGAAATCTTTTGCAAAACAATCAGCAACCCGCAACCCCCAACCCCCGCTTTCAGTCCAACCCTTCACTTCCACTGAGAAAGCCGATGCCCATATAGGGCTGGGGGAGGTCACAGAGAGGCAGAGGTGGCAGGAATCCGGGTCAGCTGTCTCTTGGAGCGGCTTCAGGGGGGGCAAAGCGCTCCGCCCAGTGCTCTGTGCAGAAGAGAGGCAGGTTCCGTTTCTTGAGCCCAAGGGGGTCCGTGGTCCTGAAGGAGGGGGCTTCGGAGCTAGAGGAGGGCTGGGCACTGGCTGCATGGCCGTGGGGCTGCTGGGCAGTGGGCACAGGGGGCCACTGTCTGTGCCTCTCCCTACTGGCCACGGGGCCCCTTCCTTCCAGCCCCGCCTCCTTCGGCAGCGCTCCGCTCCTCCCCCATCTTCCCGGCCATTAGACGGGAAGCTGCTACATTAATGTCCCTTCTTCATTCTGAGCCGGCCGGTGCTATCACTGCCAGGTTTTTTCCCCCTCCTAATGATTTGTCCTGGCAGCAGAAATATTACAGCGATGATTTCATGTAGAATTTCATTTGCTGGTTTTTTTTTTTTAATCCCTTGAAGAAGGGGCTGAGCGATTAATGGGTCTTTGCGAGATCAAAGCTCTACGTGGCAAAGAGCGAATAATAATCGTAGCTAACATTGACTGGGGACTTCGCACGTTGCCCAGTACTGTCTCACCGTCACAGCACCTCCGGGAGGTAGGCACTGTCATCATTCCCATGATTGACGCACAGAGGGACTGTGCCGTGGCTAGTGGTCGCATAGCCCATGGTGGTGGCCCCAGGATTGGAAACAGAGGTGGCATGGCTGTTCACGGTCACCTGGCTGTGTCCCCTCATGAAGATGCGGCGAAAGCCGGGGATCAGAAGCCCAAGAAGCCCGACACAAGTAGCTCTGAGTGCCCAGCCCAACCCACGGACGTCAGGTCAAATCCTAATCACCGGGGAGCCTGAGGGTTTTGGGTTCTACCTGGCTCGCTGAGTGGGGACCGGGCACAATTATACCATCCTCCTGGGTGGTGTGGCATGTCTCACAGGCCCCCCAGAAGCCCAGACCCCCTCCCTCACCCTTCCTCTGCCCGAGTAGATCGCTTTGTGCCTCAGTGTCCTCATAGCCTTTCACAAACTATAAGATTGGCTACCATTTGGTAAGCACATGCCATGTGCCGGGAACTCTCCAGAAAAATCTGTTTATTCTTCACGGCAACCCAGAAACGTACGTCTTATGAATCCCTTTTAAACACGGGGCCTCTGAAGTTCAGAATCCACTGCCTCGGTAAAAGGCCCCCCAGCCAGCGGCTGCTGGTTCCAGCCAGACCTGCTTAGACGCCAGAGCTCACGAGATTTTCCGTCTTGAGCTCACTTTCTTGAAGAGAAATGTCTATGCATGCCACGTGCTTCTTGGGAATTGTCTCTTCTTGAAGGACCCTTGCAATGTCCTGGACCTCATCCCCATTTTACGCATAATGAAATAGGTTCAGAAAGGTTTTGTAGGTTGCTCAAGGTCACACAGCTCAGTGATGTTAGGTCTGGTTTTCAAACCTGGATCTGTCTACCGTCATGCCCCCCCCCCCCCCCCCCCCCCCCCCCCGCTTTCTGTGATGTCATATGTGCACAATGACGGTCACCTAAACGCAACCGTTTTCGACGGGAAGTCATCTGGCTCTTCGTTGTCTCCTGAAGAGCAGAGAAAAGGGAACGTTTTAGAGCCATTGTTGAGGGAAAGCAGGCAAGACACTTGGGATAACCTCTTGATTATGATAGTTCTAAGGCTCCAGAGCAAGAAGCAGTCTGTGTCTCCTGTCCCGGGTGTGACTGCAGGGAAGGGAGGGGCCCCTGAGAGCAAGGGGTCATTATGCAGGAGGAGCTCTCGCCTCTGTCAGTGCGAGAGGTTCCCCTCACTGTGCCCTCTCTTCCATGGGGCGGAAGGCAGGTCTCACGGAACATTCTAGGGCCTGGCATGTCGGGATCCTTTCAGCTCAGGGCGAGAGACGTGAGGCCAGACGACCCGGATTGGGGAGAAGGCTTGGCAATTTGTTGGGGTTTCCCCGAGGCCCGCTCACCCTTCTGAACCTAGATTTACACGGGAAGGAGCCCCCTCTTCATCTCTCCCTCCTACACCCATGTCTACACGGCGTGCGTGGGCCTCCGGGCCCTGCGGCGTGAGCCTTTTAAACTTGGGTCTCCCCCTTCCCTAAACTCTCCATTACACCGTCCTCCAATTCTCCAAGGGAATTGGCTGCCCTGTGTGCCCCTTCCCTATGTGCTCGCTCAGGCAGCCCTTACCAGGCCCCCGTTAGGCCGAGTTATTGCCCATTTTACAGATGACAAAACCGAGGTCTTGACACTTGCCCATTGATCCTAGACCCAGCTAGCCTGGCGGAGTTGAGATTCGCACTCCCGTGGGTTTGATTCCAACATCCGTATTTCTACAACTTGCCTTGGACTCGCTTGGACCAGCCGACGTCTCCGAGCCTCAGTTTTCCCAGATGTGAGACGGGAGCAATTTTATTAGCGAGCTTAGACCCACATTGTGAGAAAGAAGTGAGGGCTTTGGAAAATGCCACCCGGTGCTGTGTTTTTATGGTTATGATTACGAAGTGGGGTGCCTCGGGGTCCCATGAAACTGCTGTGCTTTGCAGCATGATAACTGATCCTATGATCTTATTGCAACCTCAGGAAAGCCCTTCTGGAGCAGGCACCTGCGACCTTTGCAGTGAGCGGGGCTGGCCGGCCCCCTCCCCACTCTGGCATCCAGCCATGAGCCTGGGATCCCCACAGCTGTCCATTACTTCTGTGCTTGGATTCCTTAGAGTCCCGTGAGGGTGTCCCGGGGAGGAGGAGATTCGGACGAACCACAAGACGTTCGAGGAGACCCTTCAAGACGATCTGGTGAAACTCCAACCCCATCACGATACACAAGTGGAAGCTGAGGTCCAGAGAGGGATAGGCGCTTGCTCAAGATCACACGGCTGGTTAGTGACGGGGGTGGGGCGCCCAGGCAGCTGTGAGGACTCTCCTGGTGGGGCTCCAGATCTGTCGATCGCATTCACTTCTCAGCCTCTGAAGCATGTCAGCTCCAGGCCCTGGCACAGGAGCTGGGAAAGACCCTGGAAGGTACCTGTGGGGGGGGGGGGGGGGGAGAAAGGGGACACAGCAAGGTCAGGAGGGCATGGGGAGGGAGGGAGGTCCAGGCACTGTCTTCTGAAAACCTCTGGATCGGGGAGCTGATGATGTAATCTGGAGGCTCCCCAAACTGGCCAAGGGCCCCAGGAAGCCCACCTGTGGCAAGTCGGGAGTCTGACTCTGGAATCTGTTTATAAATGAGCTCCTAGGTTCCGGAAGCGCTCCTCGGGGCTGAGCCCCTCCCTTTGACAGAGGAGCACCTCCGGGAGGAGCAGGTCCTGCCGTCCTCAGCGATGGGGTCGGTTCCGGCCCCTTCCCCTGCCTCCGCGCGTCTGGTTGACCAGCGTCCTCTGTGCTCCCTGCCACCGCGGACCCCATAACAAACACACACGGGGCCCAGGCCTGGAAGATCTATTAGTGGCACTCCTGTCACCGCCCGCAGAGCGGGAGGAGAGGCAGCCAAATGCTGTGCTAATTATTCTAGCTTCCAGCAGGGTCTCGGAGGTCCCAGCCGTGGTAAATCTTAACTTTCATGCTATGGTGCACCGGGATGCAATTTACTTCAAAGAGAGCATAAATCCCCACTGCGGCGTGTATCAGAGGAGTCTTACATAAAAGTGGCCCATGTGCTTCCCACCCTGGCTGCCTTCGCTGCCTCCACTCCCCTCCCTCTCTCCCTCCCTCCCACCTTTCCTCCCTCCCTCCCTCTCTCCTTGTAAGTTTGAAAAAGGCAGCCCGCGCTTGGCTACACATCTCGCACGCAAAAACATTTATACACACGTCTGCTCCCAGCCTTATAAATCACCAGGCTTGGCGACTTGGCAGTGGGAACACAGGCGAGCTCTATTTTTACCAGCACAGGCCGCAGACAGGCCCCGGGGCCCCTCCTTCCTTACGGTGACACGTACTGGAGCCAGCTTCTCCCCAAAGCAGCTTTTCCGCTCTGGACCCATTTCTCAGGCTTTGGGAGCTGGTCACGGACCCGGCCTGGTCCTTCCTTCCATGCCCGGCTCTCAGCAGCAACCCCCTCCGGGGTCTCTGGGGAATTCCTCCAGGAACAAAGCCTCCCCCTCCCCCCAGGAGGCCCCACCCCCGCATCCCTGTCCCCAAGCAGGCTCGTCCCAGAGGGGCAGGCGGGCATCGCTGACGTCATGATGAACTTCCACACAGGCTAGCACGGCTCATTAGGGTGTCAAGGGATCATGGGAATCGGGGAGGGGGCTGCCTACCCGTCTACCCCTTCCCCCCCTCCCCCAAAGCGAGGCCCCCTCCCCCCTCCCTCCCACGCAACTCCCTGGTGGCAGGGGTGGGGGTGTTGTCCAGTTGTGTTTCAAGCAATTACTTCCCCGTGAAAGACATCTGTTATCTCTGCTGACACACACACGGGACGGGCGGCCCGTGTGGTCGATGCTCGGGCCTTGTGAATCCTGGCATTGTGGTCCCGGCCCCGGCTGTGAGCCAGGGGGGTGGCAGGGGGTACGGTGAGACAGAGGCCGGTCTGTCTCCTGTCCCCTGACCCCTCCCCTGGGGCCTCCTCCCCCAGACCTCACCGGAGGCAGCCGCGTCAGTTCCAATGCTCCTAATGTCGTCGCGGACCCTAATGTCGTCGCGGACCCATTAGTGATTCCTTGAGGCTGTCATTCTCGTGGCTTCTCTCCCCTTGCAGCTGCTGCCTGGTAGCTGGGCCAGGCCGCAGGCTGCTGAGACGGGGATCCCGGCAGCCCCGGGGCGGAGGTGGGGGCGCTTTGCGGGCGGCTGCGGGTGAGCACGACCCTCCTTCTCGGCGGGCCCATAGCTGCCCAGAAGCCCAGGGCACCTGGCGGAGCGGGCTGGACGGCCCTCTGCCCCATCGGTCACACATTGGTGACCCTGGGCCTGTCACAGGCCCTCTGGGCCTTGGTTCCCTCAGACCCAGAAAGGACAGGGCCTCACGGGGGCTGGATTCCCTTGGCCAGAGGCTCCCTGCCAGCCCGAACTTGGGATCCCTCTCCCGTTAGCCCTGTCAACGCTGTTTAAACGTCGGGCCCCGGGCAAGCTACCAGGTGCTTCCTGGGCCGGGAGTGGAAAACAAGCACCTCGGACCTGTGTCTGGCCAAGAACTCGGGCCACATCTCAGCTATGCTACGGCTTTCTATTTCAATATCTCCTTGCTCAGGACAGAAGCCGTGGGAAGGAGTCATCGCCTCACCCAACCTGCATTTAGGCTTTGCGGGTGGGAACAGAAGACAGAAGTGAAATGGCTATTGCCTCCCACTAAGCAGGGTCCCCCAACGCCTGGCCCATGGAGAAGCCTGCTTCCTCCAGGCTGGCCTCCAGCCTCACTCTCCCCCCCCCCACTCTGCACAATGGCCTCCATATTATCTGCACCCAGAATGGGGCTGTCATGTGGCCCATCCTTTTCCATCGACTTTGGAAGATAAATATCAGGGAGAGTGTCTGGGAGATCTTCACGGACCCTCAGAAATGAGAGAAAAGAATCAGGCACTGAAGAAAGACAAACCGCCGTCAGGCGCCTCCCCTCCCCTCCCCACCCCTCCCCTCTCCCACCCATCCCCATCCCAAGCAAGGCTCTAAGGTGGCTGATCCAGACGGAAAAAGGCTGCCCTGGTGTCCCAGCGGCACTGAACCCCTGGCTGAAGGTGGAGGTGGGGGCCGTCGGGAAGTCAGCCCCGGGCGGGGGGGGGGGGGGGGGGG
>CM053612.1:73623472-73639588 GCA_028646535.1 Procyon lotor
AGCCTCGCTTGGCGCTCCACGCCGCTATGTGGGAGGGCTGAGTGCTGGCTGCCGTCAGGAGGAAACCCAGGCCCCGAAGAGAGGCTGCGCGCGGATGGGACGATCCGCAGTCCGGGCTGAGTCATTTTAGCCCGAGCGAAAGAGCTTCGGGATGATTCTAGCCCCAGCTCCCGGGTCACCCCTTGGCCCTTCAGGTCTCCCCAGATGAGACCCTAGACAATGGTGGAGTAGAGTGAAGCCACCCCAGCTCTGCCCCATCTGGATTTCTGACCCACTGAATCCAGGAGCATATTAAAATGTGTGTTGTTTATACCACGAGGGTTGGGTGGTTTGTTAAATGGAAAGAGAGAACGGGAACAGCCTTCTCGGCCCGGGGTCCTGCCTGACGTCCAGCCTAATGCATGAAGACATGGACACGTGTTTTCCATAAAGGAAGCAGGAAGTTTTCTAGAAGCCCGAGAATGGCACTGGGTCAAAGGATCCGCTGTGTGGACGGCACGCTTAGCCCCCGGCCTGCAGAATTACGCCCGGTTCTGGAGGCAGGTCTGGCGGGGTCAGCCTCCGGGTTCGCCTCTGTGTTTGAGTGAGACCCAGGAGTCCGTGACTTCCTTGGGGCAGTTCAAGTTTCATTTCACTTCCTGTGTGGCCCCGGAGCTTTCTGGCTGTCGTTGGGAGAAAGGAAGCTCTCCTGACCCTCTTCTTCTCCCCGGGTTTGTAACTTCGGCCTAGGGAGGATGATTCTCGGGCAGAAGGGGAAATGAGAGCGTGTGAACACACGAAGAGTGAGAGCAAGCACACATCTTTTTGTGGCTTATCTATCAAAGGACAGAGGACGAATTCCCACTGGGGCACCAGAAATGTCACCTGGCCCTGTGATGTACAGGCCCTAGCAGCCACTCTCCAATTTCACGAAGGGGTGGCAGTGGTGGCCCTTGGCTGCCTGTAACCGGAATCAGCCTGTGGGGCTCTGCTTCCTCCAATTTGCAAGGAAATCAGACCTACTTTCTCCACCCTTTGCAATCCTCAAAAGAGTGACGATGCATTCAATATTGAAGTGCATCGTGAGCATTTAAACAGTTGCTGGATTGAGGGGCGCCTGGGTGGCTCAAGTGGGTTAAGCGTCTGCCTTCAGCTCACGTCGTGATCCCAGGGTCCCGGGATCGTGCCCCGCATCGGGCCCCCTGCTCAGCAGGAGGCCGGTTTCTCCCTCTCCCACTCCCCCTGCTTGTGTTCCTGCTCTCGCTGTCTCTCTCTGTGTGTAACAAATAAATAAAGTCTTAAAAAAAATAAATAGTTGCTGGGTTGTATCATCACCAACAGGATAGTCTGGCTCAATTTTACATATAAAACTCAGTTGGTGTCAAATTCCGATTTGCTACCTGGTCCCTGACCATGGCACGCCTTGTGTTTGATCCCCGAAGTGCTCGGGAACCTGGAATGATGAATCGTTTGCCACAGAGCAAAAGATCCCAACCCTGACTCGAAAACACAAATCCTCTTAAGCTTGTTTCAGCTCGCTGTCCATCATAACTTGGCAGTTCTCATCTTCGAAGGGGCACCTCTTGGCTAAGTGGTAAACGTGACCATGAGCGAGAACCCCAGAAGCAACTAAAGTTTGATTAGTTGGGGTCAAGATTTAGAAATGAGACTCCGGAGGGAAGGAGAGGGACAATTCAACTTCCCGGAAGGACGGCAAGGTCTTAGGGAGGAGGAGAAGCCTAAGTAAACAAGTTTCCGTCTCAGTCTGGTGGGGGTGGGGGGTGGGGGGGTGTGGTTTGGGCTTGTAAATAACCGATGTCCTTCTGGTACCCGTCCACCTGTGTTCCAGCTGTCTGGGACTATCTGCTGGAGCAAGTGACATCACGGTGACCAGAAACCACCTCCCCTTTGTCTGGAGCAGTTATGATGTCATTCTCTCTGGCAGAGAAACAGGATGTTGGCAGCTGGGACTCCTCTGGGTCCTCCTGAAGTGATAATTGCCTTAGATTTTGTTATAAAGTGCAGCTGCTAATTATCTTGTTAAATCACAGCCATATACTTTTTGGATTTTTTTTTTTTTCCTTTGCAATCCATTTAAACAGTCTGGGAGATTAAATAGAGCCGCATACCCTAAACAAAAACAAAAACACAACCCAGACGCACACACAAAAATCCCTGCTTCTTTCAGACACCGTAAAAATAATTTAAAAAAAAAAAAAAGGAAAAGGGCGCAGATAGTACATAATTAGATTGCTTCCATTAAAAAGTCATCATTTCAACATCCTCATATAAATATCTGCATCCCATTGCGTATTTTAAGCTATTGCATAATAAGCCCCCAAGTGAAAAACAGCAAAACTCATTTCCTGACCACAAAAGGAGAAAGGAGTCACTATGTGCTCGGAGTTCCAAGGAGAACTGGATTGCATTCCTCCCACACAGGCTGGAGGGAGATGGAGTTCAGTGCTCCAGGGGAGAGAATTATGACAACACTTAACCGCTGTGACCCACGCCGCTCTGTGCTGCTTTGCGCCCCTCCACGCCATTGGCCATTAGGTGCGCACAGCTCCCACTGAGGTCAGAGGAAGGAAGAGGAGGCCCTGGCCCCCTCTGTTTGCAAACCCTGCCCTGGGTTCCAGCATCAACAGGTGAAGGAACATCAGGCGCGGCCTGAACATCTCTGTCATTTCTCTTGATTGGCCATTTCAGGCTTCTGATCTCTGTGGTTCTTCTAGAAGTTTGACAAGCGGGGCCAGAGGAAGAAGCCAGGTGTGGGCACCATCTTCATACGTATCCAAGCCAAAGGCGCCTACTGCCATCTTCCTTCTCCTTTGCCCTTGTGAGGGATGCCCGGCTTGTCCCCTACTCTTTGGTGCTGCAAAGTAGCTATGATGGACAGCCTCAGTCATGCCGTGTGATGGGCCATACAAGAGTTTCTCTGGGGTGAAGACCCGGGCGATTTCTAGGTCATTCATAAGGTTTGCAAAGATTTCACTCCTCTAAGCATCACCAGATACTCCTCCAGAATGGCAGTGTCACCTTGCAGTCCCACCAGCAGTGCACAAGGGTCCCCATTTCCCCACATCTTCTACAGCACTGGGTTTTATTCAACTTTGTAATTTTTGCCAATGTCTTAGATGTGAAAGGATGCTGTTGGACTTTGCATTTCTTTAATAACTCATGGGGGTTGATTATCTCTTTGTCTTCATTTGGGATTCCCTATCAATGAATTGCTTACCTATGTTATTGGGCCTTTCGCCGTCTCCCCACCCCAACTGCTTTTCTCTGTTTTATTTTTTAAAATAATCCTCTAAGAGTTTCTTATCTGTTTTGGTAATAGCAAACAGACAAAGAGCTTAAAGAAGACCACACATGAAGGTGACTTATGACAATCTGTAACTTGGTCATTGTTTATGTTTTCCCCTTAAAAGTCTGGTTCAGTTCTTACTTTTCACACTTAAAAAAAAATTCAAGCAGAATGAACAACAAAAAAAGTGACTTTCGGTTCCTTGTCTACTTTTGTCAGAGATGGGAGGAGCAGGAAAAGAAGTTGAAGAATGGAAAGCTAGATTAAAAGGACAGAAAGAAAAAGCAGAAAAGTCTAGAAGAGGAATCCAGAAAGGGAAAGAGATGATGATTAGGGAAGGGGCCAGACAGGGACAGCAAGAAGGAGGAGTAGAAATGAAAAGGAGGGGGAAGTGGGGGAAGAGAGAGGGAAAAATGTAGAAAACGACAAAATAAAAGAGATGCACAAAGACGGGCATCCAGAGAGAGAAAACTTTGGGTGGGTTTTGAGCCTGTTCTAAACCCCCCTGCCGTGCCAACTTATCTCACCATCTCCTTGGCCTTGGACTCCCTCTAGATCTTCTCTCTAACGTGCTCTGGTGGGATGAATTCAGAGGAGCCCATTTCTCGCCCAGGAGCTGTTGCAGGCTGGATCTGACCCGGTCGACACAATGTTCAGGGCTCGGATGCCACTGTTTCCGCTTCCTTCTGTCTCCTGTCTAGTGCTTTCCCAGTTCTGGCCTGTGTGTTAGTCTCCAACGGCTGTCGGAAAGGATCTTGCTCCCTAACCAGACTGCGAACTTCCCGCAGGCAGAGTCTACCCCTTGGCTGGCCGCCCTCCCTCTCCCCAGGGCTTGCTCCGCAGCCCACCATCCACGTCCATGAACACTTGCAGAGCGGATGAGCCAAGGCGTCCTGCCATCAGTCTTCTCAGTGCACGTCACACTGTGCGGACCTGCCAGCAACCAATCTCTCAGCTTCTTCCGGATGTTTCTCCTGCAAGGGCTTCCTTCGCAGAGCACCAACCTTACAGCTAACATTGCAGGGCCCCATTGTCTCGCCCTACCCATATCGAGTCTGTGGAATGCCAATGGGAAGGCGACTGGTGCAGAGTCCGTGTTTCATGTGGACGTGTTTCAAACCTAACAAATGATCCGGCCGAGGGAGAGTGTGGTCCCCGCGAGCAGGCGTGGCGTGTTTGGAAGGCATTCCACATTCCAGCAGAGCATTTGTTCTGAACTATGTCACGGGTACCTCTGCCAAGGGAAATAAGGCAATTTTATGCTTTTGATAAGATGTGCACAGGATGCCTGCCGGGAGGGTCTCAAGGCTTGGTGGAACCTTGGCCAAGGATGGAAGCTCTGGAAAAGCACAGGACATTTCCCTGGTGTTTGTTGAGTGGCATGGGCAGGGAGTGCTTGTGTTTCTCCCAAAGTGTGGGATCACACATCACGGTTGCACATTCTAGAAACTGGGTGGTGGTGGGGGGAAGATAGGGAACTCCGTAGAGATCACAGCAGTGGCCCTTGACACTTCCTAAATCAAGTTGCTTTCTCACGTGAGTCCAACAATGTATCACAAACATCAGGCTGGCCTTTTTAATGAGCACTGCATGGTAGCCGAGACATTTAGTGGTAGGCAACACCTCTTCTGGCAAGTCCTAATAGGATGCCTTTTCCGGCTACTTTTTTTTTTTTTTTTAAGATTTTATTTATTTGACAGAGAGAGAGAGACACAGTGAGAGAGGGAACACAAGCAGGGGGAGTGAGAGAAGGAGAAGCAGGCTTCCTGCTAAGTGGGGAGCCCGATGCGGGGCTCGATCCCAGGACCCCCAGATCATGACCTGAGCCAAAAGGAGATGCTTAACTGATTGAGCCACTCAGGTGCCCCAGATCAAGAGAGTTTAATAGTTCAGTTCTTTTCCCCTTTGCTTCCCCCACCCCCATTCTGGATTTCTTTTTTTTTCCAGCAAAGAGTTGAAATGACGCTCAACTACAGGGACAGAATTTTTGTCTCAGGAGGGGCATGAAGGATACTATACACCAACTCTCTCTCGTGAGAGGGCAGTGGAGCTTCTTAGGAAACGTCTAGAGGAGCTCCAGAAACGCTTCATCCTGAATCTGCCAACATTCAGTGTTCGAATCATTGACAAAAATGGTATCCATGACCTGGACAACATTTCCTTCCCTAAACAGGGCTCCTAACCGTATGCCGTCCCTCCTACTTGCCAGGGAACTTTTTTTGTTGGGATCCTTCATCTTTTTCTACTCTTTTTTTTTTTTTTTTAAAGATTTTATTTATTTATTTGAGAGAGAGAAAGTGAGAGGATGAGAGGAGGGAAGGTCAGAGAGAGAAGCAGACTCCCCGCGGAGCTGGGAGCCCGATGTGGGACTCGATCCCGGGACTCCAGGATCATGACCTGGGCCGAAGGCAGCTGCTTAACCAACTGAGCCACCCAGGCGCCCCTTTTTCTACTCTTTTGACCTGCATCCTTGACAGATGGTTAATTCAGAATAAAGCTGAATCTGGATAAATTAAAAAAAAAAAAAAAAAAGCAGGGTACAACCGGGAGTCAAAACACCATCCATCTGCCAATCACTAAGTGTCAACAGGGTCTTGTCTTGTTCCCAATACCGCGGGGTAGGGGTTGGTGTCATCTAAGATGTGCCTTCTGTGCTCTGAGATCTGATAGTCTAGGAGGGAAGGCCTTCGCCTCAGAGAGCCATGTAGAACAGAAGGCAAGGCAGAATCCTATAGTATCTGCTTCAGAACATCTAGACTTGTGGCTGTGGGAGCTGACTTGGGCACAGAGGGGTAAGGAAGGCCTCCTGCAGGAGCTGTGAAGTGTGCAGGTGGGGTTTGCTGGAAGGGTTGAAATGGGTTGGGGGAAAGTAGAGCTATTATCTGACGGAGAAGCATCGCCATAGGGAGCAACCGAATGCATTTTCAAAGTCTGCCCAGCTACCCGTGTCCATATCACTTGACCGCCAAGTCCTGCCTGCCCCCTCCCCCAAACCTACTATGGTAGATTGTTTGCAAACACGGCTGCGACAAATCCTTCCACCTCCCAGGTCCCTGTGCAAAGTGACTTTGCTTCTCCTTCCGTCAAGACATAGAGTTTGGGGCTCCTGGGTGGCTCAGTGGGCTAAAGCCTCTGCCTTCGGCTCAGGTTCCTGGGATCGAGCCCCACACTGGGCTCTCTGCTCGGAGGGGAGCCTGCTTCCCCCCCTCTCTCTGCCTACTTGTGATCTCTCTCTCTGTATCAAATAAATAAATAAATAAAGTCTTAAAAAAAAAAAAAAGACATAGAGTTCATTTCCCCTTGTGATTTGCTTTGACCAAAGAAGTTGGTGAAAGTGACTGACCCTGGGTGACATCTGACACTAGAGCAGGCAGCTTCAACTTTGCCCCTCTTTGGGCCCACTGAGACCACCACGATGTGAAGAAGCCCAGTCTGGCCAACTGGAGGGTGAGAGGCCACGTGGAGAGGAACTGGGGTCTTCCAGCCAACAGCCGGCACCAAGTACAAGACATGTGAATGAGGTCACTTTGGACCCTTCCATCCAAGTGGCCCCATCATGGGGCAGCAGTGGCATGAATGAGCCCCTGTGAGACCAGCAGATGAACCGTGGGAGATACTAAATTGTTGTTTCAAGCTGCAAAGTTCTGGTTGCTTTGTTACACAGCAGATCTAACTAAATCAGAACCTTTGGGAGTGTCTAGCATCCATTCCCTCTTTGTCCTGAAATAACATGCTGATTTCATTCAAAGAACAGTCCTTCTTCTACTCTAAGTGGTCTCTGTGGGGCTGACAGTCATTGTGTCCCTAGGCTGCCATCCTCTTAACCAGTAACCTGGAACATTCTATTCTAGAGTGACTGTAATAGATTCAGGGATGCCCCGATGGAGTAAACTGGGCCAACGGGCAGCTTCCCTGAGATTTGTTACGTGAATGCTAGAGGAGACTTTCTTGTCCACCAGGATCTCAAGCTATAAAGATCGCCAAATTCCCAAGCCAACAAGTCCAACTTGCCACTACACACAAATCCAGGACTGAAAGATGGAGAGAGAGGGACAGAACCCTGACAACATCATTTGAGCCTTTGGATACAGTCAAACTGGAACTTGGTGAAATCCCAGACTTCCTAGTTAGGAGGCAAAAGGGAATTTGAGTTGGGTTTTGGTTTCTCATCTAATAAATATGGTAGTCACATTCACTTCCCGGGGGAGTTATTAGTGCTTGTGTAACTTACATTATTCTTCTTTCTTGGCCTTGCCCGTGACGCTCATGGCAGATCGCATTCTGGCTCCCAATTCGTTACTCTGTCCTGTTAATAGGATTATACAACCACACCAACGGGACTTGGCAGGCCCTCCCGTTAGAGTAGGCCGAGTTTACCGCCCTGTGACATTTATGGTGCTTTGCTGTGACTTGTTTTGGCCAATGGGAACTAGCAGAAGTGATGTGAACAGAGGCTTAAATATGCTCGTGTGGTTTGCACTGGCTTCTTGCTCTCTTGTTGGCTCTTGGGAGAACATGGCTGGTAGCTGCTGGTCTCAAAAGGCAGAGTTAGGTGGAGCAGTGCTGAAACCAACCTGCCTCCGGGAGCCAAGTTCAGCTGAGGAAAAATGAATTATTATTACTGGAAGCTAGCCAGATTTGGGGATTGTTTGTTATGCAGCAGTATTGGGGGAGACCTGACTGATACAAGGTACGAGCCAGGGGAGCCAACTGCATTAAACAGATTTCTTGCTTCCCTCCCCGCTTTCCTCGGACCTCTGTTTTCCCATAATACTTGGTACGAGTGTCTCTTCTGGAACTCATCCTGGTGTATGGGGTCAGATGTATCTCTGTCCAGGTCTCCAGACAGCCCGAGAGACCCCCAAGGGCCTGGCACAGGGCCCAGCACCTGGGCTTGATCGACGATTGACTGACAAGCAAAATGTGTGTCTCAGTTGCTCCTTTCGCTTGTTGATGAGGTGGGGGTTGGGGTCCCCACCCTGCAACATCTTTATTAACTTCCACATAAAGGCCAACCTTGAAGCAAAACAGCAGTGAGCTCTGATACTCGATTTAGAACATAAATTGTGATGCCGTGTTTTACCCTCTTGGGCATGTTAGTTAACCTTTTTCGAATATCAGTTTCCTTACCTGTAAGTTAGCTGTACCTCCCAGGAGTGTAGTGAGGAGTAAAGAACAATCAACAATAACAAAGAATAATAGCAATAACGAACACCCACAGCTCTTACTACGCGCCAGGCGCCTTATGCACATTATCTCTTTTCACGAAGGCAACCATCCTATGAGGTCGGAATCTTGTTCTAGTTTATCAAGGAGGGAACGGGGTGCACAGAGAGGCTGAGTAACCCGTCCAAAGTTACGCAGCTGTTAAGTAATGGTGTTGGGATCTGGAGACCCAGGCAGTCGGGGTCCCGTCTTTCTTCGCAAACTCCGAATGTACAAGTACCTCGTGGGGCAGTAACAGATTTCTCAGAAACAAGATCCACGCGCCGGCCACTAAAGGCTATTTTCAAATATCCCAATGTAATATCACAAAGGTTTAATCAAGTCATATCTGTGTGATGAAAAACATGGGCTTGAAAAATGGTGCCTGTGATGTATCCGGCTGTCGTAATGATGGAGCTGAATCTCCCGCACAGCCGATCCGATTGTCTCTAGAAATCATCACTCATGAAGGCACCAGGAGAAAAATGAATCGACCCCAGAGGCCACATGGAGAGGCAGCTCCCGGGTGAGGCACTCTAGGACAGAGCAGAACTGGGCCCCAGGCAGCCGGGGAAGCCAAAGAGAATTATATTTAACATGAAACATAAACACCGTCTCAAAGGCGGACGGTGCGGAAAAATATAAATTTGATCATTGTCTGGTGAGTCAGAAATCCAGTGGCCTTCGGATCCACAGCCACACACTTTGAACTCTGCAGCACCGCAGACGATGAAACAGAGTTCTTCATTAAAGAATGCTTTGTAAGAGCGGGGAAACGGTCACGGTCCTGTATCTGGGCTGGGGCGGCCAGTGAACAGAGGGCAGTCACGTGGGAGCAGAGAGCCGCGGGGGTTCGTGTCTGTGAACGTGGCCGCGTGACGCGCTCTGGGCCTTCGAAACACAGCCGCCAACCAATCACGAGTCACCCTGCGCTGGGAGGCTGCCTGTCGGGCCGAGCCTCAGACGATCAAGCCTGATCGTCTTGGCAAGGCTCTGGCCACTCAGATTCCCCCTTCTTCCCGGGTCTTCAGAATTCTCCAGAAGCAGCATAGGTTTATGGGGGATTGGGTAGGAAGCAAAGGCGGCCCTCCTCCAGCCAGCCATTCATTGGGTCCTTGGCTCAAATGCCTAGGGGCAGCTGGTCCCCAGCTGCTCAGCTCAGCCTAGAGAGAAGCTTCTGGAAGGTGCAGCCTGCTGGATCACCGCCTCTGGGGTTTACTTGGTCTGTGTCGGGGGGTTTGGTGAAGGATGTGGCTTGGTCTCCATCTCTCCTGGGGGCTGCCGCACACGCGGGTCGGAAAGAGTCACCTCCGCAGTCTGGGGAGAGGGAGGCAGGGAGTCGGGCCGCCTGGCCCTTCTCAGCCTCATCCAGAGAGCTCAAGACCGGCGAGGGAGCTCACGTTGCACCGTTAAACCCGTCAGTCAGCGGACATTAATTGAACATATGCCATGAATTAGTTACCATAACGTGCAATGTCAGTGTTCCTCACATAGATTTTAGCCTTTTTTTTTTTTTAACCCCCCCCCTCGCCTGTCCCCACGCCCTCAGTGTGCTTTCTCCAGCCAGCCCTGGGGGCTCGTTTGCCGGAGTCAGGCTGCCTGCCCATCGCCCCTGCTCCCCCAGACCCAAAACCTACCTTAACCAAAGCCTGGCAACGAGGGAGCATGCAGGCCCGGCTCCTTCGCCCTCCGGACGCTCTGAGGGATACCTCATGCTCCAGAGACCCCTGCAGGAGCCGGCTGACCCGCCCTTGGCCGGGAGCCTTGCCGGAAGTCACATCGTGCCGGGCATCTCCCTTCCCTGTCTTGCATTCCCTGCTCCCTCTCTGTCTGACCTCCCTGGGAACGCGGGTCCTTATTCAGTCCCTTGCTCATGGCCCCTCGTCTCAGAAAGTGTTTCTGGGGGACCTTGGTCTAAACCACTCTCCCTTCTGGACAAGAAAGAGGGGGCAAGGTCCCCGCCTCCGTGATGGCCTCGTGCCTGGGCACATTCTCCGTCCAGACAGCGGACGCCAAAGTGGGCGTGATGGCGAGGTGGCCCACCGCCGTGTGACAAGAAGTGTTCGGTGCTCCTGGTGGAAGTTGCCTTCGATTCCCTCTTTAATACGTTCTATTTCTGCGCCCGCTTCCTCACGAAGATCATGCCAGGCTGTGGCGGAAAAGAAATCGCAACCGTGGGAACCCGGCTCTGGAATGAGCGTGCGATATGTTCCCACCGACAGGCGACCGAAGCCAAAAAGTTTGAACAGCAGCGGTGGCCGGCCTGGTGGGGGACTCAGCGAGCGTGGTGATTAAGGCACCTTCAAGGTCCTCTCCGTTTCAAAGGGGCCCCGCCTCTCCGGCTTTCCCCACCAGCTTTGTCTTTTTGCCCCTTCATCATTTCTGCGGCTTTTCTTTGGGCCTTCTCCAAGTTCCACAGACCTGGCCTTAATTGTAAGGCCCGATATTCCTATAATTGCAGGGTAAGTATTTTTGTGCGGATCACAAGCCTGACCTCCTTTGTTATTTAGTTTGAGCTGGATTCTCCGTGGACAGAGGGAGAGGCATGAAATGAGTAAATATTTAATTCAGGAGAAGCCTGCGGCTTGAAAATGTTTTCCCATTTGCTCAGGCCTGGCCCACAGATGGAGGCTGCTCTCGGTGCAGCTCTGGGGTGAGCCCTGCGAGCAAGGCCCGGCTTTGCCCCAGAACTGGGCGCTCCTCCCGGCAGCGCCGCAGAGAGGCCTCGGAGTGCGTGGGCCTGTGGGAGGCCAGGAAATGACCGCACAGCAAATCGGAATCAATGACTAGACATCCGCGGGCCACATGAACCATGCTGCTATCAGTAGTTCCCGAAAATTCCATTTGCCGGGGGAGTCCTGGGCCAGGGAGGAGGAGGCGGCCTCGGGATGGGGCGGGGCTGGGGTTGAGGACTGAGGCAGGAGAAGGGGGCAGAGATGCTGTTTTCTAAAATCATGTGGTTCACCTGGCCCTCAGTTGTAAGACACTCCTGCCAATGGACACCTTAGCATTTAGGCTCCAGAAAATAGAAATGAACAGAGATAGAGAAACCCATATATAACCAAAGGTATGAATGAATACTGTTGCAATTTACAGACTGCCTGAGCACAGTAAGTTCCCGGATGTCAGAGAACTTGTTTTAAATGACTTCTGTTAGTTTCCAGACAGGGAAGGAAGCTTGGAAATATTATTAAATGATAGCAATGATGATAAAGATATTTGAGTGCTTACAATATATGAAGTGATTTAAAGAATTTTATGTGAAGTCCTTATTCAATAGGATTATCTCCAAGCAAAAACGCCTGTATTCTCTATAGGTTTATACTTGCACAAATTCAAAGAAGTGAAGATTTATCTTTCTGTCCTCCATCTATCTCTCCATCCATCTATCCATCCATCCATGCATTTGACCAGCCTTCCATCCATCCATCCATTTATCCATGTAAAATGGGCCAGACTCCGAGCAAACCACAGAAGATGCACGAAAGAGTAAGACGTTCTTGCACTCAAAGTGTTCAGGATCTAGTGGAACAACTTTGAGTTATACCTTCAATTCAAACCCAAGTAAATTGTGGCTGCATACAGGAATTACGTGCTTAAACTTAACCCAGGGCTGCAGGAAAGATCTCAGAGGAGAGACAACTGCAGGCAAGGAGCCCCACCCATGTTGCCTGATTTCCTCTCCCCGAATTTCTGCCTTTTCCCCAGCGACGTTTATATGTGTTTCCATAATGGTGCCCAGACCCCAAGAATTCACCATTCCTCTTTTTCTCCAGCCCTACTCCAGACACAGATCTTTCTCTTTCCCCACTGGCCAAGTGGGCAGACCGCCACAAAGGCTAAGGAAGTAAAAGAAATAGCCTAAAATAGAAATGTTTCAAAAGGCATAAAACTATCTGCTTCTGAAGTAAGAATTCCAGATCTCAAGAATTCTAGTAAGATTCTCTGAGCTTCTCAACACACAGCATTTCTTTATTCTGAGGTCATATCACTCCAGGTGATTTCCGCATGGTCGCTGCCTACAGGTGAGCTGTGTGCCTTCCTCTCTTCCAGCTCCTGGTTTGCTTGTCCTCACAGTCTCCTCACTTAGTCACATGCATCAGTGAGCTCTTGCTGTGTAAGAAACAGGCATATAATCTCAGTGACACGATCATAAGCTTTTATTTCTTTAAATAAAAATTATTTTATTTCTCTTCTGTCTGTGAGTTGGCTGGGGTCACTCTGTTCATCTAGACTAGATCAGCTGGGCTGAAAAAGCTACAAATTGGGTCCAGATTTACTCTACATGTTTCTTGGACCTTGGAAGATCAGGGAGCACATTCTTACACTGGCAAGAGCAGAGGCAAGAAAGCAAGCAGAAACAAGTGTGGCATCCGAAGGTCTAAGCTCAGAAGGACACAGCGCTATTTCCAGCTAGAATCCTTTGACCAAAGCAAGCCGAGTTCAAGTTAGAGGAAGTAGAATGAACTGCGAATTTACAAGACAAAGGCTGTGGATTCAGGGGAAGGGGAGGAACAGGTTCCAATAATCTAGTTGACCACAAGGGGAAATCGAAAACTTCCAAAGTGTCCCCAGAAACTAATAAAGCACTCTGTGTTAACTAACTTGAATTTAAATAAAAAAAGAAAGAAATTTTCCAAAGTGAATATATAGTATAGATTTTTCTAATCCTCACAAGAACTCCAAGGACAGGTGATTTAGTGTGTCCTGTTTTACTTTATTATGATTATTTTTTTATTGTTCCATTTTATAGAGGTATAATGGGCATACAAGACTGTGAGATATTTCAAGGGTACGGTATGATGATTTGATAGAAACATTGTGAAAGGGTTCTCCCCATCGAGTTAATTAACGAGTATGTCCAACTTTAAAGGAAACCACTGAGGTGGAAAGTAACTAAGTCACTTGGCCAAAGTCCCCCAGCCCATCTGCATGGCTGTGCGGCTCTTTCCTCCACCTAGCATCATGATCCAGGGGTAAGATCCTTATCCATGAAGCCTCATTCCGGAACATTCCGGAATGTTTTCCCATTTCAGATGGCTTCACCCCCATGGGCATTTCCAATTTTCAGCCTGGGAGCAGACTGGCTTCTGATCTCACTTGCACACTTGAGCTGATTAACATCCGCTGAACCCAAAGCGAGCTTGGCCATCCAGGGCTCGGTTGTTTTGCTTTATTCTCTGCTGTAGAATTTCGTGTAGCTCCCCCAAGAGGAATGGTTTGCAAAGCTCCAACATTATTATCCATAATGTATAAAGCCCTCAAACATATATTGATTGACATTAATACAACATGTAGTAAAATGGAGGGTCATTCTCTCACATGGGTAGGAATGTTCTGGGTATAAATTACCTTTATAACTATCAGGCGGCAAATGCCCGTTAACATTACAGTGGCCTTTCATCAGCCTGCAGGCTATGTAGCTTGGAGTCTTCATTTCTATTTGCGGCCCTTTTGTCTTATCTACACGTTTTGTATAAAACATTGCCTTTAAAGTTGATTTTTACTTGTTTATTAGTGAGGGGAAAACAGCTTTTAGCACTGGCTTCAGATTGTTCATGAAGGATTGTATTATTATATAGAAGTAGTGACCCTTCCTTTGAAAATACTGGTCTCTATACTATACATGCGTGTATTTTAAGTGGTGAAATGCCTGTACAAGATCCTTAATTTAATCATATCCGTAAAGTCCTTTCTGCCAGATGAGGTAACATTCACAGGTTTGTGGACGACACCTGGGACATTTGGGGGAGGAGGCAGTAGCTGTAGTGTAGCCTACGGCAGACATTAGCAAATGTGATGCAGTTTGAAACTTGAGACCAGGATGTGAGTGTGAGTGATCTTGCTGGTGAGGCCACATGGAAGAAAACAGAGACTTCCCAGCCAACAGCCTGGCAACTGCCAGACTCATGAGTGGCGCCATCTTGGACCATCCCAGCCTCAACTAAGCTACCAGATGACTGCACCTGCGTAAACGACCACAGGCAAGACCAGTGGAATCACCCAGATGCGCCCAGCCCAAGTTCTTGATCCACAGAGTTGTGATGAATTAAGTGGTGGTTGTTTTAAGCCACAAACTTTTTGAATGGTTTGTTAAACAGCAATAGATAACTATGACATTTAACCCCCAAATCTCTGCTGGCTGTCTAAATCTCCTCTTAGCATAATCAAGCACATAAAATATTCCGTCAGTTCTATCTTCTAAGAGACAGCACTTTTGGAATCTTCTGTCTTCCTCTAGCCTGGACTGTTTTTTTCCCATACTCTTGTTTTACAACTGCCTTCCTGAATTTCTCTTTCCCATCACCCCGGGGTCCTTTCTTTTCTCCTCTACAGTAGATTTCCTATTTCCTAGATCCCATGTCTTTTTCTTGGTTTACTCCTTTGTTCGGTGGAGCACATCCTCCATTAGCTTCCTGAGAAAGGGTGCACAGAACACACGTTTTTAAGGATCTTCATGGTTGCGAATGTCTTTGTACTTTCCTCATGTTTACTTTTCATATTTTTTTTCTGAGTATAGGATCTGAGTAGGAAATCATTTACTCTTACCATTTGGAAGGCATTTCTCTATCATCTTTTAGCTTCCAGTTGCTGTTGAGAACTCCTGTATAATTCTGATTCCTCAATTTTTAAGGTAATCCAAGTTTTTTTCTCTTTGGAAGCCTTTAGGGTCTTCTCTTTGTTCTAAGTTCTAAAGGTTAACAATGGTGTGAATGCCTTTGTTAATGCCTACACAAATGGCTTTGTGTAGATTCATTTCCATTGGGTTGGACACTTAGGAGCCCCTTTCAATCTAGAAATTTATATTTCTCAGTTCTAAGAAATTTTCCTGAATTATTTTCTTCGAAGATATCATCCCCTTCATTTTCCTTCTTCCTCTTTTTCTGGGAAGGCTATTATGCAGATGCCGGACCCCCTGGGCGAGTCCTTTAGCTTTCTTATGGCTTCTCTCCTAATTTCCATCTCTTTGTCTTTTTTGCGCTGCCTTTGGGAAACTTTTCTCATTCATCTTCCAACAGACCTACTGACTTTTTAATTTCTTCTATAGGATTTTTAATGCTCAAGAGCTTTTTTGTTTTGTTTTTAGGTTTTCCAAATATTCCTATTTAATACCATCCTGGTTTTGCTTCAGGGATACAAAATTATATGGCAGCTAGAGTGCAGACTGAACCAGATTGCTTGGATTTAGATCCAACCTACTCATTGTATAAACGTAGGCAACTTCTTTCATCTCTTTGGGCCTCATTTTTAAAATGGGAATAATAATTGTACCTATGTTACAGGGCTATTGCAAGGATTAAATGAGTTCATTAATGTGAAGAGGTTAGAATAGTATCTGTATACAGCAAACATTCAATAAATTTTAGCTGTTATCACCATATTATTTCTCTGACAATATTTGCAATGCTTTTTTTTCTAACTCTCCCCCCCCCCCCACCCCCACAACACATCGTGTTTTTTTTCTGCCAAGGTTTTTACTGATTGGCTCTTTCAAGTTAGAAACCTCCCGCTAGTGTCTTCTGATCCTTGGCTACTGGTTTATGGATCATCACGTGGTGTCAGGCAGAGTTGGCATTAGCTTTGTTCATCGAAGCTACTTGTAGAAAGTGGCAAAGTTTGAGTTG
>CM053612.1:73640088-73683726 GCA_028646535.1 Procyon lotor
GGGGGGGGGGGGGGGCGGCGGAGGAAGAGGAGGAAGATGGGCGGCTGGCTGTGGCAGCGTGGGAGGAAGTACCGCTCGAGATGCTCCAGGGGTGGTTAGCACGCGGGCGGGCACATTTGTGAGTTTACCACTTATGTGACGGGTTTGACCACAGCTTGGGCAGGAAGAATTTTCCAAGACAGTCTTCAATGTTTCTGGCTACTGGTTTATGTTTAAGAGTAGGTCTCAGACCTTTCTTCTTGAGCTGGCCACAATCCTCAGAGTAAGACACTCCAGCTTCCTAACCTAGGTGGGTAGATGAGTCTGCCTGCCATCATTCTGAAAGCTACTGAGGAAGAGAATGGTTATCCCTGATATTCAGAACATTGACTTGACTTAACCCCTTTTCCAGATGGTATCAGACCTTCAGCTCAACTCTACCTGGTAACCCTTGCCGAGAGGTCTTCATTTTTATGCTCCCATCCCATGGGAACACCAGGACCCTGGTCTGTAGAAAGTTGAGGGGGGACCCTGGAGTGGTCCTATAAACAGACTTTCCAACCTACTTTGCATTCTTACCTTTACTTCTAGAACCATCTACTATCACCCATTTCTGGATATTTGGGCAAATTTATGGTGCCCTTGAGTTTCTAAGCTCTCCCTCACCCCAGTGTCTGCTTGGTATTTACTTTCTCGAGTCTGCTAAGTTACTTACTATGCATTCACCTGCTTCTAAAATGTGTTGCCTTGACACCTCTCCTATTTTCTCTGCCTCTGCGGGTTTGTCTTTTAAAAATTCATTTTCTGATGTTTAGTGATGCTTCAAAGGAAGAAGGCAAACGTGCGTGTTCAGTCCACCCTCTTTCAACAGAAGTCTCCACTGAACCTAGAGCTTAGATTTTAGATGCAAACGTCTGTAAGGAATTCTGCCGCGAATGCCTTTGGTCAGTTTGGTCCTTTGTGTAGCTGTTTTACCTCCATTAGATAGTAAACCCAGTTCATTCTCTAATATAGTCATTGCTATCCCGAAGTAGTGCATTGCTGATGATCTCCAACATACTCATGCAGAAGTTAATGGAAGGAAGAAAGGAATGAAAGATAGAAGGAAGGCAGGAAGGCTGTAGGTTCCCAAAGTGGAAAAATTATGCCAGATAAATAGGAGAAACGGTGATCACTTGATGAATTAGTTGGGCCTCGAGCAGTGCCCTGATGCCTCACTTCTCACAACTCCGAGTGGCTAGCACATTAGGAGAGTCAGCTGTCCCACCAAATCCCACTTTCACCTCCTCGATTTCTGATGGTTTGCTGGGAAGTGAATTTCTCCAAAGCCTAGCTTCCTATGGCTATATTAATGTGAAATGTAATAATACATAACTGTAAACTAGTTTATGTGATTCCCAAATGAACGAGTAGGGGGAAGGTAATTTATTATCAATTTGCATCAAATTTCAGTTAATGTAAAAAATGCAAAGCTTATTTTAATATACTTATTTCTGGGAAAGGCTTTCCATTAAATAGAGTGTCAGGTGGGGGTAACGACTTGCCTGGGGAAGACTCTTTATGGTTTTGATGTCCAGGCTCCCAGGGAGAAACCACAGGCTTTCGGAAGGCTTTTCGGTCAGGCCCCAGGTTCAATGTGCAGTAGAGAGTTGAGTGTTTCCACTTCCCCGCTGGCTGGGGAAAATATCATGATGGACGAGGAAAACAGGTGCAGTGACCTCTTCTTGGATGACGTGAGGACCAGGACAAAGACTGACGGAAGGGGTCAGGCTTGGAGGCAAGCAGAATGTGTAGCCTCGATCTACAGCGGAAGTCAGCAAACTGTGGCCTGATGGCCAAGTCCTGTTTCACCACCTGTTTTTATCAATTAAGGGTTATCGGAACCTGGCCACAGCCATTCCTTTACTGACTATCCATGATTGTTGTTTTGCTAAGATGGCGGAGTGAGGCAGTTGGAACAAAAGCCACATGGCCTGCAAAGCCCCAAACAATGACTATCTGGCTCTTTACAGATAAAAGTTTGCAGACCTCTGGTCCACAGAATGGCTCTGCGAGTTCGGCTGTGAGTGACAGTGTTCTCCAAACTGATTGATGTGTACAATAAGACACCCCAAACCTTGGTGGCTCAAAATATTAATGATCATTTATTTATCTCAGAAATCTGTAATCAAGCCGAGCTTGGTGGGGAAGGCTCATCTCTGTTCCATGTGGCAACAGCTGGCACTGCTCAGCTCGGGAATGGTTGGGCCGCTTTCAAGATGGCTCCCTCAAATGGTTGGAAGTTGGTGCTGGGTGACAGAGGGGCATAGTCAGGCTGGGGACCCGGGCCCTCATTTCCCGTCCACGTGGGCCTCTCTACAGGCTGCTCAGTCTGGCTTCTAAGGGCAGACATCCCAGGAGACAGGAAGGAGACTATGGCCTGTTTCTTAAAATCTAGGCCTAGAAATGGGCGCAGACTTCCACCATATCCTATGGATCAAGTAGTCACAGAGCCCAGATTCAAGAGGAGGAGACACAGACCCGCCTCTTGATGGAGGGGATGTCAAAAAATGGGGGTGGAGGGCATGTTTAAAACTGCCATGTAGAATCGCTATCTAACGGTGGCCAAGGTAATGCAGACTTTTATTTAATCCTCCGTGCCAGGAAGTCTGAAGCTGGATGTTTACAAGGTTGGTCAAGCTGTCCAATAATTTTATCAGGGGCTACACTTCTTCATTTTTCTGCTCTGCAATCTTTAGCATGTTTCTTTCAACACTTAAATCTGTCACCTCATGGTCACAAGATGGCAGTTACAGCACCAAGCTTTATGTCCCCACATAATAGTGTCCTGAGCAGGACGGAACAGAGTGAGTAGAAAAGAAACCTCCCTGAAACACTTTCTCTTATATCAGGAAGCGTCCAGCAGAGTTCCAATTAGGCCTTCTTTTTCGGAATTGGGTCATGGGATCATTTCTTCCCCAATCACTAGCCAAGAGGATTGGGATTCCCATGTATGGAGTAGGATGAATGTCCTCTAAGGCTGGGGCAGAGAGCCACCTTTCCTGTTCCCTTGATGCCTGCCAGCCAACATGAGCTTCTGTTGGCAGGGACTCAGGGAAGGGAGGCTGTTGGGCAGACAACCAATAGTGTCCGCCATGTTGGGTACCATTCTGTTAATGGAGGTCTTGGAGCTGTGGGGCACCAGGGCTGAGGCCAGGGCTCCAGGAAATGTTCTGGCGCTGGAGCCTGGAAGCGGGGGTGGGGGGTGGTGGGGGGGTGGGGGCGGCTTTGCTGATGTGGTTGACTTTCCACTCTGGGTCCAGCCTTCAACCAGAGACCATCTAGGTGAAAGCCACTCAGGTTGTGAGTTTCCATTCTCACGGCGAAACTCCTTCATTAACGCAGCCCCCGTGAGGGTTTTGAAGCCCAAGTATCTTAGCTAGTTGAGACATCTCGTGAGGCTCTCAAAGCCAAGCAATTTAGGACAGGTTTCCTTTATCCTGGTCCACAGAGAGGTGCCGGAATCTCCTGGAGATGCTTGTTAAAAACACAGATTCCTGTGGGGACCTGGCTGGCTCAGTTGGTAGAGCATGTGACTCTTGATCTCGGGGTCGTGAGTTCGAGCCCCGTATGGGGCATGGAGCTTACTTAAACACAAAACAAAAACAAAAACCACACAAAACCGCAGACTCCCAGCCCAGCCCCCATGCCCAGAGATTCTGATGTAAGCGCCTGGGATGAAGCAGCTGAGGGCAGAGATGGGGCAGCCTCGGGCTTCTTTAGCGAGAGCTCGCAAGTAATTCTGAGGCCCAGCTAGGTTTGGGAACCACTGGTTTATGATTCTAGATGTGATTAGAGCCATCTGAAGATGATAAGAAACAGCTGGGGAAGAGTTTTCAGTTAACGCAGAAAATACCTGCAAGGACACTGTTAATTCCTGAGGTGTTTGGTTCCCCGGGGGATGCGGGGGCTAGGAACCTTCTTAGACTCTGACATTTTGGGGGAGACCCACACTGTTCTCTGTCTCCCAAGAAGTGGGGACTCTCTGGGGTGTTTTCTGGAACCTCTCAGGGGGGTGCTTGTGAGGTTCCCCTGTCCCCACAGCACTCATGGGGTACCCGAGCAGCCTAGCAGTGTGGGAGCCCCCGCCCCCCGGGCCTGGGTGTGTCAGCATTGCGTTGCCGCAGGAACAGCCTACAGTAAATGTAGAGATTTAAAACAACACAATGTTGTTCTCTTACAATTCTGAAGGTTAGAAGTCTGAAATGGGTCTCACTGGGCCAACATCAAGGTGTTGGCAGGGCTCTATTCCCTTCTGGGGGCCTGGGAAGAATCCATTTCCTTGCTTATTCCACTTTCTAGAAGTTTCCCACATTCCTTGGCTCATGGCCCTGTTTCTCCATCTCCAAAGCCAGCAACGGCAGGCTCCTGACCTCCCCACCTGCCTCCCTCTTCTCCTTTTAAGGACTCTTGTGGGGGCGCCTGGGTGGCTCAGTGGGTTAAAGCCTCTGCCTTCGGCTCAGGCCATGATCTCAGGGTCCTGGGATCGAGCCCCGCATCGGGCTCTCTGCTCAGCAGGGAGTCTGCTTCCCCCTCTCTCTCTGCCTGCCTCTCTGCCTACTTGTGATTTCTCTGTCAAATTAAATAAATAAATAAATAAATAAATAAATAAATAAAATCTTTAAAAAAAAAAAGGACTCTTGTGATTACATGGAGCCCACCATGTGATCCAGAATAATCTCCCCATCTCAAGGTGCTTTACTTAATCCCACCTGCTGTATGAGGTGACATATTCACAGGTTCTGGGGGTCAGGATGGGGACATCTTGGGGCCATTATTCCGTCTGCCACCCCTGGCAATACGGCACTGTGACCAGTCATAAAAGAAGTGACTTGAACTTTTATGAGTTCAAGAGCCATTCTTGGGGCGCCTGGGTGACGCAATGCGTTAAAGCCTCTGCCTTTGGCTCAGGTCATGATCCCAGGTTCCTGGGATCGAGCCCTGCATCGGGCTCTCTGGTCGGCAGGGAGCCTGCTAACCCCTCTCTCTCTGCCTGCTTATCATGTCTCTCCTCTCTGTCAAATAAATAAATAAAATCTTTAAAAAAAATGAAAAAAGAGCCATTCTCTCAGGCAAATTGGCCTTCCTCCCTTGGGAGACAACACTTTTCCGGGAACGTTCTGCTCAAAGCACTGTTGCTTTGGGAGTCACGCCAGTTCCAGGGAGGGTTTCTCCTTCAAGGCAATTCCCCTTTCCTGTGGTTGAGCAAAAGCACCCGAGCACATGGTGTGAGAGCAGGGACTTCCCTGATGGAAGGTCATTTACTAAATGTCTCTTTCTTTCTCAAACCCGGAGACAGCCCTTTGAGCATGGGGCATTTGTTGCTGCTGTCGCTTTTGAGTAATCCACAAGATTTTAAAACATTGCCCTGGTGGTCTGTGGAATTTTCTTCTCTGTGAGGTTCTACCCTATCACAGCATATCGCTTTTCCCTTTTTCAATTTTGTGATTTCTGTTTCTTTTGTTGGAGTCGTCTACTGCCTCTGTGTTCCTTGAGGCATCCCAGAGGGAGCCGGCAGTACCCGAGCAGCCCAATCCTAGGGCCCAGTGCCCTGTGCGTTGGGTGGGTTAAAGGGGTAATGTACGCAGAGCTCTTAGCACACCCTAATTCTCAATACGCATGAGCTAATTTTGTGGGATCCCTTTCCCACCCCTGGGCCAACTGGGTATCCAGCCTCTTTTGTTTACAGAAAGGCTTAAAAAAAGAAAAAAAAAATCTCTATTCTGAAATCCCATCAGGAAACACAGGGCGATGAGAATGGCAAATAGAGTTTAGTTTATCAAAAACCCGGATGTTCTCCAATTTTCAAAGAATTTTTGAAGTAGAAAGAATGTCAGGGCTCAGCTTTGTCTCCAATAAGCTTGAGTATCCCCAGAAAAGGCCCTTTGAACGATGTCAGTGGCAGAAACATCAGGCTGGGCAGGAAATCATCTTTTAGAACCAGGCTCGAGTCTAATGGACAGATAATCATTGAGGAAAAGGGCAATCAGTGAAATCAAACCATGAGGTCTCAACACCACCTTCCCTTGTCTCCTTATTTCCTGGCCCCTGATGTTAGCCAAAGGGACTGAGGGACAACAGCGAGGACAGACTTTCAGCCCACAGCCCAGGCAAGCTGCCATATGACAGATCATGGAAGATGGAAAGGGGGGACGATGGTGGCCAGTGGACCCAAATCAAAACCAGATATGCGTGGCTTCTATCACACATTCTGAATTTTCCTAGTTCCTTGGCACTTGGTCTTAGCTGCTTATCTGGCCCAAAGCAAAGGTGAACTTTTCCAGGAGACTTTGACTCCACGCGGTCCCTTAAAATGGATAATACAGATCCTACAGAAAATCCAGCCCTAGAGAGTGCCTTTTGATATTTGGGCTATAAAAATTCCATCATTCGTTGCTTCGTTCATTCGGAGATGACTTATTGCACATTTAGTATGTGCTTCAGAAACTGACCCCGGAACAAGGGTTTGAACGTAAGTAATTTATTTGGGGGGGGGGTGTGATTCAAGGAAGTTTCGGTAGGGGAGTGGGCAAGTGACGCAGAGAAGAGAAAAGGCAGGTGGGCCTTGAAGAACGGATTATCAAACCTATTACCATTGTGGGCGACTGGGATTTAATATCACTGGGGATCTTTTGAGGCCAATGTCAAACACAAGTCTCAGTTTTCCCATCCAGGGAGGGGCGAGAGTATGCCAACTCCCTTCAGGAATCCTCCGAAGGCTGCTGGGCAAGGCCGCAATTCCCTAGCTCTTCCAGCCCGCCAAGGGAGCAGCCAAGTGGGCTCGGGGGGCCAGAGGAAACATTAGGGCAGAGCTGCAATGCAGCTCCTTGGAAGTGGAGAGATCTGCCCCGAAGTGGTCAGGACCAGGGGCACGGGGTAGGGGGGCATGGGCTCCATCTGCTAGAGCGAGCCTCAGTCTTTGGTGTTGGGAGCGTGCAGGGAGAGGACACAGCCCTGCGGTCAAGGAGCTCAGGGTTTGCAGAAGACGAAGGTGTGGTTTATGGATTGAATGCGGTATGACGATTGCCTGGGCAGGATCAAGCCCGGGATGCTACGGGGACAGGGCGTGAGGGAGGGGGTATAGAAGAGGGGCGGGGGCAAAGCTTCCTGGAGGGGATGAGGCTGATTCAAGGCTCGCCGAATGAGGAGAAAGCGTATGGGAGAGAGAGTCAAGAAACAAATATTCCAGGTACGCGGACTTGCGTGCGCAAATGGATGAAGGTACAAGAGGGCGTTTTGACAAATGTCCTTTATATTTTGTTTCTCGTAGCATGCATTCTCTTTTACTAAGAGGAGCCTTTCTTCAGCTCTACAACGCCATCCGCCGTGCCCATTATTGGATACCTAATGCACTCAACAAATTCTATTATTTTATGCTGGATGTATGGGGCTATCCGTTAATATCTGACAGTTATTACCCAGAAACTAAATGAACCTTGGAGTGAATATTTTCTTTTCCTTAAGAAAATAAAATCAAGTAAAGAGAAAAGGTGAAATGTCAGAAAAAAGAACAAAAATTATTTTAGACCGTGAATCTTCACAGATGCATGGCATGCTTTAAAAACAAAAAACAAGACAAAACATGAAAAGATGTGAATTTGAGATGGGGCTAGGAGGCATTCCCAGGACCAGCGTGGATGTCTTCCAGATGCCTTCCAATGGCTTATCAAAGGCTCCAGCTGCGGGCCCGACTCATTTGTCAAAGGCCTGACATCTGATGACGTCATAGCCCCAGCAGCTCTCCAGGGCCTGGCTTAGAGAAGGTATACTGGGAGGGTGAGGTCACACCCCGGCCGACCCACAGAATTCATTTTCGTCACCACGCTCCTTTTCTATGTGTTGGGTGGCTCGATGGCATTACTGTGGTTGATGGCCGCTGGGGGGGGGGGGTAGTGGGGGATGGGTTCGTAACTCCCTCAAACACCAGATTTTAAAATATGCAAAACACACACACACACACACACACACACACACACACACACACACACAACCAGGCTAAAATTGTGAACCGGCCTTGGGCAAAATGATGAAGCAGGTAAAGTCTGTCCTCAGTCGGCACGTCTCCGTTTCTGGCATTTCTTTGCTGCTTTAAGGAGGTTCTATGGGGCCTGATGGCTGAAGTGAAATGGTTGACCAGATATTTTTTCCTATGGGACTAGGGAATTGCTGTTACCCCAACACAGATGGATTTACATTTTAAAAGAGAACCGTGTTGTGGGAGCAGTGCCTAACACAAAAGAATGCCTCCATAATGGGGGAAATTTAGGCACAGTGGGAGCTGGATTTGCTGGCTCTTTTCAAATCACACCAGATAGATGACTATCTTGCTTGCCAATTGTGACTTGGCTGCCACAGATGAGGCCAGATATTAATCTGGGGTGTTAGTCTCAGAGGGTGGGGAGGAGCTATATAAGGGGACAGGGACCTCTGGGGTTCTGATAATCTCCCGATCTGGGTGCCGATTACATGGGCGTGTGCAGGGCGAAAATTCATCCAATAGAAGAACGAATCGCAAGGGAAAAGTTTACTTAAAAAAAAAGTTAGCTTCGAAGGCTGAGAGAGGAAGTCTTGGTTCTGGGAGTCTCTAGCACGCTCGTATCTTGTTGCCGGCTTTGATCGCCATACCGGCCCTCTGACCTGGGTCCACTAACGGCATCCGTTCTGTGGCTGTGGACACCGAGTCCCAGAGAGGTCTGACCCCTTGCCCAAGACCACACAGCCACTCAGCAGCAGAGCAGGGATTCCAACCCAAGTCTTCTAGCTGGAGAGACCATTTGCTCTTTCAAATGAGTAATGCATGGGAGCAGAGAGCCCCTTCCCTGCCGCCGACACCTTAGATGGCGGTGGGAAAACCCTGGTTTGGTCCGGTGTCCCAGCGGCCTCCTGGTTTGTCTGAGAAGAGATGACTGTCAGGACGGGAAGGCCTGGACAGGTGGCAGCTGGGGCTGGGGAGCTACGATGGCAAGGTGTAGGTTGGGACATTCCAAGGGGTGACCGTTCTCAGGACTTGGAGAGGAACTGGTTGTGTGTGAGCCGGGCCCCAGAGTGGCTGTGCGCTCCATGGAATGGTGGACCGCCCCAGGGTGTGAGGCGCTGTGGACACAACTGGGGCATGCCAAGCGTCTGGTGGTCTTGACCTGAAATGGAAGGAGTCCTGGGAACCCTGAAGCTTCAGGAACCAAAGAGGTGGAGGGATGTTTCTGGTCTTCCTGGACCTACAGCTGTGAAGCAAGGAAAGGAGACAAGGAAGGTGTATCCTTTACAGAGATGGTCGTAAGTGCAGCTGTCATTCCCGCCTGGTCTTCCACCATACGACCTGCCACTCACCCATCATATTTGTCTCCATTCCTTTGACTCTGGAGAGACCCCGTGACACCTTTCTTTGATCAATTCAACATGTTGGAAGTGGATTTGTGTCCGTTCCGGGGGTAGCCCTTCATTGACCTGGTGGCTTCCTGTTGCCATCTCTTGAGACACTTGCTCTGGGGACACTCCTCTCAGAGCCCAGCCACCATGTTATGGGAAGCCCAAGCCACGTGGAGATGCTCCAGATGACAGCCCCAGCTGAGTTGCTGGCCGACAGCCGCCATCGACCACCAGCCATGGGTGTGCGCCATCTTGGACTTCTAGCTCGGTCCATGCCAGAGAGGACTGCGGTTGCAACCACGTGAGAGACCCCCGTGGGAACCTTCTAGCGGAGTCTAGCCAGCTCCTAGAACCCAAGGGACAATAATAAGTGTTGTTTTAAGTCACCAAGTCTTAGGGCTGTCCGTTACACAAGAACAGAACTGAAAAAGAAAAAGACATGAGTCCCAAAGGACTGGAGCCCTGGAGGCCTGCCAGGGTCAACCTGCGATGTCAGAAGGAGAACATTTAAGGAGTCTTTGAGTGGAGTACAACTTAGATTCATAAGAATGCCGGCAAGGCCAGGAGCCTGCAAACAAGATGCAGGCGTGGCTCTGTCATTCACCAGCCCCTTTGGCAAGTCCCCACCTGGCTAGGGCTCAGTTTCCTCATCCATAAAATGGAGGTGATTCATTCCCCAAACACAGAATATTGTGTCTGGATCTCCGTTGGGATCCAAAGATCCCAAACACAAAGATCAACGTACCATAGCCCTTGAGATCCCGAGCTCATTCAAGGATGAAATCAGGCACTGTGAGAACGTTTGCATATAAATGCCTGTAAGTGCATGTTAATTACATGCAAATCCCTTCGAGTGGTACCTAGCACATCCTAAGCGCCCGATTTATGTCTGCTGCCACTATTATGGAATTTCTGGAATTTTACTTAATTCTCTGAACAGCATCTGTGCCCAGATTGCAGCTTCAAAAAGCTAACCGGGTACAACTACTTTGGAAAACTGTCTGGCAGTAAACAATCCCGTGCCTACCCATGACCCAGCATTTTCACTTCTGGGCGCCCACCCTAAAGGAATGGGTCCTCCTACCCACCCAAAATCATGCACAGGGATGTTCACAGCAATAGCCCGCAGCTGGAGACAGTCCAAGTGTCCATCAACGAACCGATACATAAATTGTGGTAAGTTCATTGGATGGAATACCACCCAGTAGTCCCAAAGGGTGAACCTCTGTCTTGGGCAACAGTCTAGATGGATCTGGTCGGGGACGAGTAGAAGGAGCTGTGCACAAAGGAGCACCTGCTTCAGGAGTCCTTCATAAAAAAAAGGCAGCAAAACTAATCGGTGGGGATGGAGGCGAGAAGAGTTGGGAAATGTTGACACAGCGAGGGCATGGGGGAACCTGCCGGGGTGCTGGAAATATTCTCTATCTTGACCGGGGGGCTGATTATGCAAGCATATACGCATGTTAAAATAATCAAGATGTGCAGGTCAGGTGGGTACTATTCACTGTATGTAAGTTGTATCTCAATAAAAATGTAAATACAAAAGGGGGAAATCTCACTGTGGGCCTGGCCCCTATAGGAGAGCTTGACACCAAAGCAGATAAGGGGTGGAGTGTTTAGGTGGGGAGTCTTTGGAAAACAATGTCTTCTCTTCCCTGGGGAGGTAGCAGGCCCCTTGAGCCAAGTGACTTTGGAGGCCAGGGGGTTGGGGGAGGGAACTCTCCCCCTGGGGCCGTCCTGCTCTGTTTGTGGTATCCCAAGGCTGTGCTAGGGCCAGTGTGGGGTTCCCCTTGAATTCCCAAGTTCCCCAAAGCCTGGTCCCTTCCTTCCATAAGCAGTGCCTCGGCCTCCAAGTCTGAGAAGCCACATCTGAAAGGCATTCATGAAGCCTCCAGTTAACCTGAAGCGTCAGGTGATTTCAGGAGCCCACAACGGCGGCCACCCCACAGAGTGGAGACTCAGGGTTGACCAGCGGAGACGAGAGCGCTCGTTGAGTGTGGGCCCGGGGCCAGCGTGCTGGAAATCCCACTCCTACACTTGATCTTAGCCAAAAGGCCGAGAAGCGATGGAAATCCCACTCCTGATAGCCGGGGGACGGGTCTTCGGGAAGCGGCGGGCTCCTTAAGCGGGGGTGGGGGGCCTTGGATCAGGTGTTGGCAGCAGGGCTGGCTTTTCAGGAGGGTAGAGGGCTGGTTCCCCAAAGTCCCCAGTTCCTGACCTCCACTACCCGCTGCCCAAAGCCCAGCTGGTCTCTGTCACTCCCAGCACACTCGGGCTTGGCGGGGGGGGTTCACTGAGCCAGCGACACGTGATTTCCCCCCCTTCCCACGCCCCGTCGGGGACCGAGGCGCCCCTCCGTGCAGACCATCCGAGCCCGCAGCAGCCCGAGCGGTCGAGCGCGGCGGCTTCAGTATAATTAATTTAGAAACCAGGGCGGATTTTATCACCAACTCTGCGGGAGCAGGTCTCCCCGCCGCCCGCGGGCTCTGCCGGGAGAGCACCCCGGCCACGGGCCCCGGGGGCATCCCCATCCCCCCACCCCGGGCCCCAGCACCGGCCCTAGTCTCTGGATCGCCCGGACCACCAGGGTCCCCCGCGGCGCGGCGAGGCGAGGCGAGGCGAGGCGAGGCGCCCAGGAAGCCGCCCGTCGCCGCCCTCCCGCCCGCGCCTTCCGTGCCGGCGCGGCTCCGGGGGACGCGGGGGCGGCCCGGGGGCAGCCGGAGGCCCGGGCGCGGCCGCGGGGTAATTGGCGCGCGCCGGGGGCCGCGTTGGGGCGGGGGAGGGGGACGTCCCGCGGGGCGCCGGTCCCCGCCACGGCCGGGTCACGGAAGCCCCCTCCCCGCGCCGCGCCCTGCCCGCGGCTCCGCCCGCTCATTAGCGGAGGCCGGGCCGGCCGGTTCGCCTCCTCGGGCCGCCAATTACCCGCCCTGCTGGCTCGGAGCGCGCCGCCGGGCCAGACAAAGGCGCGGGCGGCGGGCGGGAGGGCGGGGGAGGAGGGAGGGAGGAAGGAGGAGAGAGGGAGGAGGGCGGGGGAGAGGGGAGGGAGCCCCGGGCGCCCGCGCCTGCAGAGCGGCGGCGGCGGCGGCCAGAACCGGGCGCTGGGCCGCGCCGCGCTCCGGCTGCCGACGCGCCCTTCGAGCCTGGCCTGGCGCCCGAGTCCCGCGCCGCTCGCCCCCCGCGACCCGGCCGGGGCATCGGGTCCCGGGTGGGCCCGGGCGTTAGCCGCCCTCGTCCCGCAGCGCTGTGCTTTTGCAAAGTGCGGGAGCTGGGGTGCCGCGTGCCTCCCTCTCCGTGGTTGCCTAAATCTCGCTGTCGGGTGGTGCCCAGCGCCGAGCGCCCACCGCGGCCGTCCCCACCCTCGCCGTCACCGCCCCCGGTCCCCCAGGCCCACAGGGTCCCGAGCCGTCCCCAGGCTGTTCCGAGCAGGGAACCTGCAAACCTGGGGGGGAGGGTGCCGTTAGAGTCAGCGTCGCGCCTAGGTGGCCGCGCTTCTGGTCATCTCCTTTGATGATCAGGCGATTTTTTTTTTTTTTTTTTTTAATATTTGAAACCACGAGGCTCTCGGAGACGAAATGATTTATTCACAAAGCCACAGATTAGTGGCAGCGGGCTAGGGCACAGTTCATGGTCTTTCAACATTTTAAATATCCTGACTTTTGCAAAGAAAAAAAAAAACCCACGGAAATCCTGCACTTTGGTATTTTCGGATTCAAAAGCCCACTGACGGAGTCCTTTCCACCAGCCTCTTTCCACGGGAGAGAAGGCAGAGGGTCCTCGGACCTCCCGACCAGTCGCAAGATTCTGAGGGTTGGTTTCTTCAGTTTGCATCTGGAAAACCAGAGGTTAAAAAAATTGATTATCCGAATCTCTGATCACTATGCCAAATAGGAGATTTGAATTTCCAGAATCGCTGCTCAAGAGGAGCCGGGTTTGGGGGGGCTGAGTCCACCCTGCCCTGGGCAGGGGCTGGGAGCCTTTCTGGGGTGATGCAGGAAGCTTCCTGTTACCCCTCCCTGCTGTCTGTCCACGGGGCCATGAGGGTCTTTAAAATGCCTCTTTACCCGCAGCCCGCTCTTGGCTGGGGCAGGGACCGTCTGGGGAGGGGTCAGGGAGCTTGCGCCTCAGAGCACGCCTTTGGGATGAGATGTAGGCTGCCTCAAATGAAGACAAATGTCCCTCAATAAAGCGCCATTCCCAAGGGCCTTCCTTGCTGTCTGCTGTTAGCCTGGTGGCTTAAGGCTCCTGACGTCAAGGTCTTCCTCCCAGCCCCCCCCCTGCCACTTAGCTTTTCAGGGAGAATAGCCAGTGGGGGCCTTGGCCTCCTCCTTCTGCTGACAAACGCTGGCCTCACAGACCAGGCGCTATGCCAGAGAGAGAGAGAGAGCGAGAGCGAGAGAGAGAGAGAGAGAGAGAGAGAGAGAGCGCGCGAGAGCAAGCTTAACCCCGGGGAAGCAAATCACTGTGTCCCTTGTCCCTGCAGGGGTGGGGGAGCACCTCTGCGCTCCAGTCCTACAGGCCATGGTGTTTCTGCGGTGGTGGGGGCAGCCGGGGGTCTAGTTCAGGAAGGGACCCTTTCATGTGGGTTCATTCCGGGGAGGGGGGCGCCTGGGAGAAGCTGTCTCACAAAGCAGTCCTCTGTCCCTGCCTTCCCTTCCCGGAGGTCCTATGGGAGAGGTCCTCCCCATAAGCCCGAGGCCTCACCAGTTGTTAAAACACGGAAATCCCTCTGTACTCCTCGGTGAACAGCCCTGACACCCCAAGTTCACAGGGATGCCCCTCAGGGATGCCCCCCCAATCCAGCAATGGAAAGTTTAACAGCAGGTGCCACGGAGGGGGGGGCGGAGGGGGGGAGGTTCAGGACCTGCCCCAGGCTGCTTCTCTTCTGATTGGTCAGTGGGGAAGACAGGCTGTCCCCAGACTGGCTTGGACCAAAAGTATTTAGGTGGCCAGTTGGTGACCTGTTGGTGAACTTGAGAGACTTCACCCTTAAATATCCCTTCTGTGGAGGTTCCAAATATCTCTCTCATGAGTTCATTGTTTTGCATTCAGCTTTGGCCTCCCCTCTGGTCCCCGTTTGCAAATGTTCTTTATATCTTTGTCTTTGCAAAAATCTTGTGCCCTGGGCACGGGGCAACCAGGGAGGAATGGGAGCCAAGATGGTTCTTGTGTCCTCCCCAAATATTCAAACTCCGGAAGGAAAGGGGAGCGACTTTCAGCTCATCGCTGTTTAGGTTTCTGGAAATGGAGAGTACGAAGCTGGCCTCACCCGCCTCCCCTTCGAGCTGGGCAGAGCCCCAAGGTCAGTTCCAGCCCTGAGAGCACCCATTTTAGAAGCCAGCTCAAAATGTCCCCCCGCCCCCCACCCGCCTTGGTTCTTAGAGGACATGGGCCAGCTGATGGGTAACAGGGTTCAGCTCCTAGAGGCTGCCCCGGATCCTTTGTAGGTTTGAGCTCCAAAACCCCTGCTCCCTAGCTGTGTGCCCTTGGGCCAATCACTGGACTTTAAGAGCCTCAGGTTTCTCATCTGTATCATGAAGATGCATGAAATGAAAGTATCAACCTCATAATGTTGTTGTGAGAATTAAATGAGCTTATATATATATATATATATATATATATATGTAATAAGGTAATTGCTCATTTCGTTTTGGTTGTTCCTTTTTGTTTTCCTCCTTCCCTCCCTCCTTTCCTCCCTCTCGCCTTCCTTCTTTCCTTCTGTCCTTCCTCCCTTCCTCACTCCTTTTCTCTCCCTCCTCCCTCCCTCACTCCCTCCCGAGGGAGCCTGGGAGCCCCAGAACTGTGATGCTCTGCCATACAGGGAGGCCAGGGGACGCGTGCGCATGGAGCAAGCCGGCATTTGACCGGTGCACTGCCTGGCCTGGCCACGGTGAGACCAGATGACAGAGGGCTTTTTGAACCTCATCAAGCTGCGATTGGCGCCAGCAACAAAGGACGGGTTTCTGTTTATCCCAGAGGCCCTGCAGCACGGCCTCCAGCCTGCAGGAGCGCTGTATCTTCATGCCCACCCCCCCACCCCCGCTTCACTCCCCTACTAATGCCACCTTGGCCACCATCTTGGCTGCAGTGGTGGCCCCAGGTCACCATGTGCAGAGGCTTCATTGGTTGTCCCCTTAAACCTCGCGTTCCTGCTTCTTGGGAACCTGGGGAAAAGAAGAGGAGTCATCCCAAGGGGGAGAGGGAAGAGGGGTAAGGACTTAACACAACGTTCTGAGGGCCTCCCTTGGAACATTCCAGGTGAGAGAGGCTGATTCTGAGCACGCTGCCCCGAATGCCTCTGCCCAGTTCTTCTATACCGGCATTTTACGGATCTCAACAGAGTAAAGAGAATTATCCTTCTGAGGGGGCTTGTAGGAAAATTCTCGGTGGACGACACGCCTGCCTCAGATCAGGCCTTACTTACCGGAAACTCTACTCATTGGCAAGGTCCTTGGGAAGTTGGGTTCATTTGGAAATTGGAGATTTGGAAATTGGGTTGATTTGTTTGGAGCCCCCAACAAAACAAAACGAAGCAAAACGATGGCTCTTTCCCTGTCTTAAGCTCATGATCTTATGCAGGATAAGCATTCATTGACTGAAGGGACAGAGACATTCGAAAGGAGGAACAAGCCATTTGGTTTGCCTGGGTTAAGCATCTGCCTTCAGCTCAAGTCATGATCTCAGGGTCCTGAGATCGAGCCCTGCTTGGGGAAAAAAAAAAAAAATCCCTGCTCAGCAGGGAGTCTGCTTCTCCTGCTCTCTCTCTCTCTCTTGCCCTCTGCCCCTCCCCCTGCTCATTCTTTGTCTCTGTCTCTCTCTCAAATAAATAAAATCTTACAAAAAAAGGGCAATCAAATTCTAGAATCACTCTGGCACAGCCCAGGCCCCAGCCCCCAGGACGTTAGCTCCTGGGACCTCAAGGGGAAGAGGAAGGGGGGAAGCAGGGCTTCCTCAAGTGTTCGTTTACGGGTTGAAGGAACCCTCTAGGAGAGAGAAGTTTGCCAAGCAAATGACTACATAAACAACTTTCCAGGGGGCCTATTTAAAATGCTCAGGGGAATAAATTGTTTTAAAGCATTTAAAAAACACCATTTACATACAATTAATATGTTGATTGCACAGTGTTCTTATTAATTCATTATAGCAAGGATTTCCACACTTGATCTTAGCCAAAAGGCCGAGAAGCGATATAGCAAGGATTTCCACATAGCAAAACAGCCTTTCAATGCCTAGCTTACTTTGTGATATAGCATGAACCAGGAAATTATCTATATATATTTCAGATATATATACATTATATATATATATGTATCCACTATATATAACCACATATGCACACACACGTCTAAATATGCAGAATTTACAGTCTTTGGTAATTCGAATCTCATTCTTTAGCACCCACACAAATACACCCTCTGTCACGCAAGACAGGACATTGGAGATTTTCTTTTACATTCTTATAACCCCAGAGCTCGGGTTTGTCATTACATGACTGAGAGAAGAGTCCGACAATCAAGATTTACTGTGTGAGAAATCTAGATACCGTGGTTTAGCAGAAACCTGACTTCTACTGAGCAGGAGAGAGAAATAATATCCCAGAGAGTAAGAGGAGGGTGGTGGTTAGTGAAGAGTGAGAGCAGATGGAGGGCGGGGGGGGGGGGGGGGGGGGCAATTAAATGAGAGGCGTACAGGAAACTCTCATCAGGGGTGACCAGGAAGTGGGGACTTGACCTTGAGGCCGCTAGAGAATAACGGAACATTTTCGTTCTTCATTGCCGAGTGACACGGTACCCGGAAACTTGCTGGCTTGGAACGAAACTGATTTTATTCTTTTTTTTATGAGTCCCTGGATTGTCTAGGGCTCTGCTGGCTGGATCTTCTGCGGGTCTTGCTTGGACTATTTGGGCTTCTTTGCGTGGTGGTTGGATCCCAAGAGTGAGTGATCCCCGAGACGTGTGTGTGCGCGCGCGCGTGCGCGCTTCTCCAGCCTCTGCCCGCATCACTCTTGCTTAGCCCCCCTGGGGGTCAGGCACGGGGTCAGAGTGGGAAGGGACTAGACCAGGGGCTGAAAACTCAGAGAAGGAGCTCACCGGGATCCCCCACATCCCCGCCTATCATGAGGACCTACCATTTCTGGACTCTTACAAGGTCCAATTCTGTATTCCTTAGCCACTTATCCCTTCCTCCCTCCTGCTCCCCCACCTCTGTGTCAGAGTCCATGGCACAGTGGTCCCTGATGATGGCGGTTGTGTGGTCACCCCCCCACCCCCCCGCCCCGCAGCAGCACTTGGGACAAGCCTTCCTCACTGCTGAACCCACGTCCCCTTCTCCCCAGCATTTGAAGGGTTATGCAATATATAGACTGAGCAGGCAAGATGTATTTTTTTTAAGATTCCAAGTCAGATGTTTTAATATTTCACCGAGCCACTGCAGAAAGCCCTTCATTATGGGATGGAAATGCTTGGAAAATGGCCTTCTAATTAATGTGAAATGAGAGAGTGCCCCTCAGAGCAAGGGAGACTTGGCAACAGCGAGGGTGATGTCAGTATGCCAGCGCTTCCTGGGCGGGGTGATTGGAAGGGGCCCCGGCCCAGGATAGATTTGCCTCGCGGAGCCCATTCAGCATAAATCTTGCCACGGGGCCAGGCTGGAGACAGCAAATTGAGAACCTTCCACAGCTCGCTGAGTTACTGCTTCCCAGAAATTGCTGAAGCCATTGATCTCGATCTTTTTAAATCATTAAATGATTCTGGCATTCAGGCACGAAGCGGGGCTGCGCTTGGTGACCTGCAGGAAGCGGGAGCCGGTCCGCGCCTGATCCCTGGCGTCGCTTTTGTTGGGCACCGGCTGGGTCGTGCGGTCGCGTTACAGTGACCTTTACACCGGCGTGCGAGGCGCAAAAGGGCTCACTCGGCTAGCCCTCCTCCTCTCCTCTGAGAGTCACAGGAGAAAAGTGCCTTAACGGGAGACCTGAAAAGCAGCTCCAAGCCTGCCCCGAGAGCCCCCCACCCACCGGTCCCCAAGCCCCGGAGACCCTCACGGGGGGCTCTGTAGTTCTGTCTTCTTGGGTGATTCCCTCATTGGATGAAGCATTCAGCAGAGCTGTCCGGGAGTAAAAGGAATTAAGAACCCTGCTTCAAGCTTGGACCGTTGGGTGGGAATAATAACAACAAGAACATTATCTAATATTTATTGAGCACTTACTGTATGCCAGCTCTGTGCCATTTTTTTTTTCATTTGAACCTGACAACAAACCTATGAAGTAGGTACTACTATTATTCCCCTTTTATAGACCAAAGATGATAAGTAACATGTCCCATGGCTAGCTATTTTAAGAAGATTTGCTCCCCTCCTGGCCGCATGGCTTAGTTCCGTGCATCTTATGATTTTCAATTTAATCACTATCGATCGAGGGCCTGGATAATTCCAGCACTGGAGGAAGACAGGACCTAAAGCACAGAGGGAGAATAGAGTCTCTGAACTTGTAGGCTTTGCAGTCCAGGTCGGGGAGGAAAGCCAAAGCTTTTGCGGAACCACTCCTAATGGTTAACCACACAAAAGACAGTCTTTTCTGTCCGGGACTATGTTGGAAGCAATTTGGCTACAGTGGAAGATCGTGGGTGTTGGTGGCTCCTCAGACCCAGGTTCAAATCTCAACTCTGGGGTGTGGTTTGGGGCAACTTAATTAACTCTCCGGGGGCGCCTGGGTGGCTCAGTCGTTAAGCAGCTGCCTTCGGCCCAGGTCAGATCCCAGGGGTCTGGGATCGAGCCTCGCATCGGGCTCTCTGCTCTGCAGGAAGCCTGCTTCTCCCGCTACCATTCCCTCTGCTTGTGTCCCCTCTCTCGCTGTGTTTCTCGCTGTCAAATAAATAAAATCTTTAAAAAAAAAAAAAAATTAACTCTCCGAGCATCAGTTTCCTCTTCTGGGAAACGGCCGTGACCAAACGGTCCCGGAATTACCTTCGAGAGTAAAGAGGGACAGAAAGTAGGCTGTCTGGAATGTTCTTAGCAAGTGTGGTCATTAGGGGAAGAGCCTGAGAGGTGGTGGGGAATGACCTGGGGAAGAACATGGAGGGAAGGAGGCCAAGAGGAATGTAGCCGTCGTGTCTAGTTGGGTGCACATGCGAGCACGCGCACGCACACATTTATGCACACCGGACGGGAGAGCTGGCAGAGCAGTTAGAGGTTGGGGAGGGAGGTTTGGTGAGAAATGTCAGAGAAGCTGAGCAGTCCCCTCAGTCCTCGACTGGGACCCCCCAGCCCCACGCATCAGGGTTCTGGCTTGGGTTCCCACACCTCAGGCCGCTGATTTTCAGCTTCACTGAAGATGAGAGGATATTTTAAGCACCAGTAAGGCCTAGGCACCCACCCATCAAGAGATGCCTTCCTCAGGGCTGGATTGGGGCTGAGGCAGGGTTCTGGAGATGACCATGTAGATGGTGGATGAATAGGAAGGTCGGAAGGCCGGAGGGCAGGGCTGGGATGAACCCTCTTGGAGCCAGGGTGAGGCTGGCCTCGCTGCCCGTGGGGACCTGGGATGACTACGATGTGGCTGGGCCACAGAGGGCCTTGAATGCCAGGCTGAGGACTTGGCGCTTGTTTGAGGAGGAGCCACGAATAGGTCTCTTTCGGGGTTCAAGCGGCAGAAACCCAAACCAAACGAGCTGGGGCTAGAAGTAGGATGTATTGGTGTAGGGGGTGGAAATGTCCAGCCAATAAACAGTTTCAGACGGAAGGGCTCAAATGGTAACCGTAGGGCTCTGTCATTCGTTCCTTAGCTAGCTTCAAGCCACATGGTGGGCAAGAGGGCAGCTACCCTCATGGGAACAGAGTCCCTACTGCCGGGAGAAAAGTCCCACGGAGGGGTCTTGATTGACCAAGCTCGTGACTGGCCGGCCAGCTTTGGGTCAGACTCTCGTGGATGGGCGCGGGGTGGGAGGGAGCGGTGGCCGGCCCGGACCCTTTAATGGAGTTAGCTGGCCACAGGAAAGAAAGGTTCCGTCTCTAGAAGATGAAGGTGCTGGGCAGAGAAAAGCCATAGTTAGCCGCTTCTGGTTACCCACTGAGCTTTCTTAACTCTTGGTGAAGGGTTGTTACTGAGGCAGCTCCAAGAGCTTGTTCGGAAAGCAAACTTGCCTTTCACATGGCCCCATGGAGGTGCCGAGGGGGGAGGGGGAGGCGCCAGAAGGGCCAGGCCCCCCCCCACCCCCCATGCTCAGCTGCATCCATTTAACCAGGCCATTTGCACCAGGAACAAGGGCTCTCCTTCAGCTGTCTGCGGCATTCGGGGCAGCCTCGTGCTCAGCCAAAGGGCCGCGCCTTGTCCAAATGTCCAGAGGGGCTGGTTTCATGTGTCTGACAAGGCCTCCTTTCTGGGCAGGAGGATCTGAAGGAGGGACATGTCTGCAGCCCGGGTGCGGGGTGATCAATGCCCCCTCTGGAATGCGAAGATGAATTCTTAAAAAGAAAAAAAAAAGGCTTTCACCATTATTGCAAAGACCCCAAACAAGGGGGTTTTCTCATCCCAAATGGCAGGATGGGGGCACAGGAGGGGAGCTGGGGAAACGGGGAGCGGGGTGGGGGCTGGAGTTGGTGACACAGACACTCGACTGTGAAACCTCTGGGGACGCCCACCAGGGCCGAAAGTCTTTCCTTCTTGAGCAGCCCCCCGGGCTCTGGGCCCCAGCCCGCATGTAGTTAGTCGTTGTCTGCTGACCAGCCCCAGAGAATGGGGTTGTGTTTGCCTCGCCTCCTGCCCACCACCCCCACCCCCCCCGGCCCCCTCCTCCCCCGAGGCTGCCTGGGCACAAATGGCTTTGTCCAGCCAGGGACAAAAACAGCCCTTCATTCCTCATCCATGCCTGGGGACAAAAAGCTGAGTGTGGCCCCATTTGCTCTGGTTGAAGCAAGATGGCGCCGGTGAGGACCGAAAAGGCCGGGAGCTGAGGGGCAGGCAGGGATGACTCCAGGGCGTGAGTGGGCACAGGGGCACAGGGGACCACATGGAAGGTCTGTGTGACCCAGATCCTTGTAGGAAGGAAGAACAGTGCGGAGGAGGGGGTGGACTGGTGGCTAGATCTGTGATGGGCTCTGCCTTAGGCCCACTCCCCTGGAGAGCCTGCCCCGTCCCCCCCCACCCCCCCAACCCCCAAACCCCCCGCCCGGCCTTCCCCCATCTGCAGAAGCTTTCCTTCACTCAAACAGTATTATTCATGAAGTCAGTGCACTGTGGTAGTTAATCATGGCCTTGGGGATCCATGGACCCTGGTTTCAAAATCTGTGTCATAGCCCCAGCTATGTGACCTTTACCTTGTCACTTGCCCGTTCAGCCTCAGCTTCTCCCTCTGTAAAATGGAAATAATTCTAGCATCTTTAGCATGGTTGGGAGGACCAAACGACACTGTCCACATAGGGCGTCGAGCAGAGTCTAGTACTTAGGAAGTGCTCAATGAGCCATGATCATTAATAAAATCAGGAGCTGTGTTCACAGTGTTAGACATTTCGTGGGGGGTGGGGAATGAGAATTCAGGAAGTTCCTCTTTATGAATGAGTTGTGTCCCAAACTTAACTCGTAAGTCTGGTTTTTGGACCGAAAAACGCAGTTCCCATAGAAACACTGCTAAGAAGAGTCTTGAGGTTCCCAGTCAACCCACAAAAACCGATTCAACTGTCAATGTACCAGAAATAGCTGAGCGGTGGTTTTAAAACATGGCAGAAAATCCTTTCACGCTCTTCCCATTGAGAGATGGTGTCTCTGGCCCCTCCCCTTGAGTCCTGTGAGGTTGTGACTGCTTCAGTCCATAGCATATGGCCGAAGCGACGTCACGTGGCTTCAGAGGCTGGGTCCTCAAAGGCCACTGCAGTCCTTCTGCCTTGCTTTCTAGAACATTCGTTCTTGGAGGCGTGAGCTGCCAGGTAAGATGCCTGGCTACCCACATGCCGCCATGTTGGAGAGAGAGAGAGAGACATGAGAGATGCCTGACAAGCCCATAGTCCTTCAAACACTGCTAACCTTTCACGTCTTCCCAGCTTGAGGCCCAGTCATCCTGGGGCAAGGACAAGCCACCTGTGTTGTGCCACAGTGGAATTCCTGAAGTATGACATCTGTGAGCTGAACAGAATGGCCGTTGTTTTGCTGCCACTGTATTTTGGGGGCAGTGTGTTCCATAGCCATAGCTATTCAAAGCTCCATGTCTTTGTAAGAAAGATCGCGGCCACCACGGACTGACCAGCAGTTCTTGAGTGCTCACTGTGTGCCCGGCTCCGGGCCGAGTGAACCCTGTGGGTTAACTCATCAAGTACCAAGTGATCTTAGTCATTAAATAGCAATACCACAAACAAGAACTTTTAAAAAAAGATTTATTTATTTGAGAGAGAGAGAGAGAGAGAGCGAGCAGAGGGAGGGGCAGAGAGAGAGAGAGAATCTCAAGCAGGCTCCCCGTTGAGTGGGGAGCCCAACTCGTGGCTCCATCTCATCACCCCCTCGATCATGACCTAAGCCAGAATCAAGAGTTGGACGCTGAGCTGACTGGGCCACCCAGGCGCCCCCACAAACAGTAACTTTACATGGAGTAAGTCTCTTATAAGTCAGTGCTGGGGCTTGAGGAAAAACAGATATTAATTAGCTGGGTCTGAGGAGGCACATGGAGACTTTGCAGTGATTACGGATGACACTTTCAGACAATTTCAAGGATTGTTAGAGATTGATGGCATTGACTCTTTATTTTATCTAATTTCACTTCAAAACTAACAGCCTCTTTTTTCCTCCATTCCGTTGTATCCGGTGCTCAATTTCACATGGCCGTCACGTGGTTTTTAGCTCAGCTATGGAATGGAGAGAAAGGGAAAGAGATTCACCCCCCGCCCCCCATGATTGCCGGACAAGATTTGAGCGAGAGGAAGGTCGAAGGATAGACCTAAAAGTGAGACAGAGACAACCTGAGACTCATTAACAAAGCGGCATTGAAAGAAGAGAGGTTGCAAGAGACACGGGCTCTTCTTGGCTCCGTACCAGAAACGGTGGGAGAGAGATGTCCAGACGGAGGGAACTGGGCCCGGTGGTGGACGGAATCACGGGCCCCAGGTCTTCACCCCTGCCTGCAGCCACATGCTTGCCGTGGCTTTGTCATGGCTGGAGGATGTTACCTGTCCTTGACTTCAGACTTGGCCGTATGACTTGCTGGGCCAACAGGGCAGAGGGAAAGGGCCAGAGTTCTGGTCTGAGCCTAAGCCCCAAGAGGTCTTGTGAGTTCCTACTCGTTCTCTCGTGCCTCTGCCATCGCCGTGAGGGTGACACGCCCCAGCTTATACTGGTCTCCCAGCCAGCCCATGAACTTGGGAGTAGAAGTTCGCTGTTGGAGGCTGCTACGATTTTAAGATGGTTATACAGCAGTGGTTGACCAATGCACCAATAATCCAGTTTACTTACTCTTTGCCGCAAATGTGAGTGACTGGAGGGTGTTGAGTAATGGGGACGTAATTATCCAGTTGATGACGCTGTCAACTGCACTGAATTATGGGTCCCAGAATTCCCTTCTCTGTCTGTTTCTGGGTCAGGGTTGGCCAGAAGAGAAACTTGTGTGAGGTTTGTGAAGGAGCAGCCATTTCTGTGGTGTGACCGTCGGAGCAGGACGGGCACTGCACCCGCTCAGACGTGTCACCCATCCGCCTTCTCATCCCTCGTTGGGGTGGGTGGCAGCCCCGCCTGCAGCCCCTCCAGCACCCCCGCCCCCCCTCTCCCGGGCTTCTCTGAGCGCTGGGGCCGCTGGGTGTGTGTACTGGAGGGCACCCCATGTCTTTGAACTTGGAGAAGAGAGATCCCTGTGGGTCTCCATTTGTGTTCACAGGTGCAGAATGTCCCTGGTCTCTCCCCCAACCCCCACTTTCCTGACCATCTTTCCTTCCTGCCCTCTGCACGCTGACCTCAGAGCCCTCGCTGGGCACCCACACAGTAGTGTGGTGTGGACGCGCCAGGCCTGATCTCCATAGAAACTCCCCCCTCTCGGGGTCACTCAGGGCGCCTCTGCTTCCCCGTCAGCTCCGGCTGATACAACTAGTTAGACGACTGTACACAGAACGCATCTGCGAGCTGTCCCTAACCACAGAAGCACCTGCATCGAAGGAACTGAAAGTCTCACCAAGGGAAAAGACAGAGCTTCAACAGTCAGTCAGGGAGCAGCCAGAGGTGTCAGGCTCGGCAGTGCCACGCAGAGCCGTCCCCAACAGGGCTCCCCCCTCCCCCTGCCCCCGTTACCCTATGGACCACTCAGAACAGCACACGCCAGAGGGATGAAGATTACTGCTAGAAGCAGGGAGGAATTTGAGATGGATTTTGCCTCCGGCAGCCTTAGGAGAATTGATCTCTCCAGACTTCCAGGAAGGGCTGATCCAAAGTCAAGAACCGGCCAGGGACCGGAAAGCAAGAAGGAGACAGACTTGCTGCCGCCCCTCCCCTCTCATCTGCCACCTAGATGTGAAACTAATTTTGCTCCTTCCTACCCTCCTGCCACCCAAGAACCTCAAACCCACAGCCTCTGCCCGGGCCGGGCTGTGAACCAGGCAGTCAGCAAACACCTCTGATCTTGGCCTTGTCTCTTGGAGGGGTTTTGCTTCTATTTTTTTTACAATGTCAGAGTTCATGCTGCCTGTCTCTCACAGGGACGTACATTCAGCTACAGCTAATTTAGAATTTGTTTCTCCAAAAGCATTTAGAATTGCTTTGGCCTAACGCGTCAGATTTAAATCCCGGGGCTAATTAATACCAAAAAAAAAGAGAAAAGTCGGTTAAAATGACGGCTGGAATTGTACTGGAATAACCTGGTCTTCAGCATGGCCCCCAGTGCCGTCCAGACCAGAAGTTAGGGCCGGGCCTGTTCCGGATGTTTCCTCCTGCCCAGGTGGGGAAGGGACCCAAAGAAATGAGGGGGTGTGTGCAAGCGCGGACCCGCGGTGCGTGTGTGGTGTTGTGTGTGTGTCGTATGTGGGGCTGTTTCCTATGTGCGTTGTGTGTGTCCCGTGTGTGTCATGTTTAGGTGCGTTAGGCAGGTCACGTGTGCAGTCCATATTGTATGTGTTGTGTTTATGCGGCGTGTTGTAGGCCTCTCATGTCTGCGTCATGTGTGTTGTGTGGTCTATGTGTCTATTGTGGGGTGTGTGTGTGTGTGTGTGTGTGTGTGTGTGAGACATTATTCTAGTACCAATTCCCTGAAGCTCAAGGGGTGCAAAATGGGCTTTCAAATACAAGGTTCATTGTCTTTGGCTTGGAAGTGGACATCTTCGGTTTGAAATCAATGGGCCGTTCCCTTCCACTTCACCCTGAGATGCAAAGAGGTGGGAGTGAGGGCTGGGGTCGGGATATGAAGCTTGACCATTTCAGGGTTCTCCAAAGAAACTCTCTTGTAGCTAGGGTCGTTTGCATTGGGAGGTGAATGTCTGAGGCCCAAGGGTAAGGACGTGAGACGTGGCTTAGAAGTGACGACACAGGGCTGGGTGGGGAAGGAAAAGAAAAGGGCCCTAAGCTTGGCACCTGAATCCCAGGCTGGGGCTCACCACTCACTAAGGGTGAGGGCCTCTTTCCTTGGGTCACACAAGGAGAGGTCCACACACCCTGGCTGTAGTCTGGGGTTTCTGGGAAAGTCCCATGTATGAAGCCATAGGAGGAACCAGGAGACATGCCTGTAGACCCTGCTATGACATTGAACAGCAATGTGACCTTGGCCATGTTACTGGTCCTCTCTGGGCCTCAATCTTTGTCTTGGCTTCCCCCAGAAGAGACCTGGAAACAAAGATTCAAGTGCAAATAGGGAGGTCATCTCAGGAAACACCGGCAGGACAGGAGGGAGGTGGGGCTGGGAAGAGAAGGAAATCAATAAAGAGGAACTGTCACCACCGTGGGCAGCTGGAGCTTGGCCCTCCCGTGACCTCTGGGAGATGGTATGGAACGTGCCACAGTGACATCCAGACTAAGGGGAGAGGGAGCTGGGGTATTTATCCACCAAGTCCTGTTAGTCACTGGTTGAGGGCTGCTCCTGGTGCGGCAGTCGGTGTTCGTTCCTGGCACTTCTGGCTTGTTGCAAAGAGCAGTTGCCAGAGGCCCAAGAAAGCCCCCAGGCTGAGCTGAGGTCCCGGCAGGGGCAACACTGGCTGGACGACACGGGAACAGAAACGTGTACTAGCATGAAGGTGTGGTGTTGACCGCCATTATACTATACTTCCTGCAAAATATGGAACTCGAACTGTAGCATCTTTCTTTAAAGTTCCTTTCCACTGTAACACTCAGCCACCTATAAAAGGATGGTTCTTTATTCCTTCTTCCCCACTGGCTGAGTAAATACGTGAGCGACATGTGAACCAAATGCTGGTCTTGAGGCTGGGGATCCAGAGGAGGGCAGGCAGACAGAGGGGAGTCGGGGGCGGGATGAGCCCAATACCAGTGGGTGTTAGGAGCCTGGGGAGGTTCATGGCATATCACATACTGGCTAGAACAGTCAAGGGAGAGGCAAGGACCCTTAGGGGAGAAGCAAGGATTTGCCAGGGGGACAAAGGGGAGAAAGGCACTTTGGGACGTGGCAGAATTGAGGAGCTAAAACTAGTCTGGAGTGGTTAGAAGACCGAAAGTGAGCCGGGCTGTGGGGCCAATGTCAAGGCTCCTTGTGAGACCCTGGAGGCACTGAGGAGCTTTCAAAACTGCGCTGGGGAGTGACAGGGTCAGATTTGCCTTTCGGGGGTGAGATGGGAGTTGGGGGTGGGGGGCTCAGGAGGTAAGTGCCTCAGTGCGCTCAGGCTGCCTTCACAAAACACCACAGACTGGGGGGCTTGAATAGCAGACATTTACTTTCTCACAGTTCTGGAAGCTGGAAGTCCCAGACCAAGGTGCTTGCAGGGTTGGTTTCTCCTGAGGCCTCTCTTCAGGTTTATAGATGGCCACCTGCTTGCTGTGTCCTCATGTGGCCTTTCCTCTGCACACAGAGAAGGGGGGGAGATAGAGATAGAGATAGAGATAGAGATAGAGAGGGAGAGAGAGATGGAGAACACTAGCAGTCTGGTAGTCTGGTATCTCTTCTTCTAAGGACACTAGTCCTGTGGGGTTAGGGCCTCACCCCATAACCTCATTTAATGTTAATTAACTGCCTTATAGACCCTAACTCCAGATACATTCCCACCAAGGGTTGGGGTTTCAACCCATGAATTTGGAGGAGGCACAATTCAGTCAAAGGTCAGTTATTGTTTCCAGGAGAGAGGTGATGTGGGGTGACATGGGCCTGAGTTGTGGCTGGGAACAGGCAGGAAGGAGCAGTCATGGCAGATGACAGGGGGATGGGGCAAGACAGGTGAGAGCGAGGGAGGGGCTGGAGGGAGCTCAGGGATTTTCTACGGATGCCATCCGTGCCCCACCATGCAGCCCTCTGGCCTGGCTCAGAGTTCCCCTGCGGCTGTGCTGGGCAGGTCCCTGTGCACACTGACAGCTTCTCACCTCCTGTACGCACACCTCCCTGATGCTCCATTCTGGGCCTTTCTCTGGCACTGTAGGAGCCTTTCAGCCCAGGCAGTGGGCAGCCCAGAAGTTGCAGGAATTTAACACACCCAGAGCAATTCTCAACCAATGAAAGCTATTGAAAAAAAAACCCCAACTTCCCCATCTTTTGACTGAAAAATTCTGAGGTACCTTCTATACACTTCCTCCAAGGGCCCTCAGCAGGGTGGAGCCCCAGTTGTCCACATCCTTTCTTGGCTCTTCCTCAACTCACTCCCACCCCCTCACTTGGAATCAGTCGCCCAAGTCCTTGTCTTCTCTGGGAGAACAAAATGAACACAGCTTGTCGCAGGGTCGTCAGAGAACTGGGGTGCTGGGGGACTGTAGAAGGATGACATTTGTTGGGGGGGAGGTGGTGAGTTCAGGTAGGGCCATTTTCCAATTGACGGCAAGTCTGGGGAGCCCTCTGGTTGGCTGTCGGTGCGTGTGGCCAGAACCCAGAGTGAGAACCAGGAACCTGGGCTCCTGAAAACCACTCTCCCAAGGTGAGTAACTTTACTGAGGTTCTAGACCATGCCAGGGCATGGAAGGTCATGTGAGAGCCACGGCAACAACTCACTTTGTAAGAATCAAGTTCTCCCTGCCTATCACCATTGTGGATTCCAATCCGATCACCCTCTGACCCGAGCCGGGTTTTACTTCTTCTCTCTCCTCCCGGATCCCTGTCCTAGCTTCTGGTTTGTTCCTCACACACCAGCGTGTACCCTCTCACTTGATCTTTTCCTTGACCAAGAGAAGCGGGGGACAGAGGAAAAGGGCTAATGGACTGTTTGCGGTGCGGTTATCTGGGAGAAGAACATGAAATTGTTTGGAAGGATGGTCTCCCAAGGGCAAGGGGTAGGGGCGGAATGGTGTTGGAACTGAGAGCACAGGGAAGATGGGGAGGGCACACAGTTGCCACCAAAAGCATTTGAAGGCATCTCAGCTAAGCACGGCCAGCGTGGACCCATGGTATCCCTATGGATTTGTTTTTTCCTTTTCCTTTTCCTTTTGCCTTCCTTTTTTTTTTTTTTTTAAGATTTATTTATTTATTTCAGAGAGAGAGAGCGAGCGAGCAAGAGTGCAGTGAGGAGTAACAGAGGGAATGGGAGAGAGAAACTCAAGCAGACCTCATGCTAAGTGCAGAGCCCAATGTGGGGCTCAATCTCACGACCCACAAAATCACAACCTGAGCTGAAACCAAGAGTTGGACGCTCAGACGACTGCACCACGCAGATGCCCCATGGATTTGCTTTCTATCACTGTGTAACAAATTGCTGCAAACTCAGAAACTCAAAACAACTTGCATTTATTATCTCAGTTCTATAGGTCTGAAGTTCTGGTACAGTGTGACGGGATTTTCGGCTCAGGGTCTCACTGAGCCGACGTTAGGTGCTGGCGGGCCCTGTGGTTCTCCTCTGAGGCTTGAGGTCCTCTTCAAGGCTCACTGGAAGTTGACAGAATTTACTTCTTTGGAGTTGTAGGACTGGGGCTCCATCTTCTAAGTTGTGGGCTGGGGATCACTCTCAGTTTCCAGAGGCCTCTAGTAGTGCCTTGCCATGTGACCTCCCATTGGCAGTTCTTTGGATGCTTACTTTCTTCTAGGCCATTGGGAGCATGTCACTCTGCCTTCCTCTTCTGCAACCAACCAGAGAAAATCAGAGGCTAAAGGGATCACCTGATTAAGTCAGGCCCACCCAGAATGATGGCATTTTTGTCCTATACTGTAACATAATTATTGAGGTGATATTTCATCCTATTCACAGGTTCTTCCCACACCCAGAGAAGGGAGATCATACAAGGGTGACAGTCACTGGGTGGGGGAGGTATTCAAGGGGTTACTTTAGAATTCTGCCTACCAGCCCCTACATCCTTGCAAATACTCTTAAAGCTAACCTTTAGGTCAGTAGCATGATAGTAGCTGTTTCAGACCAGTCGTTACCAGATTTATGGGTCCTGGAAACTTCCTGGGCCTTGTCCTGGTCTGTTAGTAGCTGTGGTTATAGAGTTAGGCAGCCAACAGTTGGCACACAGTACTTATACCTCCCTTGTTTCCTGAGAAAACTATCCATGTGAGACTAGCAGAGCATATCTGGGAGATACTGTTATTCCACATTACCCCTGTCTCTTGCTCATTCTGGTGACCCCGTCCCCACACCTTTTAAACATTTATTTATTTATTTGAGAGGGAGAGAGAGAGAGAGAATCTCAAGCAGGCTCTGCACTTAGAGTGCAGCCTGATGCTGGTCTCAATCTCACCACTCTGAGATCATGACCTGAGCCGAAACCAAGAGTTGGATACTGAACCGACTGAGCCACCCAGGCGCCCCTCTTCTTGGTGGTTCCTGAGGGCTGTGGTTTGAGCAGCATGATCCACCATTACCTGAAGCCTGTAGATCTTCTTCTTCTACTCCCACTGCTGCCACCACTGCCTGTAGTCCTGTTAGTGCACCTTTGTACTCCCTTGTAAAACCCCAAAGAGGTGTCAGGAGTCCTGACACCCACCTTCTCCCTGCCTCCCACCCACACTGTGATTGGCTTTAGGTTGGAGCTGCACCTCCCACTCATATTAGTGTAATGCTAGCTGCTGTGACAAATAAAACTTTCACATCTCAGTGGCTATCATAACCCAAATTTGTTTCTATTTTGCAGAAGAGTCTGATGCAGATGTTTGTGGCTGATGGGTGGTTCTCCTTCATGTGATGATTCTGGAACCCAGGGTTCTTCTATCCTATGGCTCTGCCATCTTGTGGAGACAGTGTTTCTTAAATTCTAGTGGGCATCAGAATCTGGAGGGCTCCAGCTTGCTGGCCCCCACACCCACAGTGTCTGATTTAGTAAGTCCAGTAGGGGGACTGAGAGTGCGCCTTCTCATGAGTTCCCAAATGATACAGATGCTGCTGGTCCAGGGGCTACTCTGAGAACAACTGCTCTAGGACTCTGGGGTTTGCAGTTTCTAGTCTAAAGGAAGGGGAAAGAAAGAATGCAGCTGTGCATCCTTTCTTAAAAGCTTTAGTCTAGAGTGATAAACAATTTCCTTTCTCATTCAGTAGATGAGAGAATTAGTCACATAGCCAGTCCAGAATACAAACATAGTGGGAAATATAGTCTTGGGTTGTACAACTGGGCATCAATGACAACTCTATACCATGCAAAGGGAGCGGGGACACAAATGTTAGTGCAATACATAGCTATCCCGGTAGTAACACCCAAGTTAGAACTCTTTTGAACCAATTGAGTCTTATGGTCCAAAAGACTCAAGTAGATGCTGTCGAGGCTCAAAGACAAAATAATTTATTTTGTACCAGGGACCTCCATGGTCCAGTGACTGCTACGGGATGTGGTCTGACTACGAGCTTCCAGGCCCAGCTCAATCCTATGAGATCCCACTTTCACTCCTTGTTTTGAAGGACACATTTCTTTTCACTTTACAGAAAGCTCCATCTGATTTCAGGACACAAACCCAAACCAAGGACCAGACCAAATGGACCATGAGACCTAAAAAATACATCAGTATTGGTGTCTATCCCCAGATCACAAGGGCTGCTGGGCTTCCCCACTTCCTGGTGCCATGTTCAGTAACAGTGACGGGGCATTTCCACAGTCTGGGGCACATGATTTCACTCTCTCTGCCTCCAGTTCTTCTCAAGACACTTCCAGCATTTGGTGGCGCTCTGGGGGATGATTATCTCTATCTACCGCCAAACATCCAACCCATTGTTGGTAATACACAGCATTTGAATTTTCTCATGGAGGAAATGCATCTCCAATGATCCTCCCCTTTCATCTCCAGCCCCAGCATGGCTCCTTCCGGCCGAATGGCACCCATCACTCAGCCAGGTGGTCACCACACAGAGCACGGAGCACAGCGTTCATGGAAAGCTCGCCAGCTTCCCGTGTCTGCAAGAAATTAACCGCCCAGGAATGAAAGAAAAGCATGTTTTCAGTTCCCGTGCAGGGAAAATATTAAAAACACATAAAAATAGTCATGCCAGGAGAACAATAAGAGCCACTTCTGACATGAATCCAGAATGTAAAAGGGTTCAATTCATGCATAAAATTCACGGCACATAATGTCAGATCATGGCAAAACAGTCCTTCATTATTTCATTGAACACACAGTTATTCAGCATCTACTATGTGCGCTGAGTCATAAGGCTCCCTGGAAAGCTACGACCGATAGGTTTATAGGCCACAGAAATAAAGTGGAAGGGAAATTATTAACAGTGACAATTTGGCCTGCTTCCAGATTACCAACTGATCATTTCAGAGGTTAGTTGCAACTTTGTAGTTTGGTCAGTGAAAATGACTCTAGTTAAAGCCTTGCTCCTGGCATCAGAAAGCCCGGCTTTTGATCTCAGTCCTGTCGCTCTCCGGTTGGGTGAACTTGGGGCAGGTCAGCTTTCCTTGCCAGCCCTGAGGCTCTCCACCTTGGGGATTGCTATGGGTCTTTTCAGCCCTGACATCCCCTGGATCGGATAGATTCCAACGAGAAACTTAGAAATGACCTCACCTTTCCTACTTACATCATTCCAGCTAAGAACATGCAGATCGAGCCATGATTAATTTTATGGTTGAGACAAGGCCCATTTATAGGGTATGGAGGTTTAGTTAAGGCAATTGAAGTTAAGGTGACTGCTCTCTAAATGACCAGAAGCATATAAAAAGGGGAATTTTGTGAACATGAAGAAATAATCGGTGACCCAGGGAGAGGAAGGAAAAACCTCTGAGCCACTGGGGATGATGCCAGGGGGCATAGTTATGTAGTTAAAAGAAAACACCTCAAAGGCAGATTAAATAATAATTAAAAAACCTGTTTTGTACTGGATGCTTTATAGACATTAACTCTAATTTTAACATCATCCTTGCAAAGTACTAGCATCCCCATTTTACAGATGGTGGAAACTGAGCTGCAGATAGCTAGTTTTCCCAAGGACAGCCAGCTGCTGTCCTTGATTCCTCGCTGATTCCAGAACCTGTGTCTATTTTTTCCCTCATGTTCTCCACTGCCTCTCTGGTTAATGACTTAACGGTATTCCTAAAGAACAAAAACAAGAATGTTTTTTGGTAAAGATCAACAGAAAGAGCAATTCGAGACAGCAGGCCAAATATCATGCCAAGAGTCTAACCTGCTAAAGAGTGAAACTTAGGGCAGTGGCTAGTCTTTATGATTGTAACCTAAAAAAAAGGTACAAAAACATAAACCGCTATATTTATCCTTCAGCAATACTTAAGGAAAGAATGTCAATATCACAGCCAAGGATCTCAGCAAATGGTGGATTTCATATTTACTTATATAAATAAGTTTCAGCTTCCAGTTCTGGCAATACTAGGATCGAGATAACCCCAAAACCCATTTTTCACAGTTATCTAGAAAGAAAGAAATATTTATTTGAATGAATAGATGTGCCTGTGGGGAATTGACAGGGGCTGTGAATGAAAAGGGTACTGAAAACTAGGGCAGCAAGCTTGTGAATGATGATGTGACTGCCTTGGGGTGGAGAGAGACACTGTCTCGGTACTCGAGGGTCTTAGACAATTTAATGCCCATTTGGTAGGAGCAGGAGCTAGTGTTTTAGGTGCTGCGAGGCGAGAGTTGGACCTGAGATACACCCATAAAGCTGGAATCCTCAGTGTGAAGGTAGGTTAAAAAAAAATCTGCCTGAGGGCATTGTCTGTCTCAGTCTAGGCTCTGAGTGGAAAAAAGTATCTCCTAAGAAATTTCAACCCGCATCTCATGAAGGTTGGGAAATGAATATGTATTACTTCTGTGGTCCAGGAAGCCCCAAGCGAAGATATTGTTATAAAAATGATAATGCAACCCTTGGAGAGCTTAGTAGAAACAAAGCCCAGAATGTGACAGGACACCACAAGCATTCGTACAGAATTCCCACATATAAAGCTGTGCTTAAGATGAGCTCACAACTCAAAAATACAAAGCAATTGAAGAAATAATCCCCCATGAACAAGACAGAGCAAGACTGGACACCCAAGAATACCTGGTAATATAACAATCTATTAGAGAATCTGATGGTTAGTTTTATATGTCAGTTTGGGCTAAGGGATACCCAGATAGTCGGCAAACTAGCATTTCCAGGTATGTCTGTGAGAGTGTTTCTGGAAGACATTGGCATTTGAATCCACAGACTGAAGAAAAAAAGATTGCTTTGGACTCAGACCTGATTACATCACCAGATTTCCTCGTCTTCCTGCTTGCAGATGACAGGTCATGGGACTTCTTGGTTCCTTGATTATGCAAACTAATTCCTATAATAAATCTCTTTTTATACATATTTGTTTATATCCTATTGGTTTGGTTTCTCTAGAAAACCCTAATACAGAGATGATAAAATTAGCGTATTTACAATTATTAAGAACATAGGAAAAAAAAAAACAAACCCAAGGGGGGGAAACCCAGACACTATGAAAAAGAACATGCATATTTGAAAAAACAATTAAATAGAACTAGGAATAAAAATATAATCATTGGGGGCACCTGGGTGGCTCAGTGGGTTAAAGCTTCTGCCTTCGGCTCAGGTCATGATCTCGGGGTCCTGGGATCGAGCCCCACATCGGGCTCTCTGCTCAGGGGGGAGCCTGCTTCTGCCTGCCTCTCTGTCTACTTTGTGATTTCTCTCTGTCAAATAAATAAAATCTTTAAAAAAAATATAATCATTGAGATAAAAATATCAGTGTATGAGTTAAATAGGAATTATTGAACCTGAGAATGGTATTGATGAATTACCCAGGATGTAGCACAAAGAGATAAAAATAAGAAACGGAGGTGCAAAGATACGAAGAATAGAATTAAAAAAGTCCCACATACAACCAATAAGAGTTCCAGAAGGAAAGAACAAAAAGAATGTGGGAGAAGAAAGAGTCAATTATATAATGGGAATTTTCCAGAACTGATGAAAGATGGATTCAGAATGCACAGTAAGTCCTCAGCAGGCTACCGAAAAGTCAACCTGGCCTCTTCACGGTAACATTCTAGAGAAAGAGAGCATCTTAAAAGCAGAGAGGAGAGATGGAGAACCTAAGGAAGAACATTAAGACTGGCAGCAGATTTCTCACTAGCAATAGTAAAAACCAGAAGACAATGGAATGACAGCTTCAAAAGGCCCAGTGAAAAAGCTTTAGTTAGACTCCTTTATCTTATATAGAATCCTATTTAGTTAGAACTCAAGAATGAAGGTGAAACAGACATTTTCAGGCAAACAAAACCTGTCTACCACTAAGAGATTGTCCTTGAAAAGGCTCCCGAAGGATGTACTCCAGAAAAAAGGAAAATGGTCCTAGAAACTAAGTGTGCAATGCAAGTGGTAATGTTAAACAAGATGAGGGGTGTCGATTTGTGAAATAATAGCAATGCTATCTCATTTGAAGCACCAAGCAAAATAGGACAATGGTACCATAAAAGATTCAGGAAGATGATTTGGAATAAAAGTACTCTAGGTACTCTCCTGTTCAGCAGGATAGCAGACCTATTGATTAACTGAATGCTTTATGTCAAGTATGTATTTTAAAACTTTAAGAGTAACATTAATGGCATAGAAATAGAGTGAATAATTTCTAAACCACTAGAGGAGAAAAAGGGAAATAGAGAGAACCCAGGTAATCTAATAGAGGAAATGGAGGACAAAAGAAGCTGCATAGTAAATAGATAGCACAGAATAAGGTAGCATACACAGATACACCAAATCCCTCATTATAATGAGTGTACTAAATGCTCTGGTTATGGGATATATGGAAAGTGTAACTGATTTTATAACTTAGGAAGTATGTGGCTCTGTAAAAAGGTAAGACACTCCCTTCTACCAAGCACATTCATATCAGTTCTGAGCAAAATTCTAGGGACACCAACACAGCGATGGGGTGGGCAGAGAAACTAAAGGGAGAATGCTACAGTACTTCTGTTGCTTCAGGGGAAATGTATCCATTCCAATTGTATGCTCACATAAAAATCACTCCAAAGCTTAGTGACTTAAAATAACTGCAATCATTTCATTATCTCTTGTTATTTCTGTGGGTCAGGAGTTCTGGAAGAGCTTGGCTGAGTGGTTCTGGCTTGGAGACTCTCATGTGGTTACAGTCAGCCTGTGCCTGGAGCCAAAGCCACTGGGGGCTGGTCAGGCATCTTTCCCTCTTCTCATGGTCTCAGGGCCTCTCCACCCATGGGGGCTATTTGGGCTTATAGCATGGCAGTCTTGGGGGTAGTCGGACTATTTCAATGGTGGTTCAGGGCCCCAGCTCAAGGGATCTAACAAATGAGGTAGCCTTGACCTAGCCTTGGAAGTCATAGTGTCACTTCTAACACATTCACGTCACATTTGAATCACAAGTCCACCCAGATTCCAAGGGAGTGGACAGGACTCCTTCATGACAAGAGGAGCGGTACAGTGCCATTGTGGATCACTAGTGTGGGATGCAGAATTGTACGCGGAATGGGGGGACGTTGTTGGAAGCTTCTTTGGAAAATACAATTTGCCACAGTATGGGTGTTGGTAAGCCGAACGAATTGATTAAAGAAGTGAGGATAAATAAGCTGGAGGTATCACCAGAGGAATCAACTTAAAGTGTAGCTTGTAAGCTAGCAGAGAAACATGTGAAATTTTCCATGAAAGTCAGGACAGAAAAGAAAACAAACAAAAAGAAATTACGGCTACTAGAAAATGGGAAATAAGGTGGTAAAATGAATTCCTAAAGGTAATTACAATAAATATAAGTGGGCCAAACTCACAGATCAGGACCCAGCCTGCTAGTGTTTGCTCTCAGCTATTGTGTATTCTTAGAGAATACAGAATAGCTGCAAGCAAATGAGTGGAAAAAAGATATTCTAGAAAAGAGAAATCCATTAAAGTTGGGGTAGTAATTTTACCATCTGACAAAATAGAATTCAAGGCAACAGACACTGAAGTTAGAAAGAAAGGGAGGAATACATACCGGGAAAAGGAATACTAGTTCCAGAGTATTTAACAATGATGAACACACGTTCATTTATTCACGTAGCAAAATGTATGAAATGCCTGGGCATTATTCTAAGTTTGAAGGATATATTCCCTGCAATTAGCAACATAACCTCATGTGTTTAAAGCAACAGTAGGCAGAACTAAAAAATAAAAGAGCTAAGCTGAGAAGAGTAAGTGGAGATTTTAAGATTTCTGTCTCTGAAAACTGATGGCTCAAGAATACTGAAAAAAGGGGGGGGCACCTGGGTGGCTCAGTGAGTTAAGGCCTCTGCCTTCGGCTCGGGTCATGATCTCAGGGTCCTGGGATTGAGCCCCACATGGGCCTCTCTGCTCAGCGGGGAGCCTGCTTCCCCCTCTCTCTCTGCCTGCCTCTCTGCTTACTTGTGATCTTTCTCTGTGTCAAATAAATAAATAAAATCTTTAAAACAAAAAAATACTGAAGAAAAAAAAGCTATTGAAGGTTGGAGTCTCATAATTAATGAACTTTAACTAATGGATTCAAATAGAATTTGAGACTCAGCAACCAGATTACACATTCTTTTTGAATGCGCGTAGGATGTCACCTACCAAAAAAGCCACCTAAGTGAATTCCAAAGCCTCAGCATCATTTAGGGCTTGCTCCCTTAGCCTCTCAGCCTAGAGACTTCTCTGCAAGAACTTTTGGAAGACACAGCGGGTGAAGTTTGAATGACTTTTTGACTCTATTCCCTGCAATAGTCTGCTTCCCCCAAACAAACCAAAACCCAAAGAGCAATAACCATGTTCTGGAGCAATGAACTGGACCTTCCTTATTTTTCTAAACAAGAGTAACTTCTGTTGACAGGGACCGTCCCTAGTTATCTTCAGCTCTGTTTTTGCCCTTGTCCTGCATTTCCTCAGGAGAGACAAAATGGCACTGGGCCAGGAAAGAGTTTGTTCCCCTGCGGCCTGAGCAGAGGTTCCACCCCTACCTGGCTCTCCGAGTGGCTGCTTGGGGTGATAGGAGTGTTTCTGGTGTCAGTGAGGGTTTTCCTTCACATCAAGCTAGACCTTCCCACTCGAGAACAAGATCATGAGATTTGTGAACTGCCTCAGTCAGAGACCACCTTTCAACTGCCAGGCTTTAGGAGGCAATTCTGCCATCAGCTACTAAAGGTGTCACCAGAACTTCACCAACAGAAATCTGAAGCCGCCAAGCCAATGCATCTCAACTTTCATTAGCAGGGAGGCTGTCTTCAGAAAGGAGTCGGGGGTTCTGCGCCTGCCTCAAAGTGTTGACATCAAAGTTCATCCTTGTCGTCAAGTAGTTTCCCACTGAGGACAAAATTGTAGATCTAAAATCTGTCCCCAGTTCCCTCCTCCCTCCCTCTTTCTTTCCTTCTTTCTTTCTTTCTTTCTTTCTTTCTTTCTTTCTTTCTTTCTTTCTTTCTTTCTCTCTCTCTCTCTCTCTCTCTCTTTTTTCTTTCTTTCTTCTTTCCTGCCTTGTTGCGGTATGCTAGATGTGCCAAAATCTATAGATATTTAATGGATACAATAGGACGTGTTGGGGAGATACATACACACCCGTGAAACTGTCATCAACGAAGGTGCCAGAAATGAACCCACTTGCCTCTGAAAGTGTTCTTCCACTGCCTTGCTTTTCTTTTCCTTCTGTGATAAGAGTACTTAATGGAAAATCTACTCTCTCCACGCATTTTTAAGTATACAACACAGTATTGCTAATCATGGGCCCTGTGTTGTGCTGCTGTTCTTTAATTACAAGATTCTCTCTATCTCCGTGCCCCAGACCTACCTGGCGACGGGGGTGGGTGGGTGGAGAGCGGGTGACCGGGGGGGGGGGGGGAAGCAATTTTCAGGGCCAGGGCCAAACACTTCTTTTTCTTTTGCCCAAATGTTTATTTTGGAAAAATTTCACAAATATATGTCTGTTTAAAACACTTCAAATAGTAGTACCCGCCCCCACCCCACCATACCTTTATTCTAAAAAAAAAGAAAAAAGAAAAGAAAGCTGATCCAAAGCCGAGGCAGATACATAGAACTTCAGAAATCTACAGGATGATTTTTGTACTTATTCCTGGATAGCAGCCTTTTCAGATGTAATTCTCAACTCTCACCCACATATTTAAAAAAATAAATGACTCTTTTGATTGGCATTTGGAGTATTGGAACCTGAACCCCAGCTTTATTTTTAAAGCCTGTTCCCATTTGTATTCACAGGCGAGCTTTGCTCTCTGGCCCCATCCTTGCCTTTTGACATTTAGGTGTTACCCGAGGTAATAAGTGGCCCAGATTCTAGTCTCTGAAGTGGAGATGGGGTACCTCCAACCTGCTTCCTGGGTTACCACTCAAGGGTTTTCACATGTACTGCTCTGTATTTAATGGTATGTAGTAGTTAATTTGGCTTCATGTTTGCAAGTGCCTGTAAAAACGATTGGTTTTTATAGAAGCTTCTTGCGTGCAGATTTCGGCTAATGCCTTCATTCCCATGACTGCTGTCTACTTGCCGTGAGCAAGGCATCTGCGTTTATGGCCCCCGACTTCCACCCCCGACCTTCCTGGTGGGCATGGGCAAAATTTTCAGGGCCATTTCTTTCCCCTTCCAATTATTACTTTGGAATTTTTCAAATCGTCAGAAAAATAGAAAAATCATACAATGAGCATGCATACACCCTACGTCTCAATTCCCTATTATTTTTGCCATGTTTGCTTTTCTGTCTGTCTTTCCCTCCAACCATTCAAAAGTAATTTGCAGGCAATACGACAGTTCACCTCTAAATTTTTCAACCATATTTCCTAAAAACATTCCCCTTCATGAGTGCAAGACCAGTCTCACATCCAAGGAATTTGTAGTGATAAAAAATATTGAGTACTATATGTCCATATTCAAATTTTGTCAATAGTGCCTCAACTGTACTTTGTAGCATGTTCCTTTCCTGATCCGGAATCCAATCAAGGATCAATATTGCATTTAGTGGTCATGCTTCTTTAGCCCCTTTTAATCTGCTTCTCCAAGGAGGCTGGTTCCTTTTGATGCGAAGTGGTATTTAGAAACCAAGAGCTAGGTGGGCTCATTCGGAGTGAATCCTCCTAAGCTGGGATGTGATGGCCATTGAGGACCCAATGGCAACCCATGATTAATCAGAATTGGCTCGTAGCTCTGTGCCCCATGTTCTGCTAACTCAGGAAGGCATCCTGGCAGTTCCTGGAGAAGGGTGTGCTAGGTGAGTTTGGAGTCAGACAGACGCGGATCTGATCCCCCTGCTCCCCGGCACACAGGAGCTCCAGAAACTTATATGAAGTCACCAAACCTGTTTTCTCATCATTAGAATGAAAAATCATCGTACTAATTTCACCACGTTAGGGTTTAAGATTAAACAAGGTAACGAGGCTAAATTGTCGTCGTGTTCGCTTATTCAACATAGATTTATTGAGCGTGCCTTCCACAGGGCTACATGCTGGAGATACAGTGGTGCACGAAGCTAGAGCAGACTTCCGGTTCTTGCAGAGTTTACCAATGAGTGGGGGGGACACCCACCCCACAGCTGTCTTGTTCAGATTATAATTCTGCAGATGGAAATGCAGACCCTATATCTTACTCATTTAGGTATCTTCAAGGTCTGCACGGTGTCTGGGCACATGACGCTGGTTGGGCTCTTTTGGAACGAATTTAGAAGCAGCCAACATCAGGGATTTCTTGGAAGCTCTTACTTTTTTTGGATCCTTAATAGCATTCTCAAACCGAGTCTTTGGCAGGTGAAATCTGAAATATATCTCTTTTGATGAGTAGTGGGGCTTACGTGGATTGAAGATATCCGCCAAAGCTTTTCCGAGAGATGGCAAGTGAAGTCCCATGTCCTATGGGTTGGTCAACTGGTGAATGTTTTCTGAGCACCTACTATGTTCCCAACACTAGAATTTGAAATGTAGAGAAGTGGAAATCTCCGTCCCGTGTCTCAAAAGCTTAGTTCGACAGGGAAGACAAGGGGAGTGAGTGCACACAGTGCCCTGTGATCGTGTAGGAAAGAACACTCTTCATAGGAGATGTCGGAGTGGGACCGGGATGACCATCAACTTGCCCATAGATTCAATCAAGCCTTGTGGGGTGTTGCAAAGTCTTAGGTAAAGAAAGGAAGGGTGGGTAGGTAGGTCACGGGAACTGCCCAAGCAACCATGTGGACACGGGGCCACTATTTGGCCAAACGCTGGGTTGTGCTTCTTGCCGTGTTCAAGAAAGGGGGACCCCTCACTAGATGAACTACGGGCAATTTGCTCTAGAACACTGCGTCCTTACCTATTTTTAAACCACTGGTTAGAAGAAGGACCTAGAAGAATGTTCCTGGGGCAGTTTACGAAGGGATTGGCAAAGGCAAGGAAAGCGTGTGCCAGCTGAAATAGCCCCGATGAAGACATCCAGCGCGGTGGTGAAGAAGGCCGAAGGCTCCGGAGTTCCAGGCTGGGGCGGCAAGGTTCTACCCGTATGACCGCAGGCAAGTTCCCTGACCCTCTCCAGAGGCTCAGCTTCCTCCCTTGGCGAGCGTGGATAACGACATCCACCTGCTGCGTGGTTGAAGTGACGTAATACATGTTGGGTGCGATCACTCTCCCCCAAACTCGCCAGAGGGCCCAGCCCATGCAACAAGAGATGCTAGAGCTTCAGGGCCTTCCACGGCTTCCCGCCTACACCCTGTGTTCCCCCAGGAGGCCTCAGAGCTCAGCATCACGCCCCGGAGCGAGCCCCAGCCAGACCCCGGGGCTCCATCCCCCCACTCCTCTCTGCCTGAGAGCAGATGGTAAGGAGAGCAGACAAAGCCAGGCAGGAGAAGTGGCAACTTGCTCTTGAAAGGGCTGGCGGCCCCCCCTTCCCCTCCCAGCCTCACCCTGGGCTGGGAGCGCGTGCTGGGAAGAGGATTAAATCAATGCCAATTCACATCTCTCCAGAAGCTGGCTCCCTGATCCGAACTAATAAGCAAATCATTAGTGAATTAGGGCTGGGGAGGGCTCGACACAGCGCTCCTTAACTCCAGCTGTAAGACAAGCATAAAAGCCCCAACCCCCTTCCTTGGGACCTCAAAACGCTCACACCGAGGAGATTTTCTGTGTTAAAGCAGCGAGCAAGTTCTCAACCCCGCGCCGCCCAGCCAAGCCCCGGGATCCTTGGGGGACCACTGGGGCAGCCGGCCAGCACCTTTTCCCCTCCGAATGCTGGTTACCAGACCCTGCACCATGACGCCTCCCATCTCCCACCAGGCAGCTAACCCCGCGTTCTCTGCCCTATCTGGGTCCAGATACGGGTCCAGAGGCCTTTGGAGCCGGGCATGCCAAGCTGTGTCTCCCCGCCCCCCCATCCTGGGCACAAACTTGGCCCCCTTGCTTATTTCCCGGTGAAAGCCCATTATCTCTCATTTACATCTAAACTAGCTTTTCATACTATTTTAAAGGCTGCTCCTCCCCTTCTGTAATCTCCCTGCGAATGAATTAAAAGTTGATTCTTGAAACGCACAAATCTTGGGGGCAGTTTCTTTTTCCTTCTTATTTAAATCATATGCTGTTTTGGACTAACCCTTTTATTTCCTCCCAATTATGATTTCTGGTGTGTTTTCCAGAGCTTTACAACATGGCATCTGATTATACACAAAGCTTCAGAATAAAGCCCTGTTTTTCCCTTCATTAACGACACAAAGGATGGCTGTGTGATCCACACAGCACTTTGTGATTTAATGCAGCTTTACCGTCTAAATCGCACCCGGCTTGGGCAAAGCAGATTTGGGAGTGAATCAACGCATTTTCTTGCTGCCAGGAGCTCCCTTGCAGATTCCAGCAAATTCTTTCACCACACGGAATTAGCATTTGATTAAGCTCTGCAGACACGTTCAAACTTTTACCACTGAGCGCCGGCAGGGCTGCGGTAATCTCCCGAGAGGGGGAGGCACCAAGAGCAGCCGCTGCCTCTCATCCCCTCCCCCACCCCCAACGGGGACACTCCGCAAAATTGTGGGAGTGGTGGGTGATGGATGAGCTGAGAGAGGGGGTGCCAGAGAAACGTGAGGGCTCCTGAGAGAGCAGGGTGGGGGGCTGATGGGAAGGAACATCAGATGCGTGCTTGGGTGGCAACAATCCTTTCTGCCCCAAACTGGCACTAGACGGGCTCTCAGCCAGTGGGCTCAGCTCACCACTGAGGCGCTTTGATCGCACGATTCTCTGGATTCTCTGACTCAGGGAGATGGGACCCTCCACCAGAACCCCTGCCCGGCCCCAGGCCAGAGGGAGTGGGGAAAATCTTCCCCAGCGCCCCCGCCCAGCCCTGCGGTCCCGTCCTCCGGGTTCTGCTGCCCCTCCCGGCCACCTCCACCCAGACGAGCTCATGATTCACTTCCAGCAGAGCTGCGAGTTATGCCTCCCAACAGCCTGGGTTTAAAATCTCGTCCGTTTCCATTATGCAAATGTGAGAAACGGAAGTTTATCAAACTGGGGCTTTGTACCTAGAAAGCGGGCGTGCCAGCATGGAGGGGGGCTATAAAGGCTTTATTGCCACAACTTTGGGGTGATTGCTTCTCTCGCAAATGCCAGGAGCACGATTGAATTATGCAGGTCTTCCCAAACAGGTAGCAATAAAAACTTTACAACCTCCCACACCATCACATATTTTGTTTATGCCTCTTAGGTGTCTTATTTTGTTAGAGGTTTTTTTTTTTTTTTTTTTTGGACCCTTCTGTTACTATGGAAACGGAAGTAGGCAGAGGTGGTTCCAGGATACCTGTTAAGGGAAACACAAGGTAAATCAGTTATCACTGCGTGCTC
>CM053612.1:73683826-73747563 GCA_028646535.1 Procyon lotor
CCCAACAGCCCGATAGCAAGCTGGCCACACTGGAAGAAAAGAAAAAGTGCAAAACGAGTGTATCTTCCGGGGGCCTGTTTGTCCAGGGTCCTCCTAGAGCTACAAAACCGAAAATCGTGCCTGGGTTTTGGTGACCTGAGGGGGGGGGGGGTCGGGCTGTAGTGACATCTGCTGGCAAGAGCGGAACTGGACGAAACAGGTTTTTCTGTTGCTGGCACCTGCGGGGCGGGGGTCCTGCGATCCGTGTGCCATCCGTGTCCCCGGCGAGGGCTCGTGGACAGCGCGGTGGGGAAAATGGCTTGCGCAGCCCCTTCTTAATGTGATACGGAAGACGGGCACAGCTGGGTTAGGGTGTGGGGGGGTCCAGACACCAAATGACGTCCCAGGTACCCCCTCAATTCCAGGGGATACAACTCACCAATGGCATAGAAGAGATACCTGAGATGGAGCTCTTGGGTCCTGTTTTCAACGAGAAGAGGTTTTCTGATTCTGGTGTCCGGTTCCGCTCTCTTATTTGGGGAGAGGCTGGGGTTCCCATTCTTTATGGAAGAGGGGATGAGGAAAACAGGAAGAATCTGAGAGACTCCCACTGACAAAGCCATCGGCAGCCACAGAAACGAGGGGCTCCTGCACAGATGTTTTTTTCCCTGCGGCGCCCCTGTGTAGACACAGATGACCCCGCCGCAGAAGGAGGAAGTTGGTCTAAGAGGTTACTGGAGACGGGGAGGAAAACCTGGCCTTCACAAACCCTGGAATACCTTTTGTACCGGCCAAGCTTTGGTTTTGCCATTTAAGGAAAACAAAATGTAATGCTTGTCTAGGCTCCTTCCCCCAGGGATGTGTCATGAGTAAAAGCGTGATAAGCTTCAATGTTTGTAGAATTTTACACTCAACCAAAGGCTGTCGTGTGTTTCTGTCCTGCCAGACCCATGGCCCGGAGATCTCTTCTTCAAGAAAGTCTTGCCCCCCACCATCCCAGAGGCTACTGGAGACTGGGGCAGAATTTGTGGCCCCTAAGTGACAGGCTAAGTACAGAAATGGAATCAGCATTTAGAAACTTAATATGACAGAGTAATTTCTTTGATCAAATCCAAATACTCTAACTTGGGGCTCATAAAATTTTATTTTATTTTTTCCCTCAGGAATTCATTTTTCTTGTATTTGACCAAGATTCGTCTGTGACAGACTGGAAAAGCAACCACAGCAAAAAAATCAACAACGGGTCCCTGACCACAGGAAGTCTGAGAAGCACTGCACTGTGGGGTCCCCTGGTCACCCTCCTACAGCATCCTCCTCCTTGAAGCTTTCTCAGTAAATTAAGTTATGAATTCTCGGCACAGAGCCCTGCTCGGTGCCGTGGGTAGCTGGAGTAGGCCATGCAGAGGGCTGCTGGTGCCGGAAATCGGGCCGTCCTGTTCTCCCCGCCGCCATGTTCTCTCCACCGTCATCCCAGGCCACACCTGGCTCCCCGGGGACCCTGGGGACCTCTCCTCCCCACCCATCTTCCCACGCTTGGAAAGTGCAAAAAATGAGCCCTTCTTAGCCGCTCTTCTCTTTTTGTCCTAAGCGAACCTGAGCGCATCGTGGAAGCCCTGAAACAGGCAAATGGTATTTCATGATCTAGTTCATTAGGCTGTGACTCCCTGGGCCCCGCCATCCAGAGAGTCATCGCTTCGGCTCGTGTCTCCTTGAGGACACACTCGCTGCCTTGTACCCGTTAGGCCACCCGCACCGCCCCCAGGGACCTGGGCCTTGCACGGTCTCCCTTACATTGTGGGTGCCGCACACTTCTTGGGGCTGAGAACGGCCTCATGCTTCTCTACCACACAGTGCGGGCTGTACTATCCGACGATGCAAGTGAACTTGGCGGGAGTACTTCCCGAGACCCTATGAGGCCTCCAGAAAGACCAGTTATCAACCTCTGATGACTACTGTTTTCTAATATTATTATTGTCTTCTGATTATATATTGATTTTTGTGGTCTTGGGAAATTCGACCTAAAACTTCCACTTGTTTTCTTTCTTGGCTGCAATATGGAGATTACAAGGATCTCCTTCAAATGCTCCCAGGATTAGATGAGATGATTCTCCGGAAAAGAGTATCCTCCCCGTCTTCCTCCAGAGTTGACCACTTCCGGTTTTTCCTTTCCTATCTTACCAGATTTACCCTCTTTGTGGAGGGACTCAGCCCCCTGTGCACCCTTGCTGTCACCCCAGATCTGCCCCATTGACTCATGTTATTGGGTATAGGCAAGGGGGGTGTGTCCGTGGGGGCAGGATGGGAAGGGAGTGAGCCCCAGGTGGGTGACTGCTGATGGGCGGGTCTCTGCCACTCCCCCCATCTACCCCCACTCCCACGTGACCTGCGATCCGCGCTGGAGAGCCCAACAACATCTTTCTTTCCTCCGGGGTGATGTCAGGCATTTTAGCAAATGCATCCCCCACCAACGTGATCTGGCCTTTGGTTTCTTGCATTTTTTTTTTTTTTAAATTGGCCTCACCTCTAAGATTGCCTAGAGCCAGTTGATTTTTAAAGTCCGTGGACGGTCACTTTTACTCCATGCCACTAATTTTATAAATTATGTTTTTCTGGCTTTTTAATCTGGCAAAACATTCCTCACCATCCTTCACCTTAGCCAGCCTGCCCAGGTGATTCAAACATACTAAAATAATGAAATAAATAGGATCCGGAGGAAGTATAGCAGTAAATCAAAGCATTATATTAATTATTGTCATGATTGGAATTCTCTAGAGCTGAAAGGCAATCGAAATGACACATATTTTAACACCTATTTAATGTCAAACTTAGTGCTTTTAAATCTGCTCTGCATTTCATTTGAGTCCTTTCTCTGCAAAGTTGCCCGTGCCACAGATAGTTCTAGAATATGTAATTGAGTACTATCTATCAGTTGCTAAATGCTAGGCTCACAGCTAGGTTACCAGCTGGTATGTGCCCCATGGTGCTCCGGGGGTGGGAGGCAAGTGGCTACAGCTTAGCCCTGCCCCCCATGCCCCAGCATGCATTGCAGTTACTGCCTCCTTTCCCTCCAGCTTGGATGCTTTGGGCCACATTCTGGGTATTGCAGGTGTCATGGCTGCCAAACAAATTACCTTTAAACTTAGTGGCCTTAAACAACCCTTTATTATGCTCACAGATTCTGTGCATCAGGAATTTGGACATAGTACAGCAGAAATAACTCGTCTCTACTTCATAATGTCTGGAGTCTTGGCTGGAAGACTCAAAGGTTGGGGCTGGAATCTTCTGGAAGGTTGTGCACTGACATGTTTGGTGGTCGATGCTGGCTGTTGGCTGAGACATCAGCTGGCTCTGGCCTCTCCATGTGGCCTGGGCTGCCTCAGAGCATGGTGACCGAGTTCCAAGGATGAGTGTCTTGAGAGAGCGCCAAGTGGAAGCCGTGTCCTTTTATGACCTAATGTGGAAGTCACATAGCATCACTCCTGCAGGACGCTGTTGGGGAGAGCAAGTCATCAGATGGTAATATGGACATAGTTTGGGAAAATACAATTGGCCACAGTGGGGCTCTCCTTGGGGAGGTCCTGGCCTCTCCCCTGGTGGAGAGCTGTTGGTCATCGTCTTCTGGCTGAAAGGAAAGACCTTCAAGCTATCGCCCCGATTACATCCCATAGTGGCAGAAATACGCGTCTCAATCCCGGAACCAGACTTAAGAGAACTACTGGACTGATGGTTTATAAACTCAATTCAGATGATAGCATTTTCTTGCTGTCTTCTTTTGGGCTACTATAAGTAAGTACCGTGGATGCGTGGCTCATAAACCACAGAGACTCATTTCTCATAGTTCTGAGGGCTGGAAGTCGGAGGTCAGGGAGCCGGCCCGGTCGGGTTCTGGTGAGGGCTCCCTTCTGGCTTGCAGACACTGACTTCTTGCGTCCTCACCTGGTGGAGAGAGGACGAGAGCTCTCTCAGGCCCCTTTTCTAAGTCACCAACCCCATCGTGAAGGCTCCATCCTCATGACCTCAATCGCCTCCCTAAGACCCCCGCCCCCAATTCCTAACACTATCACACCAAGGGTTTAGGATTTCAACATATGAATTGGCGGGGCACAAACATTCAGTCCGTAACATCTGCTTAAAATGCTTTTGATGCTTTTCCATTGAGCTTATGAAAAAATGCAAACTTCTCAGTGGGGCTTATGAGGCTACATCTCCAACCTTCTCTCTTCCCGCTTACTGTCCCCCCACCCCGAGCTGCACTTCGAATCTCAAACCCACCATCTTCCACCTGTGGGCTTTGAGCAAAACATTGCTTCTACAGAACTGCGCCTAAATGAACCCTAATCCTTCTCCACCGACTCCCTCCCGCGCCTGGATGCCTAATTCTCAGGCTTTGGATCTGTTATTTCCCGAGAGTATTCCCCAGGCTGGAAGAGCGGGGCCAGGAGAGGCTTGCAGCCTCCGCCACTGACCAAGTCAGAACCAGCCCATCTTCCATGGCTTCCTTTCCTTTTAAAAATTTACATTTAAATTCAATCGATTAATATGTAGTGGTTTATTAGTTTCACGGGTAGAACTTAGTGATTCATGAGCTGCATACAGCACCCAGTGCTCATCCTACCAAGTGCCCTACTTCGTGCCCTTCACCCAGTGACCACCCCCCCACCCTTCTCCCCTCCAGCAACCTAGAGTTGTCTCCTAGTTTGTCTCCTAGAGTTCAGAGTCTCTTAGGCTTTGTCCTTCCCCAACTTTCCAGAACAGTGGTGTCCAATAGAAATATAAGGTGAACCACAAATTCGAGCCAGGGGAGTGATGTGAAATTTCCTAGTAGCCACATTAAAAAGGGTAAAAAGAAATGGGTGAAATTTACTTTATTAATATATTTAACCTAATATATCCAAAATATTTGCGATTCTCTTTTGCACACCACGTCTTTGAAATCTGATGTGTATTTTGTGCTTAAAGCACATTTGCGGGAGAGGACTAGCCTCGTTTCAAATGCTCAGTAGCCACACGAGGTCACTGGCTATGGTACTGGATGGCACAGACATAGGACATTTCTACCATCACAGAAACTTCCATTGGACAGTCCAGGTCTGGGATGTATTTGCTATAAATCAAACATGGAAGGAATATAATCTCAGGTGTACTTGAATTTCAGGTATCGGAGCGGTCCCTAAAAAGGTGAGTGTATTTTGCAGAATTAAATAATGCTCAAACACACTGTACTCTAACATGCATCAGTCTTTCTTAAGAATATTGTCTTATGACCACAGCGCAGTTATCGACAATGTTGTCCCAACTTCAGTAAATTTATCAATATGATATTTTGATCTAATTGACCATTCACATTCTCATTTTGTCAACTCCTCCAGTAGCATTTCCCTCCCCTGTCTAGGATCTGCTATGGCGTCGGACACTGCCTTTAGTTGACTTGTCTCTTTCTTCTCCTGGGGGGGCCATTTCCAGGCCAATTACAGGTGACCCTTGAATAACACAGGTTTGAATGGCATGGGTCCACGTACATGTATATTTTTTCGATAAATACAGTACAGCACTGTAAATGTGTTTTCCTTAGGGTTTTCTTTTCTTTTCTTTTTTTCAAGATTTTATTATTTTTTGAGTTATCTCTATACCCAACGTGGGGCTAAACTCACGACCCCAAGACCAAGTGTCGCATGCTTCTTCCCACTGAGCCAGCCAGGCGCCCTTCCTTACGATTTTCTTAATAACACTTTCTTTCTCTAGCTCACTTTATTGTAAGAAGACTGTAAATACTATACACAGCATATAAAATACGTGCTCATTGGCCGTTTATGATATCGGTAGGGCTTTTGGTCAACAGTAGGCTCTTCGTTATGTTTTGGGTTTTCTTAAAAGCAGAGCACTGTCGTCTTCGGCAGATAGGAGATAAGGGACTCCATCAAAACCCTCAGCTGCCCTTTGCCATTGGGGGGAAGACCTCTCACTCCAGTTCTGAGAAAGGACCTCAGAATCCAGCCCTTCTGAATCTGGGGGACTGTCTCCTGAGCAGCTCACCTGCCGGAGGCGTCAGGTCCTAGCGTCACGTGTTGCAATGGCCCCTGAGGCCACAGGCTGGCCGATCAATACTCTCCTCTTTGCTTGCCTTCTTGGGGACTTCCATGTGTGAGCCAGTGAGCCCACCAGGAAGGCAGGCAGTGACTGGCTGGAGAGCTACCTTTCCCACCCCGTGATTTGAAACCTGGCCCCTCCACAAGTTCACATAACCTCTCTTGACTGTCGAGATTGCAAAACCAGACCAGATTTCCCCGAACTCCCAGGAGACCCACACAAGTCCTCTCGTTTGCTCATTTACGACGATAGATCACAATGGAAGGAAGCACTAAATTAACGGTGACAGCCATTAATGCGACCTGCTCGGTGGCAGTGACTGCATCGGGGGATCGTAGATCCAATGGCTATAACATATTGGGGATGGGGCCGCCTGTGTTGGATCCTTGGCGGGCCTTGAACTTGTTGGAAAAGACCAGGCCGGCTCGCAGGGCCCCGTAGCCATGGCAACGGGCTCTCGCTCAGCAAAACACATAAAGATGATTCATTTTGTTTTCCTTTCCTTTCTTTCCACCCAAATTTTCATGTGGGTTGGAATCTATTTTTAATTTCTTTCCTTGGAGGAGAGGCTATTTTTAATTTTGTTACCTCTCTCCTGGGGGCCTGCCAGGCCCGGATTTGAATGACCCAGGGAGGGTCTGGGGCAGAAATGGTGCCGGTGTGGCCTTGGTATTGAGGCTGGGACCTCATGTCTTGCAATTCGTCTGAACTCTCTCCTGTTGATCTCCCTGGCTCCCTCCTGGAGGAAGGCGGGTCATGTCATTGCCATTTCTCATGAGTTGGCCCCCAGAAGACCAAATTCTCTTCTGGTTTGACTGGGTGCTTTCGTATCCATGTTCTTATTCGATCTTGGCGGGAGCTATGTGGGGCAGAGAACCCACGTGTGCCCCCATATTCGAGGGCCCTCCCTCCTGGCACTGCCAGATGCTGCTTCTCAGCCCCCTGGCGTCTAGGTGGGCATGGGAGTTGTTCTGTCCCACGGAGCGAGGGCCGGAGTACGGTACACACCACCACTTCCAGGCCCGGTCCCTAAAATGTCCCCTGACCCCTCTCCCCCGCCATTCTGTGTTTGCTTGCTGCCTACCAGCAGGGTGAGGCGATCCCTAGGAGGGCGGGGGCCCAGAGGCCTCCCACTCCACCAGAGGTTGAGCAATGGGGCCACCCACTCCACCACAATGGCAAGCCTGTCTGGCTATAAATTTGGATGGAAAAAAAAATTGGGGTGCCTGGGTGGCCCAGTGGGTTAAAGCCTCTGCCTTCGGCTCAGGGCATGATCTCAGGGTCCTGGGATCGAGCCCTGCATCGGGTTCTCTGCTCAGTGGGGAGCCTGCTTCCCCCCTCTCTCTGCCTGCCTCTCTGCCTACTTGTGATCTCTCTCCCTCTGTCAAATAAATAAATAAAATCTTTAAAAAAAAAAGAAAGAAAAAAATTGATTTTTATCTCCACTAACTTTCTAATGAGATTTAGCATTTCCTTCAATTATGAATGTAGGCAACAAACCACGGTGATATTAGCAGTTCCTAAGACCTTGTCTCCAAAAGAAATCACAGACATTTCATATCATATTACCGTTGTTATGCATATCTCAAAATATCATTTCCACTTATCACTTCTTTGAAATTGCAAGTTATTAGACCTGCCACTCCATCTTATTAATTACTGCATTAATAAAGAAGCATATATATTATAATACCACAACTGTTTTTTTTATTTTGCTAACTACATTTTGGTATAATTGGCTTTCTTTGTAATTTTATTTTATTTTATGCATTTATAAACCTTCTTGCGAGAAGCAGTCCACAGACATCACAGCCTACCAAGAGTCCATGGCACAAAAGGACAGAAATCCTGGCCCCATGACCCTGGCTCGTTGCATAAAACTAAGATGTGAATGAGCGATGACCTTCTATTGGGCTATGCCGGAGGCATTTAGGGAGTGTTTGTTAGTGCAACTAGCATTCCTTACTCTGATCGATACATCAGGATAGGGACAGTGTACTACCCAATTGTATAAATGGTGAACTAAAGCTCACAGGAGGCAGGAGCCTTGCCCGGTGTCATACATTCATCAAAATGACACTGAGATTCAAATCTTGCCCTCCCAACCTCAGTCCAGGGCTCCTTAAGACGCCCTACATGTTCTTCATCTTCTTCTTCTTCATACCTCAGCCTCAGAAAATGCTTCTATGTAGAAGCGAATGTAGTAAGAAACCTTCTTCCCTAGCATACATGTTTGTTGGCTTTCTCTGTCTGTGAGTAAAGTTTCTGAACAAAGCTCTAGAACTTTCTTTAGCAATAGGAGTGTTCTCTGTCTGCCCTGTCCAAAATGGCAGCCCCTAGCCGTAAGTGGCTACTGAGCACTTGCAATTGCTTTGTTCGACTTAGGAACTGAATTTTAAATTTTATTTCATTTTACTTAATTTAAATAACTACATATTCATGACTACTGTACTGGATGGTGTAGGCCGAGAACAGAGTTTCGTCACCGGTAGCTGGTGTTAGAATCACACGGAGGGCTGGCGAAAGCACAGGGTGCTGGGCCTCACCCCCAAAGAGTCTGATTCAGCAGGGTGGCCCATGAATCTGCCATTCTAACTAGGTCCCAGCTGATGTTGATGCTGTGGGTCACTTCTCACCCTCAACACGTCTGTCACTGGGCGTCAGATACATTTTTGTTGTGGGGACCGTCCTGTATTTTTTTTTTTTTTAAGATTTTTTATTTATTTATTTGACAGAGAGAGAGAGAGAGAGATGACAAGTAGGCAGAGAGGCAGGCAGAGAGAGAGGGGGAAGCAGGCTCCCCGCTGAGCAGAGAGCTCGATGTGGGGCTTGATCCCAGGACCCTGAGATCATGACCTGAGCTGAAGGCAGAGGCTTAACCCACTGAGCCACCCAGGCACCCCCGTCCTGTATTTTATAGATTGTTTCACAGCATCCTGGCCTCCACCTGATTGACACGAGAAGCACCCCAACACCCCTCCCCTACAGCTGTGACAAGCACAGATGTCTCTGGACATGGCCAGTGTCCGCTGGGGAGTAAACTCCACTCCCAGGTGATAACTACTGGTGTAAGACGTACACAAAGACATTTTTTTTTACATTTTTTTTTTTTAACATCAGAGTTTGAACAGATTACACTAAAAAAATACAGCTGACCCTTGAATAATGGGGGGATTAGGGGTGCTGACCCTCTGTGCCATGGAAAACCCATGTATAACCTTGGATTCCTCCAAAACTTAACTATTAATAGCCTACAGTCGACCAGAAGCCTTACCGAGAACATAGTCAACACACATATATTGTGTGAGTTCTATGTACTATATATTGTATTCTTACAATAAAGGAAGCTAGAGAAAAGAAAATGTTGTTAAGAAAACCATAAGGAGGAGAAAATACATTTACAATACTGTAGTGTTTTCACTGAAAAAAAAAATCCACGGACAAGTGGCCTCGCTCGGCTCAGGTCTATATTGTTCAAGGGTCCACTGTAGCCTGAATTGAAACCTGAACTTAATTTCTTCTTATAGCTGCTCTAAAAGTGCCAAAAACTTATTATATTCCAACAACACAGCAGACTGGGCTGGAATTTTTTTTTTTTCCTTCAAAAATAAATCAATCGTGTCTCCTCTGCACTGGTCGCCGCGCCTCGAGGCCCCCACGTTTCCCTTCCTCTTCCCTTCCCTCACTCTGGCTTCTCCCTCACAGTGTTCTCCCTCGCCTTCCCTTGTCTCCCTTTTTGACTTCCTGAGGCTTCCCTATTTCCACATCCTTCTCTTCCCTCCACAGCCGGGGCTTCTCGGCCTGCCTCCCTGCTTCCCATCCTCCCTGCATCCCCCTCTCCCTTCAGTGGAGACTTGCCTTCCCGGTGCTCTGTGCTGTTTCTTCTCCATCCCTGCTGTCTCTGCCGGCTCTGGCTGGGTTTCCCGCTTTCTTCCTTTTATCTCCAGTCTGTGTTTGTCTTGGGCTGGCCAAGCTTGGCCTCTGGCCCCAGACAGTCTGGGCTCCATCTCTGTGCCCGCTCCCTGTCCCCTCCAGCCCCCCGCTCCCTCACACAGTGGCAGCCCCCTGGGTACCACCGAAGGTCACAGGCAGCTTGCAGACAGCAGAGTAGGGAAAGCCAGTGGGAAAGGCTTTCTTGGCTCGATGCCAGAATCACGGTATGCCACCAATCAAGAGGGGGCCGAAGATCTAGTTGGTACTTCTTTTAAAAAAGCATTTAGAAATCGTTGTCACCCCCGTGGCTCCGAAGGGCAAGGAAAAATCTGTGTCGGGACAACTTTGTGGGGCTTGGCATTTGTCCTGCGGAGAAGTCAAACATGTCAGAGGCTGACATTCTCATACGGAGGTGACATTAAACAAACAAGGTGGCGGGGAACTCTTTAAATCACCCACAATATTGCGAGCAGTCAATCAATAGCACTGTGACAGGCCGGGGCCACAGACTTGCCCGTGACCTCTGGGTTTTGCGTCTCACGGAAACGTGCTTGACAGGAACCGTGCTGCTAATTTGGGGCGGTAAACCTGTCTCTCTACCTTGACTTTATCCCACTGCTAGTGCATTTAAAAAAAAAAAAAATGACCTTTGAAAAGACACAGGCTGAAGATTATTTCTACCGAGCGCTCACTCACTAGGTGGGATTACTTGGAAATATCAGACTGTTGACTGATGCTTTCCGTTTTCAGCTGCCTCTCCGGGCCAGTGTCAGAGGCGCTGTCTCCCACGTGCAGGGTACCGGTGATTTCAGTCCTTATTTATGAACATAAGGCCGGGAGCTGGAGGAGCCCAAGCGAGGCTGGCTCCAAAGGAAGACCATGAGGCTATCATAAGTGCCTTGAACAAGAGACGAAATTGACCACTTGGCCAGGCCTCATTCTACAGCAAGAGGTTAACATTTCAAACCCAGGTGCTCCTGGGAGAGGGGAAGGACTTGGGCTTGAATTAATGCTAACTTATAAATCACTAATATTAGAAAGTCATTCTCAGCCCGTTTTTGATTGAGAAAGGCAGGCCTACCTGAGGGTTCTGACTGACTAAGGGTGGGGAGGGACAACGGTGGGGAGGGAGGGGAGAGTGTCACACCATTGAGGATGGGAAAGGGGCTCGCACAAAATGGGGATCCTCTCTGGTGTGAATCCAGACCCGGGAAAAACCGCAGGGGCCTCTCCCCTATGTGTGTCTTGTAGCACTCTGTGGTCATCATGGAAACTGAGAACGTACATGTCAGGTGTGGCGGTGGGGAGGGCTGCTGGTGAGGAAGTAAAGCCTTCTAAGGGTGGGGGTAAGGGTGCTGGGTGGCAGAGGCAGGAAGCCGGGGAGAGTGACAGGGGCATGAACACTGTAGTGAGACCAGTAGTGAGACAAAGGTTCTCAGGGCCACGAGATGGTCTCTCAAAGCATCAAAAGTTTGGAAGGACACTGCAGGTCTCCCTATTGTCCACTGTCCTCCCCAGTAAGCCTGCCAAGGGGTCTTATTGCCTCTACTTGAGTATCTCTAGCAAATAGAAGCTCACGACTTCTGAAAACTGATTCTGTGCTCGACAGATTTAATGGTGGATCTCCCTTTCTCTCAAAAGGTCTTTGGACTCCAAGTGTTATGAAGAGTTAATCCAGCTTACAGCATACAGTTCTTGTTTCAGTTAGCTAGTGCTGCAGAACGACCAGCCACACACGCACACACACACACAAAATCCTAGCAGTGTGCAGCAGTGAGCTCATAATTTTCTGGATGGGCTGGGACGTGGCTTATCTAGGCCAGGCTTACATGGGCAATCCTGCCGATCTTGACTGGACTCGTTTACATTTCTGGGGCCAGCTGATCTAAACCAGGCTTGGCTGGGCCATTCATGTGTCTCTCATCCTCCGCTGGGGCCACTGGGCTAGCCCCAGAATGTAATTCTCATGGAGACGGCAGATGCGTAAGAGAACAAGCCCAATCATACAAGTGTTTTTCAGAACTTTGTCATGTCCAGCCCGTTAACTGAACACATCCCGTGACCAAACTTAAAACCAAGAGAGATGGGGAGCTCTGGCTCCTTTGTGGGAAGAACTTGAAAGTGACATGGCAAAGGGCAGGGACAAAGGGATGGCTGAAGGATTGGGGTTGTTGATACAGCCTACCCTAGATTTGATCTGGTCAGTCAGATCAAAGCAGAGCTAGATATTCCCTCTCCTTTCCTGGACACCGTGTTTCTATCAGTTCAAGATAAGATTTAATAACCTTTTCAGGTAGCCACACTGATAGCTTACACTGAACTTGCTGTCAAGTAGAAACTGAAAATGTTTTTACATATGCTTGCTGAGCTCTGGACCTGTGCCACTGACCTTTTAGACCCCCCAATGCAGGGTAGTATGTGTATTCCTATTAGATTTTTATCTTCGTGAAATCAGGCCCCCAAATATTTAAGTAAGATGGAATCTATGCCTCCTTTACTTTCAAGTCTCATATCCGCACATTTCATCATGGCGTTACCAGGGTTCTTACTGGTGTCGATGAATTGACTCGTCAAAGGTAGATAGAGCTCTACATCTCGCTGCCGGAGACTGCCTTCTGGGTTGCCAGTGGTCCATTGTTCTGCCTTCTTTCGGTCTGGTACTTTAAACAGTAAGAATTCATCTGATTCCACCACCCTCTGGCCTCCCTTCTCTATCTTGTCTCAGGATGTGAAGAGACTTTGTGGAATGCCGGTTACGGTCACGTAAAGGTCAAGTAGGATTTAGAGAGGAGATGCCAGCTCAATCTGAGGGAGCAGGATGAGCTAGATGCTTCAATGGGAGCGAGTTGGTATATTGGTGGGTACAACGTCTTCAGATAGGCCTGGAAGACTCATGAGTGGGGCCATCGGAGATGAGACCAGAAAGGGAAGCTGGCTTCATGGGATGAGAAATCTTGGGTGCCGGGATAATGATATTGGAATTTTATCTATGGGCACTGGTTTTCAAAAACTTGCAGAGTATAATGGCTCCTTGGAGGTGCCCCTAAGGGGAGCCTTGCCTTGGGAAGTATGACAAAGACTGCTTGTCCCCAACGTCTGTTTTCTTCCTCAGTCATAGCACCCAGGAGCAGCGAGAGTAACTTCTGGGAAATGTCCTCAAGGGATTAGGTGCAAACTTCATCCCTACTAGGTGACCAGATGCACATCTTTGGCCCTGAAGTGACACTGGAAGCCATTCATGGCAAAGTAATAAAATAGAAATAACCTGAGTTCCTGACCACACGGAGTTCTACATCATTCATGTCACAACTATTAAGGATTTGTTTTATGCTGCAAGAAATAAAAACTTAAAGCTGTGTATTATGTTGAGTTTCGTTTAAAGTAAACCCAATCCCGATCCTCCTAACTAATACAGAGGGACAGGAAACCAAGTAAAATCTGGCTGTGATGTACAAAAGAGATGTGAGAACGGTGGGCTCCTGACTGTCCCTGTGCATGCTGGGAAGGCAGCCATGATGTAAACGATTGAAAACCACAGATATCCCTCCTCCACCAACAAACCAGTTACACTTGGATTTCTGGGTATGCGAAGTTCCGTGGCACTGTTCCTCCTTCCCTGCCCCACTCCTGGGACACAGCTCTGTCTAGCCACCTGGTCTCCAGGGTCCTGCTGGGGGGCATCATCACCCCAGGTTAGGAGATGCAAGATTGAGCCTGGAGTACGGGGATATTGTCTGCGTGAGCGTTCTTCTTGAGGCAATGGCCAAACATGCCCACCACGTTGGTAATCAGAACGACTTTTATTTCCATTGCTCATAATCACAATTATAGTTAGTAAATACCTATTTATCCCCCAACGAGTAGCAAATGGTCCCTCCTCTCCCGTGTCTTAACAGTGAAGAGGGGATTAAGAAATGAGGCCAATTTTGGTATAAATTTTACAATCACCAAGTTTAAGTGTAGAACAGTTTTGATTTCTATGAAATTGAACTGAAATTGGCCCGGCACTCCATTTGACCAAATTGCAGAAAACTTGACCTAGGCCCCCACATAATCAGAGTCACTCAGAGATTGTTAAAAAGCTCAGTCAGTTCAGGTTGCTGCCCCCAACTTCCAGGGCTTCTAAGCTCTGGTAGGCTGGCCGTTTTTCTTGGCAGGGGAGCGCAGCCTCTGGTAGGAGGCTGGTTTCTGCCTTGCCCTGGTTGTTGGCCAGGCTGCCGGCTCCGTGTGCATTCAGTCCGCAGGACCCACCCCACCACCTCTGCGTGCAAAACACCTGTAATCCCTTCTGCACCTGCTGTCCGTACAGGCTTCCTTGTCAGGAAGGGGAAGCTCTCCACGCCTTTCTGATTGCTTCTCAAGCACTCGGGGCCAAGCTGAGCTGGGCGTACCTCTCCGACATCATTCTCGTTGCAAGCCCCAAGGTGGGCGACCCATGCATGTGCTGTAGCCCTGGGGCACTGTCTTGGCTCCAGGGAGGGCCGCTCTGAAAGACTCCTTTGCTCAGGGATTCAGCCAAACTCGTCTACCCTTTCCCCTGGCGTTCCTTTGATGTTGGTGCCAGGGGTCATCAGCCGGGCTTAGTTGGGGAGGAGCTGGGGGTGCCCTGTCGATGCTGGGCTCACCAGTATCTAAGTGTGAATCTCCTCCCGCCCGATTCTCTCCTCTGGCCAGCTGGCTTAACCTTGATCTACTTTGAAGCCGGAACACGCCTTCCTTCCTGCTCTGCTGCTTGGAGCTCCCTTGTCTGTTCCAGGCCCCTCTTATTCTCTTGGCACGCAGACACCTTTGCTCTCTCTCTCTCTTTCGAGCTCTGTGCTTGTCACTGAAAGCCCTGCCTTCCCAACTTTGGCCTCTGCTCTGAGTTTTTTAAAAGTCTATGTGGAAACTCCAAGGGCTTCTTTGTTTTCAGCTGTATTCTCAACACACACACACACACACACACACACACACACACACACACACGCCATGAATGCCACTGCCATCGTGCACCAAAGGCTTGTAGAGGCTAGAGGAAAAATGTAGGGGAAAAAAAAAATCCCATTATTATTATTGTGATATCATACCATCACCATGGCTTTCTTTTCTAATTATCAACAAACTGACCAAACCTTATGAGAAAGTGGCTGGTGGATGCTGTTTCTGGTAGGCTCCGTGTGTTTATTGTACCTCCCTTTCTCTGTGGACATCAGCAGGAAGAATCTGCTAGAAGACTCCGGTGCTTTGCTGCCTTTCCTGCCTCTAGTATGTGTGTCACCCAGGATTGCTGGCATCCACGAGGCACAGCTCAGGGACACCTCTGGTGACACATCGGACCGTCTCTGTATGACACACGGCATTTTTGTTTCTACTTTTTTTTTAAATAAAGAATTTATTTTTTTTGACAGAGAGGGAGAGAGAGAGAGCGAGAGAGGGAACACAAGCAGTGGGAGTGGGAGAGGGAGAAGCAGGCTTCCCGCCAAACAGGGAGCCCGATGTGGGGCTTGATCCCAGGACCCCGGGATCATGACCTGAGCTGAAGGCAGACACTTCACGGACTGAGCTACCCAGGAACCCCTTATTTCTATTTTTCATACAACATTTGAACAATTCAAAAAAATCTCGGGCAGGGGCGGGGGTGGGTGGGTTAAGATTTGGGTAATTTGAATTTCTTTTTAAATAAGGTTCTCCTCCCCATATATGTAGATTGCAAAAATCACATATTCTTTCCTTCCCTTCAGGAGGGAGTTAGAGACACTTTCTCTGCCTCTCGACTCTGACCTTGATTGTGTGATTTGCTTTGACCAATGGGATCCTGGCCAACGTGACGCGGTAGAAACTTATAAAATGCTTCTGTGCTGGGGCTCGTCCTCTCACGCTCTCGGGGTGAGGGTGAGACCTGCCGCTGCCGCCACATGAGTAAGCCCCGGACTAGCCTGCTGGATGATGCGAGACTCGTGGCCTAGTCACTCCTGTGACCTCAGCCGTCTTGGCGGCTAAGCATGGGTGTGTGAGTGAGCCTGCCCAAGGTCAGCGGAACTGCATGGCCAGGCACGGCACAGGCCGCCGGCCCACTGATTCTTGAGCTAAATGAACCGTTATTGTTCTAAGCTCTTGAGTTATGGGGTAATCTGTTACTCAGAAAAAGCTAACCGCTATAGGATGCTAAATATAACTAAATGTTTGGTGAACCGGCATTTTGTAATTCTGGGGGTTATAGACCGAATATAAATTCTTTCCATTCAGGACTACAGATTTAAAAGACAGAGGTTGAATTTATACCGCATCCAGGATATATCTTATTTCATTTTTATAAAGCTAATCTACATATTATTATGCTTAAAATGCAAATGTTAGAGCAGTATGCTTAGTAGACTATTAGATTAATTAAGCTTATGCTGTGTATATGCTCGTATGTTCATGGAAAATTCTAGAAGAACCCCGAAGAAACCGTTAAAAAGGAGATCTCTGGGCCGTGGACTAGAGGTGGGATAGGGGTAGGAAGGACTTGAATTTATTGTTTATATCAGGTTTCTATCATGATTATCTGTTAATTTTATAATTAAAATAGTACTAAAATCTAAAAATTGAAGCCCATCACCAAATGGTTCAAGAGTCCAAGCCTGGCTCCAGGAACTGTGCTGTTTATTTCATCTATACTCTTTTTTTTCTTAAAAGCTCAGTGTCCAAAATACATCCCATTACTTCAGGATTTTCATCAGCGTAGGCGCCAGTGAATTGAGTTTTTAATCTGGTAAGCATTTGCTGCATGTCGCAAATACTGGCTTTAAAGAAAGAAAATGCTTATTTACTTAGTTTTTTATTAATTTCCCACCTACTTTCAAGAAATATTTGAAACTCCCAAGGTAATGCATTAATTAAACGCTGCTGAGGCAGAATTTCTGGCCAAATCAAAGGCTTTGTATTACCATGGTGTTACATTTGCAAATTGGAAAAATAAAACAGCACAAAAATCAGACTTCATCGAGGGCTTCTAGATCCACTGAACACAGTCTGAATCGAGACTAGGATCGGGGTGTCTGAGCCGGGAGATGCAGATCTCTAACATAACGAGGCCCCAGATAGTTGGCATTAGCCGCTGTTCAAGCCTGTGGCTGCCAGGGCCCGAGAAGCCAGCCCCTGGGCTGTAGGGTTCCCTTGGATCTGAATCCCGGGACCCATCAAAGCAACACAGTGAAGAGCCTATAGGAAGCTATGCCTCTGAGCTCTGATGGCCTTCTCTGGTTCTCGGGGGGGGGGGCTGCTTAACCACGTGACCAATGGCACCTGAAGATCGTGCCATCAGCCCACCTATCACATGCTCACAGCCGAGAAGCAGTAGGAAACTAACCCTTGGTTTAGGCTCTGGAAAACATCCCAGGATCCGAGGCTGTAGGGGATTTCTCATAGATGATGCATTGTATGATAAGTATCTGGGCTTATGGTGCTTTGCCTATTGTGATTTATAAGCAATAGATTTTGGTTATTTGAATGACCAAAGAGTGAGAGAGCACGCGAGAGATCAGGGGGAGCGGGAGAAGGAGAAGCAGACTCCCCTGCTGAGCAGGGAGCCCGACACGGGGCTTGATCCCAGGATCCTGGGATCGTGACCTGAGCCAAAGGCAGATGTCTAACGACTGAGCCACCCAGACACCTCCAAAATATATTTCTCATAGATATTTGGTCTTCATCCACAGATCCTGGCTTACAGCTCCTAAAACCCTTGGCCTTTCCCGAGTGATAAGAGCAACTGGAGCACCTTTTGTCATATTTGGTCTTTTGTCCTCAGTTCCTGAAAATGCTTCAGAGCCATAAAAGTGAATGGGTGTCTTGTTGTTCACAGCAAATCCCTTTCCACCACTGCTGGGTTTATGTTAAGGGGTGATTATTGGAAAATGCCTAAGGATGGGGGCTGTTGCCAGGGAAACCAACCATGAATAGAGGGTTTGAACTTTCAGTGCTACCCTCTGATTTCTGGGGAAGGGAGAAGGGATGGGGGCTGAATCAATCCTCAATGGCCAATGATGTCATCAGTCACGCTCATTTAATGAAACCTCCGTAACCCCAAAAAGACCGGGTTGGGAGAGCTTCCGGGTTGGTGAGCACATGAAGATGGCGGACACGGGGAGGGCACGGAAGCTTCGCATCCTTTCCCCAGATCTCGCCCTGTGCCTCTCTTCCATCTGGAGGTTCCTGAGTGACGTCCTTTCTTGATAAACCGGTGATCTAGTAAGTATAATGTTTCTCTGAGTTCCGTGAACCACTCCAACAAATGAACTTACGGAGGAGGTGGTGGAAACCTCTGATTCACGGCCAATTTGTCAGGGGCACAGGTGACAATGTGGACTTTCAACTGGCCTCTGAAGTGCGTGTGTGCGTTGGGGGGGAGGGAGCAGTCTTGTAGGACTGAGCCCTTTCCTTGCGGATTCCGACACTCTTTCCGTGTAGATCGTGTCAGAATTGAGTTAAGTTGTAGGACACCCAGCTGGTGTCTGGAGCAAGGTTTGATGGTGTGGGTGGGGAATGCCCCCACGACTTGGTACCAGAACCCCTCTTGCGAGCTGTCACAGTGGGCTGCAGGTACCTAGGCAACGCTTCTCCTAAGGACAGAGAAGAAGTACATTTGCAGTGAAACCTGTTGATTGGGGTCAAAAGGAAATGAAGGGCTTTAGGAATAGTCCACTGCCTTGGAAATCCATACACCTGTGTGCCGAACATGAACCCCAACAAAATAAACTTGGGATGTTGACAGAAGACCACATAGGTAGCCTTAGTCAAAGCTTTTTGGTTGGGCAGAACATAAGGCTAATTATGTTGGCTCCATTAAAGAGATCTGTTTTTTAAAGATTTATTTTTTTATTTTAGAGAGAGAGAGAGAAGAGAGAGAGAGAGAGTGCGAGTGGGGGCAGGGAGGTGCAGAGGGAGAAGGAGAGGGAGAGAGAGAGAATCTTAGGCAGACTCCCTACTGAGCACAGAGTGCCACCCGGGGCTCGATCCCACAACCCTGAGATCACGACCTGAGCTGAAATCAAGAGTCAGATGCTTCACCGACAGCCACCCAGGCGCCCCTAAAGAGATCATTGGTAAAGAGATACAGGGCATCTTATGGGACCATGAACAGTGTTTCATGGGAGGGTGGCATTGCCAACAAGCTGGCAGGGTCCAAGTTAGCAAGCTTCTTTTTCTCCTTGGGGGCGTCACATTCTCTAATTTCTTCTTTTTCCCACTTATCTTCTCCATACCTTTGTAGGTAGATTTTTCAGTTCACTCATCAGCACACCTATAGCTGAAAAAGGTTGCTCCGTCCCAGTTCTATGGGACCCGTCTGAATCCAAAGAGACACACGGAAGGACTATATCCATTCTGGTGACTCTTGGTTCAGGTTTCTGGTGATTCCAACAGAGCTGTGCATTGCCTTCAGCCAGAAGGCTCACGCCCGGTTAAAGCAGATGCTGACAGCCCCCTGCATATAGTCCTTACCGTTTCAGTGCATGCCGGCTGCATTTCCAACCACCAGCTCCCACATCTGTCTGTCTGGGGGCTTCTCTGGTGTGGACTCCACTGAGTGCTGGCAGGGGTGGCTGGCTGGCGGCTGCTAAGCCCATGAACGCCTGGGGACAGATGAGAGTGAGTGCGGAAAGACCCTGATTTCTTAGCCCCCTTGGTGGGATAACCCCAAGGCTTGTCTTCTAGACCATTCTCCAGCGAGGCTGAGCTCCAGTTACCCACAGCGGCAACTTGCTTGATGAGGCGTCTGGCAGTGGCTGCTTCCCTGTTGCCGTTGGCCAAAGTCACTCAAAGCATGAGGGGAGCAGAGCCATCCACGGGGTGGACCTAGGAAGGTTTCCCTTGTTAGAAAGAAACCAATACAAGGAGAGATGGAGTATCGGCTCATGATAAAAAGATTTACACCCACATGGAAATCCTCAGTGCTGAGGGTGGGGCTGGGCTGGAAACCATGTGGGTGGAGATCAAAGGCAAGGGGAACAGAAGTCATATTGTTGTAGGAGCATATTACAGGCTGCCAAACCAGATGGGGGACGTTGACGGTGGGTTCCTGACCGAGACCACACAACGGGCCTGAAGGCAGGACACCCACCGATGGGGGGCGCCACCAGCTGGACGGCTGCACAGAGCTTCTGAACCAACTCTTGGCTTGCCTGGCTGGCCGGGTCACCTCTTGTAAGATTGAACAGTGACAGGAAGGAGCGCTACTCGTGAGTTAATTCAAACCAGGAAGGAGAAGCGGTTGGTGAGGGCGCAGGACGGGAACTTGAGAGGTGAGTTTGTTCTCTCGGAGGGGGGTTCGTGAAGAGTGGACTGCTCAGACTTCAGAAGGCTTGGAACAGTGGTCATGGGGCTTCTGAGTCTTGCAAATCCCCAAGGACTGATATGGATCCCACCCTCGACCCTGGGCTTTGCCTCCAGGGTTCTAACTGGGTCACTTGGGAGCGGGACCAGGCATCTCAGGGGGTATCTCAGGCAAGCCGGCGGCGGGGGTGCCCAGAAGACCGTTTGAAGCATAGTGCTTTAGAGAAAACAGATGTAGGGAGTCAAAGCTTGCCATGTTTATATGCACCATCCAGAAGGTCGGAAGAAGGCAAAAAACAGAATTCCAAGTACACCACCACCAAGGAGTCCAAGGAGGAAGAAACAATACATCTGACCAAAGCTGGGGCTAGGATGGGAGCCCTGATGGGTACGATTTTTAGGAATCGCACGGAAGAGCTGACGCAGAGCCAACAACGAACACAAAAACTGTTGCAAGAACAGTAAGAGTGGTGGCAGGCAGGCGACAGAGTGGACTGCGGCTTCAACAACCTCAGGGTATCCATGAGGATCTTTTAAGTTAAGTTCTGAGTCGGAAGGTGAACTAGAAAAGCGTCTGGTCACTGCTGGGGGGTCTGATGAGCCGAGGTTCACAGGTGACAAAGAAGCAGCCATTACTAGTCACCTCTCTGTGTGGACACTACCGCAGTGAGTCCTCGAAGCAACACTGCAAGGTAGGCATTCCTTGTACCCGGTGGCTTTCTGCTCTTCACAAGTGGGAGAAATCCAGCTTAGGCCAACTTAGACACAAGGAGAATGGATTGGCCCCTGTACCTGGGAAGTTGGGGCAATGGGGCTGATGGAAGGCATGAATGGGTCTAGGGCCACAAATGATACGGGCCAGATTCTTTCTCTCCCTGTTCTTGGCATGGGCCTCCCTTTTCTCCAGTAAACAGATGTCTTACACGCGGTGGGGAACATGGCCCCAACTGGGTATCTGCCTTACAGCCTTCTAAGTCCATGGATCTCAGGCAGTGGGCCATCCCTGCTAGTTCCAGAAGGCCTCTAATTGGCCCAATCGTCTCAGCGCGGTTCCTGAGTGAGCAAGTGAGTAGCATATTCTGATTGGCTACCCTGTGTCACATGCTCCGAGGCTGAGTCAGAAGTGGGCGGAGCCTGTTACCAGAAGAAGGGACTGGGCGTGGAGAGTCTTGGTTAATCCCAAACAATCACAACCGAGTTTCCATTCCTATTTTATCGATGTGGAAACTGAGCGTGAGAGCGATAAATGAAGTCACCCGGATGATATTATCTGGTATGCCGCAGAGCCGGGATTGGACCCCCAACACTGTTGCTTCTGCCACACATAGGTGTGCAGGATTGGAGAAAGAAGCCAGAGACCAGAGCTGGTTTTCTGGAAGGGGGTTAGTGAAGAAGCTGCTCAAGGCCCGGGATCCCTTTCCGGGGCTGGTGCACCCGTCCCCCTGGTTGCTGTGAGGGTTGCCAGCCACCCCTTCTCCTGACAGTTGCCCCCCGCTGGATGGGAGCCACCTTTCTGAAATGCCTGGGAGGTCCCCCACCCCCTGGGGTGGCTAGCAGCCAATGGCCGACTAAGGTAAGCAAGTCTGGTTGGTCCCCTCACAGCGAAGAGGTCCCTGTAGGGCTAAGCCCAGGCGAGACTTCGCCGGAATCCACAGCTCCGTTCTCCCGCTTCTCTTACTCCCCTGAAGATTGTCCTCATTCATTCACTTGCCTAAACCCCTGTCTCAGCTTCCGCCTCAAGGGAACCTGATCCAAGACAGGTATTAGAAGTCCAAATCCCGATGGCAAACTAGCTGTCAATCCACGGGTGCCAGGAGAGGAGGGGGAAACCAAGCACAGAGGCGGCCGCCTTCCAGCCATCAGGAACCCCAGACCCTGGGAGCGGTGGGAGGCTTGGAGAGGAGGGGACGGGTGCTGGAGGCATTTATTTAAATGCTGGCAAAATGAACGTCACCTAAAATGGACCGCTGTTAATATACAGGACAATGGCATCAGATGTGTTCATATCATTGCACAGTCTTATCACCACCATCCACCTCCAGAACTTTCTCATCTTCCCTAAGTGAAACTCTATACCCATTATACAATGGCTCCCCATTGTCCCCAGTCCCCCCGGCCCTTGGCAACCACCATTCTGCTTTCTGTCTCCACGACTCTAGGGACCTCATGTAGGTAGATTCACACATCGTTTGTCCTTTTGTGACTGACTTATATCACCCAGCATGATGTCCTCAAGGTTCGTTCGTGTTGTTGCCTGTGTCAGAATTTCCTCCCTTTTGAAGGCTGAGCGCTACCGTACAGAGAGACCCCGTTTTGTTTATCTGTTCATCCGTGGACGAGCCCCTGGGTTGTTTCCACCTTTCGACAATTACGAATCAGGCTGCTGTGAACGCGTGTGTACAGGTACCTGCTTGAGCCCCTGCAATTCTTTTGGGTCAACACTTGGAAGTGGAACTTGCTGGATCCTCTGGTAGTTTTTTTATGTAGTTTTTGACTGTTGGCCCCAGTGGCGGCACCATTTTACCTCCGCACCCCCAGTGCACGAGTTCTCATCTCTGCCCATCCTCGCAGCACTTGCTAGTTCCTGTTTTTTTGGTTTTTGTTTGTTTGTTTGTTTTTTATAATGGCCATCCCCATGGGTGTGAAGGGGAGGCGTTTGGGGAGGCCAAAGCCTGAGGAGCATCCCCACATCTCTCTGCAGTGGCTGCTGGGATGATGGGGCCGAGAAAGTTCTGCCACTAACAGCAGCCTGATGGCTTCCAGGTCAGGGTGGGGGTGGGAGGGGCGACGGGCCCCTCTCTGCTTCGAGATGGCCATCAACACTGTGTGGGGGGGTGGTGGTGAGGTGCTCTATTGCTTCAGTGTTTTAGATTTTCCTCACTCGTTCTCTAAATCCTTTTGCCCGTGGGTGCAGACAGAACCCCACTGGGCTGGGGAGGGGGAGGATTTTAGTGACAGATGCTCTGTCCTCAAATGCAGCTCTGTGCTCTGGCGCGGGGCCAGGCTGTTGCTTGTCGGTTCCCTCTTCTCCAAGGCTGACTCTCTCCAGAAGCACTGGAGACACGGGGTGAGGGGGGTGTGAGTCCTCCAACCCGCCAGGGCTGCCCAGGCACCAGGAACCCCAGTGTGGATCCCGCTGAGCCTGGTGGGATTTCCCCTCACCTGTTGCTCACGATCTTGGGTTGAGTTCCCCTAAAAGCAGATCCCGAGAGGAGAATTTCAACCCCAGTTGTTGACGTGGGAAGTGAGCCCAAGAGGCACAGTGAGAGGAAGTGAGACAAGGCAGGAAGGAAGGCCAGCGAAGGACACTTCATTGAGCGCATTTCCACTGTGGCCAGTTCAAGGGGAGTTTAGTGCCACAGGGGACCTTCTCAGAGACGGTCTGAAATATGGCTCAGAACTGCCCCCTGGAGAGGTAAGGAAGCTGGGCATTTCTCCCCGCCCCCATTGTCAGAGGGCTGTTCCAGAAGGTTCTGACTCCCTGGCTCTTCCAGCCTCCCCGGACTTGGTGAGAGCACGCCCCCGCAGCCTCAGACGGACAGACGGAAAAAGCAGCTGGTGTGTGACCCCCGGGGTGGGCCGAGGGGGTACAGGCAAGGCGCTGACAGCATCCGTGACATTTTCCTTGACATTAAAGGGTGTTGAGGAAGGTGTTGACGTCAACCTGGCGGAAGGTGGGAAGGTCATGATTGAGGGTGCAGTCCTCAGCCTGGACGGGGTGAACAATTTCAGACTCTTAATGTTGTGTAGTAGTTACTGGGCCCCTACTTCATGCCAAGCACCAAACTAAGAGTTTTCCTCTACAGTATCATACTTGATCCTCACGACAACCTTGTGAAAGAAGAGTTGAGTTGTGTGTCATTTTTTTTTTTTCTTTTTTAATTGAGAGAGAGAATGTGTGTGTACGAGTGAGGGGCAGGGGCAGAGAGAGAATGTCAGGCTCCACATGATGAGCATGAAGTCCGACTCGGGGCTCGATCTTGCAATCCTGAGATCATGACCTGAGCCGAAAGCAAGAGTTGGCTGCTTAACCGACTGAGCCGCCCAGGCACCCCAGCTGCGTGCGAATTTTGCAGATGAATAAAAGACTCAGAGAGGTTAAGAAGTTTCCAGACGGTCACACACAGGCCTGTCTTGGTATGTCTGGTATTCCATTGCTCCCCCCCAACAAAGTCACCCTTACTGGCTCTGAGGATGGCTTGGAACTGGGAGGACTGGGAGTTCTGCTGGCTGATAGTTCCAGGATCCCCAAATCGCGTTGCACCTGTGTAGATGGGCGATGTTGGCTGTGGTCTGAAGGACGCTGCCCCGGGGGTAGTGAATCAGTGCAGCCACTACGGAAAATAGTATAGCAGCTCCTCAAAATACTAAAAATAGAACTACTGGGGTGCCTGGGTGGCTCAGTGGGTTAAGCCTCTGGCTTTGGCTCAGGTCATGATCTCAGGGTCCGGGGATCGAGCCCTGCATCAGGCTCTCTGCTCAGTGGGGAGCCTGCTTCTCCCCCCCCCCCCGCCTGCCTCTCTGCCTACTTGTGATCTCTCTCTCTCTCTCTCTCTCTCTGTGTCAAATAAATAAAATCTTAAAAAAAATTAGAACTACCATGTGAGCCAGCAGTCCCACTTTTAGGTATACATTCGAAGGAGATGAAATCAGTATCTCGAAGAGATATCTGCACGTTCCTGTTCATTGCAGCCTTATTCACAACAGCCAAGATATGGGAACAACCCGTGTCCGTCAGCAGAGGAGCAGATAAAGGAGATGCCGTATATATACAATGGAATAACATCCAGCCAATAGAAAGAAGGAAATTCTGCCCTTTGCGACAACCTGGATGGACCTTGAAGGCATTATGCTAAGTGAAATAAGTCAGACGGGAAAAGATAAACACTGCATGGTATCATTTCTGGGTGGAATCTAAAAAAAGAAAGAAGGCAAACTCATAGAAACAGAGAGCCCGAAAATGGTTGCGTGGGGATGGGGGAGGTAGGGAGGAACCTACCTCCCTTTGTCTCGAAATTGAAATTAATTTTCGAGACAAGGGTCTCGAAATTGAAATTAAACAACCAAACCGGGCCCTGCCCTGGAGAAGCTCGCCATGAGCCCTCCGCTCTGTGAACACCCCCCGGCCACATAATTATCCCGAGTCTCTGAGCTCCGTCCCTCTCTCCCTTCATCCAAGGAGTCCGGACCGGTGGACCTCGTGTCTAAGTCTCCATCTGGCCCTGTGAGTCTGGAATCCTGTGTGACGTCAAGGCTCTGAGCTTTGTAGGCTTGGGAACCCAGTCTCACGTTGGTCCGTGGGAGTCAGCTCAGGAACCAAGTTCACAGAGGATGCTAGAAGGAGCCAGAAGGTGCCAGAAGGTTAATGCCATCTTTGATAAACAGAAACTGGTTGGCTGGATGCTGCCATTATCTGGCCTCTGGCCCCGGACATTCGTCACAGGGCTGTCCAGTTGTCGGAGGCTTGAGACGAGGCACAGACTCTGAGCGGGCTCCTACAGCCCCTTCATAACCCCTGAGTGGGCCACGCCTGTCAAAGGTGTGACTACTGGAAAGTGACATCTTCCCTGAACAGTGTGCTTCCATGGACACTCCCGACGCCTGTTTGTGCCTTGGTTTCCCTCAGGGTTCGAACAGCGAGTGGTGGGCATACTCACAGTAAGATATTTTGAGGAAGGCTTATTTCAAAGGCCCTGTTCACGGAGGAGTGGCTCGGGACATTCGTGAGGCCAAAGCAGCAAGGGGGCCGAGGGGGTCGTCGAACCCGGCTGGAGAAGGAGCCTTACGAGGGGCCGCGAGTGACCTTTGGGGAAGGGCTGTGGCCAGCCTGAGGTGCCCCTGAGGGAGGGAGCCAGGGGAAGAAGCAAGCTTACCTCATGCCCCTTCCTTCGGATCACCTTTGGGGCCTTCCGTTGGCCCAACACCAGTGGGAACCACGGAGCTCAGCCTGCCAGGGCCAGCACTGGAGGGTGGGGGGGCAGTGATTCTCGAGGGGGAGACGCAGGATGTCCAGCCTGGCCCTCCCAGCTCACTGTCTGATGGACACATTCTAATTTCCTAACAACTGGAATCAGGCTGCTGCCAAGTCTCGCTGGCCGGGGCACTCGATCCCTCCAAGGTCACTTTGTTGTCACGTGCACAGTGTCGGTGGCCTAGTTTACTTCTCAGAGGCCAGCTTAGCTCCCTGACTTCCGACTGTGGAGGGAGGAGCCACTTCCGGCCCCGGATGCGAATGGGGACTTCAGGCTGATCGAAGGGGCGTTCGAAAAGGGCCCCGGGGTCGCCGGGCGACCAGTAAGCCAGTGGGACAGTTGGTGCCATCAGTGGAACCGAGAGGCTTGGGAGCAACTGGGATCTTCCCTTTTGCCACAGCAGTGGCTGTGAATGCAGGAGAGCACCGCGTGCCATGGGCTTCTTACTTTTTATTTTGATTGTTTTAGATTGGGGAGAAAATTGTGTGATTCCCTGGCCCTTCCTTCCCTCTTCCCTCCCTCCCGCCCTCCCTCCATCCTTCTTTTTCTCCCTCCTACCCGCCTCTTACTAAGAATTTTAAACAGGACGCCTGGGTGGCTCAGTCTGTTAAGCATCTGCTTTCGGCTCAGGTCATGATCTGGGTCCTGGGATCGAGCCCTGCATCGGGCTCCTTGCTCAGTGGGGAGTCTGCTTCTCTCTCTGCCTGCTGCTCTCCCTACTTGTGCTCCTTCTCTTTGACAAATAAATTAAAGAAAAATCTTAAAAAAAAAAAAAAGGAATTTCAAAAATACACAAAAGTAGACAGACTAGGAAAGTGAACCCCATGTACCCATTACCCAGCCGTAGCAGTTACAAACTCATGCCAGTTCGGTTTGGCTTGATTTCTAGCCCATTTGCGCCCCCCGCCCTGGACTGTTCTGAAGCAAATCTCCAATGTCCTATCACTTACATACAAATATTTCAGTATGCATCTCTAAAAGAACATACTCTTTTAAACAAAAAAAATTTTTTTTTTTTAAGATTTTATTTATTTGACAGCGAGAAACACAGCGAGAGAGGGAACACAAGCAGAGGGAATGGCAGCGGGAGAAGCAGGCTCCCTGCCGCGCAGAGAGCCCGATGTGGGGCTCGATCCCAGGACCCTGGGATCACGACCTGAGCCGAAGGCAGCCGCTTAACGACTGAGCCACCCAGGCGCCCCTACTTATTCCTCTTTTATTCACTTCTCATCTCAGAAACTGCTCAGTCCAAGGTCATCCTTGACTCCTTTGGGCAAAGTCAAGCTTCACTTGTCTATACTTCTCGCATGTATTTAGACCTCTGTGCTGGATCAGTCCACACAGTCCGGTCCTAGTTTGGGGGTGGGTGAAAGTGATGATGGGGACCTGGGTCAAGGTTGCGTTTAGTTTGGTTGACTTCTAAAGCAACGCCTAAGCCATGCAAATGATTGAAACAGGACGTGGATACCAGCAGTGCGTGGCCCCCCATGTACCCCCGGGATCAACAGAGGTGTGCCCACACTTCAATGGGCCTCGCACTCCATGGGGACTGAGAGAGTCTTCCGGACGATGAATGGTGAGCTCACTGCCTTCTATATCCTTCTATATCCATCCTTTTATATCCTTCTATATCCAATGGCTCCTGCTCCCCCCACCCCCCAGCCCCTAGCAGGCTGGATAAGGGGAGGAGGGATGAGCTCTCTCCCTTCCTCCTCGAAAGTCTCTCTTTCCATAGTCTCTGGGAACCATTCTGTCTTGGGGGACACACTTTCACACTCCCCTCTTTCCACGAGCTCCATGCCAAAACACCAAACTAGCACCCCCCTCAAACCCACTAGACCTCACTCTGCACTTCCTCCCCGAGGGACCTCACCTACACCCAGCCCTTGGATCCCCACTGCTTTGCTGGCGACTCCTAAATCCATGTCTGAACACAGAGCCCTCAGTGGCGATCCAGATCCTCACATTTAATTTCTGCACTTACCATCCCCGTCTTTAGATACTCCACAGGCTTTTCAACTTAGCATGTTGACGACTGAACTCATCAGCTGCCTCCCCCACAAAGCAAACCTGTTCCTCCTCTGTATTTCTTAGCAACGAGGGTGGTAAGCCACTGTCCCTTCAAGCCCCCAAGCTTGAAAAACCCATGTAGGGTAGACACTGTTGGTTGGCTAAAACAACCCCCACCCCCATTCTTGATAATGAAACACATTGTGAAACCATGGGTCACAGTTCTGGCCAATGAACTATAAGCAAACATCTGCTGTGGGTTCCTGGGAAAGCTTTTGTCTTCCTGATACAGGTTGTTGCCCCTTCGCTTTCTTCCTGTTTCCTGCTGGAATGTAGACATGAAGGCAAGAGCAGTAGCAGCCATCTTGTAACCATGAGGGCAGAGCCAAGAGAATTGCAGGCTAAAGGGCTGACATTCTCAGACCCATATTTGCCTACCTATTCTCCTCTTGCCCTGTGAGCAAAATACATCTGATTTGTTTAAGTCACCGTAATGAGGTTTTTTGATACATGTAGCACGAAGAGAATGCACTACTCAGATTCTCCCTGTAAGATGGAGGCACTCATTTCCCCAGCTGTAGACAGTGTTGAATGCTGGATGTCACCGAGTCCAAAATAGTTCATAATTTCCAGAACTTCTTCCAAGATTCCACATCCTGATTTAGCCTCCTCTCTTTCTCTGGTTTGTGTGTTTATCTGCTGTGCTCACTGGGCCGTAATTTTCTGAAGGGCAGGGCCATGTCTTCTGTGACTCTGTCCTTTCCGTACGTGATTGAGGGACCAGCCCATAGCCTACTATGTATGTTTCAGGCTTCACGATCTTTGACTGTCCAGATTGTTCTCTTCCGAATGTGTCCCGTTTGCCAACGACCTCTCAAAGTCTGACTTTGAGAACTAAGCTGAATGTCTCAACAGGAGCGAGGCTGAGTGGGACCACCCCTTCCCTTGTTATAGACATCTACGCCTGTGACTACAGCCTAGGGCAGGATGCTTTTAAATTTGTTTAGCCACCATATTCCGCTCTTTATTCAGAGTGAGCTTACTGCCCACCATATTTTCTTTTGCTAAAGTCACATTTCTCACACCCTACCCCAGGGCTCCTGCTTTCTAGATCCGGGACAGGACTTTATGTTTCTTTCTTTCTTTCTTTTTTTTTTTTTCCTATGAAATGTCACCATTTGCCCAGGCCTTGACTTCCAGTCCCAGCTTATACTGGAAAGAAACCTGATTCTTACTGTTTCATTTTCATATTTGAATGGACCCGGCTTTGAGTTCTGCAAATCACCAGAAACCCTTCATGGAAGACGCCGAGGGGACACACAAATAAATAAGTGAAGAGCATTTTGATAGACTCACTCTCTTGCAACAGTCTCTCGAAACATGATTGGAATCCAAGTGGATTACCCAGTCTTTAAACTATTGCACCAGCTTCGGGGCAACCTGGAATTTGAGAGGTGTGTGTCTTTCATTGGTCCACCTGCTCCCCACATAAAATTGTTGAAGGGGCCTGGAGGGGAGTGTGAAAGTGTATCACCTACTTCGGAGTTTATAAGATTGAACTCGAGCCTTCTTCCATCACCACGCCACCTGGCTCGAGCAGGGCTGACAGTAGGCAAGGGCGAGAGAGGGTCAGATGGGGGCCGAGGAAGGCTGGTGTGTATCAGCCTCTGCCCTCGCACCAAATCCAAATCATTTCTTTTCCGATGGCCTACTCCTTAACTCGCTCAGTACCTCTTCTACCCTCCACTAGTGCAGAAAATGGATAGCAGGCTGGTTCTTGGGTCCGGACATGAGTTGGAGGATGGCGGTGAGGCCACCTCCACGGGCGCTTCCTGCCAGGCGTGTCCTCTTGGTCCCGATGCATTGATGCCGGGCGCACGTTTTATGATTGTGTGCTTTCTCTTTCTTCCAGCATTAAAATTTTATTCACCACATGTCAGCCTGCTTATTAAGAATCTCCCAGGTGCTCCCACCCTGGCTCCACGCCGGCCTTCAGCTCCAGCCCCCGCTGCTTTCTCGTTGACCCTGGGCACATACTAAAATGCCTTGCTTGGGTCTCGGGACAGGCGCAGCCCGCCATGCAACAGACCCAGCTTGCCTGGGAGTGTGGGTGGCACCCACTTATCCGGTCCCCTCTCTTTCCACCCTTCTCCCCCAGACAGATTGAGCTATCCCGCCCCCCTCCCCACTCGTTTACTCCCAGCTTCTGAGACCTCCCAACTAATTCAAGCCATATGGGAATTTCTCTGTCCTCTACTCCAGGGGCAAACGTCAAGGTTAAGCCCCCCACTCCCCGACTCCCCCTCACGAATGGGGGCCCTCCTTTTCCCTGACTGAGAGCAGGAGCTCTTAACCTTTTCTGTGCCGTGGACCCCTGGGTCCTACTTCTCCAACTTAAACGTCAACAGGACATGACTCCGGAATCTCATTACAAAGCATATTCTGATTCAGTGGGTCTGGGTGTGAGATTTGCATTTCTTTTTTTTTTTCTTTTTTTTTTTTTTGAGATTTGCATTTCTAACAAGCTCCGCGGTGACAGTCGTTGCTGGTCCAGGGACCACATTTTGAGTAGCAGAGGCTTTCAAACTGGGAGGCAAGGGGGGCTGTGGCGGGCGAGGCAGGGGCTGCACTCAGGTCTTCCTTCCTCCTCACCCGCCCTCCCCAAGCGCCAAGGGAAAATCTGTGGCCGCATTTGATGCATAAACGGTCTCCGGCAGGCGCGGGGCATCACAGGTGCGCTTCCGGCCCGGCCCCAGTCCCGCCGCAATTCGTCAGCGACCAACAAATGGTTCTTTATAATCGGGAAATAGAAACCGGCTCTGCCCGAGCTGTGTCCCTGCCTGCGCTCCTCCCACCTTTCCGGGCCGCTGCGCAAGGGGCGGACTTTAGGCGGGGCGGCTTCATAAACCAGAAAAAAAAAAGGAGACGAAACAATTAAACCTAGCGAGCCAGGATTGCTCCAAGGAACAGGCTTTCAAAGGCAGCGGAGTCTGGCTTTTTTCCAGGCTGTGGGATCAGCCAAAGGGCGCGGGCCTCCTTCTCTTGGCGTGACAGGTGCGCCCTGGGGCAGGCACTGGGCTCGCCCTTTGCCCATCCCCCTGCGTGAGTGAAGAATGACTCGCTGTCGGTAGCGCGACCGACCCCATGTAATAGGAAAACACAGAGAAAAGCCATGTTCTTTTTTAGTCCAGCAGAGCTGTGCCCACTCCCAGACTTTCCAGAACATAGATTTAGAATCACACCTTCCAGAGATGTTCTGGAAGCTGCCTGTTCTAACCACGTTCTTTCCTCCCTTCCTCCCTCCTTCCTTCCCTCCCACTTTGAGGCCCTTACCTTTAACTGGAACCGTTATCGTGCTCATTGACTCCTGAGCCCGGCACTGGACAGAAACTTGTAAAATCAAATAAACAAATGCCATTAGGTTCCACTTTCCAACCTGAATCAGACGCTAACCACGGCATTCAATTTGTGAATGTTTTTTAAAAGAAAAAAAATGGTCTTAGAGCAGTGTTTTCAAGGTGTGGTCCTGGGATCAGCGGGATGGGCAGGGTCTGGGACCTCCTTAGAAGTGCAGATTCCAGGACCACACCCTAGACTTGCCCAATCGGACATTCTGAGAGTGGGGCTCAGCAAGCTCCGTTTTATTAAGCCCTCCAGGCTGCAGTTTGAGAAGCATCCCTCTACAGAAAAAATGCAGAGCCCATACCTAAGGTCTATAGAACGTACAAAGCAGAGCGAGAGAGCAAACATGCTCTGTCTCCTGGGTTGGAGGGAAGGAGGGACAATGGTCTAGAAGATGCTGTAAGGTTCTGGCTGGATGTGCAGACCATCCCAGGCCACTGCAAGCGAGCAGAGATACAGTGAGGTCATTGCTTCATTGGAGCGGTTTGAGGGGAAGCAATATATATAACCTTAAGTATGCCACTTTGGCATGTAGGTTATTTTGAGCTGAAGGCAATCAAGACCTGGCAGACTCAAGAAAAACTTTTATCTTTTCCTTAACTACCTAAAAGAATTTAGATAGGGGTCCTGGCCCAGAAAAGAGCATTATTACCAAAGGTAACTTTTTATCAGAAAGACCTATCTTTATGGCAGGGCAAACATCTAATTAGCAAACACGTGCTCTTCTTATCGTCGCGTGAATGACCTTCCTCCCCTCTGAAGCCTCCGGGCTCTTATTCCATTCCTGAGGATGGTGTATGAGACCCAACTGACCGACATGTCCTTGGCTCTAATATTGTTATGCGGCTACTGTACTTATATAATTAAATTCGTTTTTATCCTGTTAGTCCGTTTTATATCGGTTTACCAGCCAAAGAATCTAGAAGGGTAAAGGAAAAATGTTTTCTCCCCGACAGGGTTGGCAAGCCAGCCAGGAGACTTCGCTGTCTGGATGCTGCTGGCTCTGGGGCGGCTGTGGCCGAGAGATCCTGGGGTCTTTGACAAGAACCAGCAGAAGGCAAGAATTCTTACCACGCCAGTCTCCTGGATCTCTATCTGCAGGGTCTGGTAAAAGCGAGAGTCTTTTTTTTTTTTTTTTAAATTTTAAATTTAAATTAGCAGGAGAAACTATTTGGGTGAATTATTTCCTCGGGTATAGCAACTTTGGTAAAGATTTATTATGAATACTTTTAATTTCCACTGATCCTGTTCCTCCTAGAAATAGCCATTGTTTTCTTTTGCCTCTGTCTTTTGAGTCTTTTCCATAAGAAAGAAAACCACAGGGTAGAACGAAGGCATAGGCCCAATAAGCCTGTTGTTCGAACCCACCTCAGAGCCTGGTAAATTCTCGGTTCTCAGCTATCCAGTATCTGTTTAGACAGACTTGGCTTTAGGTTCCCTGTGTAAAAACTGGGTGAGGTTTTCCTTTCATCTTGTTCTGTGTCCTGAGCACTTGGCCTTGTGATCAGTGAGAATACCCTGGTCTCCACCATTCGGAAGATACATCTGGTCGAATAGCCTGGGATTTGAAGACACGAATCAGCATTCTCTTTGTCCAGCCGTGCCAGCTCTCAGAAGATTTTGTCAGAAGGGGTCCTGGTTCATGAGGAACCTTTGTTGTGTCAACCTTCATCATTTCATTAGTGCTGGAAAAGTCCCATTCGTGTAGTGCCTGCTCGGGGTCACGGATTAGGGGGTCTATGACTGGAGGTGTCTCCTGTTTCCACCAGAGACTGGATCTTATGAGGGTCCCATCTTTTGCACTCTTCTATGGGACACCTCTTAGGTTGGTGGCTAAGCCATAAAAAAGTGTATTGCTTTGAGTTGCTATTGAGATGGATAGAGCCTACTCACTGATTTCCAGATGATAGATATTTTGCATTGGAAAACTTCTATGTTGGAACACTAGTTTTTTTGGGGGTGGGGGTGGGGGAGGAGTTCCTGTCCTAAACAATTGTCTTACTGGTGTTTATGGAAAGACCTAATTGAAAAGTGGGTACAAAAAAGTGTAATAGCTAACCTGAGGGACTCCATAGCAAGAGGAAAGAACAGAAATTAAACTTAGAACAAAATTAAAGTTCATATCCAATGTAAATTCCCCTTCTTAAAATCCAGCCCCTCCTTAGCAAATTCCCTTAGCTCCCCAAACTCCTGCACTTACCCCAGAAGATCCCTTACACACTCAGCTGCTTGTTTTAACTTCCCTTTCTCTGCAAGATTTACAGAGAGCACTCCAGCCTCATCGCCAGGCCCAAGGTGTGCAGGTCACACATGGAAATGCTAAAAGCTAGGAAATAAACTTAACAGAAGCACCCAGGGTGGACAATAAGGCTCATTTTGCTGGGCTGTATAATCAGGCACTGCCAGCTAGCTTCAAGGCTTCCTGTGCAACATCCTTTGCAGATGTATCCTATACCCCCACCCAGAGAATTCATGTCCCCTGGACAGCAGTAGATTTTTTTTAAAATTATAAAGTCCTCTTTAGCTTTCAGGGGATCCTATCAAATTTAAAGAGGAATTTAAAAAGATGAATTGTCACTTACAAGCCCATTCATGGGCACGTCATTTGGCTGCTAAGGGGTATTCTTCTCACCCATGATTATATCGTAGTTATCAGACAAGCCGAACAATCCCCTGAAAAGCTCCCTTCACAGAGGAAATGACCAGAATTCTTCCTAGGCCCTTCTACAAATGATCAGCTGAGGGCTGAGGTCCAGGGGCTGATACAGGGGCTTCCCCCCACCAAGGTGAATTGGTCCAAAGTTGAATTACATACTCAGAAAGAAGGCTTTTTATCAGAAAGCTTGGTACAGTCTTTACAAAGACATATTGCATTAAACCCTGAAAAGGTTTTCTGTTTGTCCCAACTGAAAACTGACAAGATGTTTAGAAGAATTTGCAATAGCTCTGTGGTCAGAGACTGGTTGGATCAGAAGCTGATATTCACAGCCTGGTAGGAATTATTTTGGGGGCTCCTCCCCTATAAAATGAAACTATATGCCTGGAAGGAAAGAAAAAAAATCTGAATTTTTGTAAAAGTATTCATATACACACACGCACACAAGAGTGTGTGTGTGTGTGTGTGTGTGTGTGTGTGTGATGGGTGGATCAAGCTATAATGTCATTTTGGCTGTGACCTAATTCTTTCAGGAATTGAGAGCAACTGTCCTTATCTTACAAATCTTTACAAAACTAAACACGCAGCTTGAGAGGCAGTCAGAGTTCACTTATTCTTGCTTTTTTTTTTTTTAAATCAGTCCCAAAAGTCTTGTAACTTGCATTCTTCTCTGTGCTTTTGACATGTAAATATTAAAGTACAAATTTCGGAAAGCAATTCTTATCAGAAGAAAAACAAAAAGGGAGAGAGGGTATTTGAAATTTAGGCTAATGAAAAATCAGGCATTTTCCACACAAATAATTGTGCCAAAAGCTTTAGCTGTCTGAGCAGATAAACTGAACTTACTGCAACCGTTGTTTTATGACTAGTGATCTTCCCATTGTCATACCTATCTCATAGCTAACAATGTTCGGATGTTTATGTGTGTCTGTATATGTATATTGTGAGTGTGTGGTATTTTCTGCCACCAGATGGAATCGCCAAAATGAATTCATTCATAAGAGAGCTCTATTTCATTGGCTTACAAATTAAGTGCTTCTATACACCGAATATTCAGAAATAGAATAAAAACTAACCCAACTCCTTTTTCGGTTCACAAGATGTGGGATAATCTTGGGCAAATAAAAGCTAATTTAAGGTTCGTTTAAGTTAAATAAGCATGTCTTCAGAGTCGCCAGCACTAAATGTGATGAACACGTACAACTTTGATTCTACCTAGGTTTACTAAAGTCGACTAAGCTCGTGTTATATCTGTTACAGAGTGTGTTGGCAAGAAAGAACTTCAGATGATAGTTAGGTATTAAATGCCTCGTGAAATTCTCATGACTAATCTAAACACAACTATTGAGACCAAGTGAATTAAAGAGATGCAAGTAAGAGAAAAGTTTATAAATGAACTTTAAAGCAATATTTATGTTTTATGGTATGTCCACTTCAACTGTCTCCAAATCCTTTGGCTGACTTCAAACCTTAGAGTTTTGCTAATTGAATTAGGATTGGGTCGTCATTAAATATCTAGATCATTTCCAAATAAGAGAGAATATTGAAGTATCACTTACTGAACACCGTTTTATCTACTTTTGGCTTCTTATTGCAGAGAACCCACACTTGGATGCATCAGTGATGCATTGATTGGAAAATTGAAAAAGGCATATGCTTCTAGAAAATCGTGAAATGTACTTATTAATTTGCCAATCTAAAAGATGTGGATGTAACAGATAGTTTATAAGTGTTTATTTTTTAAAAGAATTTTTTCTTTGTTTTTTCAGTAATCTCTACCCTTAACGTGGGGCTGGAACTCATGACCCAGCAGATTAAGAGTTGCACGTTCTTCCAACTGAGTCAGCCAGGCGTCCCCTTTTACTTTTTAGTTTTCACTAGAAATTAGGGTTGCTAAGAATTAAGAATTCTAATCAGTGAAATTTAAAATACTAGAAATAATAAAGGTAACAATTCTGTATGCCAGGAAGGTAAGATGTGTTTTGGTAAAAAGGGGTATGAGATACGAAGGTGCATTTTGTTAAGGGAAAAAAGTGAATTTGCCTTAAAGTAAAAATGGTATAGAAGTATGAGCAGAGAGAGAGAATTTTACTTTGTGTAATCAAGCTGGCTAAAATTGAGTTGTTTATTATGTAAAGTGAACTTAATTTGCTTTCATCTGCTGAAAGGACACGTTTTCTTCGATTGTTGGTCTACTCTTAGTAAGAAATTATAAACAAAAGTTTTGGTTTATCTTTTAAGTAGTGTGCCTAGAAAAAAAAGATTTTGTGTCTTGTCAAAATAATTTCCCATGTTTCATCAGGTCTTTGATTACTTAAGAGGGTTGATCTTCTTTTTTTTTTTTTTAATTTTTTTTTAAAGATTTTATTTATTTATTTGACAGAGAAGAGAGAGATCACAAGTAGGCAGAGAGGCAGGCAGAGAGAGGGGGGAAGCAGGCTCCCGCTGAGCAGAGAGCCCGATGTGGGGCTCAATCCCAGGATCCCGAGATCATGACCTGAGCTGAAGGCAGAGGCTTTAACCCACTGAGCCACCCAGGTGCCCTGAGGGCTGATCTTCTTTATCAAAAGAACTAACTTTTGGGGCGCCTGGTTGGCTCAGTGGGTTAAAGCCTCTGCCTTTAGCTCAGGTCATGATCATGGGGTCCTGGGATTGAGCCCCGCAATGGGCTCTCTGCTCAGTGAGAAGCCTGCTTCCTCCCTGCCTGCCTGCCTCTCTGCCTACTTGTGATCTCTCTCCATCAAATAAATAAAATCTTTAAAAAAAAAAAGAACTAACTTTTTTTGTCTTGTTTTTTTACAACTATGCAACCTTCTGTATTTGCCTGGGAAGTCTTTAATTGTCACTATGATTACATGAATAACAATAGTTTCACAATGACCCAAGATCCTATTTGACCAAATGTTTTAAAACCTCTTGACATTTTTGACAAGTTTCCCCCAAATCAAATTCTAAGCAGCCTTTTCACCTCAAACTAATACTGGAATTTTCCAGAGGTCCCTGGAAAATTGCCAAAGCTTTGTTCTCTCTCTTTATACATAAAATATGGGAGATGTTAAACTAATTAGGCTTATTTGATAGGTTAAATTACATGGGAAGTTTTGTCAAATAAGAAATAATACCAAGTCTTCCTCATGTTGTGTTGTCTAGGTATACGACGAAAATGTTCTACAAATTGTATGAAATTCCTAAAAATCTAGTGTGTCTTGGTTTAGTATTATCAGTGATAATTCTAGTTACTATCTTAAAATGTATGTCACAAAGGGGCACCTGGGGGGTTCAGGTTAAGTGTCTGACTCCTGATCTCAGTTCAGGTCTTAATCTCAGAGTCATGAGTTCAAGCCCCACACTGGCTCCACACTGGGCATGGAACTTAAACAAACAAACAAAAAAGATGTCATCAAGTCATCTGTACTAGATGTCATCAGCACAAAGATAACCAAAATTCCTTGTCGATTGCATTATAATGAGCTCCTGTCACATCTCTAACCGTGGCCATTTTTAAGTCTTTCGTCATTTACAGTTATTGTTTCACTGAATGCTTTTGCAAAAGTGTAGGCGTGCTTCCCCTTCAAGGAGATTTGTGGAAAGTGCTCTTGAATACCGATTTCTGATAACTTTAAGATAAAAAACAAACAAACAAACCAACCACCTGAACTGGGTAGGAATTTCCAGAACTAATGAAAAAACTGGCTTCAAGCAGAGCGGGAATTAAACATGGAATGAAACGAGCTGATGAGGATGATTGCAGTTTTTATGACTTTTGGCTTAGAATATTGCTGGTCCTATTTTGTATTTCCAGATTTAAGCAAGCCTTTTCATCTTTTCTCTTAAGCTATCAACAATTTGGCAAGATATACCTTTGTGAACAAGGATGAAACAATCACTTTCTCTCCTACCTGATCCTTCCAGAATTGGGAACCTCAGTGAGCATTCTTACTTTCATGGCAATAGAGTTATTTGCATACGTACAGTAAGAATCTGTTCTCATCCTTGTAACGGGACACAACTGGACGCATTGCTCATATTGCCAAGGCTTTGACTGGAATGTCATATTCGAGAAGGTGCACAGACTCAGATATGAGCAGACAGCTTTTAGAAACTCAGGTTGACTGAATGGAGCCATTAAAGCCTCTTGGAAATCACAGCCTAGTACCTGGGTCTATAACGTTCCTGGTAGTCTTACCCAGTGAGCAAGAAAGGTCACTTCCTGGCAGGCTCAGGAACTTCAGGATATTTTGGGGATCTTGAGAAGAGAGGAATTTACCCAAATCTATAGATATTGTAGGCAAAGGCTGTTGGCAAGTCCTTGGTGTGGCTTCTTGGCCTTGAGAGGCTTTTGAAAGTTCAATCTGAGATTCCTTATGAAAAAGTCCAACAGCACAGACTTAAGAGAACCTATAAGGTCCATCACTGTTCTTGCTGCACTCAGGTAAATAATCAGGCCAACTTTACTGAAGCTAGACTTGGTTTTCAGGCAAATTGATCATGCTGTGGTTCTCTTTGGAAAAAATGGGGTGATTATGGAGAGAAAAATCATGTCTCAGGACACTATTTTTGAAATATAAATCTTTGAAATAATAAATCTTTGAAATATCAAGATTATAATCTTTACATGTAAAGCTTATATGAAATATAATTATATGAAATGCATATGAAATTATGTGAAATATAATTATATAAAATATAAACATCTTTGAAATAATAAATCTTTGAAATATATCTTTATTTTTGAAAAAATTAATCTTTTAAAATTATTTTTGAAATAATAAATCTTTGAAAAAATGGGGTGAGTATAGAGAGAAAAATAATGTCTCAAGAATATACCTTTGTGGATATCAAATTCCAGTGTTGTGTGTCTTTGAGGTTTTGTTTCTTTGCCTGTAAACTGGACTAGATCCTGAATTCTTCCATTTTCTTCCAATATCTGGCTCTAACTCTTCAAGCTAATATTTCCAATTTTCTCCCACACTCCCACTCGCCCAGAACAAAATCGAGAGCTAAAACCACCCTTCTTCCGAAGCCACGTAAGCTAACATTAGACAACTTGAGATAAACTTAAGTGAAATCACAACAGCTCATGTATGGACAGTCTTTGTGTCTTTTGCTGTTTGGGCCATGCAGAAAGATCTCCAGAGACATTCACACTTCAGAGCAGGAAAACCTGTCAGATTGCTGTGGCCTCCCTCACTCCGTCTGGAGATGCTTCAACCTGGACGTCTGCGTGTCTTCTCGACCGTCTGCCTTCATGGCTCAGAAACCGAGATGATAGTCTGCTCCAATCGTTAATTATGGTTTTTCTATGTCCATAAAAATGCTTTCTATTAAATACCTCATTGCTTCCACTGTAGGCCTAACTTTGAGAGCCCCACCTGCATCACCACCTTCTGAAGCAAGACATAACTGTTTAACCGAACCAATCTATTCTCAGTACTAAGTGACTGGTTCAGTGAGATGGAGAAATCCACCAACTTGGCTTCTGGGCCGTGAAACTTCTTAGGGAAATTTCAAAGGTGGGACTGAGGGGGAGCAAAACACATGACCCCAAAATATGCCACTTTGATATGTGGATTATTTTGAGCCAAAGACAAAGACCCAGCAGACTCAAGAAAAACTTTCACTTCTCCCTTAACTACCTAAAATAATTTAGGGGGCCTGGCTCAGACAGAGAGGGAGAGCTATTACCAGAGACAACTTTTATCTGAATGACCCATCTGTATGGCAGGGTAAACATCTAATTGCCAAACATCTGCTCTTCTTATCATCTTGTGAATTACCTTCCTCCCCTTTGAAGCCTCCAGGCCCCTACCCCATTCCTTGGCTCAGGATGGAATAGAAACATCAACTGTCCTTGGGTCTCATATTCTTAAGAGGTTCCCGTATGTACATAATCAAATTTGTTTTCCTCCTGTTAATCTGTTTTGTGTCAATTTACCAGCTGAAGAACTTAGAAGAGTAGAGAAAAAATTTTTCCTCCCCTACAGGTTCCTAGTGCTCCATTTGGTAACCCACCCTCCCACACTCACTGGCTGGAAACGGGACCATCTACTTCGTGCTAATAAGCTGCCTCAGTTCTAACAGGCCCAATATGATAAGAGCGTGGAAGAATGAAATATCTGGAGTAGTTAAGTAATCAAGGCAGGAATAATTAGGTAGACTAAATCCCAACAGAAATAATCCATCTTTCGGAAAGAAATGACATTTTGAAAAATTTAGAAATCTTCATCAAGCTATTATGTTGCTGAAATATATAAGCACTTTGCATTATGTTTTCTTTCCCTGAAACACACAACACATGCGAGAGTAATTAAGGGATTTCACTCTGTCCTGAGCACTTCATCTCAATGATGGCAGCACTGGACACTGGAGACCAATATACATAACCCATCAATTACCTTTTCTAAATAAATTGTCTGTCCTTTAAAGAGAATATTATTTTGTATCCAGGTATCGAAAAGAATTTTGCCGAATGGTACAAACCTTTGGGATGTTTTTATTTTTGCATGAGCAGCAGAGGCAAAACAAGCTCTGTTTCAAAAGTTTCCCCAGACCGAGGCTCTCCTCTCGTCTCTGCCCTTCTTCCCACCTCATCAACTGATATTTGTGATTAACCCGCTTTGTGAAATATGGGAGCTCTTACCCTGGAATGTAGGAGAAGATTTTAGCAGATTATATCCTCCCGTGAAAAATGGCCTTTGTCATCAGTGACTCAGAGAGGACACCATGGTGTGCACAGATATACGGATTAGCGAGGGGCACCGTGTTGTGATAGAAGAAAGAGAGTGATGGGCTGTGCACGGAGAGTCCAGCTGTGTGCCCTTGAACTCAGCATGGAAGAAACGTGAACCTCGGTTTTCTCATCTGTACAGCAAGCCCACGAGGGGGGTCCACTCAAAGTCCTCTCGCTGCCTTGCACTCTCGATTCTACAAGGATGGATTTTGGGCATTCGAAATACCTCCAAAATGGCCCCAGAGGAAAAATTACAGGAACGGGGTCTCATGTTTCTATGGGGAGGGTGTGTGTGTGGGTATGGCGGGAGCCAACACTTCTGTGTCGGCTCCGGCACACCTTTTGGAAGTTTCACCGTGCCTTTTCTTGGCTCAGGACTTGCTCTTCCTGCTGGGAGTTTGAAATCACTGTGCAACGACGATCCACCTGGCCTTAGGAAGCTGCCGAGCAGCAGAGCACATTTATTCCCAGTCATTGCTTGGAGCAACTGGAGCACAGAGTTTAAATGACTTTCCCTAAGCTGCTGCGGGAATGTGGAGCGGAACAAGCAAGAGGACTGTGGACCTGGATTCTCCACTCTGGGAGGCAACCCACTGCCTCCAGTCCCTGGCCCCCTCCACTGCCCCTTTTCCCCTCCCCCACCCCGCCCACCTGCCCTGCAGCTCTGGGCGGAGGGGTATCACCGGAGGTCAGAGATTCTCCTCCCCGAGGTGCCTCTTGGTGGCTGGCTCTCCATGGTGACCCGGGCAGAGGCATCTTGCTAAATCCCACAGCAGCCCTCCACAAGTCTGGTAATTTTCACAAGAGACCTAGTGGTCTCAGCCTACCTTTCAGCAAGATTTAATAGCACAAGACTGTTGTGGGGCCTCAAGCTACCGGGAAGAGAAGTGTTTGCAAATCTGTGGTTTGGAGAAAGCTACGTTCAAAACAACAATTCAGATCTTAATTTACAGCCTGCGGATTTGCAGGGAAGAGGATTTCTGGTAAGATGGCAATTAATGGGGCTTTATCCCAAAGCCTAGTTCATTTCCTGCCTTTTAACTCCTTTGTTGCTGTCTCTTGGAGGCACTGCCTCGGCTGGCAAAATCATTTCACGAATGAGCGAGAGCACTCATTCATTCGTTCATTGAACCAACGTCTGCAAAACAAAGACCACGGACAAGGGTGGTACTAGGTTCCCGGAATGACAGATGAATGCCACTTTGGTACCTTTGAAGACCCTTTCAGTCCTTGAGGAACGATGAGCCCAGTGGGGAGAGGTGGGCGATAGAAACACAAGTATCTGCTGCTTAGCATGACAGATGCTACGGAAGAGGTGGACAAAGGAATATTGGTTTTGCAAATGACTGATAGTTCAAGGACCAAATCCCAGCCCGAAGACTGGCTTTCCTTGGCCTGCAGGATATTTAAAAAGAAAATGTACCCGACATTTAGACAGTGAAGGATTTCACAAAATAAGTCACGCTTCTTGGCTTCTCCGGAATCATTTGAAGATCAAGCAATTTGGAGACAACAGTATCGAAACTGATGCTGGGTCGTGGCTGCCCCCTTTCGATGGGACATGTACCGTCTGGGTGGACACAGTGCCCCAGACGGCCGTGACGTGCGTCCATGCCCTTTCTCACCACATCTTTCCTGGCTGCCGACGGCATTTGGGTCTGTGACTCTTGGAATCCAGAAAAATGGAGGGGCAGAGGAGAGACGAGTGATTTCGTTGTGGGGAGGGAGGTGTCCATGTGTCGCTGTAGCGGGGAGTGACCCAGCCATGCTCACGAGCTCCTCTGTGAGCTGGTCTCTTTTCTTCCTGGCTATTTCCAGTAGCCGCTTCGGGCACCCCAAGCTTCTGCTCCCCACGACCACTGGCACTTCTGGAAATAGACCCTGTTGCTCTGTGCCTCATGAGCCGTGCTGTCCCACTCCACTGACTGCTGACTGTGCGTGCATATTAAAGTTTAAGTTAAAATGACTCAACATGAAATAAACCTTAAAATTCTGTTTCTTAGTTGCATAAGTGCTCATTAGTGATTGACTACTTGACTACTATTTGGGACAGTGCAGATATAGAAAATTATCATCATCACAGAAAGTTCGAGTGGATGGTGCTGCTTTGGGGTTTTGCTGAAATTGACACTCTCTCTTCCGTGGATGAAATTTCACACCTTGCCTGCAAGCAACCACCCTTCTTTTAAGAAACCATGTAAGCACCACCCCCCCTCCTTTGGAAACCTCTCCAGACACTTCCTTCTGGGTGGACTGGTCCAAAGCAAAGCCATCTTTCTGTCCCCATTGTTTCTCCCTTACGAACCCACCACGGCACAGAACACACCTTGTTTTGATATCCTTGAGCTCCTTTCAGTGGGGACTGTTATTCATTGCTTATTTCAGCCGGAACTTAGACCAGAGCTAGTTTCATTGGCACATGGTAGATGTTCAGCAAATGTCTGGGGAATGAATGAGGGCCTGGCATTCCAGGCAGTGGGACCTGTGGGGCTGGGACCTCGATGGAAGAAGTCAGAGCTAGGGAAGATGGGGAGCGAGATGGGACATGTCGTTCACTGATGATCAGTCTAGTGGTCAAGAGCTTGGGGGCAGGGTCGCTGGGGCTCAGGGTCAGCCACCCCCAGCAGAGCACCTGCTGTCCCAGACCTGTCAGCGAGGCAAGGATGCCAGAGAACTCTTTTTACAAGCTCAGCCTTGGGTAGAATGCACATTCACAGCAATCTCCAGCTCGAGCGAGCTGTTACTGCAAACCTCTAAGAAGTCAGTGTCTCGCAACATTGAGCAATGAGCAGCCAGCCTTGTGGGGATGAACTCGGAGTCCTTATTTATCAACTCGTCTTTTTTTCCCCTTCCCATCTCTGTTTCCTGGTCTGTCTCACGGGCTCATTCCTGCCAACCCGTTGACCCTCACTCCCCACCAAACACAGGCAATTTATACTACCAGTGTTGATACCTCAAGGTATCTGGGCTTTTCAGGCAAAAGAATTATGAAAAATGGCACGGAGCAGAAACATCGATTAAAAGAGGAATTTATAATTCGAAAAGGATGGGAAATGGTAGGACGTACCTCGGTAACTCTGCTTCCTGTGGGCAGGGATTCAGGCATTTTTCCTTATGGGAAGGAGTCCTAGTCAGTGCTGGGTCCTAGAATCCGTGTCGGCGAAGGTGATGGTGGTGATTCCTGGGGCATAAAGGTGAAAAGCTTGAAGGAGTGTGTGTGTGTGTGTGTGTGTGTGTGTGTGTGTGTACATGCACAGACTTGGGCACACTTTGGGGCTTTTCATCTTGAAACTGCAATTTTCCCAAATTTGGCTGGGGACAAAAAGTAACAGGCATTTCTGTTCAAATGTTGTCTTTAGGTTTTGTGGAAACCGTGTGTTGTCTTTAGGTTTTGTGGAAACACAGCTTGAGATGGAGCTACGTAGCGGAAGGTTTTTTTTTTTTAATTTTTTATTAAATAAGCTTTATCGAACTACCAGTTATGTTCTGTAAAGTTCACCTGCTTCAAGCATACAGTTCAAAGATTTCTCATAATTTCACACAGTTGTGTAACCATTGGCACAATCCAACTTTAAAGCATTTCCATCACCCCAAGAAACACCTTGTGTCCGTTAGCAGTTACTGCTCATTCTTGCCCCTGGTCCCAGATAATCATTGAGACATCACGGGCCTGTCTCTCTAGAGTTTTCCTTTTCTGGATCTTTCATGTAAGTGGAATTATACAGCATGTGGTCTTTGTGTCTGGTTTCTTTTATGAGGTATAGTATTTTTAAGCTTCATCCATGCTGTGACACGTATCAAGGCTGTTTTCCTTTTTATGGCTGAATAATATTCCATTGTATGGATATACCACAGGGTGTTTATCTATTCATCCATTGCTAGGCATTTGGGTTATTTCTACTTTGGGTCCCTGCTCTCACCGGTGACAGAGGTGGGAGGTCCAGCTGTCTCCAGTAAGAACTCATAAGGAGCCCGCAAAGAATCCAGAACATTCTCCCCCTAACCTGTAAAGTCAGTGCTTCTGTGAAAAGCAAAATATAACTAAGCAACAACGATGACCCAAACCATACTTTGATTTTTAAAATTTCAAGTCGATCACTTGGGCTTTAAAGGGTTGCCTAGTACCAGCAAAGTTCTGTCCTGGGCCTTCGGTGGCAAACCATGGCTCACAAGGCCAATCTGGCCAATGGTAGGGACAGAGACCACACGGCCCAAGAAGGTGACAGTTTTTACAGTCTGGTCCTCCACAGAGCAAGGTCAACTGCTTCTGGCTCAGGAGGCTAGGCATGCAGCTAATCAGATAGTAGTCGCTGTAACAAACAAATCCAAAGTCTCAGGGGCTTCATGCTTGAAACAATAAAGGATGACTTCTTGTTTAGGTCATGGCCAATGCAGCTGGGGGGCTGTGCCCCACGCAATCATGCAGCGACCCATTGTAGCGGATGCTACAAGATTAGGTTGTTTCTCCGTCCCCTTTGATCAGGCTGGTGCTCCTGTCCCCACACCCGTTGTCAATGTTGGCTGCTGATCACTTACCCTCACACCACAATCCAGTGGTTTGCCCCGTGTGGACAGGCAGCCACTCTACCCAGAAAAGATAGGCGGCCCCAGGGGGAGCCCCCATCCAATGACCAACCAGCCCAGGGTACAGATGCCTGGCTCCTTGGCCTCCCATGGACACAGCTCTGCGAGGCCATGCATGCTCCAGAGCTCCCTAGGGAATCAGAGACTTCATCTCAAAGGACCCGTTTACTTAGATTCTTCCCTTGCCTTCTCCTCCTCCTCTCACTCCTCTACCCGTTTCACCCGGGAGCTTTCTGTCGCAAAATCCCGTGCACGAGAGCTGTCATATAGAGCTCTGCTTTTAGGGAAACTCACCAACTCCTAACGTGTAGCTGTGCCATCTGCAAAACGTGCCTTCAAGGTCAGTCTGACATCATCAGTTAGCAGACGGGAGAGAGAGAGTGAGCAACAGAGAGAGAGTGAGCGAGAGAGAGAGAGAGAGAGAGAGAAGACACTCTCATTCTGAACTATTTTAGCCCCTCTGTTCACATTGGATGGGTGAAAGCTGGTCTCTCATCAAGATGAAAGGTGGTTTCAAAATTGGTTTAACTCTATGCCCAGGAAGGGGAACCAGGTTTGGTGCGCATCTGGCCCGTCTCTGCCCCAAGGCATCTTCCTGAAGTGATTGCAGAGTGAAATCTCAGATCAAGATGACGCTGTGGGGCCGGTCACTCAGCAGAACACGGTTCCGTTCTCTGCGAGTGGGGGAGCCACGGAAGCCCCCACTTCCTCGTGGTGTTCCTGTCCATGCCGCTGTCCCCAGCTCCCCTTTCAGGGACTCGTCTCCCCGGCTCCTCGCCAGGGCCACGCACGGGGCATAATGAGGAACGGAGTGCTGGGTGAGTGAGACCACTGTGGGTCAGGGCAGTCCCGCAAACGGCCGGGATTCAGTGCGGGCCTGAGCATGGTGGAGTGACTTTGCTGGTGGCTGGGAGGCATCATCTTGGGCAGCCGGGGCAGTTGATTTGCAAAGCTGGGCTCCTTAAGTAAGCAGAGCCTGCAGGGCCCAGATGTACCCCTCTATGGCCCGTCTGTTCTCTCCCCAAGGGTGGCGGCCGTACCTCCAAGACCTCCAAATGAATAGCTCCCTCACCTGCGAGCAACCACAAGCCTTCGGATAGAATTAAAGTCGATCTCTCCTCTTGTTTCCGCTCCTAAGTTTGTCCTGGTGGCCTCTCTCCCCTAGTGCTGCGCTCCACATTCTTAGTCTGTGTTGGTCTCTCTGCCAGCTCATTAGTTTCTGAGTCTGGATGTTTCTTGGCTTGATAATCAGCAGCCCCCTTGGCTAGGGGCCTGCCTGGCTCTCATTAGCAGCTCCAGTCCTTGTAGAGATCACAGGGAACCCCCATAGAAGTCATATTTGTAAGTATCTGCTGGAATGATAACAACAAGACCATACAGAAAGGGAACGGGAACACGGTAATTAAAAACATCGCCTGGTCACCAATGGTGGCTTGCCCTTAATGAATCACATCAAGACAAGATTCAAAGGAGATTTAGGTTTGTGTTGAGAGCTAGCAAGGGGGTTGAGTGGGTTCTTAATGCAAACCAGGCGCTGTAGGGTTAAATGCGGCATTATCGTCTTCAGGATCTTGTACTTAATTTCCCTAAAACCTCCGCGCGCGTGTTGTCTTATTTGTCAGAGACAACTTGCCATGCATTCCGTATGTCAGGTATCATAATTTGCATGTTGGGGATCGGCTCACATTTGTCTGACTATTGGCAACATGTTCTTATCGCCATCTTGGAAATTCCTGATGGAAGCATTCTGGCTGCCTTGGAGATGTCTCCTCTGTATATTCTTAGAAACAGAACAATAAACAAGGACACTTGGAAAAAAAAAGGGCAACTTTCCCTGATTGCCAAGTGAAATACAACTTTGTTATTGAAGTCTCTTGCTCCGCCTTTGGAAAAGCTGGGATTACATGTTCTTTTCTCCAGTGTATTAAAAAAAAAGTAAGACGCCGGCTTCAAATTAATCCACAGAACTTTGAACTAAAATGAGGTTCCTTTCTCGAACAGAAACACTAGAAAACAACACAGCAGGCCGCCAGAGTGGGGGAAATCAGAAGGGCCATAGTTACTACAAGGAGGAGCTTTGCGTGGCCAGACCGTCCCATTTCTCAAACCCGGGTTCCCAGGCCCTGGCTTCTGTCAGCCCGCCAGGAGACTCACTCTCCAGGATGTCCTGAGGGACCAGACCCGGTGCCTCACAGTCAACGTACCTCTTGGAGTTCCTGAGGAAGATTCAGAATTGGATACTGTCTTCGTTCGCCTCAGCCACGGGTCACTTTCTTAGGTATGGGTCCCCGGGAAAGACTAAGCAAGGCCCAGTTGGCTGTCATTTTGAACAGACATATCTGCCTGAAGGGGGTTTTGAAAGGAGAAGGAAGGAGAAAGAAGATTCTAGAACGTTGCACAGTCACGGGTTATAATGTAGTACCCACTGTTCCCATTTGAGCTCAGAGCTGGTCCTGGGAGGCTTGTTCGGGAAAAATTTGAGCAATGATTATCTTCTTAGGAGGTCTACAGGTCCCTGCTTGCCCTAAAGAAAGCCCCGAAGGAGTCACCACTCAGGACCCTCGCTTCCTCAACCCCGTCCTCCCCAAATAAAAACTGGGTTGGAGGACCTGTGCCTTCTGTTCACTGAGGAGTGCGCTGTGGGACTCCGAAGCCTGCAGGTGCGAGGTGTCCGTTGGAATCCCCTCTCCGGCCTTGTTAAGCTCTCTGTGAATCTCTCGCCAGCCTTTTCCTCCCCGGCGACGCCTGTGCCCATCACCCCCCAACAATGGAGTGGATATGCAAGGGGACGGGGGTCAGCGAGGCTTCAGGAAGGTGAGGAGAAGGAGGGAAGGAGGCTGCGGATCACATGCTTCCCACCTCAGCCTCCCTCCTCCTACCCAGTGGCAGGGTGGCGGTGTTCTTAATGGTAATTTTTAAAAGTGTCAGGCCTCTGCTCATTTGCAAATCATTGTGTCTAATTTGCATACCAGATCCAGGAGGCCCCCTGCTCCGCATATGGAAAATGGAACATGGTATAAATAAGATAAATGGATTAGGTCAGCTGACTGCAACCGTAGCCACAGCCACCCCACAGGCTCCTGTGCGCACCGACGACGGAGGAGGTTTGTCGATCAGGCGATTTATTCTGCTCCTGGAAGTGCAGAAGCAGAATGTACACGCGCGCACGCGGCCTCGTCGGCCACCCCTGCCGGGAAATAGGCCATCAGACAGTCCCCTCTGGGGGCCGCCGTGGCCTCTGAGCCCCCCGTGGCGGTGAGGGGACGCGCGGGGACACCGCCTGCCCTCAAGGACCACCATCAGAGAGAAGGTTTGTGCCTGCAGACCGTGGGTGGCCAATCGAGAGCCAGTCTCCTTGAACTTGCTGGCTTAGTGAGAAAACATTTTGTTCGAAGGAGGGGGCTGGGGACGGAGCAAGCTCTCTCACCTGTGTCTGTCCTCAGAGGCCCGGCCTCCCCGGGGCCGCAGGGGGTCTTGGCCCTTTCTCAGCTGGAGAAACAGTTCCTGCGCCCCTGCCAGCCCCCCTCTTCGGCTGGACACACGCGTCTCCGCGGCTGACCCGCCCCTCTTCGGGACTCGGGCCATCCCTCACGCCAGCACCTTCAGGCCAGCAGCAGGTGCCTTGCCTCGTCCTTTTTATCAGCACAACTCAGGAGGAAGCCAGTCACGGGGCGGGGTGGGCGGCAGCCATGGGATTATGGTGATGGGATCCGTGTACCTTTTGCATTAGTTAATGGCTTGGCTATGAGGGGTAGGCTTCTTTGGCCTTCTGTTTTCGGATTAATGACCTAGGATGACAGGTGGAAACTCAAAATCGCGCAGGAAAGGGAAACAAGCTTGGGGTCGGGGGAGAAGTGGGGAAAGTGGTCAAACTCCTTGGGGGGGGGCGGCGCTGGGGTGGCCGTGGGAACACGGAAGATGGCATTGAGTCTGAGCGCAGGGAAGGGGTTTGGTCCAGGAAGCGGCCCCGCAATTGCTTTAGGAGCTGGGGTTTTACAGGAGTGATAAGCAGGTGTGTGAGCATGTGCACACAGGCAGGCTCGGGCATGTGTGTGTGCGTGCATGTAATTGTGAGCATGTGACTTTATGTGTGTGTGTGCCGGTGCAGGTGTGTGCTTGTGGGGTGAGTGTGTGTGTGTCTGCCTGTGTAGTATGCCCAGTCCGTGTTTGTGCACAGTGTGTTTTCGGTATGTGTTTCTGTGGAGTGTGCAAGCGTGTGGTGTGTGTGCATGTGCGTGTATCCAGGCTGGCTCTGGGCACCCAGAGGCTAGGCAGGCTCTGATGAGGGGTTGAAGCCCCGAGCTCCCCTCAGCAGGCCACCCTCTTGACTCAGGGCCCCTTTCTGTCTACCAGGGGGCCATCCAGGTGTTCTCTGTCTCTGTCTGTCTGTCTCTCTCCCATATTCCCGGGGCTCAGCCTACTGCCCTCTCCCTGTGGCAGGTCACCCTCCTTCCCCCGCCCAGCCCGGGGTTCAGGATGAAACCACAGTCTCGTCTCTTCTTTCTCCCTCCTAGAAGGAACAGCCGCAGAAACGTCTGGTGTCAGGGTGCCATCAGAAATGGGAGAAAAGATAGGAGGGGAAGGGTGGTAACTACCGTGCAGCTAACATGGGGACAGTCATGGTCAGGAGAAAGATTGGGGGGAGTGACCCCGAACCATAAGCAGACACTTCAGAAAGGATCAGGGGTTCTCAACAGTCTAAGGGCACCCCGTGCCTTCGGGGCTGGGATTACTCAGGGTGCCCTGGAGGGAGGGGCTTAACAGGAGGCCTCTCCCGTGGGGGGCGGAGCCTGCCGGTAGCCCAGAGCACAAGGTAGTGGCCCCAGGGCGCAGGCGCTGTCCTGCCCTCTCTCAGCTACGGAGAATATCCTCGGGGTCTCCTGTGACTGGCTGACCCCGCCCCTCCTCAGAGGGCTGGTGTGCACAGCTGGCCTGGGCCAGCAGCCCTGGCAGGTTGGGTGCGCTTGGAGACCTCCCGGCCGGAACGGAGCTATAGGGAAGGAAACATTATTTTCCCTCTAATCCTAGGTACTTGGCTGAGATTCCACCCCCGCCCGTAATAAAAGACTAACAGGAGAAAAACAGACGTTTGATAATAGGCGTACCTCCCATGTACATGGGAGACACCCAGGAAAACTGACTAAGTCCAAACTGGCCCAAGCCACCCCCTTAAATACTACCTCCAGCTAAAGAAGACGTCGGGGGCGGGGAGGCCGGTTCTGGGAGGTTTCCAGGCAAAGCTCAGTAATCAAGAGTAAAGAGATTTTGGTGGAGATTTAGGTGGTTGGAGATTTAGGGGGTTATGGAGATTTAGGTGGTTGCCTTCATCATCAATAGGAGTTTCTAGAGATTTCCTCATCATCATCCTCTTCCTGGTACAGAGAGGGAGATACCCTTACGAACGCAAAGTTCTCTTGTATGTGGAAATGTCTCTACAAAAGGGTAACTTCTACTTGGTTTTTAGAGCTTCTCCTGTGCCTACTGCTCCTTAAAAATCATCAGTCTAAAATTAATCCTGGTGCCAAAGAGGCGTATTTTGGGGTGGCAGTACCAATTGTAAACACTTGCATCCTAAAATTCACAATAATGGAAGCCAGAGGGGTCAGTGGGGGTGGGTAATTCTCTGAACTGGTCGCCCAACTCTCGGGATAACCCCCCCACTGGCTGGAGTCGTGAATCTTAACCCTGGGGAAACATACCCTAGATGCCACCCATTCTGCTTGGCAGGGGCTGATCAGGCTCCGTGTCCTTCCACCCCGGAGTCGTGAGAAGACTGAGCCCCTTTTGGAAGGAGCAAGCTTGCCCTTTTGTTGGTGACCATCTTAGGAATGCCCAAGTGGAAGATAATTTCTCCCAGGCCCCATTTCAGTCAGGGCTCTTTGGGTTGTTTGAGGGAAAAACCCAATTCAAATGAGCTAATGCAAAACAGGCAATTTTAGTTTTATATGCCTGGGGTAGTTTGGGGTTCAGGCATGGCTGGATCTAGGGGCACACACTGTCATGTCAGCTCTCTCTCTCTCTCTCTCATTATTCTTGCCTCCCCTTCTCCCTGCATTGCAGTCATTCTCTGCTGCTGCCCACAGCTCTCTCTGGGTAGAGCAGGAAGTTCTTGCCTTCACAGCCTCCCCATTTAGCCACCTCATGGAAACAGAGCTCCTTCCCCTGCAGCTGATCCTGGTAAATGCCTCACCATTGGCTTTTGGAATAAAAAAGCTCTGATTTGTAGCATTTGCCCATTTCTCCATGGCCCCAGTATTCCCACGGGTGGACAATTCCAAGTCACTGGAGAGTTGCACGTCTTTGGCTCTCCTAGGCTGCTGCTCCGGGCTCTGCACACCCTTTCCAGGAGATCAGTCTGATTGCCCCTATCTGGAGTTCAGACACAGCGCAGGACTGAGCTCTGCGTCCGGGCGGAATGGCTGGGGTTGGGGGGAGGGGGCACAGGAAGGTGAGCCCCAGAGCCAGACTGTAATGGCAGGGAGCGGGGGTGGGGACCACCAGAAGAAGTCCCCCCCTCCCCCAACAGCATGCGCTCTGGGGAGGCCTTTCCCACTGCTGACGCTCTGTGGGGTGCCTCATACGAGACTCTAACAGCTGCTTAGTGACGATGGAAGACAGGAGCTGCTGGCAGAGTGACACTCTCCAAGCAGGAAGCTGAGACAGGGGATGGGTCAGACAAGGAACCGGGTGAGAATAGGAAGTGGGGGAGCAGCTCTCCGACGGGGCCCAGCCCACCAGGGGGCCCAGGAAGGGGACATGGTTGACCCAGTTTGGCGGGGGCTCGGCCGCCTTCTGGGTTCATTTCCCCTAAAACAAAGATGTCAGGGGAAGCCGCAGGCTGGCAGGGCTGCCTGCAGAGAGGCAATGTCGCGTGACCAGGAGTTGTGACCTCCTGGCCCGAGCACAGGATGTCGCATGGCTCCGAGGAGTGGTTGACTCATCTTCCCCTAGGAAACGGGCCAGGCAGCCAGGTGCAGCTAATCAGTGTGTGTGTGTGTGTGTGTGTGTGTGTGTGTGTGCGCGCGCGCACGTGCATGCGTGCGCGTGCGTGTGTGAGGACTGGCCTGACGGGCTCCTGGCCCTCGGGCTGTCAGCTGACGGCAACTGGGTGGCTGTCCGGGGTCCTGCGGGCCCGGGGAGCTGTCCCGGGTCCAGTAAGAGCCGGTTCAATGCTAAGTACAGGAGAAGGGGCCGCTGCTCCCCAGAGAGGCCGTGCTGTAAAGTGCGGTCCTCAGCATCAGCCCCACGTGGGCGCTGGTCAGAAATGCTGATTCTCAGGCCCCACCCCGGCCACTCTGGGGGTGGATCTGTGGGTCCTCTCCGTCGGGAGCACCGCAGTTGTCCCGAAACAGCCGGGGCTTTGCAGGGTCTCGAGAGCCAATACCACGGTACAGGTGTGTGCTCTTTGCCTCCCAAGATCCGCTTGGGATCACCGCTTTCCACGATGTTCTGCGTTCCCGAGACCCAGCTCCGTGGACTGGCGTCACCCGGCTTCTTGCCAGCTGACTTTCCTTTGGGCTTGGCCTGTCCCAAGCCACGGATGGCAGGTGGGGGGAGGGAGAGGTCAAGGTGTTTCTCCTTCGGCCCCTCGCTGCTCCAAGGAAGCCTGTGTCCACCACCGCCCTCCTCCCATCCCCGGCGCTGCAGCTCCTGCTCGAGGCGCCCCCTTCAAGGTTCCACCTCCCCCCAGACTCCCTTATCACGCCATTCCCTCTCCTTGTCCCCAAGGGGGCTAACGGCTTCCAGCTGCTCCTAGTTTCAGAGTGCCTCGGTGTCCCTGCGGGGTTCCCGTCACCGGTCGGCATCTTGGCACGTGCCGTCTGCATCAAAGTCTGTTCATCTGCCTCTCCGGGGGTGAGGGGTGCCTCCCGGCACCGGACAGATACCAAGGAGGGCATGAACAGCTGGCCTTCTGGAGATGACAATCCATTCCTCCACCGCCCGAAGGAGAAGAGGAGTTGTGATTAGGCACAGCACCCACTACCTGCGGGGAATGTTCTCAGTGCTGGCGTCCTTCAGCCCTTTCCCCAGCCCGCCGTTGTAGGTACTGCGCCAAGATTTTATTTATTTATTTACTTAAGAGAGAGAGCGCGAGAGAGCTTGAGTGCAAGGGGAGGAGCCGAGGGAGAGGATCTCTAGCAGTCTCCTCGCCGAGAGCAGAGCCCAATGTGGGACTTGATCCCATGACCCTGAGATCATGAGCTGAGCGCAAACCGAGAGGGGGACGCTTCCGCACTGAGCCACACAGGTGCTCCTGTAATTTCCGGTTTAATAACAATCTGGGTCTGACAACTGATAGACCCAGAGTCCGGATTGGAATTCACGTCTGTCTGGTACCTAAGTCTTCATTTCCCACCATACAGGGTGCCTCCACCTAGATTACAACCAAGGCCTGGAATCTGCTAATGGTAAGATGACGTTTTTGAGATAGATACAGACCGAAAAGACCAGGGGCATTACTGAGGAGCCACAGGAAGCTGCTTCTTCTGAACGTTCATTGACCAGGCGGTTTTTGTTGGTATAGGCAGGGACTGGGGGAGCACATCCCCTGAGACCCTCTAGGGCCCAGGTGCTGTTATCTACACTTTATCTACACTATCTAGAGTGATTAGCAAGGGAATCCAACCAAAGGTGAGATGAGAAAGTCGAGGCTCAGAAAGGTGAAGTGATTTTTCAACAGCAACCCTCTCCCCCAGTCCCTGTGGCTTTTCCCCATTTAAAATGTTTTTTTCATGACACTTACCCATAACTGACATTATATCTGTTATTGGTTTATTATCTGTCTATTACCCACTAGAATGCAACTCCAGGATCAGTGAATTTTTGGCTCTACTTTTTCCCACAGCTGTATGCCTGGGGCTAGAAGGATGCCGGGCACATAGTAGGTGCTCAAGAAATTGTTACTGGATGTGCTGATGAAGGTACAAGGTGGAGCCACTAAACCACAAATATGGGATTGGCATCTGAGACTCAGGAGGCAAGTTTTAAGTCTTCTGCATTGTCATCATTTTGCTTATCCCCAAACTGACACCCAGGCATGGACATTTATCGACGCCTCGGCTGTGTATCGGGCTCTGTTGTTGGTGAGTTTGCAAGCACACCCGTGATGCATGTTGTGTATGTTCTTCTAGAACTTAAATTGTTTTTCCTAAAATACTTCAGAGTTGAATTTCTTCTTTTCTAATGGATTTTAATGCAGTTATGCCTGCTGTGCATGTCGGGTGGAGTTTTCATTTCTGTGCCCCCTTAAAGGTAACCCCCCCCTGTACCCACATGTCTCAGATCTTAAGGGGACCCTTGCTACCTCTTGTGTGGTGATGGCGGCCACTGCCCTGACCTACTACTTCAGGCACAGCTCAGTGCCACCCAGCTCATTTTTCTTAAATGTCCATAAGGGGAGGGCCATGTCTGCGTAGCAGATATATAATGGATATTCAATAAACCATGTCCAAAAATGACTTAATAACCTGTATTATTGAATAATTGCAGCCATGTTATGCGTTATTATCATGCCCATTTTGTAGATGGGGCAACTGAGCCCCAGTGAGTGAACGAGCAGCTTGCTGACTTCCTGGCCCCCCCTTTAACCTCCGGCATAGACTCTCTACATGTTTCCGATGTAGCTAGCTGGCAGCAACTTTGGCTACGAGAGGCTCTCAACTGGAGAAAACAAAAAATGTAACTTGGCAACGCATTTGTAAACACAGGCGTTCCTGACCTTTGCACGCTGGCCAGACTCAGGGCGGAGGGGTTGGGGGGGTGGGGGGGCAGCCCCGGGAATGGAAAGCGGCCACCATCAGCTTGGTGACTTTGCTGGAACATACTGCAGGGTGCGTTCCCTGTCACGTGGCCACTATAGCTGTGAGACGGTGCTGCCTGCCTCTTGAGTTCAGATGTGGGAGACTGGGTCCCGTCTCCTCAGACCACCGGGGCAGAATCGCACTGAGCCGGAAGTTCGGGGGCCGAGGGCTGAACAGAGTGCTAAATTCTCGTCTCTGTCACAAAAGTATGTGTCTCCATCACCGCCCTGGTCATTTGAGGAAGGAAGAAACTTAAAACCACCAAACCTCTTTACGGAGGGCTTTAAGGAGATCCAATAAATTAAAGTCAGAACCTATCAGTTGAGTGAATTAGGGTATAATTCCTCTCATTCCGCTCTAGCCGGTCTATTCTCGGGATTCCTTTAAATGACAAAGCTCACCACTTCCCCTCCTCCCCCCCCATTAAAAATACAATCGCTCATTTATTCATGTGACATTGACTAAGCTCTTACCATATGACAGGCACTGGGCTAGGTGCTGAGGATTCAGAAATGAAAGAAAATGTAATTGACACCATTTAAAAATGATATCTCTGATGGTTAATTGTAGGTGTCAACTTGAATGACCACGGGATGCCCCAAAATGTGGTCAAACATTATTCTGGGTGTCTCTGTGGGGGTGTTTCTGGATGAGATTGACATTTAAATCAGCAAATTTTGGCCAAAGCAGAGTATCCTTCCCTCCGTGGGTGGGCCATACCAAAATAGTTGAAGTTCTGAATAGAAGAAAAGGATTCACTTCCTCAAGCAAGAGAGGATTTTATAGCAGGTGGTCTTGAACTTCATCTGCAACACTGGCTTTTCCTGCCTGATGGCTTTCAGATTGGAATATTGTCTCTCCCCAGGTCTCCAGCCTGTGGCCCTGCCTTATGGATTTGACTAGTCAGTCTCCATAATCACACCAGCTGATTTTTCGTATGGAGTTACAGTCGCCCAAACTCAAGGCCATCCTACTGCAGAGCAGCCATTCTGTACAAGGTGACCCTACCCCTGCCACAGCCCATTGGCCGGGGGGTTAGGCACCTGCCTTGATTGGGTCAAGCAGAGCTGTTTTTAACTTGGAGGAGGAACAAGCATCAGATCAGTGGACGGAGAAGGAGAGGTAGATCTCAGGAGTCACTTGTAACCATGTTCCCACCCAGGGGAGAAAGCCAGGCTGTAGCGAGAGAGGGCCATGAAGAGGAAGTGGGAAGCCAAGGCGGCAAGTGGGGGGATTGCTGGGGGGTCGCTCCAGCTGTTCCTGGGCCTGACCACATTCCTCTTCCATGGGATCCTCCAGTAGTCTTGTCATCAGTCTTCCTTCCTTCCTTCCTTCCTTCCAATTCTTCCTTTTTTGCTTAACATGGGTCAGGTTGGTTTCCGTCACTTTCAACCAAATCATTTTTTAGACTGAAGGGAAAACAGAAATGAGAGTAAAAAATGAAGCTAAGGTTAAGGTTAGTGGATGAACTTGAGGCTCCGAGGCTTTGTAGACGTAGGACAGAATGGGGCCACATGGTTAGCCCCGAGCTTTCCAGAGGCCAGCCCAAAGCCGGAGATATGATGGGTAAGATTCAGTGTCTATACAAATCAAAAGAAAGCAATTGGTCAGAAGTACCACTCATCGTAAATTCATACGGAGACCAGACAGAGATTTCTCTGGGGATTTTTTAGGGGGCACACCCGGTAATTTGGCAGTATGCCTCGAAGTCTGGACCACCAGCAGCAACCCCTTGCTAGGCGAACTTGTTAGCAATGCACCTTCTGGCATTTATACTCTGGGGGGTGGGGCCCAGCAATCCATGTTTAAATAAACCCTCCAGGTGATTCGGGAGCTTGAGAAACACTCCGGCACGATAAGCCATGTTCCCATGACATCCCATCCCGGCAGCCAGCACAGCAACGAGCTTGACAGGGCTCTCTGGTCACAGGGCCCAATAGTTGGACCTTGCTCCACTCTCTAAGCTGCACAGCCCCTCCTCTGCCATCCCGGGGCTATTTGGGACAAGACGGTCAGTCCCAAGACCCCCAATGATGCTTGGGCCACAGAGTAGTCACGTGACCCTGGCCTGTCCAATCATCCGGCCCAAAGCGATTGAACCGAGGGGATCATATGACCCAATCGGGGCCAATCAGAGCCCTTTGTAAAATTTGAAAAATGAATGCCGGTGGAGAATGGAGAGAGGTCTTCCTCTTTTCTGCTAGCAAGCTGAGAGGCAGGAGGGATAGGGAGATTGAGAGAGAGAATGAGAGGGAGAAGAGATTGATTTGATCGTTTTTCGGCTCCTGGCTCCAGAATCTACAACCTTCACGGTTAGACCTTACTGCTTCTCGCTGCAGAAACGTCCTAAGACTTTCCCAACTGGACTCAGGCCAGAAATGAATCTTTCGGAATCTGTGGCTTCCTGGGGCAACTGACATGACTGCGGCTGGTCCCCTCCACCGGCTATGGGAGAGGATGATAGAAGTGTGGGCTTCTGGGCACCTCGTTGGAGTTGCTAGGATGAGGCCGGAATAGAGAGGCAGAGGCTTCTTTACAGAAGACCCCCCCCTCTTGACTTGGAATCCTGCCAGGGGTGTATTTTGCCTCAAGTTGTTCTGGAAAGGGATGCCAGGAATTTGCGTGGTTCAAAGTTAAACAGCCTATGAGCTCCTTACTGAAATTTGCAGGCCTGAAAAGGACATCTGCTTTGGAAACTGCCCAGCCTAAAATTGTTACAGCCCAACCCTGTTGCAGATAGGACGGGTGGGAGCGTCCTTCATTTTCATCAGTTCTCCAAGGTTCTGTGACCCTGAAAAGTTTAAGAGGCACTACTCCATGGTAGGCAACTCCGGATGATTGCTGCTTCTCCTCTGAACTTCAAGGACCAAACCAATTTTCTGCGTGAAACCTCGGCCCCGGCCTGGGGTCCTGCTTTCGTACCCCTCCTCAGCAATCCCCAACCCCCACAGCAGGGGAAGCAACCTTCCCATCAGGCGGTGTCCTCACCAGGTCCTTCAGCTTCCCCACATGTCAAAAGCCAGCGCGGCTAATTGTTAAAACATGTGGCTCCACATCCGAATAGCACTTAATTCCCCAACTCCGGGTATTTGACTGGGAGTCTAACCTTGAATGCACTGTGGCTTAATGCCTGCCAAAGGCTGGAAGAAAAAAGTATTTATGGAGGATTTCCTGCAGGAGACACAGTCCATATATCCCATACTCTTAGATTTATCTTTGGATTAAGCTAGAGCTAAGAAGTGAAATGGCGAAGGGGAGCTGGTAAGAGCAGATGTTCTGAGGTCAAGTTCTGGATATACCAGTTACGAGCTGGGCTGCCTTGGGCAAGTGTCTTAAACTTTCTGGGCTCAGCTTGCTTATCTGTAAAATGGGCTTCATAGTAGTAACTGCTTCTTTGCGGTAGATGACCTCATTGGTCCCGCTTCTTCTGTCTTCCCTAAACCTATGCCCTTTGTCTTGTAATTTTCACTGCCTTCCTGCCATAGCAGATTGGCCTGCTAATCCCTCCCCTCCCTGCCCCCAATGCCACCCTCACCTCCTTGATTCTAGGCTCAGCTATGTGACATGCTTTGGCCAATGGGATGTTAGCAGATGTGAAGCAGCTGATGCTGAAGTTTGGGCTAGGGGCTTGCTTTCTTGTGCCTCTGTCACTGCCGTAAAGACACACCTACCAGACAATGAGACAGGTGGAGCAGGGCTGAGTCACCCCCTCAGAGCGGAGGTCAGCCTAGATTGGCTCACCCCTGCTGCACCCCTGCCCCAGGCTCACAGGCAAACGCAGGCAAGATCAGCAAAGTTACCCAGCCCAGCCTGCATCAGCTGAATCCCGTAGATACAGAGAGAATGTTAATTGTCGCACGGTACTACAGTTTTGTGATTGTTACACAGCCAAAGCTGGCTGATACAGTCGCGGTGTTGTTGTGAAGATTAAATGAGCTCATACACGCAAAATGCTCAGAACAGTGACTAGGACGTATGCTTCGGAAGTCCTGGGCATGGCATGCATATGTGCCTTGCCTGTCTTGGGTTCCTCTCCCAGGAGCCTGACGCCTGTGCTGTTCTGCCTTCCGTGTTGCCGCGAGCCGCTGTGTGTGGAGAGAGCTCTGGGGGCTGCGGGTAGCTGAGGTGGAACAGACTTCATGCCACCCACCTCAGTGCTCAGGATTTGAAAGCTTTCCAAGCTCTCCTCTGGGATAGCTCTTGGCTCCTGCTTTCTCTGGCTTCAGTGTCTTTGGCTCAGACGTTAGAATGGGAGCACCACATGGACAGACTTGGTCTATCTTGCTCACTGATCTATCCCTAGTGTCTGAGGCAGTTACGGACGCGTAATAAGTTTGAGACGTGTCCAATTGGTTGACTGATTACGGGCTTCTTGGGTCCAGTTTGACTTTGGTCTCACTTGGTCTCACCCAATTCCAGGGAACTCCTGCTAGCTCTTCCTATCTTTTCCTAAGCGTGCTTGGAGCCGGTGGGATGGGGCAGTCCAGAACTCCATGGGTGACTAATATAAACCCCTGGGAAACAGGACAACGCCCATCAACCCCCACCCCCACCCCAGGAGCCTCAGATAGGCAGCCATACTTTGTCCTCTTTTCTAAAATAGCCACCCATCGGGGATTCCAAAAATTCTACCCAGAACTTCTATTAATGCTAAGCCGTGCCCTTTGCCCGCCATTAGCTTAAAAATGCAAATACTCTTGTAAGGAATGTCATTTTGATTATTTAACTCTTTAGTACGAATGTATTTCTAGAACTATTCCTTTTTATAAGTTTATATAATTATACTTACATATTTCATCCAGAGCGCAGTTTTTCGAGCTTGCTGGGTACCCAAAAATGCAAAGATAGCCTGCCCTCAGGGAGCTCTGGGCTAGTGAGTGACGCTAACAATGGCCATTTGCAAAAGTGGCCACAGATACCTCCCCTCCTTGAGTCTACGTCCTTGAACTGTGAATTCGTGTATCAGGAGGTGAACCTTTCCTCCACCCCTCGGCTCTGAGCTGTCCTTGCTTCTCACTCCAGTTGTTGGGGGGCTCAGCAAATGTGCCGCAAGCAGGAACTCGAATGACATTTGCACGCCGAGTCCTGTCCTCTCGCTACACCTGGATGCCGACGTGTCAGCAGGGGCGCTCCGGACTAGCCAGCCTGCAGCTGACCCCACAAGCCCTCGTGAACCCAGCCAAGATCCGCCGATTCTGGTCTAGCCCCGGAGAAATGGCCACCAGAACCATCGCACGCACTGCCGGTTTGCGGATGAAAGCCCTTTTCTGGTGGAGGGGCCAGAGTCCCAGAGAGCAGAGGAGGTGGGGTGCCCCCTCTGCCTGTTGATTTTGCCCAGGGCAGGCTGATGCTACAGGACAGAAGCCCCCATCTGGAGGAAAGGCGGGGCAACCTGTCCTGACTCCCTTCTCCCAATGACGGATGTCCTCCCGTCTCCCCTTGCCATACGTAATCAGCTCCCTTCTGGAATTTCACCTGAGCATTCCACAGTCCCTGGCTGTTTCTCCAGGCCCGGGGTTGGCCCGACATTTCTCAGCTGCCAATCCTCTGTGACAAGCTCCCCACCCCACCCCCCAACGGCCGTTAGGATGATTTGTCAATAATAAATTCCGAAGCAAATTGAAATATTTTGCGACAGCGTAAGAACAAATGGGAGAAAACGGTTCCCATCCCCAAATGCTGATTGAATCAAATATTGCAATATCGATTGTATGATACATTTTCATATTTAATTCAATGAAAACCATGGGGTTCGAATGCTTTCCATTACCCTACAGAATTTTTCAGTTTGCTGGAGAATTTATTATTGGTGTGCCACCAAATCAGATTACTATTGAATCAGAGCCCTGCCATGTTATTCAATCAAAGACCGTGATTCTAACCCCAAGAGTCGATCATTACCACTTTTCCCGAAGTGTATTTCCTTCTTCCTGTCTGACACCAGAACGGCCCTTGCCTGTCTGTACATTAACCCCCCGCTCCCCGCCCCCCACGCTCCAAGCCACCGCTGGCGAAAAGCTAGCAGAAATAACTGGCTTTTCAATATCGATCTAGGCTTTTCTGGGCGCGAATGCTCTCATCCCTCCGGGCTTGTCTCCCCTCCAGGCCCTGGGGTGGGCACGTGTCCTCCATCTGCGGGAGGCAGCATAACAAAGAGGTGGTGAGTGACCTCTGGCAGAGAAGGAACTCGAGGGCTCACGACAGATGCTGCCGGTGCTCCCCATGCCTCTGTGAAACACTTCTTCTGCTCCTGCGCACCCCACCTTCCAGGGGCCTTGCTCCCCGACAGCCAGCATCCTTGGGATCTGGGCTCAGGGCAGGCTGGGAGCGCCTGGGAACTGACGGCCTTCTGGGGGTTTCCTTTCACGATACTCTCACTCTTTGTTTTCCAGTTGGTTGGACACGTCTGATGGTGACCTCCCTCCCTGGGTCCCCCGGAATGCCTTGCAGGGTTGAGCCCAAGTTCCCCACCGGGGGACTTCCTGTGGCACTTCACCCTGCCTTGGTCTCCTTCCTTTCTTCTTCACTTCCCCCTCACCTCCCACTAGGGGTTGCATTGTGACTGCCCCTGCCCCCCAAATTCCTACATTGAAGTCTTAACCCCAGTACCTCAGAATGAGAAATTATAGAGAGATAGGATGTTTAAAGAGGTAAGCAGGTTTAAATGGTGTCATTTCAGGGATCCTGGTCCAATATGGCTGGAGTCCTTATAAAGAGACAAAATTTGGACACAGGCACCCACGCAGGGAGAACACCGCACGGACATGAAGGCAGACATGGGCGTTATGATTCCACAGGCTGAGGGATGTCCGAGACCGCCAGCAAACCACAGGAAGCTCGGGGAGAGGCCTGGAACGGATACCCCCCTCACAGCCCTCAGAAGGAAGCAACCCTCCGACACCTTGATCTTGGACTTCTGGCCTCCAGAACCGTGAGACAGCGCCTTTCTGCTGTTTAAGCCTCTGGGCGGGTGGTACTCTGTGACAGCAGCCCTAGTGAACGAATCCCTTACCCCTTTCTGCTGGCGGAATTTCTTTGTGAAATCCCTCTCCCGTGAATCCTCGTCCCAGGGTCGGCTGTGGAAGGTCATTGGTCGGCCCCAGGTCCTTGGAGCCCAGTGCCCCGATTTGTCCGGGCATTTTACATGCCTGCTTGAGATGGAATTTCCGAAATTGGATTAGAAAGCCCCCCACTTCAAGCAAAAGCCGGCGCAGGGCAGCACCTCTGGGTGGCGGGCAGCGAGAGGCCAGGACCGGGCCAGCCGTGCGGGGCCCACCGGCTGCCTCCTCTCGCCCATCTTCCTCCTGTGCCCCTCACAGCTGTGGCCCTGGCCGCTTCACCAAAGTTGAATTGAGTGTCCCTGAAAAATATAGCGTAGCATCCTTTCCCTGCCGCGAGACACTAAACCAATAAATTATAAATCAGCCAGCAGCCCCGTGACATGCGGATGTAATGAGAAATGCAAAATAAGAAAAGACACGGGGAGGAGAACATGCAACTCTCTCTCCCTCAGCTCAGCTCCCGAGCACCGGGGCTGCTCCCTTTGGGGCTCAGAGAAAACCATTGTTTTCTCTGTGTGTCTCTGTTGTTACACAGGCAACACACACACACACACACACACACACACACACACACACACACACACGCGGTGTTGTTACTAACGATCCACCAGAGGCTGCCATCGGGAACCTGGGAACAAAACCCAGGATAATAGAATTATCTGCTTCCTGGGGCTTATGAAAGTCCTGAGAGAACGGGCCGAATTGCCCCCCCGGATGCCGACGTCCTTGGCGGAGGGGTCACCCCATCCTAGCTCCGCTCCCCTCTGGCCCGCGGCTGGTGGCTAGCTGAACACTCAGCCTGACCAGCACCTCCAGCCCGGATGTCACCAGTGTTCCTTCAAGGGCACCTTCCAGAACGCCTGGGAGAAAGGGATGTCTGACTCATCTACCTCTCATCAGGGCGTGGACCCCAGCCGCTGTCCTCTCTCCTCTCTGTTTGTTTATTCATTGCCTTGCATCCTTTTATTCGCTATTCCGTGGCTGATAGAGGGGGTCTGGGAATGAATATTTTCTAGGCCTCCGGGGAGCCAAATGATGCTACTCAAAATGCAGGAACCGTCTGGCTTCCTTTCCCACCACCCTCTGCCTGGCGGCTGGTTTCCGACTCGGCTTCATCCTCTCTGGCCCTGGAGGGTGGTTGTTAAGCCCCAAACAGAAGAGGCCTCTGGGCAAGCCCCCCCCCCCCCCCCCCCCCCCCCCCCCCCCCCCCCCCCCCCCCCCCCCCCCCCCCCC
>CM053612.1:73754365-73783519 GCA_028646535.1 Procyon lotor
GGCAAGCCTGCCCATTGCAGCTGCTGTGTGGCTGGGGGGCGGGGCGGGGGGGGGACCAGGGGCGGGAGGCCCATGCGCCAAGGTCAGCCACCGTGGAGGGAAAGCCCCGAGGCCTGGCATTCAGGGGCTTGGGTGAGCACAAAGCCTTCTTTGGGGAGAATGGGCAGTAGGGATTTGGGTTGGGATGCCTTTTCGTTTCGGGATCCTGAAAATCGGAGAGGCGGGGTGGGCTGTGTTCAGGCGGAGGCAGTGGGGGTGACGAGCCAGACAGCCTTGGTTTTTATCCCCCATCTGTCCTTTCCTGGTTAACCTTCCAGAACCTTAATTTCTTACGTTGTCGCTAATAACAGCAATCCCTCATGGTGTTGTTGTGTGGGTTCAGTGCCTTTTAGAACATACAGAATATAAAGTGGCAGCTCTTGCTCCAATAGTTTTCAGATAAGAGTAAGATAACAGAAGTGTGTACTACACAGGGAAGGTTGGCTGCTCTTGTTTCACACGCAGTTTTCCACGAGGTGATTCGGGGACCCAGGCTCCTTCCATCTTCCGGTTCTTTTATCTTCCAGAACCTCGAAGTCCTCCGTTGGATCCTTTCCGGCCAGTGGGCAGAGGAGGAACAGGGGAGAATGTAGAGGACTGCACGGGAAGTTTTAAAGACCAGGTCTCTGTCCGCATTTTACTGCTCGGAACCCAGTCATGGGCCCCACCTAACCGCAAAGGCTTTTGGGAAATGTGGCATTCCTGTCTACCCAGCCGGTCCCCGAAGCAGGCTTTGTCTCGGCCACAGTTGGAAGGGGCTGGGGGCTGGGGGCAGACAGCCCTGGGTGGACTGCCATTCATTTCTCGGGCTGCTGTACGACAGTCACACGAGCTGGTGGTTTCAAAGGATCCTCTCACAGTTCTGGAGGCCGGACGTCTGCAATCCAGGGGGGGTTTCCTCTGGAGGACTTCAGGGGAGAAGCTGTTCCATGCCTCCTTCCTGGCTTCCGGAGGCTGCTGGCGATCCTTGGCTTTCCTCGCCTTGCAGACGCGCCCCTCCCATCTCTGCCTCCGCCTTCGTGTCACTTTCTCTTCTCCGTGTCCTCTCCCCTTCCTTTCTAAGGACGCTTGTCATCGGATGGAGGGTCCACTGTAACCCAGGATGATCTCACCTCGAGATCCTTAATTTGATGCGTTCCACAAAAGCCCTTTTCCCAAATAAGGTCACATTCACAGGTTCTGAGGGGACCTACCTTTTGGAGGGGGCATCATTCAATCCACTGTAGTGTTTGATGTTGGCCCTTTGAACTTGGACTGAGGCTTACAGAGAGACCGGTTGCAGGTTGACGGGAGGGAAGCGCGTCTGCCGAAAGGTTTGATGCTGCCAAGTGGGGCACCGGTGGGCTGCCTGGTCGGACCTGGGTCTGAGGCGCAGAAGAGGGCAGGCTCCCTCCCCTTTCACAGAGCCCAGTTCCGGGGGCAGGAGTGAGGATGCTGGCCAGTCGCCACTTCCCGTGGCTGAGCCCCCGGACCAGGCTATTAAACCGCACATTTTGCCCGGGGCACCAAAGACAGTAACTAGGAAATTCCAACAGGAGACCAAAATGCAGATTTTTCAAAGGCAATATCAAAGAACCGGTTAAAGGACTTTAAACCCAGAGAAGGCTGTGAAAGCAGGAAGAGAGGGGACACTGGGTTTCCTATGAGCGGATTTCTTTGCAGAGAGCTGTTCCCTTGCTGGGAGCCCAGCCCGCCACAAGAAAGAAGGTTCAGGTGTGTGTGGCGGGGAGGGCGCCGAGAGCCGAGCAAGAATGACGCATGCGCTCCATTTGGAGAGCCCCACGGTCCTTGACCCCGGCTGTGATCCGGCTCCATGGACTGGAGTCTGACACATGGCTTTCTTCTCTCCAAGGCCAGGACTGTTCGCCTGAGGGAGAGGGGGTGAGTGGAGGGGGCAGACTGAGAAACAGAGAGAGAGCGAGCGAGCGAGCGAGAGAGAGAGCTGCTTCTGCATTTTGGACGGCTCATCTCAAGCACCGGGTGTCCAGCCAGGGTAGGAATGCTGGCCTATTCTGGGGTTATCCCTAAAAGGGGTTCAGTTAAGAGGGCTGCAGCCCAGGGCCTCACTTCCTCCACGGCCACTTAGCCCTTCTAAGCCTAGATCTTTCTCCCTGAGGGTGCTCTCCTGACTTAGAAGCCTGCTTGGGTCCTGGCCGGGCAGTCCCAAAGTGCCGGGGTGCAACTGCACCTTGGGAACAGTGCCGGGTGGGAGTTGGAACCAGTACTGGGTGGGAGTTGGTGGGGAGCCCATTTCCTGTCTTGGGGGGCCCTCTGATGTGTGTGCTCTGCAAGTCCTCCGCTCCCCGCGGGATGAACCCAGTTGCCCCCCGCCGTGACCTGCTCAGGGCACCCCCCCACCGGGATGTGTCCCCATCCCTCCCCTGCTGGTGTTCCCGGGAATCCCCTCCGGAATAAATCACTTGCCCCGGAATTCTGGTCCCCGTATCCTTCTGGGGGAAACACACACTAAGGTAAGGGATTTCGCCCGAGGGGAAGGGAACGCTAGCAACTATCTGTGTGGAATGGGTCCCGCTAAGAGCAGCAGGTGTGCCTGCCCGAAGACAGGCACCATGTCCCATCACCAAAGACACAGCTGGAGCCTCTGAAGGTCTGTCCAGGTTCCCATGGAGGAGCAAGAGGCTTTGAATATGGACTAGGTGCGGACGCCATCTTGTAAGGGCACCATTCCGTCAAAACATGTTCTAGGTCTTTCTTCTCTTCCCTCCCCACCCTCTAGCACACGAGGAAGCCTCTGTTAACCTGGAAGGAAAGGAAGCCATTCCTTCCTAAGACTCTAAGGCTGGTGGTGGCTTTTAGCCATGCTGTGGCTGGGAGAGGAGCATGGGTGGGACACCAGGGGATGCCAGCCGTTTGGCTCATCCAAGGAGCATGCCATTCCAGGGCCCAAGTGGGGACTCCTAGGCATGTGTGTGTGTATGTGTGTGCGTGTGTGTGTGTGTGTGTGTGTGCTCACACATGTGACTATAGTAAACGTGTGTAAGGGGAATCAGAAAAGTCCTGGGTCTTGGGAGCAGCGATTTATCTCCTGCTAGAATCACTTTGAGGGGGCCGTGAGCATATGCAAGGGTCCTGTGGCCACTGTAATAGGTCACCGCAGATTGTGTGGCTTGCAGCCACAGAAACGTACTGCTCACAGTTCTAGAGGCTAGGAGTCTGAGATCAAGGTGTCGGCAGGGTTAGTTCCTCCTGGAGACTCTGAGGGAGAATCTGTTCTAGGCCTTTCTTCCTGCTTCCAGTGGCAATCCTTGCCGTACTTGGCTCGTAGACACATCCCCCCACTCTCTGCCTCCGTCGTGACATGGCCTGTTCTGTGTGACTGAGTCTAAATTTCTCTCTTCTTGTAGGGACACCAGTCACCGGACTTCCCCCCTAATCTAGTATCACTTCACCTTCACTTGATCACGTGGGCAAAGACCCTACTTCCCAATAAAGTCACAGTCACAGGAACCTGGGGTTAGGAATTTAACATAGATTTCAGGGAGTGGGGTCCACATGATTCTACTCACAACAGAGAGAAAAAAATTAAACTGTATTTTGTTGCTGACTACGGAGAGGCCCATGTCCCATGTGCTGGCCGCATCTGGGAGTGTCCCTCAGACCAGAAGTGACTGCCACTCCCGAGGCCAGGATGAGGTCTTGCCCTTGATCCTGGGCCCCAGCCAGCAAGGTGGGATGAAAGTAACTGTGGAGCCTGAAAGGAAGAGCATAACACCAGAGCTGCGGGCTCACAGGTGCACACTCTGGGATGCTCGAATGTTCTAAGGGAGGGCTCAGTGGCTTAATACTCCCGGGCCGGCCAGTGAGGCAGGGGCAAACCTGGGTTATATGAAACTCCTTCCGGAGAAAAGGATGACCTAGACGTTTTGGAAGGCGGGCTGCAGGGCTCCGTGCTTGGCAAGGTTTCATTCAGTGTATTTGACAACACGATTCAGCTGCAAATCACCACCCCCACCCCTGACCCCTGCCAGCCCCTGGGGATGAGAGAAGTCCCCATCTCTTGGTAGCTTCCTCACTGGGACTCATTCCCACCCCACTGGCTCTCTCCTGGGACTCACACTGTACTTCTGGGCTGGCATCGAACTTGCCAGAACGATGCTGTCTCTCTGGAAGGTGGCTTCCAGCTCTCCCCCAGGCCGGCTGCGAGACCTAGGTATCTGTTCTGTTTGTCTAGCAGTCTGATTGTCATCTGAGAGACTAAACCTGCCAACTCCTAACCCGTGCTCCACGGATCTTGGGGCTTTACAGTTCGTTGACCCTCCCAAAGTACTAGCCAAACATTTACAAGTAGCTCCAAGGGAGTTTTTTTTTTTTTTTTTCTTTTTTCCTGGAGAGAGAAGCCATAGCCAGCTTTCATGAGATTCGTAATGGAGCTTGGCATCCCCCAGGGGCTGAGAATGGATCAGACATTCTACAGAGCTGGTCTAGCCGAACATTCCAGAGCTCCAGGGCCCCGGGACCCCACGACTTTGGGAGAGGCGGAAGCCCCTGAGGGGTCTGTGGCAGATCCAAATGAACCCCTCAATGTCCAGCTCCAGGGTCCACCTAGCGAATGCTGTGTTGTGGGCCGAATTGTGTTCGCCAGAGTTGTGTCAAAGTCCCAACTTCCCATAAATGTGACTTTATTTGGAGGTAGAATCTTCGGGGATGTGATCCAGGCAAGATGAGGTCTACGAGATTAGGGTGGCCCTTAAATCGAAGGACGGGTGTACTTAGAAAGAGATTTGGAGACGTGCAGAGGAGAGCGCCGTGCGGGCGCAGGCGGACGTGGCAGTGGTGTGTCCACACGACAAGGGACCCCGGGGAGTGCCAGTCACCCTGGAAGTTGGAGAGACGCAAGGAAGAGAGAGAAAGAGAGAGAGAGAGCACGAGAGCGAGCGCCTGGCTGTGCTGGTACCCTGATTTCAGATTTCTAGCCTCCAGAACCAGGAAAGAATACATTTCTGCAGGTTTTATTATTTTTCGTTAAATTTCTGCTGTCTAAGACATCCAGTTCGTGGCCATTTTTACAGCGGCCACAAGAAGTGATGCGCTTCCACATCTTTGCTTTCTTTTCCCAACACAGAGGGGACCCCTTTGTTAATTATTCAAGAGGTGCTTACGCTGTGTGTGCGTTGCCTGCTTCCACCCTCCTCCGATCTGCAAGGAGCAGTCAGCTTCTTGGTGCTGTATTCACCCGGAGGGTCGAAGGAACTCTCTGGAAGGCCCAAGGGAGCTAGTCTGGAGCCCAAGGCCCTACACTATGTACCTCGCTCCTCCCCCAGCCTGCCAGCCCCTGCATGACCGCACACCCCCACCCCTCCTTGGGACCTGAAATATGAAGGCTCCTTCCTGCTTGAGGGCCTTTGCATATGCTATCAAATTTGCCTCCGGGGTGCCTCTCAAACAACTTTTGGTCGTGGGAATTTCAAACATACACACAAGAATAGAAAAGAACCCGGCGGCTCACTGTAACAATGATGGGCCTGCAGGTGACCAATCTGTGAGAGCCTTGACTTACCCCGGCCCTTGTCCCCCTACCCTATTATTTTGAAGCAAACTGCAGTATTACATCATTTTACCGGTAAAGATGAAGGTATCTAGCTCTAAAAGACGGGGACGTTTAAAAAAGGTGACTGAAATTCCATTAGCGCATCTAAAGATTTTTCACAATTTCTTGCTAGTAGCAAATATCCGGTGAGTGTTGTGGTTTCCAATTGCTTCAAAATTTCATAATGTTTTTAAATTGTTTGTTGGAATTGGGATCCAAAGAAGGGTCACAGAGAGGCCCTCTCCTCCTGCCACTAATTTGCTGAGGAACACCAGGCTGTCTGTCTCCTAGAGATTCTCGGTCTGATTTTTCCCGATTCCCATCCTTGCAACGTCGTGCTGCGTTCCTCCAGCCCTTGTGTGCCCTGCCCGTGGGGTATCAGAGCTAGAGGCTTGATCAGGTCCAGGGGCGCTGGAGTGGGGGTAGAGAGGCACATCTGCAGTACATTGAACTCGATGGGAAGGGCCTCGGTGTCCGAATGGCTGTCTTCCTTTGATGAAGGCTCTCCTTCTGTTCTGATGACTATTGCCTCCATCCGTGGCATAAGAGGTCCCAAGGTGTGCCCCGAATACTCTTGACGCCCCCTGCACCCAGGGAAATCCCACACTCTCCCAGACCGGGTCATATTTCCTCGCTAGGGCTCCTGACGCCTCTTACGTTCCCAAAACAGCGCCAGCATTTATCTCTAGGAGACTTGGCTAAATGCACGGCCGCCCCATTTGATGGTAAACCCCTCGAGGACAGAGGCTGCTTCCGTATTCCCCAGCTCAGTTTGTGTTGAATGAAGGGAATGAAGGAGTTATTTCATTTCCCCGCCCCCCACTCCCTGGAAAATCCTGGCGAGGGGTTGGAAATAGGGTAGTGGAGTGGCCCCCTGGAGGAGACCCGAATCCCCGATCTGCCGTGGGGCCCTCCGACCTTGCATTGAGTTTCAGAGTGTGCCTTTCCCCTTTCTGCCCTGGGTGGCATTCTTGGGAATAAATAATTTCTCACTTTCCTCCTCCTAATCCTGGGGGATGCAGAATATCCATCTTTAAGCACTGCCTAAAATGCAGGATTTTTCTTTCCTGGATTAGAAGACGCTGCCCTCCCAAAGAGGCCTGATGCGCCTTCCGGGGAGCCCCTTTCCTCTTCCTTTGATCTCCTCTGAGTGTTCCACCAGCCACTGGCTCCTGATGAATTAAACAAAAGGAGAGAAGCTTGGGATTCTGCAAGAAAAGAGTCAAATGGTCCGAGCGGAGTAAGGAGCTGTCCGCCAGGCTGCCGGCAACAAGCCAGAGGAGATTTTAGGCCCTTGCGGCCTCTTCCTGGGGACCATTTCTGTCAAGAGGGCACAGACGTCACATTTCCCTGGAATCCCCAGAGCTTCTTTGGAGGAGTGACTGCAGGAGTGGCAGAAATTCCTTTCCTCCTGGGAGGAGGCGGGAAGGGAGAATCAGGCCTCTCCTGGTGGGAATTGCGTTTAGCTCCCGGCAGGCTAAGTGGAAAAGCCCAGAACAAACCCTTGCTGCCGCTGACCCCGAGGTTGGCACTAACACTGCCCGGCTCAAGACCCAGGGGCCCCGAGAGCTCATAGCGTTCTCTGCCGGTAATGCCAGGAGGCCCGCGTGCCAGGCAGGGGGGTCTTGCTGTCCCCGAGAGGCTCAGCCGAGCCTGGGAGGAGGGCTTGGGGTCTGCCAGGCCTCTGGCTCAACGTCTGGCCTCAGCAAGGTGTGGCTTTCTGTACGGCCAGCCCGGAGCTACCTGGCTCCTAGTAGCGGGAATCTTTCCGGGGACTCGAGCAGAAGGAGCCCACCACAGTTTGCTTCTTGGCTGGCCTTTTTCTGGAACCTTCTGGGGGAGAACACATGATTTCTTTGCCATCTTTTCTATTTGTTTTAATATCAGTGATGGGATAATTTGAGACTAACAAGACTTGGTATTAAAACCCAGAATTCTAAGGGCTCCTGGGTGGCCCATTTGGTTAAGCGTCTGAGTCTTGGTTTCGGCTCAGGTCATGATCTCAGGGTCGTGAGATCGAGCCCAGAGTCCTGCTCTGAGCTCATCGCGGAGTCTGCCTGAGATCCTCTCTCCTTCTTCCTCTGCCCCTCCGGCTTATGCTCGCTCTTTCTCTGTCTCTAAAAAAAAAAAAAAAATGAATCAATCAATCTTAAGAAAAAAGCCCCAAAACTCAGCGGCACCTGGGTGGCTCAGTCATTAAGCTCCTGTCTTCAGCTCAGATCATGATCCCGGAGTCCAGGGATCGAGCCCTTCATCGGGCTCCAGCCCCTCATCGGGCTCCCTGCTCAGCAGGGAGTCTGCTTCTCCCTCTGCTACCCCTCCCCCTGCTTGTGCTCTGTCTCTCTCACTCTCTCTGTCTTTCTTTCAAATAAATCAATAAATCAATAAATCAAATCTTTAAAAAACTTTCTAGTATTTTAAAAAAACAAAACAAAACCCCAAATCCAGCATTCTAGAACTGCCTCTTGCTACTGAGCCTCATCTTGGAGGGGTGTCCCTGGGGGGAGGGGGCATTTGCCTCATTGCCAGGTGGCTACTGTCGCTGAAAAATGCTTTGGGGGAAAAAATGCTTTGGGACATGTCTCATGACTGGGCCTTTGGGGCCTGTGCCCTATGCTTTCAGGTGGCTTCAAAGGTCACAGATCTTGGTCCTGTCGGCCACACCTTGGTGACCAGGTTGGAAGTTGGCCATGCTGGGGAACCCAGGTCCACCTCGCTGGGACGCTGTGCCCAGCAGCAGGCTCGGGAGAGACCCGGGGGGCTCATGGAACCATCAAATCCTTTCCAGGATCAAAAATGTGGTGCGACGCATCACAACAGCTGGATGAGCTTAACTTTCTTGCTTGGCTTGTCAACGGCCCCGGAATGTGTTTTTTGGAAAATGACTTAGCGCTATGTCACCCCTCTGGCACGTCCCCAGAGTTCACAGAGCTGATACACACTGCCAGAGGGAGTGCCACATTTCAGAGGGAGCCGACTTTCCAGATTCTTCCATTGTGGGGACCGTCATTCTGTGACTCTGGGCACCTCGCCACGGCTTACTCGGCTCTGAATGTCCCGCTGCTCACGGGCTCTGCCGCACATGGCGCGAGTGTCCTAGTTCCCACTGTGTCAGAGCAGACCCTGAGACAAAGACACGTGTACGAGTCTTGTGTCTGGGAGGAGATCCCAGGGAGCACAGTGAGGGGGTCCAGACGCGAAACGGGGAAGAGAGGAGAGCCTCTTGGAGGACTGTGACGCACAGCCCAGAGTGGCCCTCCGCCGAGGCGCAAAGAAGCTGCGGTCATTAGGGACCAACTCCAGCTCCCCACCCTGCTCAAGGCTGAGGCTTGTCCTTGGGGTGTTAACCTCCCGCAGCCTGTGCTGTGAGCTGAAAGTGGAGAGACAGAGGGCTGAGAATGGAAGCCCATGGAATGTCTGAAACCATCCACCAAGCTGTAGGTGACGTCGCGGGTGGGCCCTGGGGGATGAGATCGGGTCAACGTGCTCCAGTGTTTGCTGAATGAGTGTTGAGTGAATGAATCTGAACGTCACATCCTCATAGCATAGAGATGATGATTTTGGCAACGATCATAGTCAATGGGAATAAGCCTCCTCAATCTTAATTACATACATGCACACACACGCGCACACACACGCATGCACACATCCACACGCGCACAGATGCCATCCTCCCAATATTGAGCATTAAACATGTATTACATGATTCATAATCAGCTCTACCCTGCTCACAATGCGAGGTCCCGTGTTCTTGGCAAATTTCTCGTGCGCGTGCTAGAAAGAAGGCAGGGCTGTAGAGTCGGGGAGGCCCGAGTCTGAAGCTCACTCGCACCCCTTTGTCACCTCGGGCCGGTAATTTAGCCTCTTTGAGATTCCTTCTCTGGGAGATAAAGCCGTGATGTCACCTCCCAGCCGTTGCGAGGAGCAAAAGAGACGATGTTGATAAAAGCAGGAGCTCCATATAAAGCAGCGTGGACGAGGCCTCGTTATTTCCCTTAATATTCTAAATGCGCTCAGATCACTCATTTATTTGCGAAGCATTTATCGAACGCTTACTCTGAGCCAGACACTGTCCTAAGTGCTGCAGAAAGGGCTGTGAACAGAAGAGTCAGAAAAAGATCCTCGCCTCTACAGAGCTTCATCTCTAGCGGAGGCGAGACCACAGGCGATCGACAAAATAGGTAAGCTCCATTTCTAGTAGGTTGGGAGGGGATAAACACTCCGGAAAGAGTTAAGCCAAGCGGGGACATGGGTAGCGCAGAGGGGGTGTGCGGGCTGGTGTTTTAGATGGGGGCCATCCAGTGGGGCCTTCCTAAGAGAGACCTGAGGGGGCGAGCCATGCTGGCATCTGGGAGAACGTTCTAGGCGGAGGGAGCAGTGGGTACAAAAGCTCAGAGATGGGAGTGTGCAGGGGGGCTCATTTGAGGAAGAATGAGCCCAGTTGTATTAGCTCCCTGGGCCCAATAGAAGGAGTTACCACACACTGGGGGGCTTACGAAGACAGAAATAGATCATCTCTCAGCTGGGGGCCGGCGGTCTGAAATCGAGGTGTCAGGCCAGGCTGTGCTCCCTCAGAAGGTTCTAAGCGAGGATCCCTCCTCGAGTCTTCTGGCTTCTGGTGACTCCCGGTGTTCCTTGGCTCGTGGCTGCATCCCTCCAATCTCGGCCTCTGACGTCACGTGGCCTTTTCTCTCCATGTGTGTCCCTCCTCCCTGTGTCTCTTACGAAGACACTTGTCACTAGATCCAGGGGCCACTTGGAACAGCCAGGATGATCTTCTCTCCAGATTCTTAGGTCTGCTGAGACTCTTTTCCCCAATAAGCTCACATTCCTGGATTCTGGGGGTTAAGGGATAGGCAGATCTTTCTGGGCCCCACCCCTGGACCCCCCCCCTCCACCAGTGCAGCTGGAGAGATGCCAAGAGCAAGGTTAGAGGTCTTAATCATACCAGTGACACTTCTGCCCCCCCCACCTCTCCCCCAACCTGATCACAGAATGATTGAGTTCCCGCCAAAACCTTGCTCTCCATTTGCCAATTTCCCGATTCCCACCATCCCAAGAGCTTTCTGAAATTCTGCTTGTTGCTTCCTGCCTTCCTGCAGTGACCACAGCTGAGCGGATGGAGGACAAGGGCTTCTCTGGCTATAGGCAGAATCCTCGCTTCCGCTGACCCAGGTTCTCATAAGACGACCTGGTCTGGTTGCTCGGACGGTGCAAAGGATCTGGCCCAGCTTCTGTGACTTGTGCTGCGGCTTCTCGCCCGGGCCAGGGCTGTGTGTGTTCCAGAGCCCCCGGCACGAGGTATCTCTGCTGAAAATGACACTGACCCCATCCAGTTTGCTACCTACTTCTCAGGTGTTGCCCATTCACAAATATGTGCTGCCTAATGAGACAAACAGGAGGCAGGCAGAATTCTCAGGTCTCAAGACTCTCAGAGTGTCACTGGGGAGAGAGGCATGTGTCGAAAGGGCTCTATCACTATTATAGGCTCCTGGAAAGAGGGAGAGGGGACGGCTCATTTCTCCACCCTGGACACAGTGCGTCTGTTTGCACTATTTCATTTCATGACTATTTCCAGCCACTTTATCCCTTTGGCAGCCTGGCTCCCGGCACGCAGGGTGAGGTCCTGGATGAAACTTCAAAGAAAGCTAGGTTTGCTGGTGGGTTATCTTTCTCTTCTCTATTCCTTCCTCGAATCTCTTTGCCGATCCTTTGCCATAACTCCCTCTCCCCACCTCGTGCTCTTTCTCCCTCCTCCCCATATTGACTCACTTTCAGGGTCGTGTCTAATACCTTCATTTATACTAAAGTGTAAATGACTGATAAGAGACCAGTGTAATTGTGCACACCAGGGAAAGGCATAATTACAACCCAAAAGGGGACAAAGCTCCTGTTTGGCCTGAGCTGTAAGCACCAGTCTAATCGTGGAACTTAGGTCCAGAGGGAGCTGCATAGTTTGCTGGTCTTCCCCATCCCCATGAAACTGCACGAAAGCCGTGCCCTTGCCGCCTCCGGGTGGGAGGTGGCTGGGCCTCGTCTCCCTGTCGGGCTGATGTCGAGCCGTTGTCTCTCCTGGCTCCTGCTGCACTGGGGTTGGAGACGTCTTCTCTGAAGTTCCTGCCTGCATCCTCACTGGAGCAAAGAGGAAAACGCTACATTCCCGTTCTCGTTCTTCAGCAATTTTGGTCTTTCCACGTGTCCTGCAGACCGCCTCCCCCTTTCTCCGAGGTAAGCTTGTCACTGGGGTGCTCTCTTCCCATCCCAGAGGCCGAGCACGAGCTCTCAAGGCAGCCTGGGGCCCCAAGGTGCCCATGATGGGACTGGCCTCCTTGTGCTTGCCCCACATAATCCCGATTCCCTGCCGAGGAGCCATCGGCCGTGACAGCTGCCTTGGCTTCGGCAAGACTTTTTTTTTAACAAAAAAAAAAAGGGATATTTTTTAAAAAGGTGAAAATCCTGCCTGGAGTCTGGAATTACCCGCAAAGTCACCTTTTTCGGTGCCCACCGACACGCAACGCGCTCTGCCTCTGCTCTCGGCAAACCATATGCTGCCACGGCTGCCGGCCACGTCCTGGGGGATGGCTTTTTTCCCCTTCAGCAAGCCTCCAGAAATGTCATAGAAATTTATACGCTTATTCACAGAGCCGATAAAGCAGAAAACCAGCGTTTCAGCTATTTTTGTTTTGCTTTGCAGATGGAGAGTAAGAGGCATAAATCTCTCCCTCGTTGGACTCCGTGGCCCCCCCACTCTCTGTTTTGCATCTGACGCTGCTCAGCCCCTGGGGGGCGGCTCCCTGGAGTTCGGGCCCCGCCCCTCCCGTGCCACCACCCCCAGAGGAGCTGGCCGCAGAAAGAATCAACTCCCCAGCAATGTTTACTGTGCCTTGGGGGCACCACACCAAGGGCCCCATCACGATGGGTGTTCAACGGGGCTTATCCTGGAGGAGTAAAGCCCACAGTGGCCTGATGCTGCCCTTGTGACATTTGTCCCTCTGCAGGTATGTAGGGGGCATTGCGTGACCCATTCTAGTGTGCTTCCAGGTCCTTGGCAGTGGCATTCCGTTATCAACGGCGTTTCGAATACTCTTGTGGCACAACCGCTTATCCGCCAACTTTGTAGCTTTGTAGCTTTACTTTGCTCGCAGTTTCGCGGGCTGGGAAATGAGGAGGGGCTTGGCCGGACAGTCTGGCTCGGAGTCCCTCCGGCAGGGGCTGGGCTCATCTGAAAGCTCTGCTGGGCTGGACGTCAGAGATGGCGCATCGACGGGACGGTCAGCCACGAGCTCAGCTGACACTGTCGACCGGGGCGCGTAGGCAAGGACCCTCCGGCACGGTGTCCCAGGGTGGTGGGGTTTCTTGTGTGGTTCTCTGGGCTGCTGGTGAGTCACTAAGGTCAGCCCGGGTTCCGGGGGCGGGGCACAGACCCCACCTTCTCACCCAGGGTGTCACGGGAGGGCTCTGGGTGGAGGGGGGACAGGTCTGAGTTCGATTTAAAGCTCCCTCTGTCTGCCCGTTTGCCCGCGAACCAGCTGTGGATCCCACAGGAACTTCACTGTGATGAAACAGGGAGGGGGTGGCGGGGGAAGTTCTGTCACCTTCGCTAGCTGCTGAAATCCCCTCTGGTGAGGAGAGATCCTTCTCCCTCATCGGTGACAGTCACATAGATAATTTCTGACAGGGCGGGCTTCCAGGGCTGATAAATTCCTACCATGCCAGGCATCTAGGAAATGGCTTTAGGGCACAAAGTCCCCATGCGAGGAAGAGCGTGGGAAAGGACCAAAGTAGGTAATTCTACCCCCAGCCCTGTTCTCGGCTCTGCCCTCAGAACATCCCAAATCCAGCCGCTTCTCCCTACCTCCCCTGAGTCACCCTCATCACTCGCCTGGCCCCATTGCTGTCGCCTCCTCCCGTGACCTTTACAGTCCATTTTCTACACAGTGGTGGGAAGGATCCTTAAATCTAAGTGCGACACGTCCCTCGTCTGCTCGGAGCTTTCCTGTGACACCGCATCTCTTTCAGAGTAAGGCCCAGAGTCCTTCCAATGCCCTGGAAGGCCCTCTAGGGCCTGGGCCCCTGTGAGTGCCCTGGCCTTGCCTTCTCCTTTCCTCCCCCTCACACCTTCTCCAGCCACATTGGCCTCCCTATGTGTCTCTAACAAACCGGCCATGTTTCTGCCTCAGGACCTTTGTACTGGCTGCTCCCTCTGCTGGACCGCTTTTACTTTGGATATCTGTGTGGCCTGCTGTCTTGCTTCCTTTAGGTCTCTACTCCAATGCCACCCCCACCAGAGGAGCCTTCTTCTACCACTAGACTGAAAAATCTCAGGCCCGCCCTACCACCATCCCTCTCTCCCACGCCTTGCTTTATTTCCTCCATGGCACTTATGACATATTTATTGGTTTGTTTACTGCCTATCTCCTCCACTGGAACGTGGGCTCTGGGAGGGCAGGGGCCACCCCCGGTTTGTTCACTACCCCTGCCCCAGTGTCTACAACAGGGCCTTGTACCTAGTAGGTGATCAGTAAATGTTGAATGAATGGACAGATGCCAGTCCTAACCCTTGAGGCAAGAAATACAATAATGCCTTGATTTGTTTAGATCAGGGACTAGCGAACTCTTTCTGCAAAGGATCAGGTAGCAAATTTTAGGCTTCCCAGGCCACACAGTCTCGGTCACGGCCACTTAACTCTGCCATTGTAGCACAAAAGCAGCCAGAACCAACACTGAAACAGATGGGCAGGGGTGCATTCCAATAAAACTTTATTTACAAAAACAGGTGACAGGTCAGACTTGGTCCCCAGGCCAGGGTTTGCCAACCCCTGGTTTAGCAACAAACACAGTCTGTAAAGTCAAAATTGTGGTTTCTGCTTTCAGGTTCAAGTGTCTGAAGCACAGAGAAGTTGAGCGGCCCGTCTGAGGTCACACAGCCCGCTGGAGGCCGAGGTGGCTGGAGAGCCCAGGTTTCGTGATTTGTACTCAGAGCTCAGTTTATCCATGTTGCCTTCTTGTGTGTTACTTTGGAGAAGGCCAGAGGGCACTCTAGTTTAGAGTCCGCTCAGAGGGTTCCGTGAGGATCACGGGAAGCTCATAGTGAGTGCTAATTGTGAGAGGTGCTGGTTGAACACGGCGTTAGGTTGTGGAGTCACTGGCCCTAAATTGCTGTTAAGAGACAGAGTGGGGGGGAGGAGGGGCTGCAGGATGGGGACGTAGGCCAAGAAAACAGAATCGTTGCAGGCTGGGTCTAGGTCCACGAAGCCGATTCCGAGATGCAGTTCAAAGTGTAGGACAATAGAACTAAGGAGTGCCCTTGAGATGGACCCATGCAGAAGGAAGGGGAAGGAAGCAGGAGCCGGTCGGGAGAGAAGCTGAGTTGCCATGTGCCCAGGGCAGCCTCAGCTGATGCCACAGGGCACTCTGGAGCTAGGGCACAGTCCCACGGAGGGGTCTCCAGTTGGGCCAAGATGGCCAGGCCTCCTCCCTCTCCCTGCATCAATCAGTCACTGATGGCTGCTACATGGAACAGAAACATGAGCTTAGGGGAGAGGTTTGCCCCCAAAGGGCTGAGAGCCAAAGGCTCTTCGTTGACACCACCCCTGGACGCTGGGACAGCAAGTCCTTCCTCCGTGAAATGGGCTCTGGTAGTGTACTCTGGCAGCCAGCACAGGGGCTAAGAGAGATAAAAAGCAGAAGGGCTAATGAGAAACTTGTGGGGGGGGGGCGACACCAGAAAAATGACCCACACTAGCCAAAGCCAGAGCCAATGTAATTAATTCACGAGCTGTGCATTTAGGATGGAATTGCTCTACCTTTACTTCTTCACCTGTTGGAATTAGGTTTGGCAGAGAGTTGTAAGAACTCCAAAATAACACTGGCTTAAACACAATGGAAGCATATTTTTTCAGTAAATAAAACTGGAATTACGCCCCCCAAGGCCGTTCTAGTAGTTTCACAAAGTTGTCAGAGACCCAGGCTCCTATCATCTTGTTGCTCTACCCTCTTCAGCATGAATGCACTTCGTGACTCAGGATGGCTGCAGCAGCTCCAGCCATTACCTCTGCAGTCCACCAACCAACAAGAAGGAGGGAGAGATGAAGGGCATGGCCCTTCCATTTGAGGACAATTCCTGGAAGTCACACAGGGACACTGTAATCCCATCCACCAGCAAACTTAATCACATGGCCATGTCTGGCCACAAGGAAGCTGGGAAATATAGTTTATATTCCAGATGTCCTTTTGTTTTGGTCCCAAATCAGGAAAAAGTGACAGATATTGAGGGATGAGTAGCAGTGTCTGCTTCAACCTGACAAATGCTTCATCTTTAAAGATCAACTCTCAGAGGGGTCTTCAGGTCCCCCTACCCCCAATGCCCTGCCTCAGGTAAGGCTGACGTCCCTTACTCTATAATTCCTCAGCACTCTCCCTGGGATTCATCTGCTTCTGGCTTCCCATGGGACCACTAACTCCCTGACCTGGTGCTTTTCCTCTTGTATCCCTAGCGAGCAGCACCGAGCCAGCTGGTACATAGCAGGTGCTCAATAAATGCTCATTGAGCCAACTCCTGGAGAAGCCCAATATGCACCCTAGGAATCTGTTACACTTCACACCTCTGTTCATTCCATAATAATCATACTTCTAGCTACCAATGCTCATCAAACTTGATACGCCACCCAGGAGTCTCAAGGAACCCTCGTAGTCTGAAAAAAAAAAAAGATGACAGGTGATAGGCAGTTTTCAATGAGCAAACATTTTCGCATTTTTCTCAGGGCTCAGTTACATGCAGAATGTGGTCAAAGAGTTGCTGTGCTCTGTGTCGTTGACGGTTAGCAGAACCACAAGTTTAACTTGGGGACTTTCGCTCATGCATCGAAGAGGCCTCAGGGAAAGCCTTGAACAATGCCACTAGCACCTGTCAGTTGGCGGTGGTTGGTGTTGGAGAGCACTGGCTCACGGCCACCTCCGTCTCAAAGGGACTGTCCTTGGTCAACGGGATCCACTTTATCCAGGGGTATCTGGGAGGTTATACCCCACCCGGAGGTTGGGGAGAGGCATGGCCAATGACCTCTGCCAGGGATACAAAAGCCCGGACTCTGCTTTAAAGGGAGGGGACAGCCCTGCGGGAACTTTCCTGCTCCAGAGCTCCCTGTGGGATTAGGCAGACGTACGGTGCCCAAGCTGTCCCAGTTTCCTTGGGACTTGCCTTTTAGCTCTGGAAGTCCGTGTCCCTGGAGACCGTCCATCCTGGGCAGGCCAGGGTGGTTGGTTTCCTCATCTTCTGCTGAGCCCGCGTCTCTGATTTGCCCTGTGTCTTCCCCTGCTTGCTTTCCTGACTTCCGTGCAAGTGCCTCCGGAGACCCCACCCGCGATAAATCATGTATCCCAGCATCCCGACTTGGCCTCTGCTCCGACGGGACCCGGCCCTTCCCGGACTTCCTCCCTCTCTAAGTGTGGGCTAGTTCTCACGAGGGCTCTTGGCTGTGGACGAGGGGCGCCGGTCATTACCGATGGAGTTCACAGCCGAACTCAGCTTTCTGTTTGCCAGTGACTCATCACACTGGTGCCCTTTGCAGGGGCTACTTGTAGTTGGCCCCATGTTCCAGCAGGTGGGTGCCCTCTCTCGTTCTTCCCCGTTGGTGGGAGATGCGCCTTTGGCTCGTCTCTCCTACCACGGCCCTTTGATCTAAAACCGAGGCCATTTCTCTTTGGCCACTGTTGGTTTCTAGAGGGTCAGGCCCTTTCTTCCTGAGAAAAGGAGGCTGGCTTGAATGTTCTCGAAGGCTCCCTCCCTTCCACGCCTCCGTGTTCCGTTCCAGGTGGGCTTTCAAGAAGAGATTGCTGCTTTGGCTTCTTCTTTGCTTGTTCAACCGTGTGGCTTATCCCTACCTCTTGGAGCTTTCTGGACTTTTGCCGTGGTCCAGGTCCTCCTCTCCTCTCCTGGGCTGCGGCAGAGCCCCTAACTAGTCCTCTTCACCAAGGCTTTTCTCCTGCACATCTTCCTAAAATATCGCTCTGCTTACATACATACTCCCCTCCTCAAGAACTTTCCATAGCTCCCAGTTAGGTGCGAAGCAGCACCCCAGTGTATTGGTACGAGGCTCTCCATCTGGGAGCCGGTTCAGGAGTGGCCCCTCACCCGTCACATCTTCTGATTTGGACCCTTCCTGGCGAGAGGCCAGACGAGACACTAGGAAGGAAGTTTGATCCTGGCCCCAGGGCTGAAATCGCCTGGTGCCCAGCTGCCAAGGAGATGCGCCCCCCGCCCCCTCCCTCTTGCACACCAGCAGCCCGCTCGCTTGTGAGGCACCCAGCCCAGAGGAAGGTCCGAGGCTGGGGACCCGTCCCATCAATCTCAGGACAAGCGCCCAGAGGAGCGGAGTCTACAATCGGGGAATTCGAGGGAATGAAAACTTGCCAAGTTCCTTGAGGGCATTAGAGGTCCAGGTCTGGAGCACAGCCGGGAGGTGGGGGTGAGGGGAGGGCCGGCTGTCCCCGAGGAGCAGAGGGACGAACGGAGGAGGGCTAAGGGGAGGCAGATGAGCCCCCCCCCCAGTCACCTCAGGGAGCAGGCGGTGAATGGAGACGGGCTGGCTGCGAGCGTCAGGAGGACACAGGGCTTCAGCGCCGGTTAACAGCCGGCCAAGTCACCGGTTCACCCTCTCCTAGGGGAGGAGGCCCCCCGTCTGCCGCCTGGGCCATGAGGATAAAGTCATTTTGCTGGTTGGATCTGAGCCACGCTGTACATCAGCTGCCGGCCCAGGAGCGCCGTTGCGGCTCCGCGTAGCTGCCAGTCCCCCCCGGGGGCGGCCGTGTGATAATTGACAGTTGTCCGGAGCCCCAACAGCAGCTCCCCCGTCTGCCCGCGGCCAAGCTGCGAGATCCTGTGGGGTTGCAGACCCGGCTCTGGGGCCCGACTCCTCCCCCACGCCTTCCTCCTCTGTCTGGGGAGCTGGACGCGCATGGGGAACAGCAGCTGGAAACGAGACACAGCTCTGTTTTATTTGCTGCTGGGCGGATTGGTCTTGGCCCGAGATGTCTCTCCTCGGGGCCTGTGACCTCCCAGGTTGCGGGGTGTGGGCAGCCTTTGCCAGGGACCCTTGACACGGCCACTGGTGGGGAAGGCTGCTGTGTCACACAGCTTCAGAGAAAGCATGCACAGGAAAGGCATCACTCTTACCTTAAAGGAGTACTTGAGCCTTGGGGTCCTGCCCCCGTCTAACTTGTCCCTAATGAAGAGATGAGAAGTTTCCAGCTTCTTTCCCCTTCCTGGCTTGTTCCCGCTGCTGGTGTAGGTTTTGCCCATTGCCTACTAGGCAAATATTTTTTTTAAAGATTTTGTTTATTTCTGAGAGTAAGGCCACAGAAAAAAGATATTCTGCCTTCTGAAATAACATAACCCAGGGATGTCTCTTTGCTAGATTCTCTTCTTCCAGGCTCCCCAGAGAGTCATTGAGAAGGACTGTGAGGCCTTGCCCCATCTCAGAGGGCCTTGATTCATTAGTGATGCCTGCCAAGGGCTTGGCAGGGAGACCGGGGGGCGCACGGGTCGTGTAAGTGCCACCCCCATCTCGAGAGGCTCTGTGTGCCTGGCTGGCTCTCTGGCCTCAGCTTGTAAAGGCCCTTGTAGACTCGGGCATTTACAGGTGATGTCTGAGGAAGTCTGTTTTCTTGAGGACTGGGCAGATCGGCTTTTTCCCTTAGCTGTCCCACAGCCCCTCCTCCAACTCCAGGCACTAGGTTCCTGACTGTGATCAGTCCATTGCTCTAGGGCAGGGAGGGATAGTTTAACTTCCTTTAGGGGTAGGATGAGTCCTTTTCTGTTGGGGTCTGGGCTAAACAGGGATGCGGCATTGGAGCAAGGCAGAGATGCAGGGGGTACTTCCCATTAAATACCATGAACGGCGCTCCCACTCCCATGCCCCATCACTGCAGCAACTTAGCGGCTAGTCCGGGTCGATAATTTCATGTCTGATACTGAGGACGTTACAACAGTGGTGATCAATAGATTAATTTCAGCTGAGAAATGAATGGCTGACAATGGCATTCACGTGATAGCCCCAACGGAGAACATCGCGTTGAATGTGCCTTAACTTTCACTTTGGGAACAAAATGAATGTAGATTTCATGCAAACGTAAGAAAATAATGAAAAGCGCACACATCGGAAGTATCCGCTTGATGGTTTATCACTGACTGAACACTCATGTGACTGCACTGGATCAAGAAGCAGACCATGGAGACCGACATCATCAAGATAGCAGGAGAGGCATTTTCTAGCATCTTCTCCTCAAAGAACACAGATTTTGGCAATCGCCCATGGACAAGACTGTCTTTGTGGAAGTCCAGGAGTCCAGTGAAGTTTCAGTACACTGTTGGTGCAAAAAAAAAAAAAAAAAAATCTGAGATTAGATGCATTGAAGAAGGGAAGAGAAATAGTTCCGTTTTCCTCGAATTATTCCTCTCCCCAGGCAGCCCAATTCTCCTCCCAAGACAGACACCCTCAGCGTGCCATTTCTCCTACAGGAGAAGTGAGAACCCATGAGTGAATGCTCAGCTTCCCTAGCTATGTGGGCTGCGGCCAAAGAAACCCACTTTGGTCTCACCCCATTCAAAAGATTGAGGTGAGCCTCATGCCTCCAGGGCAGGGAGGAGCTGGGAGAACAGCAGCCAGAGATCAGAAGGGATGGGGATGGAGGTTTTCTAACCACTTCCTGGACTCTACCGCGGCGCCCATCCCTGAGCCATTGGGGATACCTCACCTGAAGTTTCCCCCAGAAGGCTCACAGGTACCTTCAACGCACGGCGTGCCTCATCCATGCCCCGCCCCACCCCAAAAACCCGTGGCTGGCTCTGTGTGCACACCCCTGAGGGCAGTGAGTGTGCGCCTTTGCACATAGCTGGTGAATGAGCCCAGAAAGCCAGCCTGACTCTGCGATTGGGAGAAAGCTCACACATTTGAGCAGTCAGCTCTCCTTTAGGGAAAGCAAATGAGAGTCTGTCGATGCTCGACGGGGCTCTGTAGGATCGGAAGAAGGCATGGAATCTTAAGGATTCACCCCGCCCCTACCCCGAAGAGGGGATAAGGGAATAAGAAGTGTAGAGCAGGCATTTCCACAGAGAAGGTCTGAGAAAGCTTCCAAATCCCTAGTAGGGCTGACAAGGTATTTCTCTCCTGAATCCCTTCAGCGAAGACTGGAGGAGGGAACTACTTTTCCAAATGTGAAGGCAATGATGCTGGACTTCAAGGAACGTGACAAGCTGAGGGAACATGAGAAAACCACCAAAGGTACACAATCATTTTCTAGTAACAGATCCCAAAGACATGGAGATCTGAAATTTGCCTGATGAAGAATTAGAAATAGTTCTCTTTTCTTTTTTTAAAGCCAGGCAGACTACAACATGCAGTGCCTCCTTTGGATGCGTCTGGAGTTTTGGAAGCTTGACTACCCTACTTTCTCCTACAAAGGGACCTTGAGAGCTTGCTTGGAGGTTCTATACCCTTGACCAAAGAATGGTCCTCCTTTATTGGGGAAGGTCATCCTCTTCTACCAAGGCCACAATTTGGGAGGGACGCACATGGAGCGGTGAGGGAGGAAGGGGACACCTGCCTTGCCAGCCAGATCAGCCGAATCAACCCTGGCCATCAATGGGTGACAGATGTCACAGCCAGATCACCCTCACATCCTAGGAACAGTTGTTTTAAGGAAGCCTAGTGAGCTACAAAAAAACCCATGGAAACACAGTTCAGTAAAATCAGGAAAAGAGTACATGAACAAAATGAGAAGTTTAACAGACACCGCAATCATAAGAAAAAAAAAAATCAAAAGGAAATCCTGGAGCTGAAGAATACGATGAAAGAAAGGAAAAATGCGATACAGAACATCAACAGAAGACTTGATCATGCAGAAGAAAGAACCTATGAACTCGAACAGAGGGCATTTGAAATTATCCAGTTAGAAGAGAGCAAAGAAAAAAGAATGGACACGAGTGACAAAAGCCCATGTGAATTAGGGGATATCCTCTAGTGGAACAATTTACACGTTATTGGAGTTCCAAAAAGAGAAGAGAGGGAGAAAGGGACAGGAAGCTTATTTAAAGAAGTAATAGATGAGAATTTTGCAGATCTGGGGAGAGATTGGGATATCCAAGTTCACAAAGTCATAGGTCCCCAAACAAATTTATCTCTGAGACCTTCCTCAAGACACATTATAATAAAATTATCTAAAATCAAAGACAAAGGGAGACTTTTAAAAGTAGCAAGAGGGAAAAAAAAAAATTCTCTCATACAAGGAAACCTCCACAAGGCTCTCAGCGGATTTCTCAGCAGAGACTTTGCAGGCCAGAAGAGAATGGGATGCTCAACTCAAAGTGGTCAAAGGAAGGAAGTACCAACCGAAAATACTTTACCCAACACGCTGTTCTTTGGAAACGGAGGTAAAGACTTTCCCTAACAAACAAAAAGCTGGGGGATTTCGTCACCACGAGACCCGCCTTACAAAAATGCGGGAAGGAGTTCGTCAAGCTGGAATGAAACGATGCTAGTTAGTAATGTGAAAACATATGAAAATAGACGGCATACTAGTAAAGGTAAGCAGAGAGTTGGATTTGGAGTAATCTAATGGTGTAAGATTAGTAGACTTGTAGTGTAAGCAGACTTGTACTGACATGCGTGTGTATTTACTAACTATATATACCATCGTTTTGATTGTTTTTACCTTTTACAAGGTGGTAGCCTCCCGAACGCATCCTTTGTAACTTACTTTTATTCACTCAACATGATTTGTTTGCAATAGCAAAAGCAAAGGGAATCTCCCCAATGTCCTGCAATGGAAGGTTTATTCACATTGACTGAAGGCAATCGGCACGTAGCAACATGTATCAATATAGAAAACACAACACGTGTCTTGTTAAGGGATTTTTTTTTTTAGTACTTTGACAGGCTAGGTATGAGCTAGATCATAGGCATGAGTGTGTAAATGCGTATGTATGTGTGTGAGCGGGTGAGTGTGTATGACTGTGTGGGTGTGAGTATGATTGTGCATGTGTGTGTGTGTGTGTGTGTGTGTGTTAACTCTTGCATTTGAGTTCATTGTGTCCCAGGCTGCCCTTTTGAGGTCCACTTACTCTGGGAACTTGGAATGCTATGTGTCCCAGAGACTGTGATGGCCAGGCCCAGACACCCCTCAAACCGGGCCAGCTGCAAAGGGGGATTTGTCCTGAGGATCCAGAAAGCCCTCGCAGCAAGCTGTGGGCCCCAGAGACAGGCACAGGCAGCCCCAGGCCCAAGCCCTGGTGCCAAGGGTTTGCGGGCCCCCAACCTGTGCTCTACCACCGCTGTGGCTTGGCGGCACGTGCGTCTGTGGCGCTTTCTGGCCAGATAGCTGTGACCTGGGCTCCTAGCTGCCTGTCTCGGTCAAGGCCTTGTGGTTGCCACTGGGAAAGCAGGCTTATTTGTCGGGCCGCTGCTGTCTGTCTCCAGGCATAGGGTCGAAAATGCAGCTGGGCTCCTTGGAACTGGGGCTGGAATGCACGCCTTGCAGTGGCTTGCTTGGTCTGTGGGGCTGTATAGACGTGTCCAGCCGGCTTCGCTGGGGCTTTGCCCCCTGGCTCCTGGCTGTTACGTTTTCTCAGTAAGGCCGAAGCTGTGAGTTGATTTATTTTTTATTTTTTTTAAATAAAAACAAAAGATTTTATGTATTTATTTGACACACAGAGGGATCCCAAGTAGGGAGAGAGGCAGGCAGAGAGAGAGGGGGAAGCAGGCTCCCAGCTGAGCAGAGAGCCCGTCGCAGGGCTCGATCCCAGGACCCCGAGATCATGACCTGGGCCGGAGGCAGAGTCTTTAATCCACTGAGCCCCCCAGGCACCCCAGAAGCTGCGAATTTAGAGGACAGCACAGGACCCACTGCCGCTGAGTTCCTATCTTGGGAGAACACCCCTAAGGGCTGTACTTCAGTGATTTGTGGGCTAGCTTGGGTCAACCGTATGTGCCTCATGCCCTCGGCCTTGGCGGGGTGGTCCGTGTTATGGAGTCTGGTGGTAGGGCAGGCTATTGATGATTACGTCGAGAACATAATGGCCCATTCTCGAAGTTTTTCGCCCAGCCACAAATACACAGCAAGAGGAGGGTCACGTGCCAAGTGTGGTGCCTTACTGGTGCCGCATCCAGATTGGTTCCCGTTCTTCCTGCCCGGTCCCCAGCTTCAGGAAGCTCTGCCACCAATGGCCGTAACCTTCCGAATGTTGCCCTCTGACACTGGTGGCCTCCCCAGAGGGATGGAGAGTTGAAAATTCCTAGAAGTTTTCTGTCCACATCCCAGGGCACCCAGAGCCAGTGACTGGCGTGGAGTAAGAAATCCCAACTCCGGGGGCGCCCAGGTCGCTCAGTTTTTCAGTGGCTGCATTCAGCTCAGGTCATGATTGCAGGGTCCTGGTATCGAGCCCCGCATCGGGCTCCCCTGCTTCTCCCTCTCCCACTCCCCCTGCTTGTGTTCCCTCTCTTGCTGTGTCTCTCTGTCAAATAAATAAATAAAATCTTTAAAAAAAAGATTTTATTTATTTATTTGACAGAGAGAGAGAGAGAGAGAGAGAGAGAGATCGATCACAAGTAGGCAGAGGGGCAGGCAGAGAGAGAGGGGGAAGCAGGCTTCCCACTGAGCAGAGAGCCCCATGCGGGGCTTGATCCCAGGACCCTGAGATCATGTCCTGAGCCGAAGGCAGAGGCTTTAACCCACTGAGCCACCCAGGTGCCCCATAAATAAATAAAATCTTAAAAAAAAAAAAAAAAAAGAAAGAAACAGTTCTGTGGTGTATCTTGTCCCCCCTGTGTCCTGGGACAAGGCTGAGGCCGGGACTTGGTGTGCACCCGTGTCTGGCTTCCTCCACTTTCCTACTCCACTGCCCTGGCCCTAACTGGTTCTCCTGGGACTGCTGCCCTGGTTCCTCACTCCCAGGGCCCCTTGGCAGCTGGGCAAGTCTGATGCGGGACAAAGCCCGGGAGCCAGACAGCCCCGCTTTCCTCCCATTTTCGCATGCGAGATTTCAGTGTCCTCATCGGAAACACAGGGACGCTACATCAGAGGACTTTAGGAGGATTTAATGAGGTCTGCTCCAAAAGCACCGAGCAGGCATAGAGTAATAATTTAAATGGTAGCTCCTGGGGTTGTAATGAGAAGAATATCACGTGTCCAGCGTGCCTGGTGCTTAGGAGATGGTCAGCATAGGTAATTATCTTATGCGCAGAGCAGTCGACCCGGCGGGGCGGACCAGGATGGAACCACACAGACGGTAAGGCAAGTGAGAAGACAAATGCTGGAGGAACGCAATGCGGCGGTCGGCTCCACATAACTCACTTCTGGGGGTAATTTTGGGGGTTCTTTTAATATGCATGTTTCCCCCCAAGAGCACTTTTAATTAAAACATATCCAGACCCTAGGGGCTTCCGATAAATCTGAGCACAATCCATGGAAAAAGACATCTTGGCTAAATGCACGGACCAGATTATTATTATTTCTATTCCAAGAAATGGCGAGCATTCTTCGGCGCTTTTCTTCGTGATTTGTGGCTTCTGCAACTCTGGCCCATGCTATAGGGAGAGGAGAGCAATGCCTTTGAGCTCCTAGAGATGCCCTGGGTTTGTACTGAGGGAGGGGAAGCAGGCACGCTGTGCACAGCTGGGCCTCCTCCGCGTTTATGTGTCCCTGGGGCCTCTTCCTTTTCCAAACCAAATAATTCAGACCCCGTTGTTTACCTCTGCAGAGGGATCAAGGTTACACCCACAGTAAAATGGAGAAAAAGCAACCCAGAAGCTTGGGTTGAGTCCCTCTCAGTCCCGCCCGGACTTGGAGGTTGCTTGCCAAGTATTCGCAGCCCTGGGAATTACCTTCCAGGCTTGGGAACAGCAGGCCTCTCAGCTGCGGAGTGATTTATGTGCCCGAGACAGCCCTCTCCTCCTTTCCCATGACTCCTTATCTGGAGTCCTCTTCCACTCTGGCTAGACTGAGCCCCCGAGCCATGGGCCGACGGGTGGGGAAATTGAGGCAGGGGGGAGGGAAGGAGAGACTTGAGATGCGAGTGGGCACAGATGCGCGTGTGTGCATGCGCACAGGGCAGATGGGAAGCATTGAGGGCAGCCGGGCAGGAGCAGAAGGGGCTGGTGCAGGGTCTGCCTGGGCCCTTGGGTGACACACCCTCTCCTCTCTCTTCTCCCTCCCACTCCTCTTTCGGCCCGCCAGACACTACCTCCTCATTTAGGCTCAGCCCCGACAGTGGAAAAAACTCCCCAGACCGTCCGTTGTGCTTTGGGTCTCACCAAAAATGGTGCCCGGACCTGGGCTGTCAGTCGCTTGTTGATGGCTTCTCCGGGGGAGGGGGTCACTAGATTTCTAGGAATTCCAGCCTGGAGCAATCGTGGGTACCGTGGGCTACCGGGGCCAGAAAGCTCTCAGGCGGAGATGCGGTGCTGGCCATCGGCAGTCAAGGCCATGTGTCCGGATGTTTCAAGTGCCGAGCGGGTGTGGGCGGGGCATGACGGCTTCTGGTACTGCGTCCAATTCAGAGTGCTCTACGTTCTCACGGTCCAGATTACTGTTTTTTGTTTTTTTTTTTAACTTTCCTTTCCCCCCGAAGAGCTCACTGATGAACGTCGACTCTGGGAGCAGAGTCCAGTCCTGGGATCAAAAGCCTTGGGAATATTCTGTTCCACTTTTTGTAGCATCCCTTGCGTCTCTCAGAGGCTCCGCGCTGCTATCTTTTAGGAACAGGAACTCGTCGGTTTTGCTTACCCAGGGTTTCTCCAACTGAATGACCGATGAGCACTTACTTTGCTGGGATCCGTACGTGCTTGCTGGAGCCCTGCGGAACTAGTGTTCCACGGAACACCCCAGAAAGCACAGATTTAGCGGTATATACAAAATCAGGAGAGATGGGACAGCTGCCTGCAAACGTGCCAGGAGGGCAAACCTCACAGGAAGCTAAATTTCAGCTCGAAGTCGGAGAGAGATTTTTTTCCCTCACAATTAGAACTGGAAAAATCCCGGCCGCCTACCTCTGGCTCTGAGCTCCCCATGTGCGGGTTTATGTCAGCAGAGGCTGGATCTGTAGGGAATAGGGCAGGGGGCTTCTTGCCTTGGGTGGGAGTTGGGCCCCTCCTGTCTCTCAGATTTTTTTGTGTCAGGCTTGAAGGCATTGATTCCCAGGTAGACTGGGAGCTCCTTGAGAGACGAGGCGTGTTTTACATTTCTTCGTACTTTTCTTAGTCTGGGCTCATTCTGGGCATAGAGTGGGCCCCCTAGAAAAATTATTGAATGGATGAATGGATGAATGAATGAATGAATGAATGGGTTTGGGGGGGGGCACCGGCACAGCTGTACTTCAGCAGGACTGATGTGAGGTGTTTAGAGCACGGGGGCCATCCCAGTAGACAATGCCTACATGGGTAGAATGTGAGGTCTGACCCTGAGCCTCAGAAATCGAAGAGGCATATGATAAAAACAGCTCTGAATTCCCAAATAGTATCATGTCCCAGCCACTCTCCACCCTTTTCTCATGTAACCGTCCTCATGGCATTCTTAGGGGGCATTACGATCATTACGACCATCTTCTTGAAAAGAATAAAGCTTAGAGAAGTCACCGGGCTGTATGGGACCACCGCTTGGATTTGGCTCTATTCTGTCTGCCTCCGAGGCCGGGACCAGAACCATCGTTATCATCCCGGGGTCCAGCTCCAGAGGAGCGCCCCATCTTTACCCCAGGAGCACCCTGCTGCAACGTGTAGCTGGCAGAGTGGGGGGTGATGAGGACTTTGCAGCTGCCACTATGAGCGAGGGAAACAGGAGAGAGGGAGGGAGGGAGGGAGAGAGAGAGAGAGAGAGAGAGAGAGGCTGAGGTTTGCTTAGGCAGATACAAGGCGGTAGAAAAGACAGCACACCCAGGATAGGAAGAGCTCAGTTGACCCACTGACTCTGTTTCCTAGACCTGTATGGGTGAGGTTGTCCTCCCACTAGCTCAGAAGGAGGAGGGGCAGGGGGAGGGGGAGGAAGGCAGGCGCGAGAGGCAGCATGGCCCTCTAGTCAGTGTTTCAGGTACATGGAGATGTCCCGACCATCTGCCTTCGCCCACCGGCTTTCCCTGCAGCCCTCCCGGACACACAGGCTGCACACTGAACAAGGCTCTGATTCAACAGAGACCATCGCTGTCCTGATCATGGTGTGCAAACACACAGTTGGAGGGCACTTGTCCCCCTGTCCCCTGTCTAGATCAGAAACTTCTCTGCTTCCCTCAACACTCCTGGAAACTTGAGCTGAAATTCAAGATGAAGGGGGAGCTCTTGTCTTAGCAAGATACAGGTAACACTGTTCCCCATTGGTGTTCCTCCCTGTCTCCCCCATCTTCACAAGATAAAAACACGTTGAGGCTCCGATCTTGCTACATTCGTGAGTGACCTTGGCGGTGGATGGCATCACTCCTTTCAATTTCTCCCTTCTCCCTCTATCCATGCCCATTGCCATTCCTCCAATTAGAGAGGGATGGGTCTATGTCCCCTCCCGTTGGTGCTGGACTTGGCCGGGTAACTTGCCGTGGCCATTCAAATGTAGACGGGAGTGGTGACGTGTCAGTTCCAAGTCTACACCATGAGTGGTGTCACGTGTTTGCACTTGCCCCATTGCATTTCTGTCGTCATCGTGGGAGAACATGCACCAGGGAGCCGGCCGGCTAGTCTCAGAAGAACGAGGAGACTTGTGGGCCTGACCTGACCCCGTAGCTTGGAGCCCAGTCCAGCCCAGATCAGCCAACCAGCAAACACGTGGCAGAAGCAGAGCCCCTCCAGCTGACCGTCAGATCTGTGAGTATGAGAATAAACGCTTACTGTATGTCTTGCCGAGAGTTGGGGTGGTTTGTTACCCAGCAATAGCTGACTGATACAACCTGAAGCTTCTGGAATCTGCTTCCCACTTCCACGGCTTCGAGGTTGTGCCGGCAACACACACGTTTCCTGCACCGCAAGTCACTGGTAAGAATAAAGGGAGACGGGGAAAAAAGTGACAGCAGGGAGATGGTCAGCCCATCTTTGGCTGTGTGAACTTGATTCTGATAAATGCATCAGATTGTCAAGGTTGATTTGATTTGAGAGGATGTGCCGATCGCACTCTAATGGGGCCGCTATGTAGGACGAGACCAGTCAGGGGCCTGGAGCTGGAATCACACCACCACCTTGGCTCAGATCCCGTTTCTGCCACTCACTACCTGGGGACCTTCAGAAACGTTACTCTTCCTCTCTGAGCCTCAGTTTTATCATCTGTAAAATGGGTACCTTTCTCATGGCGTCCTTTGGAGCCTCAAATGAGGAAAAGCGTGTCAAGTGCTTAACGCGGTTCCTGGCGGGTGGCGAGGATTCACTAAGCCAGTCAGCCAGGGTTATTTTTAGGTTCTGTCACAGCAAAACACCGAGTGATACTTTAAAGAGATATGACTCATCCTCCTTCTCAAATATCCACTCCAGTGTTGCTAGCTTTCACTGTTCTGCCTTTGCTAAAGAAATCTTCCCAAGTCACTTATTTTCTGGGGGGGGGGGGGG
>CM053612.1:73784019-73800513 GCA_028646535.1 Procyon lotor
CCCCCCCCCCCCCCGCCCCCCGCCGTCCCCCTGACACCACTCACAACTCACTGGATTAAAACAACTGTTACTCCTTACGCTTGCAGACGCTGGGGATCAGCAGTTTGGATGGGGCACGTGGGGACAGCTTGTCTCCGCTGCGTGGTGCCCGGGGCCTCAGCCGGAAGCCCCGAAGCCTGGGGGCTGGGGCCATCCGAAGGCTTGTGCGCGCGCATGTCTGGCGGCTGGTGGGAGCTGTTGGCTAGGGGACCTCAGCTCTCCTCCCCCGAGCCTCGCAGTGCGAACCCTCTTCCTGCGCTGATTTGGGCTTCCTCACAGCGTGGTGGCTGGGTGCCCGGAGTGAGCTTCCGAGAAAGAGAGAGCAGGTGGAAGCTGGATCCTTCTTATGGCCTGGCCCGGGGAGTCCCACGGCATCCTCTCGTCTGTTATCTACTGGCTGGAGCGGTCACCAGCCCCACTCAGGTTAAAGGGGAAGGAATGTAGATCCCGCGTTTGGGGGGGGGAGCGGCAGTCACGGGTAGATGGAGTAGGGGACGGAATACATGTATTTTTGCGGCGATCTTTGGAAAACGGATCTGCCACACTGTGAGTCTCCTGTGTCCCCCACCCCCACCCCCAGAGGGCTCTGCAGGGGAGAGGCGATTTTAAGCACCTCGCACCTCTGCTCAGCTCTGAGGGCCATGATAGGAGGAGGGCCGGGAAGCTGGGTGGGCAACGTATGTGACATTTCCCAGTGGCCTTTGCTGGGGAGAGTAGGGTCATGTCCCAACTTCGAACAGAGCCTCAAAAAGGAATCCAAACGTAGCCTACGCACAGGCAGCTTGGCCCCCTGGGAAGGCTTGGCCCTCAGGGCTGGCGGGGGCTCGGTGTGGGAGCTGGTGGGGAACCCTAACAGGGCACGGGGACCAAGGACAGGGCAGGAGTCCCCTGCTGGGGAAGAACACACATCGAGGCCTGCATGAACGATGACCAGGCTACTTGAGACCCTCCAACTGACCCGGGGACCAGCTGGTCCCCTCACTGGAATGATGCCCGCCTTCCTGCCACCCTGACACTGCCCATCCTCCCTCCCCTGACAAGGATTTGAGTGGAGAAGTAATTTATGGTGGGGTGTGTGTGTGTGTGTGTGTGTGTCCCCAGGAAGTGGGGAGGCGGGTGTGTGGCAGGGAAGGAAGGACAGTAATTCAAAGTCTGTTATCAGGCCAGTTACCACTGTGGTGGATCTCACGGGGAGGCTGTGGGAATAACTGGGAAGCACACAGCTCATCGTGAGCCCATCTCGGGGCAGGGGAACTGGGCTCTTTGCCCACCATTCCTGCCAGTCATGGACTGAGGGCTGCTCCGTGGCTGGTGGTAGTTTCTAGCTGAGCGGGCGGGCGGAGGTTAGGAACCGCGCTTTGCGGCGTTCACTATATTTGAGCATTTAATGCCACTTCCAGAAACTCCTCTTGGTGACCTTCAATGCCCTCTGCCACGTGGCTGGAACCTCTCGCCTCTGCTGCAGGGCGAGACGGCAGACCCTGCCGTGTGGGCTCTCCGGGTCTGTCGTCTGTGGACGGGTCGGTCCTCAGTTTCCTCATCTGAGAATGGGGATTTTAAGGGTGCGGCGTCGACAGGATGAGATGAATCATCTGACGGAGCGTTATTTCAAGCGGGGCCTGGCACAGAAGAGGCCAGAGGGGAGTGCTCATTTTTCCTGTTATTTCTGGGTTCGCCTGCCTCTTCGCGGCGCCCACGTAGGCTGCTGTCCTCAGCTAAGTGCACTCCGGGCCAGCCACGGGCTGAAGGCGTGTCCCCCACACGCTGAGACTGGCTGCCCTGCATAGAAGGCATGGAACCTTCTATCCAACCTCCAAGGCTTCGGCCACAGAGACTGAACCTGCCACACTCCTTGCCTCTGAGCTTACGGAAATGTCATTCCCTTTCTCTGGAAGGTTCTCCCCCTACCCTCTTCACCGGACTAACTACTTCTGAGACTTTCACCGTTTCCTTAGGCAAACTTTCCTTGGCCCCCTCCAGACCAGGGTCACCATCCAATTGCCCTGTACTTACCCTTCTTGGAGCTTCTCCCAGTCGTCTGATGGCTGATCAGGTCCCTGGATGTGTCCGCCCACTCGCTCAGCTAGGATGTCCGCTCCCTGGAGGAGCGGCTGGGTCTGTCTTGTCTACCATTTGTGGCAAATACAGTGGCTTGGCTTGTGGGACCCGTAGTCAGGGTTCCGGAGATGTTTTGGGGGCCATCAGTTGGAGAAGTCAGCAAGCCCTGGGCTCGGGCACTGACACCCGTGCGCGGGACCGCAGGCCGCCCGCCGGGCCCCCGCTGTGTTGGGTGGGCTGTGACAGTCACAGTGTGGTCCCCCAGCCCGGCCTTTCTGACCACGGAGGGCTCCTCACCGCAGTGGAGCCTTGGCAGCGGCTCTTGCAGTGTGGTTTGGGGAGCCCGCTGCTCTTGAAATCTCCGTCTAGAACTTGCTTCTACGGTCCTGTTAGAGACTCCGCAATTCCTGCTTTTCTGCCTCTGAGTGGTCCAAGTTCTTGCCTACGTCCACCGGACTGCACCTGGAGCCCCGTCTCTGGAGCTATGGGGGGGGTGGCATCCCGCTCCCAGGGGATGCCAGCCTCGATGCCAGCCTCCTCCTCCCCAGCGCCTCCCTGTTCGGTAAGCCGGCTCCGGTCCGGTGAGAAGGAGAGCGGTGGCTGTCTTGGAAGAGGCGACAAGGCACTACTCTGAGACACTCTGCCCCTAACAGTGGACTTGCCCGAGCCATGAGCCACCCGAGGAGACCCAGACGCTGAGCTGGCCATGCACTGAGCCACGCTTCCTGGGCACAGTCTCCTCACCACCTCTTAGGCCCAAATGGTCCAGACCTTGAACAAGATGCCTTCGGGAACTTTCCAGCTGACATGAGCTAAAGGGTCCTTCCCTCCTACATGGCAGACCAGATACACTCCCGTGATGCTCCAGGGAGGGGGGGGCAGTGGGCGAGGCCAGTGGGAGTTGATTGGTTTGCACGCGGGAGAATAAAAGGGGTTGGTATTTGTTGCTTTAATACTTTCAGTGACCTGCCTGTGCCTTAGATCAGGGGCCATATGAAAAGCTACGCGAGCGGCATGATGCTTGTCACTGTCTTAAGGGAAAGCCAAGGTTCGAGTTAGTAAATCAAACCCGCGCTAGGTGGTAGATGGAAGACTCTGGTGGGGGCTGGTTGGGCGGGCATGTGGGGTTCCTCTGGGAGGACTGGGATGGAGGAGACCCTAGCTTGCTTGTGTTGGTGGCTGGGGAAGGGCTTGTCTCTCGGCGGGGAGCAGCTGCAGCATGTGCCAGACTGTGGTTAACAGGACAGGGCACCACACTTGGCATTTTCTGTATATCCAGGTGGCACTTTCAAAACTTTGAACAATTGGTAGGGCACAGTCCCTGAACAATCGGGAGGGACATGGGCCCAGGGACTGTGGGCGTTAACTGTTTACTTGCTGGTTCGTGTGGGCCTCCGAGGCTCTCGCAGACTGGGGAGCTGGGGGAGGGCTAGGTTGGTGGGAAGAAGTCATCAGGGTGGGGAGCTCGGGGCTGAAGTTATCTGCTCATCGGGCTTAAAATACGTCGAGTCCAATAACTGGGGCGTGTGTAGCTGCGAATCCCGGATGACTAGAAGCCTGGAATCTGTCTGAGCTGTTGTTTCGAGGGCATTTCTGGGACGGGCTTGCCGGGACACTGAGGCTTGGGTGTGCAGTGGGGGTTAGCCCTGCCCCGGCCACGATGAATGGGGGGAGGGTGCTCTAGCTCCAGCTCGGCCCTGGACCTCACTCTGGAGTCGGTAGGAGGCCGGCCTGGCAGAATGGTTGCAGCCGTCTCCCCACCAGCTAGAGGGTTTGTGGAAAGTTCTGAGTTTCCGCCTGGACGTTAAATTGCCTGGCACGTGTGGCCTTGCTGCCCTTTCCCCCCACCCTGGCCCCGAGGCACCGGTGGCCCTCTCCGTCTGAGTCTTGGAGCCCCCGGTGCTTCTCACCGACCAGGCTCTCTGGGGCCCAGGCCGGGCTGGGTCCCTCCCCAGTTTTCTCCTGCCGTTCCCCCACGATGGACTGACCCGGCTCCTGGCCCGGCCCCGGGCTCTCCCTGCTCCTGCCCCTCAGATCCGGTCATGTCTGAACACGGATGCCTGTCCGGAATTGGCCCTGCATCTTGCCATTGCCTCGGATCTGCTGTGACTCGCCAAGATCTCCCAGAGCGGGAGCTGCTGCTCAACGTTCCCCTTGCCTCGTCCCTCCTTCTCCAGACACCCCAGGCTTGCGGGAACCCCGTGGCCAAGCACGGCCTTCGGGCACGAGTCTCCCTTCCCACAAGCCCTCTGAACGGTCGGGGTGATGGGTTTTGAAGGCCTGGCTTGGGGAGGGTCCCAACTCCTGAATGCCCAGTATAGACCCTGCTTATGGGCAAACTCTCAGGTTCAAGCCACCTTGGAGACCTATTGGTGGCCCGCTTGGGGCATGTCACATCACCAGGCGACCTAAGCAAGGCCTTGTGAATGACCGCAAATGGAAGGATTCCGGGGCTCTTTCCGATATCACGTGCCCTGAACCCCGCACTCGGGTTCGGTATCTTTGTGTTCTCACCGGGCAGCCCCCGGGGACACCTCCGCACGATAGGGAAGGGGCTCGTCTGCTGCGTGACACCCGCTTTCTTTTCACATTTGCCATTTCTGAAATCATCTACATTTGATGTATTCCTTTAATATAGTCGCCTGCCTCCCTGCCCGTGATGGGAACACAGCTCTTACGAGCTGCTGCCCGGGCATTTGACGGTGTGACAGGCCTGCTCACACCCAGAGTCTGGACGCTGAGATAAGGACCGGAGCTCAGGGCTCTCGCCACGAGTTCCTGCTTGGTTTTTCTTGGGGCACCTTTTAAAGGAACCGCTTGGAGTTAAGCCCGTGAAAAGTTAGTGACTTCTACCCCCTCCTTCCCCCACCCCCCAGCCAACCACTGTAGAGGTCAAGGGTGCTTTCTCTCCTGCCCTCTGTCTCCTGATGACCCCTGACGGGGGGTGGGGCGGTTGTGGGGGGGTGTGTGGGGGGAGGACTGCTTTTCCCCAAGCTCACTGTGTCCCCCGCCACCACCACCCTGGTTTCTGGGATTTGTCAGTAGGAAATCTCTGGACTTCACTTCCTTTGTGTGCGCATATTGAAAGTGCCCCGTCAGTCAAAGCGATCCTGGGGCTTTCATTTCCCCAAAGTGGGAATTGGGATGCTGAGGGAGCTACCCGCCAAGCCCCTGTGGGTGGCTTTGGGCCTCCTCATCAGCAGGTCATAACCTGCATATTCTTCGTATAATACAACAGCTATAGGATTGGGGGAGGGGCGGACAACACACGGCCTGCCTCCTTTTCCTTTCCCCCCTTTCTTTCCTTAACATCTTATGACGGGAAATTGGGCCTTACATATTGGTGGTTCAGGTGACCCTGGGAACCGGCCCCCCCCCCCACTTACAGGAGGGTGGCATTGTCATCACCAGGAGGCCCACATTTCTCTTTGAGGGTGGTTGGCCCAGCTCTTAGGATATGAGCACCATGAAGGAATGGTCAGTCGGGTGTTAATGCCTTCATCCCAAATAGGCCGGAAGCTAACAGACCTTCCTCAGGATGGCTGCCGTGGGTCCCTTCTTTTCCACATGTCGACACAGGCAGCCACCAGTGGGGGGAGGGGGTGCCATCTTCACAAAGGACATTTATAAGTTGGGTCCTCTTCACGCGTGCTCAGGGGGTGGGGGGCAGGCTGAGGGGGCAGCAGCCGGCAGAGGGAGAAGCTCTTTCCAGGAGGTGACAGGGACAGCAGGCGGTGAGAGGAACACGGCTGTGCCTTCTGAGGCCTAGGCTCGGGGTAGGGGTGAAGAGCAAGGTGGGTGGACATTGTCCCTTCTTGCCTCACCCAGGGGGCCCCCGCGGGTCAGAAGGGTGAAGCCAGGGTCAAAAGGCGGTACTGTAGGGTCTGTCCCTTTAGCCACAGGGGCCGCAGAGTGTCATGGCGACAGGCAGGGGCGAGGAATGGGGCCAACAAGGCCACCGGTCCCACGAGACGATTTTTTTTGACCAACTACTGCCGACCTCGGCCGGGAGCGTGGAGGGAAGCCAACAGAGCTCATGTTCCCGGGGCCGGCCATGCTGCCACGGGGGCCACCTTGGAATTCCAACCCGGGGGTCCTGGCCCTGGGGCCTGGGACCCTCCTGACTCGTCGCGCCGCCTCCTCCATTCAAGTTCATCACACACCGAGGTGGCCTGTCAAAGCCAGACGAGGCCCGTGGCTATTTTTTGCGCTGACTTTTCACCAAGGGGACGCCATCCAAACAGCGCTGGTGTCACAGGCCTGACGGGTGTCAAACCCTGTGCGTGAAAGAACGTCCGCCCGCGTGGTCCCGGCTCGCTCATCGGGCCCCCCCTGCCCCCCCAACACTCACCTCATTACGGGAGGGGGCTGCGTGTGGAGGGCTGGGTGGGGGGGGGGCTCGGGGAGGGAGGGAGGGAGCCTGCAAGTGTTTATTCTCCTCAGGAGCGAGTCTCTCTCCTAATTAGGAGGTGATTCTGTGAGCTGAAGCCCAGGTGGGGAATGAAGATGGGGGGCTGGAGTGGTGCTCCAGCCGCCTCTGATTACCCAAACCCCCAGCTGGGGTGAGGACCCCTCACGTGGGGCGGGAAAGCGGGGGAATAGTAGTTTCCGATACAACGAGAGACAAGAGAATAATTCTACGAGGCCGTGTAGAACAAGCGGAGAGAGAAAAGCTCTTTGAGTGCAACAAGGAGCGGGGTTTTAAAATTTCATTTGCGCAGCGGCAGGTCTTGCCAATTGGATCCTTTCCAGAAAGCAATCTGCTAAGTCTGACAGTCGGAGAAATGCCGGGCTGCTGAGCCAGGAGAGGCTGGGTTTTTTTAAGGGTTTATTTTTCATCCAGGTCCTTTGTGAGCAATGGCTTTTTTTTTTTTTTTATTCCATTTTAAAAGAAAAAGACACGCAGCGATCCTCTTTGTGAGGCGGGAAAGGGCTTCCCTGACCATCTGGGCCTCAGAGGGACTCGGGGAGAGGCGGCCTTTGTGTGGGGGCAGTCAATCCCCGCGCGGGTGTCGTTTATCTTTGCTGCCACTCACACCGGGCTGGCCTCGCTGCTGGCTGGCCCAGGGCACACGCGGCAGCTCGGAGCAGTCCTGCAGGTCCTTATCTGTGTCACGGGCAGGAGGTCGGGGGGTGGGGGGGCTCTCTGAGCCCACCCAGAGGCCCATTGTGTTGGCTGCACACAGCGACAGATCAGCACCGCAGACGTCTCTTTGCTCTGCTCCATTCTTCAGCTTACAACCCGCCCTCCCTCCCGCATTCCCCCCCCCCCTTCCTTGCATCCATCCCCTCCCCGCTGCCAGCAGGGCTGGGGGCTTTAGGGCGAGCGTGGCTTCTTGGCCGAGGCCAGCTGTTAGGAGAGCGTTTCATTGCACACGCACACACACACGCACGCGCCCTCCAGCCCGGCCTGTCAGCCCGGCTCCGGAGCCCGGGCGATCTTTTTATAGAAATGCTGAGGTGACGCGCTGTCTTGTGGCGGGTCCTCACCGGAGCGCTGGCGCTGTTTTGTCCTCGGAAAAGATTGCACTCCAGCAGGGCCCGCCGGGGAAGCCCGGGCACTCGCTGCTCCCCACGGGGGCACCCCTGGCAGAGAGAGCATTTTGGCCGTGCCAGGACTTGGGCCTTTTGGGGGGCAAATAGTGTGTGGGGCTCGCTTTCACCTGCAGCCTTGTTCGGTCCTCCCAACAACCCTGTGATACAGGGTTATCCCGCTTCCAGGATGTGGATCTGTCCCATTTCCTGGATGATCGCATCGAGGCCCGGCAAGACTCCACTGGCTCGACTTCAGCAGCAGGGAAACAGAACAGGGGTGAAGTGAAGTGAATTGCATACACCCCATTCGCTTCCGCCCTAGCCCGTGCAATTCCAGGATACGCTGTGCCCTCTTCGACACTTATTTACAAGCTCAACATCTGTTGCTTTAAAACCAAGGTGATCGCTGGGTGGAGGTCACCTCACTTTGCTGAGATGTCACAAGGTCCTCCATGGCAAAGTTGCTTTCTACAGAAATGTCAAGGGCTCGGGGACACAACGTGTCCAAGTGACTGTGACTCCTAAGACCCCCAGAGTGTTTGAGGCTCAGCCAGGACGAGGCTGGGCCTGGGAGCATGGTCTTCTTGAAATACCTGTCTCCACCTAGAGCTCTCTAGAATCCAGCCCTTTCTTGCTGGCTAGCACAACACTTGTGGCAATGGGAAGATGAGAAGGGTGAGAATTTGGGGGTGGGGCGGGGGAGCATCGGCAGGGCCATCTCCTGGGTACATCACAGGTAGTTTGGAAGTATCTAGAGGCATTCGAAACTTAAAGCCTTGGAGAAGCACGCTGGGAACCCAAAGTTGTACGTTTCTGCTCTAGGTGGGCATGGGTCTTGGAAGACCCAACCGCCCAGTTTTGTCTACAAGGTCACGGCCACAAATCCGGAAGCTTCCGGATTGGGGGAGGGGACGACTCAGGGCTGCCCCCGACGCCAAAGGATGAGGTGCTGGCGTGCCACCAAGCCTGGCTCGGGCCGGGGCTTCTGGAGTAGGGCTCGAACCAACGGCCCTACTAATTGCCGGAGTACTGATATGCCTCTGTGTCCGTGGTCCCACATGCCCCCTGCCACCCGAGCTGCCCTGACACAGCTCAACGCACAGGTCCCTGGCCCCAGGGCAGAGGGAGGCTGGTGCTCACTCGCTCTGGATGGCTGAGGCCCAGGCTGTCCCAGCTGTTCCATATTTCGAATGCCATCCCCACGGCGCCACGAGGCTCGCTCCCGCATCTGGCCTCATGGGTTTCTGCTCCCACCCCGTCCAAGGCCTCCGAGCTCAGAAATGCCGAATGCCCAGCGAATTTGGGTTAAGCTGGCCTTGCTTCGTTCCATGAGCCGGCTGCCCGGAGAGTAACAGCGGCTCCCAGGATGTCAGGCAAACAGCCCCTGTTGATTTTCCAGGACTTGAATAGCAGCTTCGTGGAAAACGTTTCTGATTTGTGCGGAGGCTCTCCCCGAGCCCCGGGCCCCAAGAGGCTGGCGTAATGCTTCCTTTCATGTGGGCAGGATCGGCTATGACCGGCGTGGGTTCTTTTTGTCAGATATTACGAGTGGTTATTACCGAGGCAGCCAGGCTGCCGTGCGGGGCTCGGCCCTCACTCAGGGTCTGGCGGGGCGCTGCTGTTGTAGCTGAATTTTTTCATCTACAAGATCTGAATCCAATCTAGTTGCAGCGAGCCTGTTTGTGTAGCAGAAGGGAGGTTGGGGGGGGCAGAGGGGGATGGGGTGGAGGCGGCCCACGTGAGGCCGCTCATCCTTCCAGGAGGTTTTGCTGGTTAATGAAATCTCTGATTTGTTGGCTAGGGGAGGCCCCTTTTGGCTGACGTTGAACAGCTGATGGGGACATCGGCGTGTCAGGGTGCCAAATGGTGACAGTTTGGACCTGCACCAAAGGAATGGGGGTATTTTCCACCCTGATTGCCTCCAGTTCAAATGCGAGTGGGCTTATTTGAATCAGGTGGATCGGGAAACGATTGGAGAGGGGAGTGGAGGCAGCCTTCGGCGCTGTGCGCACACGCGCGCGTGTGTGTGTGTGTGTGTGTGTGTGTGCGCTCGCGTGTGCGCGAGTGGTGGCGGGCCATCATTTATAATTCCACATTTATAGAATTCACAGGGCTGCGTGCGTTTTCAAGCTTTATTTGAATCCTGATGCTCTATAGACAGGCCAATTATTTCTCCCCTGAGGAGGGCAGGCCCCAGAAGGATGGGGGGCCGAGCCCCCGCCCGGCTCGGCTGCACAGCTTTGTGCAGGACGAACAGGGGCACCTGTCTTCCTGTGGGCTTGCTCTAGTCCCACGCACTCGGAGCTTCGGCTAGGAGACCGTCTTCCTTCATTCTCAGGGGCGGGGGCGGGGGGAAGTCGCTGGGGAGGGCAGTGAAAAAGAAACTAATAAGGTTCCCCAAACACACACTGCTCTCTGAAAGGCCCCCCAAAGGGCAAGTGCCTTTGGCTGCGTCAGCTGTGGTTTTGAGCCGGAGGATTAGGAAGAGTCTAGCCCCGCTTCATCCCCCCCCCACCTATGGAGACCCTCCGCAAGGGTGGGGGAGGTAGGGGAAAGGGTGCTGCACTCGGCGAAGGGAGGGCTCCTCCAGCAAGACGAGCCTTTCTGCTTAGATTCATTTCAGATTCAGGGCTTTTCCCTTGGGTCAACACCTGCCCCAAACCCACCTCAAACAGGGCATGATAAGCTGATCAGTTGAAATAACGCACGGCTCTGTCAGCCCCAGGACAGCTCCGTGGGCAGGGCTCCCTGAGACCTGGTTGGGGTGCTTTCTCTGGCGCCATGGCCAGAAATGTCTGCTTCTCTCCTGACCTTGCCTTTCATTCTTGCATTGTTTGGATGACCCCCTGCGTAACCAGCGCGGAGGAGATGAATGAATGGGGCATGGCCCCTGCCCTCGAGGAGGACAGGACGGGGAAGTAGAGCCTAAGGAGGGTGAATACACTCACGGGGCTGCGAGGCTGCGTGTCAAGGGCCGAGGCGAGAGACAGATCCCGTCTGGGGGATGGGGGAGGTGCCTCACGAAGCCGACTTTGGCACTAGGCCTTGAAGAATAAGGATTTCACAGTGGAAAATGACATTCCAGGCGTTAAGCATGAAGGAATCGTTTCGCGACGAAGAAGGGAGAGTCGCTCTAATTATAACTGACACACTGATTTAAACATTTATTCACTCCAACCACACAAATACACCCGTGTGCTCATACTCGAAGCACAAACAGCAGGAAGGATAGTGGCGGGGAGGCGGGGGGGTCCCAAGGGCTCTACTTTTAGCTGTAGCTGGAGCCTTTCGATGGAAGCGGACTCTGCTTTTTCCAACCAGGTCTAGCGTCTGCCGCCGCACCTCACAGACCCGTGGCCAAGAGACAGCCCTCAGGGGTTCCCCAGAAAGCAGGCTGTGGCTAGAACTTTGCGGGCAGCTTCTGGAGGGTCGCTCTCCAGATCAGCACCTGGAGGGGAGCAGAGGAAGCAGGAGCAGGGGGACAAGTTGGCTTGGGGCGTGGTGAGGTTGCCCCGGAGGCTCAGCTGACCCGATGGGGAGCTCTGGGACCCAGAGAGCCCTGCAGGGTTATCCTGAATTGATGCAAGGAGGCAAGTCTAGTAGACTCCAACCATTGATAGCCGGCTGCCCATGGTTATGTGAAACCAGCTCGGCCGGCCCGCATAATTCCAAGAGACCACTTGGCTCAGGGTGTTCAGAGCTCAGTCTCCCCGACCCCCAACCCCGGAGCTGGGGGGATGCACACCACGACTGAGAAGGGGGCGTGGAGCATGTGATTCACAGAATCTGCTTTAGGTCAAGGCCTCTGGGTGGGGGAGGGATGCCCCACCTCGGCCTTCTGGGGCCACCGCAGGCCGGGAGATGCTACCTCGTGTTCTTGCTCCAGGCCCCTGAGTCACTTTCAGCACATTTAGTAAACTGTTTTTAGAAGAGTTTTAGGTTTTAGGTTCGCTGCAAAACCAAGAGGAAGATACACAGATTTCCCACATCCTTTCTTCCTCCTCACACCTCCATTATCAACATCCTCCCCCTGCCGCCCCCCCCACCAGAGGGGTACATTTGGCATAAATGATGAACTTACACCGACACGTCATTACCACCCAAAGCTCAAAGTTCATTGTTGCCCAGAGAACATTAGCATTCGCTCTTTGTATTGGACGTTCTGTGGGGTTGGACCAAGGTACAAGGACATCTACCTGTCATTAGAGTAGCACACACAGTATCTTCACAGCCTTAATCACCCTCTATGCTCCAGCGAGCCATCCTTTCCTCTCCCTGGCCCCTGGCAACTACAGATCTCTTTATTGTCTCCATAGATACACTTTTTCCAGAATCTTACAGAAGTGGAATCATAGCTAGGGGGCCTTTACGTGTTAATTTTTTTCCCTTGGTAATATGCCCTTGTTTCCCTCCTGCATGTCTTTTCATGGCTTGATAGCTTTTTTTTTTTTTTTTTAGTACTGAATAAAAAAGAGCCCGTTGTCTGGATGGACCACAGTTTGCCTCCAAGTTATAAACACCCCCGTGCAGGTTTTCATGTGCATGTAAATTTTTAACTACCTTTGGGAGGTTGGTATCTCACTTGGATAAGTACCTTACTTACTGGGTAAAGTACCAAGGAGTATGGTCGCTGGATTGTATGGTCAGTGTCTGTTTACTTTTGGAAGACACAGCCAAAGTGTCCTCCAAAGTGGTCGTACCATTTTTGCATTCCCACCAACAATGAACAAGAGTTCCCGTTGCTCTGAATCTTCACCCGCAGTTGGTGATGTCAGTGGTCTGGATCTTGGCCATTCTAATAGGCGTGTAGTGACGGCTCATTGTTGTTTCAATTTGCATTTTCCTAGTGGCACGTGTGGAACATTTTTTCATAGGCTTATTTGCTGTTTGTATATCTTCTTTGGTGAGGTGTCAGTTAAGGTATCTGGCCCACTTTTTTGTTTTTTCTGTTGAAGTAGACTCCACACCTAGTGTGGAGCCCAGTGTGGGGCTTGAACTCATGACGCTGAGATCAAGACCTGAGCCGAGATCAAGAGTTGGACGCTGCTCCGACCAAGCCACCCAGGAGTCCCTCGGCCCATTTTTAAAATCAGGTTAGTTGTTTTCTCACTGTTGAGCTTTAAGAGATCTTTGTATATTTTGGATAATAGTCCTTTATCAGATATGTTCTTTGGCAAATATTTTCTCCCATGATTAAATGTTTTTTGCTGTGCTAGAGTGATCTTTCTTACAGAGGCTGGGCAGACTTAAAGCAGTGTGTGCTCACACACACTCACTTACTTTTGCCCTTCCCCTAGCCCTTTGGGAGCAGGTTAGGAATTACCCTCCCATTTTAAACAGGGGGACACTGAGGATGAGGGAGGCTACGTGACTGCCCACAGTTCATAGCTAATAAGTGGCAGAGCTGAACCCCGTGAACGGTAGGATCCCTTAATGAAAATCACTTGAGAGAATATTTCTTAGCCTTTAGGCTAATGATTCCCAGCTGTGGCAGATTAGATTACTGTTTCTAATTCTTTACGCTCCCTCACTGTTAGGGAATGACGTCATAGCCTTTGCCAAGTAACTTCATGGTACTTTCTGCTAGGGTCAGCTCTATTTCCCCGCCCCATTCCTGCTGGCCTTGGCCACGGGACTTATTTTGGCTGACGGAATGATCATGAAGGAATGTGCGCTGAGGCCTTATATGTGCTTGCGTGATCTGGCTTAGCCTCTTACATTCTACCCATTGCTGTGGGGGACCTTACCCTGAATAGCCATTTGTCTCAAGATGAGACAAGCAGAGCAGACCTGGGTCCAGTTTTTAATCTGGTCTTGAGTCCAGCTGAGCCCAGCTGAAATCAGCTAAATCGCAGCTGACCTGCAGGTCTGCGAGTGAAAAAACAAATGTTTCCTCTCGTATGCAACTGGGGATTTGGGGTTTGTTTGTTATGCAGGAGTATCACGGTAATAGCTGACTAATGCATTAACCCCTGTTGCCCTTTAGAATAATTAGGGAGTTAAAAAATATTCCCATTCTTAGGCATCACCTATGGAGATTCTGATCTAATTGGGTGGGGGTGGGCTCCAGGCCTTGGTAGTTTTTCAAAGCTCCCAGGGGCGCTCCGAGGTTTGGCCAGGGTTGAGAACCATGAATCTAGGCCAACAAAGTCATAGCAGCCCATACCCATAAAAGCAAAGCGATGAGGTCCTTAATACACAGCCTCTTGGTTTAGTGCTCCTTCTGCCTTATTACTATGTCCCTCTTCCCCATTAGTGTCCCCTCCTTTAGACACTTCTTTTCACTGTCCTTTATGCCTTCGTGTGAATTCACACAAAGGAGTTGCTTCCCCTGGCATTATTTGTGGTTCAAGCTTCATCTCTGAATTGTGGCATAAAAGACTCTTTTCCTGTTAAAAGATCTGTGGGTAAAAACCGAGCAGAGTAGAAGAGTTTTGGGGGGGCAGACAAGAGTGTTTCACGGGAAATAAGACCTTCTGCTGGAGGCAGGGAAGGGTGGGTAGGAAGGGTGAGGGTGGGGAGTGGGGGCTCGGGGGCTCGGGGGCTCGGGTGCAGAGACTGAGGACTTCCAGGGCAAAAGGAAGATTAGGGAATTCGTAGGACTTGTTTCCGATGCACAGAGATGGGCAGGATCCAGCCTGTTGGAGGTTGGCCTGTGTGAGTCTCCCCAGTGTCACAGGGAAAATGCAATCACTGTTGAGGCAGTCATGTGATACCTATTTCCCACAGCCGCAGGCCTCCCAATCCCCTGGGCCGCAAACCAACTATGAGAGACAAGAAAGGACAGGTTTCTTCACCATTTCAGGGGCCCAAAGTTTCCCCTCCTGGTTATTTCCCTGCCTCCCTGTTGCTCCTCAAGGCCCAGACACCCCTCCTTTAGGGCCTCCAACCCCCAAAGGGGCTGATCTTATCCTCTTTTTCTGACAGTTGTGCTTGACTATCTGTGACTGGGCCCAGACCTTTAAATCGCAAAAATGCATTCATACTCTGCCTTCAGGGGAGCCCACATTGACCCGGCACCTCCCCATTTTTTTTATCCTTACACACAAAAGGCCGATTCCATCAGGCCTGGTGGGATGTCGTGCTTCACTGGTGACTCACACTCTCAAAGGGAGCCTGAGAGATTCCCTCATACTTCCCTAAATGCCGTAGAGGTGCAAGTCCAAGTCCGATCTCCGACAGGACATTCTGCTGCAACCTGCTTTCCCAGAGGTTAAGGCATTAGAGGGGCCATCTATCTGTGCCACCAGCACTGTTTGCATTACACATCTGTCTCCTATGAGGACTGGCGTGAATGACAGCACTCAGGGTAGGCACAGTGGTCACCTCCCAGGTCCCCTTCGGTGAGGGATCAGTTGACCCAGTCACTGGGAATGGTGTTGGGCCTTTTGGTGGTCAATGTCTTCAGGGACAGCCTCCAAGGCTGGGACTCTAGGTCCCACCCCTTCCTGGGCCAGCTCACGTCCAGTGATTAATCAATGGGACAGCATAAAGGCCTGGCCATTTCAGCCCAGTGGGGGACAAGTCTGAAGGGCCATTCCAGTCCCAGAGCTCACCGTGGAGCTGAGGCCTTAGCTCTTTTTTGCTACTGGTGTCCTGGGCGCCCCTCACATCCTCTTTTCTTCCATTTCTCATCTCCTGCTCTGCTCCAGGGCTCTATCGGTTCAGTGTCCCCTGGAGAAAGGTGCCAGGTCCTCGGCTTCCTGGGATGGCCCGCTGGGTGCTAATGTGCCACGGTCCTTCTTAGCACTTGCGACAATGGTTTACAAGACTTGTGGCAACCGGTTTCCTGCTGTCGGTGGGAAATCTCCCCCACTTCTTAGCAATCATTATTTCATCTGGACACATTCTGGTCTTTTCCATCATTAGAAAGAGGGCATGTGTCACCCTGGAAATAATTAATTCTTGATAATTGGTGGTCTGAGAAATGACTAGATAACACACTCTAAATCGCTAGATGTTGCTGCTGATAATAATAACTATAACAAAAACAATGGCGCACTCTTTATTTCAAATAGTTGTTTACCTTCCTCTTTAGAGAACTTGGTATTAGGGTTATTAGCAAATAGGAAAATTTCCTGACTTGAGCTTTGCCTCTTATTATCTCCCCTGCGAGGAGACTTCCCAAACACTGAGATGGTCGAAAACATGTGGCAAGAGAGAGGGGAAGCTGAGGGGAGGCCCGACTGATCATTTCTCAGATGGCTGGCCGTTAGTTTTGTTGAGCTTCCCTATTTATTTTGTAAGTGTCGCGGATGTTTGTGGTCTTGCCTCCCCTTTATCTGGTAAGAGCATCTCGTCGTTTGAGAAACCAACCGTGATGCTTCATTGCAGGTGTCCACTCGGCTGGGTCACCGTTGCCCAGGCTTGTGGTCCAACATTATTCTGGATGTTTCCGTGAGGGTGTCTTTGGGTGACATTAACATTTAAATTGGCGGACTTTGAATAAAGTCTTAGTTTCTTGGGTAGCAGGATGTGAGCCTGGAGTTGCCCATGGGGCATCTTCCCACCACGTCAGAGAAGCTTTCCAGACAGAACCCATAAATGGACACAGAGAATGGATACTAGGGATATCATTTGAATGCCTAGATCAAGCCACGCCTGAAACTACCTACCCCTGGACTTTTTAGCTGTGTGAACCAATAACTTAAAAATTCGCTGAGTGGGGCGCCTGGGTGGCTCAGTCGTTAAGCGGCTGCCTTCGGCCCAGGTCAGATCCCAGGGTCCTGGGATCGAGCCCCGCATCGGGCTCCCTGCTCTGCGGGAAGCCTGCTTCTCCCGCTACCATTCCCTCTGCTTGTGTTCCCTCTCTGGCTGTGTTTCTCGCTGTCAAATAAATAAAATCTTAAAAAAAAAAAAAAA
>CM053612.1:73800613-73832896 GCA_028646535.1 Procyon lotor
TCCATGATTGATTAGGCCTTGCGAAGTCGGAGCTCTCTGTGGTAGCTTGTCACGTTGGTGGCCCCAACGAACCACAGCTGCCAATACTCAGCTCTTGTGTGGTCCTTTGCCATGCTGACTCGGGGGCTTATCTCCGTGACTGGCTGTGGTTACAGGGACACTAGCGAGCATCAGGCTGAGGTTTCACAAGCACTTCCGCATTGGAGTCTGTCCTTTAGGAATATGCTCCCACTTGGTAACCAGTAGACACGCTGTGAGAAAACCCAACCCAGAGTCTGGAGAGGGCATGTGGAGAAGAGCCGAGGCCACCTTACCAACGGCCAGTGGTGACCAGCACAAGTCTCCTGAAGTCCGCGGCTAGCGAAGAAGTGAGAGGTGCTGGCCTTCCGGTACCTGGAGGTGCAGGTTTGCGGTGCTGGTGAGCTACAGGGGAAGCACATGGCCTCCAGGGACCTCCCGTCTCATTATTTGGACTAGACAAATGACCCTTCGAAAGGCCAGGCCAATAGAAGGGGCTGGACACTGTGACATTTTCAAAATCATTCATAATCCGTTTTGGGGCTTTGTGTGTGAAGTGTAAAGGAATGAATGAATGAATGAGCCCCGAGAATTGCATTGGCAAGAACTGTAAGGGGTGGGCCCTGAGAATGGGAAGGAGAAGTCTCGAGGTTATTGGCCAATAATAGTAATTTCTCAAACTTACATAGTGCTTCTGATGCGCCAAGCACTTCGCTAAGTGCTCTGCACGGCGTGTCCCACTCAGTCCTCACTACGATCCCCATGAGGAAGGTACCGACGTTGCCTCAATTTTACTGGTAAGCAAACTCAAAAGTTAGGCAGTTTAGGGTGGGGTTTTTCCCCCCGAATCAGACCCTGAGCCAAAATTGGAGTGCGAGTGGTCAGTGAAAAGCTGTGATTCCAGAAAGCACCAGGAGGAAGCAGCAGCGATGGGCAGATGCTGCCGTGGGTGACTGCCACCCAGTCCCCCGGGGGAACTCTGGGACAGTGTAGAGCACAGCTGAGAGTTGTCCCACCCAAGGGCAGAGGAGCGAGGGGACTTGTCCTTCCACTCTTGGCCTCATTGACTGGAGACTGCTCCTGGGAGTCTCAACTTTCTTGGCACCTCGGTCCTGCCCAGTGCAACCACACCGGCTTTCGCTCCTGCATTCGGAGAAAGCCCCCAGGCTTCTCGCAGGTTCTTGCAGCCAGAAGCTGCCAGCTTGCAAGGGAATCCAGAGCGCGGCACACAAGCAGGGCGCTGCCGGCATCTGCCACATTAAATTCTCGCCCAGGGTCACGGTGACGGTAAGTGGTGATGCTGCAGTTTGAACCCAGTTGGCCTGACTCCAAGCGTGCGCCCTTGACCTCTCGGTTCCCGGGCTTCTCTGGTGGTGGAAAAGAGCACACACAGCCACAGCCACAGCGCGTTTTCTGACGACCCGTTGGAGTCGGTGTTAAAAGTAATTCATTCTAATAAAGGCAAAGCCACGGCTCCCACACCTTGAAAGAACACTGGCGAATCTAAAATAAATATATCCTGACACAGCCCTGAGCTGTTGCTGTTGGAGAAAAACGCTCCCCGCAGACGCTGACCTGTCACCGGGGAGGTCAGACGCCGCCCCCCGAGAGGGCACGATGGGCCGCCATCCAGGGGCAGGGAGGGAGATCGAAGGCCCTGTGCACGTTCTCCTTGGAGAGCTTGGTGAGCTGTGCAATCGTAACTGCCCTCCGTGGGCTGCGGCAAGCCCAGGGGACAGACGCTGTGCGGCCAATGTGCCAGGATGCCGCCTCCGCTCTGCCCAGATTGCCACGGCGGGTCCCATGCCCCACGTGGCCTTCCTGCTGCCCAAGACACATGAACTCCAGAGCCCAGCGATGAAAGAAGGAGGCAGGACCGGTGATGGTGAGGAGAACATGCCGGCGGGGCTCTGCTGACCGCTGGAGAAAGCCTTGGGCCTCGGGAAAGCACAAAGCCCTGGGGAGGCAGAGGAGATTGGCCTCAGGCTCTCAGCGATCCCCAAACTGCGCTGGAGCCCTGGGTCCCTGGTGGGCCAGGCTGGAGATCGAAGAATCACCGCTGGGCGGTGGAGGCTTGGAGAGAGGCAGCCTCGGGGACCCTTGGGGGCCGAGGAGCCACAGGACCACAACATTGGCGGGGCCATCGGAGAGCGTGCATCCCAGCTTTTTAAAAATCTTTTGTTCTCAGCTGTCCGCCCCACGGCCGCTTAGTGAATTGGAAACCTGGGGCGGAGGAGAGCAGGCCAAGCAGGATCCAGGTGTGGCTTCCACACCCTCCCCGCCCCCCAGCCCCTTCCACGACCCGGCTTCATCTGGCCTGGCCACCCTGCCTTTTTCTCCGTCCTCCAAGCCTTCAGCCCCCCCTACCCCTCCACCCCCACGGCTGATTTCGGGTGCATTTCGGAGCAGGCAGGAAATGCCTCGCCTAGCTCTTTGGAAATATCTGTTCTTTGAACCAGCCTCATCAGTATGATGAAGAAATAGAGAGCAGATCCAATCTATCGGCGTGTTTTTCTAATTACCAGATTGATTAACCAGAGAAGTCTCCCCAGGAATTTGACTTCTCTGCAAGGTCTTTGCGAGCTCTAAATTTGTTCTCTGAAAAAAGCCCAGCCAAATCCACCCAGATTTGGGGGAACCGGGTCCCTCTAATCAGGGCGCAGAGCTTATTTGTTTTCTGATCGAATCTGAATAGAATTTAATGCACAGCCATTCCGTGTGGAGGGCATTCATATTTTTAATTAACAAATTAGGAGCTATTTTGCTCCCCTTTGAACGGCAGTCATGTAGGCCTGGTTCCCTTTTCGGCCAATTTAGTCAACTCGGATGATTTTAATTACAGCAGTCACGAGCACCAGAAATTCTGCGTCTGACAGCTTCGCGACCTGCTCCATTGACTCTCATTTAAAAGCAAGTTCTCCCCGAACAGAGATCTCCGCGGGCAACGGTGGGCGTCAGGAGAGGGGGCCAGGGACTGTGCCCTTGGGTGCCGGCAGAGAAAAACCTCATTCTCTGTTGTGAGACCCATTAGTCCTGATGACAAGGTTGCCAGTTCTCTCGGGCTCCGCTTTCCCATTTTTAAGAGGTGGTGGCCCTCGAGGGAAGCACATGGGCGCAGAGGAAAACGATCCCGGCTCTCGAGCCCCGGGCCCTCCCCCACGCCCCCTTGGACATTTGTCCTTGCTCCCATGCTTCTCAAACTCTGACTTGTGCGCAGTCCCTGGAGATCTCACGTCGCCGATTCTGACTCAGTGGGCTCAGGGTGGGGCCCGAGCTTCTGGCTTTCCGATGAGCACGCCAGTGCTGCTGGTCCCCGGACCGAACTTTGAGAGGCAAGGCTTTGGCTGGCTGTATGCGTTTCGGCGGGGGGACTCCCAAATCCGGAAATGGGCCGGTTGCCCAAAATGTGTTCGCACAAAGCGTGGGTGCCATGGCGAGGAGTTTTGGGTGTGGGAAGGCAGGTGGGAGGGGGGTCTTTGCCGGGGCGAGTGTCCCTCCTCGGGGGCGCTGCATCTCCGGAGACCCCCTCTTCGTCTCCCTGACCTACCTTGGCCCCCCCCTCGACACATCTCCTGTCAAGGTGGTTGTCTGAGCCCTCGAGTCCACTTTGGTGGCCTTGGTTGACCACACTGGAGCAGTCTGCCATGTTTGTGAGGGGCTGATGATTGGGCTGGTAGAGCAGGGGTGTCTGGGGGGTGGTCGGGGACTTTGTGGGGGTTGATGGAGCCAGCAAACCACTTTGGAGGCAGAGAGAGTCCATTCTGGAAACAAATCTGTCCCCCAGCCCTCCCTGTGCTGGCAGAATGGATGCTGAATTAGCAAAGCAGAGAGAACCCGGGAACACAATGTTCCCTGAGAGGTTGCAATCAAAAGGGTCCCAGCCCCCCACCCCCTGCTGAGAATTCTGTGAATTTATGATGTGTCGACAGTTTGAGCCCCAGCACATAGCAGTCTGATGGGCTACAATTAGGAGTGTGTGCTAAACCCCTCCCGATCCTTCTATCATGTATTCATGGAATTTATGTGGTATCAGCAAAGTGAGCCATGTGCGCATTTGGGGCAGGAATTTTAGAACTATGATGTAATCATCCCCAGAGAGGTGGCCATGAGAGAAGAAAGGAATAGCAGTAAAGACAAATGAAAAGTCCCAAGCCTATTCGAATCTGGATGCAGAACCAACAAACTGTGCGTCGTGGTTATTTTTATGACATTTTTGAGACTATCGGGTATATCTGATGGCATTAGGGAATTTTTGTTAATTTTGGAGTGCGATAATGGAATACGGCCATGTTAAACAGAGGGTCCTTATCTTTAGTGATGGGTACTGAAATATTTATGGATGAAATGATATGATGTCTGGGACTTGCTTTAAAATAACAGAGGGATGGGAGAAGTGGATGAAAGAAGATTGATCATGAATAGATAATTATTGGAGTTGTGTGATGGGTACGTGGGGGAGTTATTATATAATTCTATCTCTTTTTGCATGTTCCCAAATCTCCATACCAAAAAGTGAAAACTCTCCATTTTGCTGATACCGCATTAATTCCACGAGTACATGATGGAGACAGTGAGAGAGAGAGAGAGATCATCTCCAAGATTGTGTAAAAGCCATCCTTTAGTCCCTGGGTTGGGAAAGGGGACAAAAAAGATCAGAACTTGATGAACCAATCCAACCACACCTTGGTGATGTACTGTAGAGGAAATGAATGAACCTTCACTTTCAAAGGGCATGTAGGGGCTTAGAGTTTTACTCTGTCTGGGGAGAAAACACGAGTCCGTTCTGGAATGTGTCTCCAAAGCTCTGAATCATTTCATCCATACGTCTCTGTGGATCTCCGTCTGCTTTTGCAGGTGAATAGGACCTTTGGGACCATCTTATTGATTTCTTTGACCCTCATCCCCGCCCAAGGCTGGTAGACCAGCTGCCCCAAGCAGACTGTGAGCCTCACCGGGGAGCGTTAGAGGTGAGATTCTGAGTTGGGAAGGAAGGCTGCACTGTCAGACACAAAAGTATAGAAGGTTTGATTTATTCCATGTCTACAAAGTTCAAAAACCAGCAAAACTAATCTGTGGTGCATGCAAATTCTAACAGTGGTTACCTTTGGAAGGTAATGGATGGGGAATGGGCGCAAGAGTGCTTTCTGGGCTCCTTGGAATCTATTTATTTATCTATCTATCTATTTATTTATTTATTTATTTATTTATTTATTTATTTATTTGATATATATATATATATAGAGAGAGAGAGAGAGCACAAGCAGGAAGAGAGGCAGGCCGAGAGAGAGGAGGAAGCCGGCTTCCCGCTGAGCAGAGAGTCCGATGCGGGGCCCGATCCCAGGACCCTGAGATCATGACCTGAGCTGAAGGCAGAGGCTTTAACCCACTGAGCCACCCAGGCGCCCCCCTTCTTGTGTTTCAAAAAAGACATTAGTTTTCTCTCTTTTTCACTTGGGGGAATAATGGAATTGCCTCCGTAATAGCTCAAGGTTCTCACTTGCAAACAGCAGGGTCCACTCTGAATTGTTTAAGCAGAAAAGGATTTATTTAAAGATAATATGTAGCTAATGAACCCCGAGGGGGGCCGAAGACCTGGTTTTGGGTGCTTCCGCCCCAGGACAAGGCAGCCCCGATAACTTCGCAGGAAGCCCCCAACCTCAGCGAGCGAATGCTCTAGCTGAAACCTCCTGGACCCTGGGCCCGCAGCTCAGCCCCCTTGACCCTCGCCAATGGGCCCCAGCAGCTCCACCTCAGCTATGCCTCCGCCACACTTCTTGCCGGAAGATTTGATGTCCTTGCGTGGGTCTGACGCCTCGCATCGCTCACGTCCGTAGCCCAGCCTCACGGAGTGTGATGGATTGTTGGCACCCAGATCGCGTGCCTGACCCTGACTGTGGATGATCCCGACGACTGTCATTTTGAAGCCTTGAGGCCCTATCATGGAGGGAGGCAAGCGGGAACTAGGCAGTCAGCACTGGGGACGTGGTACGGCAAAGCCGCGGTCCCTGGTGGGGAGGCTGGGTGCCCTCTTCTCCATGGGTCTTGTCCGCATTTAGCCCTGCTCCACTCTCCCATGCCCCGAAGCGGGCCTTGCTTGGCTCCCCATGACCTCCGTCCCGTGGTTGGCTAGGAGACACCAAAAGTCACTGATTTGGAAAACACAGTAGAACCGCAGGCCAAGTCTCACCCACAAGAGAGAAATAAGAATAACTCCCAGGACACCTCAGGGGAATTTCTGTGAGCATGCTCTTCCCTTATTTTCTGCAACATTCAGAGCCTTTTTGCCTTAGAAACTGTATTTGACAATTGCAGCTGATTTTTGCTAATGCAATAAGACGCATACATTTTTATTCATTAACATGTCTCTTAGGGAGCAGACTGTATTTTTGTGGGAGTGCCTCCAGAAGCCTTTTGGGGTAGAAGCTGGATTGCGCTTCAAAAGAAGAGGAGGAGAAGCTATTTGCGTCTGAGGGGGAGCTGGCTTAAGGGATAAGGAAGTGTGGAGAGAACCAATCAGATGGAACAGACCAGAAGCTGCACGACGTAAAAGTCATCAGGAACTTTCCAAAACTCCTGAAGTCACTGGGGAGAATGAATGGCTTGTGGACTTCAGGATTCTGATTCCGAAGAAATGAAGGCATCTGGAATTTTTAAAGAAGATTTTATTTATGAGAGAGAGGGAGGGAGAGAGGGAGATGCAGACTTCCCGCCGAGCAGGGAGCCTGACGTGGGCTCAATCCCAGGACCCCGGGATCATGATCTGAGCCGAAGGCAGACAGTTTACCCACTGAGCCACCCGGGCGCACCGCATCTCAATTTTTAACAACGCTTCTTGGTTATCACGATGCAGTAATGGTTTGGGCAACTAGTGGCGAGGAGTTCCTATAAACAATATTGACAGTTTCGGAATCCCAGTTGGGCTGACATGCTTCTAAGATCACCCCAAGTCATATTTACTTCCCCTCCAAACAGTTTTTCAAGAGGCACTCACCTCTCACGTTTTGTTCCCAACCTTCCTCCCTACAGTAACACATTACAGAGAATGGAAGGCTCTGCAGAAATAGATGTTTCCAGAAAACAGGTGTTTCCCCAGTAAGAGAGAAGAATCTTTTTGGCTTCAAGTAATAGGTTTGCAAACAGAGTGGTTTAAGTAATGAGAACATCTAATGAAGTCTGGTTGCGGGGTTGGTTAATTCAACTTTTTAGACAGGTCATTAAAAACTGAAGCTCTTCTTATCCTTCTCCACCATCAGAATACTGCTTTTTAATCTTCAGCTTGTCTCCTCATGATTACAAAACAGCTGCCCAGGTTCCAGACATCATACCCTTATCCTGTCATGTCTGAGGCAGGGCATAAAGAGGAGCTCCTCATTACATACCCTTTTCAATCAGGGAGGAGCCCCTTTCCCAGAAGCTATGCAGAAATCTCCTCCTCAGGTTGCCCGGGGTTATATGGCTGTGACCCAGCCACAACGGAGCCTGGGAAAGTGAGTATCTGCCAGCCTTAGCCTTTTCAGGCAGATAGGCTTTGCAGGAAGAAAGAAGTGGGGGAAGGGGTGTTGGAGAGGCAACCAACAAAATCCTCCATGGTGATTTCTTCGAGTAGCAATGAAGAGTTTCCAACTGTTTTTGGAGGCTGTGTTTCTCTCTCGTCCTAACCCCTCTACCTTTAGGGTAGGCTCAGCATGGAGTAGAGAAAAGAGATCACCCCAGATATGAGTGAATTTGTGCTCCACTGCTAACTGGCTGTAAAGTCAGCCCCACTCTCCTTTTCTAATTTTAGGCCTTTCCAGTTCTAATTCTATCCCGGGCCGAGAAATCAAACACCCAGGTTTTATTAGGAACCTGTGTGGACTATGAGTCAGTAAGCTCCGAACGAGGGAGCAGGAAGTTTCCAGTGTTAGTACAATGTCTAGAGTGGCTCAGGGGCTCCGAGACTTTTTTTTTTGAGGAAGGAGGTGACCAATTTATTTCTTATTTATTTAAAATCTTTTGATTTTGAAAAAAAAAATCAAGCTTACAGAACAGTGACAAAAACAGTAGCATGGATTCCCGTATGGACGAGTCATTGAGATTCAATGATTCTTGCCTTTTTATCACATTTTCTCTTCCCTCTGTGTGTGTGTGCATGTGCATACGCACGCACACACAATAGCACTGCCCGTCTGCTACTATTATTGGTGGTATTATTGCTAGGGTAGAACCATTTGAGAATAACTTGCAGACGTGATGATATTTTAATCTTAAATACTTCTGGATGTCCCTCTTAGGAACACAGCCATTCTCCTATGTAACCACAGTACAATGATCAAGTGCAAGAAATTTGACATTGACACAATACAGAGATTCCAAAATTGGACCCTGATACAACTATTACCATACGGGCCTCATGCAAATTGTGCCAATTGCCCTCAATCACGTGCTTTACAGCATTCGTCTTTTGATCCAGAATCCAAACTGAGATCCCGTGTCGAATTGAATCAGAGACCTTTTCAAGTCACTATGGAGCCAGGGGCCGGGCTCTGAGAGCTGAGGAGGCTGGGTAACGTGTGCCTCTCCGGGCTGCTGGCTGCAGAGGACTTTAAACTTTTCAGAAACTTCACTCGCTTCTTTATCTCACTTGATCCTCACAACAACCCTGGGAGGTAAGTAGGGCACAGGTTAGCATTTCCATTTAACGGATGAGGAAACAGAGCTTCAGAGGGTCACGAAGGGGGTTCGAGCCAGGAGATCTGTGGTCTGGCCCCGGCTTTGCACTAAATCCACGGACCTTTCCTCCACTCCCCGGGAGATTAACAGGCGCATGAGAGTTTAGCCGGCCTCACCCTTTGTTGGAGTTGGCCGGGCTGCGGATGACACCGCCTGTGCCCCAGTTGGCGGTCGTCCCCGTGGTGCCAGGGATGGGGCGAGCAGAGGTCTAGGAGAATGCCAGTGTGGGCAAGAGACAGGCAAGCAAGGGAGAGGCCTCTCCCCTACCTTGGTCCTGGCCGCGACATTCCTCCCTGACATTTGAGTGTCCCGGTGGGCCGATCACTGGCTCAGGGACCAATTTCTCCGGCTCCTGCAGGAGAAGGGGGGCGGGGCAATGACTTTCATGGTCCCATCCTGGGGCTTGAATCCAGAAGGCTGTGGCTGCCCCGCCCCCAGCCCCATTTGGCCCTGACCCCTTTAGGGCACGGTGCCAAGCTCCCACCCCTGCTAGCTCTCCCCGGAGGTGAGCCTCACCCCGTGCATTTGTCGATAAATACCCCAGCTCCGTCGCCTCTCAGATGGGCAAACTCAGAGTGTGGTCCTCGAACTCATGTCAGTCTGGGAGCTGTTTATTGCTGGTTTGTGATAAGTATGGGAATCGAGAGTAAGCACCTAGGAACTTCTGTAGGAATTTTGCGGGTAGTTATAGGTCTCCTGCCCCTAATCATAAAAAAAGAAAAAAAGTGGGCTTGTATTTTGCATGTTTTTGTTTTAAAATTTTTTCTAGTAATTTATTTTTATTGTCTACTCAGATGATCAGGTATAAAATAGTATAGATCCATGATGTTTGGAAATTAAAAAAAAAAAAAAACTAAAACGTGGACCAAATCCTTTACTGTTGATAGTTTGTGGAGGATTGTCTCGTGTCCCCAGCGTGGGGCCGTGGGGTCAAACCCTGTCTCTCCCCACAACTCGTAATGCACGCCCCATGGGCTGGTCTGCCCTTCCCTGTTGCCATTCCCCACCACCCCACAGTACTCCCCCAGTTAGTCCCCTAAATAATGGATTTACATGCAGATTCTTGTCTCGGGCTCTGCTTCTGGGGGGAACCCAGCGTAAGACAATGATTGCTAGTCCTTTCTAATTATCCCGCTACATCCTGTGATTTTCAAGTGGTTGTACTTTTGAAATGAAATGCCTCGGAGTTTCTACATGGAAATATCTTTTCGAAATACCTCAAGACTTTAAGAGCATTTAGAGTCCTTCAGGAGGCATTTTCTCCTCTCCCCCTTTTTAAATAATCAGAAAAATGTGTTCTCTTGCATTTTAAGAAGGCCGGTAGGTCCTCGGGGCTGGGTAATTCGGTGGCTCAGCAATTCCATCGGGGACCCCGGTTTTCCATCAAGAGGCACTTTTTTTTTTTTTTTTATCCCTTCCATGTTTTAATTCATCTGAGAAAATGATCCCGAGTGAGATTCACTGGGCTGTGGTCATCTCTACCGATCCACACCTCACCTTCCTGAAAGCCGCCAGCTGCCCACCGCCCTCCCTCCCGTCAGCCTGGGGGCCCCCGCCAATGTCTCGAGCGTCACGTACCCTTTGCATTTCTTTCCTCAGCTCCAGAGGTCCCGGGACCTGGGAGAGGGGGGCTCTGAAGCCGGACTGTATTCATTCTCCAAGTCTTCTAAGTACAGGGGATTTCAAAGGAGCTGATCGCAAATCAAAGTAAAGAGCCACAGTCTTGGCTTCGTTCCCTGTCTGCTGTTTGTATATTTTATATTATGCATGGGCCGGGGGCGCCCACGGCGGGGCCTGCTGGTTATAACCACGACCAATCAATCCCAACCTATTTTCAGGACCTGCCAGCCATCGGGACAACTTCCAGAACAATCAGAGCCCTCTTTTTATTATTTAAAGACGGGCAAAAGGATGCAAAACTACTTAATGAAAGTGTCGGGCTGACCAAGTGACAGACTGGCTAAGGCCCGAGGGCCTTGATCTCTGGGTGAGCCCTACGCCTCTGATCTAACACGGAAGAGGCGCCCAAGGGCTCAGCGAGACATTGAGTACGGGTGGCCCCGCTGCCTTCTCAGTCCAGACCTCTGCCCCTAGCCAGGACACAGTGGCCGGGATCCCCAAACGTCACTAGCGACAGCCAGCATCAGTGCCCGTGGCTCTCCAGGGCACACACGCCCGGTGGTGTCCTTAGGACATGGGGCCAGCAAAGGCCTACACGGTCCCTTTTGGATTAGGGATGCCCAAGAAAACATAGGACGGCCAGGTACATTTGACTTTCAGGTAAACAATACTTCCAGTGTAAGTATATCCTAAATATTGCGTGGGGGTATACTTATGCTAAAAAAGAAGATGGATCGTGTATTTGAAATTCAACTGTTAACTGGTCATCCTTTATTTATCCTTGCTGGATCTGCCAGTTCTACCTCGGGTCCCCGTTACTGTTGCCGCACGTCCCTCCCTGGGGCTCCGGCGGATTTGTTCCCAGCCGACCGTGCCTGGGATTCATCCCGACAGGCCTGGTCTCCGCCGCTGGAGCCGCCCTGCCGGCACATGGGGAGAGCAGAGGTGTCAGGAGTGCCCTTTGCTTGTCCTGCCCCAGGGTAGTCCGGAGCCCACAGCCTTCGACTGCTGGGCCCAGGGGTGGGAAGGCCCAGCTCTCCTGACTTGGGTCCGGAAGGGTCAGTCAGAAGCTCCCCTCTGCCGAGCTGGGCCCGATGCCGCACACGCCCTGGCCTGGCCTGCCTCCCCTGTGCCCTGGCCGGTTTCTGCTGGGAGCTCTTGCTTCTCGAATTGCCCGCACCGGAATCCTCGGCTCTAGGTCTGCTTCTGGGGAAACTCTGCCTAGGCCAGCTAAGCCGGGAGGTGGGGGATGGAGGCTTACAGTGAGCAGTGAAGAGGGAAGGTGGAGGCAGCGGGGAAGCTTCCAGAGAGAAAGGCCCAGGCCGCGCCTAGCTCCCATGGGAGAAGGAGGCAGCGGAATGAAGCAGCCCGACTCCTTCCCGGTCTGGCTGGGGATGGAGGGTCACCAGCCAGCTGGCCTCCGGAGAGGGGCCCGGGCACCTGTATCCTTCCAGGGAGCCCAGCACCGCCAGTGGCGCTCCAAAGCCCACGCTCCTGTCTGAGGGCCGCTCAAGCCAGACGCGAGACCCTTGCTCTCAGTCCGGCCACCGGTCAGACTTGCAGGGGTCCGGCGGGCTGCCCGACACACGGAAGGTAGCCCGGGTAGGCTGAGCGACCGCACGGAGTTGCTCTGGGCTCTCCCTGCCCGTGCATCAGGCTTCAGGAAGCCGGCCTGCTCACATCTGCAAATGCCCCGAGACGTAGGACATTTAACAAGCCTTCAGGTTCTTCAGCTCTGATGCGTGGATGACAGACACCGTGGCGGTGGCGGCGGGGGGAACCAGGCAGTGGCCGGCAGGGGACCAAGGGCTGGGCCGGCCCCGTTCCCTTCGAAAAGGAAAGCGTATTCTCCACCTCGGCTGCCCATTTGGAATAACCCGGAGAAGCTTCGAAAAATCCCGGTGCTTGGATCTCACCCCCAGGGATTCTGTTTTAATTGGCCTGGGTGGGGCCTGGGCATTGGGATTTTTGAAAGCTTCCAGGAGATTTTAATATACAGCCAGAGTTGAGAGTCACTGGATGTGAAAGTTTTGTGCCTGGATGGAATGCTTCAGGGCACCTTAGGAGAAATGGTGCAGAACCACTGAATCCGGGGCCGAGCTGACTCCCTAGACAATGACTTGCGCTTTCCCTCATTCGTTCCCCATTGGTTTATCCCTCAACGGCGTCCTAAGGGACTGTGTATTCGTTAGTTTTGTGTGTGATGACGCTCTGTAACGAATCATCCCCCAAATCTCGGTGACCTCACAGTCGCAGATAATGTGTCTCGTACCTGCAGATTTGGAGTTTGGCTCTGCGGTTAAAGGTGGGCTAGATTGGAGCCCAGGCTTCAGTCTGGGTTTGTGAGGCCCCCTCTAACTCGTTCTGTGACCCAGGACAAAGAGGCCGTGACTGTCTGGGACACGCTCATTTCCGTAAAGGAGGACAGAAGCTTCAAGAGGGCTAGCGGAAGCTTAAAGCTTTAGTTTGTCATTGACGCGCAGTCACTTTCACCCACATTTCCTGGGCCAAAGCAGTCCGTGTGGCCAAGCTCCAAGTCAGAGGATGGGGAGATATACTCTGTCCACAGTAGGGCCGTGTCAGAGACAAGGAGTAAGGAAAGAATTATGGACAAGTAATATTATCTATCCAAACCTGTTAGGTGGCAGGCCCCGACATGAAGTTCTGGAGAGACCCAGAAAGATAAAACAGGGTCTCAGCCTCTGAGAAACACAGGCTGGCCAGAGAGACCGATGAAGATACGAGAGGGTACTATCCATGCGACACAGGACAGATGAAGAGCAGTAGCCCGGTGGCGGGAATGCGTCTCGTCACTGGGATGTCTGTCTTCCCATACTGTGCAGCCGAGGTCCTGGAGCCTCGCCCGGGCTGCAGTTGTGGGAGCCAGGACTGTGTGTGGGAGTAGCCCAGCTGGCCCACAGCCACAGGGCTGGAGCACGTTTGTTCCAGAAAGTCCAAAGTACCTAGTGCAGAGCAGAACAACGGAGGAGAGCTGGCTTTTTATCAAAGGGCTGGCACGGAAACAAGAAACACAAGTGAGCCATTGAGAAAGTAAAGCCGAGGGTGATTGGTGGAGGCCACAAGCTGGAGGGTCAGGACTGGGGGATGGGGTGCCTACTGATGGGGTTGGGGACAGGGGAAGCACTATGAAAGTCATCGCGTTGGAGGACGGGCAAAGGCAATGGGTCTGGGCAGAGAGGGCATTCCAAGTGGGGTATTGCTGGTGAGTAAGAGTTTGTTGGCAGATGGAGATGAGGTGGAGTGTTAGGGGTTTGGGTGATCATTCTAGGGGCACACAGACCCCTCCCTTTTCCATAAATGTCTCGCACTTGTTCTCTCTGACCCAGCCCCTCCTACAAGCCCGCATTCTGCTTGGGGCTCCAGCCTGCCCTGTGGCCCACGGCGATCTGTACTTCACAGGTCGCTGACGTTTTATTGCCCCTGAGGTCTAAGGAGCTTTTTTCTCTTCAAGTAATTACCGCTGAAATTATGCGGTTTGATCTCTGAGTGATTATAAAACTCTGAGACTCCAGACCAGCATAACTTAGTTTCCCAGGGACCGGGGCCCAGAACCCCAGTGCTGGGTTCAAATGTAAGATCCGCCAGGACTCCTGTTCTTCAGCTGCCCTCGCTGAGGGGGTTGGGGGGGGGGCTGTGCCTCCCAGGGAGTCCTCGCTCTGCTCCTGGGGAGGGGTCAAGTTTTGGTGGGCTTCTATTTTTAGAGGAGTCCAGTAGTCCAGTAAATCTCCCGGGGTGACATAACGAAATGCACCAAGTTCTGAAAGTCCTCTTTCCAGGGTTCTAGAGGCTTCTGGGGAGCCAGCCATAACCATTCCTAAGCTTTTGAGTTGGATGAGCTCATGCGGCCAGCAGGACCTCAACTCTAAACCAAAAGGCATTCGGGATGGAAGGAAAAGGTAGCTCAAGGCGCAAAGGGGTAAGTTGGGAGGAGGGGTGAGACGAGCAGGGGCAGCGGAAGCTGGGGTAGGGCGGATGCACTAAGCAACCTTCTTGGCACGGATTTCAGTCAGCTCCCCACAGGGGCAAAGCAGGTGATGTAAGGGAATAAGCAGGCTGGCTTTCTCTCTCTCTCTCTCTCTCTCTCTCTCTCTCTCTCTCTCTCTCTTTCCTTTTCCCCAGAATGGCGTCTCAGGCTTTGTCGTGTTAGGCGCAGAAACACTTTGCATAGTAATCACATAAGGAGAATCTCCACTTCCACCAAGATATATGTTCGCTCCCACTTACGCTTTAAAGACACCGCCCTTCTCTTCCCAGACTTCTGATGGAGACACGGGTGTAAGGAATATTTCACTCTCCTTTTAGTGACACGGCACCAGACCCGCAAAATGAAAACAAATGATTTATGGCAACGGATGCCTGGCCTCGACGTCAGGGAGTAGTCGGGGGGTGCCGGGGGTGGTGGAAAGCTGTGTACACGTGTCCAGACCTAACAGGGGCCTTTGGCTTCTCGGCTTCAGCTTCTGGGGCCAGATTTTCTAATGTAGCCAAAGAAGTGGGAAAAAAAATATTTTAACATAAAAGCTTTCCAGTTTTGGAGCACTGGCGGCTGATTCATATTTCGTACAATGCTGCCGGGGCCAGCGGTGGAGTGGGGACCCCTGATTTGTACCTGCTCCTCCACATTTCCACTGGGGATGGTGTCCCTCGGTGTGGGATGGTGGACTTTCCCCAAGACGGACCCCTTAGAAACGCACAGACCCGGTCCAGGAGGCCGTGTCTGTGAGAGGCACGTTCCCTCTGCGGGCTCCTTGGTGAGGCTCCTGCCCTACCCCGCGCAGCTCCCAGGCGCCGCCGGCCCTCCTTGGCATTGCTCCGCGCGCGGGAGCACCCCCCCTCCCGTCTCTGTCTCCGCCGCATGTGCCCACCTTCCCTGCGAGGATGTGCGTCTCTCCAGATCTCCTGCTCCTCATGACAGCAGGCACTGCATTGAGGACGTACGCAGATCCAGCAGGACTCCCTCTTAACCTGATCGCATCTGCAAAGATCCTATTTCCAAATGAGATCGTGGCCTGAGGCTCTGGGTGGATATGAGTTTTGAGTGAGGGGACACCATTCAACCCGGGACATGGGCCAAGTGAAATCCCTGCCTCGTTCGTTCATCGGGGGAACATTCTGGATGGCCAGGCCACAGTCCCATCAGGCTGGACCGAGGCCCACCTCCAAGTCCCTGCTGGCCTAGAGGGGCGGGTGGGAGCCCAGGGCGGCCCTGTCGGTTGCCAGAGGGCTGGGGTGGAGGGCGGGCCCGGCTCCCCTCAGCAAGGCTGATGTGGAGGCGGGGGCACTCTCTGCCCCGTGCTGGGCGGGGCATGCGGTCCCCTGGCCCCCCAGCTCCGGCAGCCGGGTCTGACTCCAGGCCACTTCTGGCCCTGGACATCTGTCCCGAGAAGGTGAAAGACAGCTGCCACACAGCGAGGGCTCCCGCAGACCTCCAGCGGCTGGAGAATGAGCCTCCGGGATGGGGAGAGGGAGCACGCAGATAGTTTGCATGATGAGGTTCAGACCGTTGTGAGGAGCTCGGCAGGGGCCCAGAGAACCCGTGTCTCAGATGTCAGGTATGGATACACCCCGACCTTCCACGTTTCCATCCTTCAGAGAGAGCTTTTCCGCCCTGGGGATCTTGCATTGGCCCTCACAGTGACTTTGTCACCTTCCCCCCTCCACCGTGCCCTCCCCTCCACCCCCCACCCCGTGCTCTCCCCCCGCCCCCCACCGTGTGCCCCAGTACTGGCTCTCGAGCCAGGGTCTCTGGTCTGCACGGGCAGAAGGCACTGCGCACAAGCAGGCTGGGTGGCAGAGAGCCCGGCGAGCACCTGAGGCTCCTTTGGGAGCATGCGGACGCCCCCACCCCCCTCCCCCGCATCCCCGGAGGCAGAGGTTCTGGCATGCCCGAGTCGGGTGTGACATTAGCTGCCACCAAATGGAACCTTCTTTGTAGCCTTGAGGCCGAACTCCATGGGCTGCTCCTCAGGGTCACCCCGTGTTTGCAAAAACTGCAGACACAGGGCACTTGCTGCCCCCAAGGCAGCCCAATTCATTTTAGACAACTCTAATCTTTATCAAATTCGTCCCGATGCTGAGTCAGAATCCTCCTCCCCGGCACTTCACCCCTTAATCCCGGTTTATCCACTGGGGCCCAGCGCACAAGTATAATTCATCAAATCATCAGCTATCAAAGCTGGAGGCCACCGAGGCCAACCCCCCGCCTTCAGTTCCCTCTCCTGCTCCTGCTGCCACTTCCCGATGCACCAGCCGTGGCCCGAGTCGTCTGCCACCGTGTGTGTCTCCTTCTTGCAGATTTGAATGGCATTTGATTCTTACTTCCTTGCCAGACTCGGGTGCCCTTTCGGAAAGATCAGGTTGGCCTTGTCATTCCAGGATAGGAAAGGAGGGTAGCAAAGGCGTTCTGTACAGTCTTGCCAAGTGGAGTCCTCGTGGTCACACCCGCGAGCCCAGAACCGGAGGGGGCAGGAGACGGTTCACCCAGAGACGGGGGGGGGGGGGGGGGGGGGGGGGGGGTTGATGGCAGGCCTGGCTCCCTGCGCGCCCCAGACCTACACGGGACCCCTGGCTGCAAACAGCTGCCTTTCTTCCTGCTCGTAACGCCACCCCCCCAGCCCAATATAAAAGCACACCCATCACATTATTTATAGAACTAGTAAATAAAGAATAAAATCGCAAGTTAAAGTAGGTTTTGATTGCCTACGTGTTGGTAAAACCCAGCTGGAATAATTTGATTCATGCATGAAAAAAATGCCTCCGAAGCAGGGCCTTTTTTTAGTGAGCCGAAACTGAATCCCTCCTGCCACAGATAGAAATTTCTGCTCCTATAGTTTGGCTCCGAGACTAAGAATTAAAATCTAAAACGAGATTCCAAGAGAACTAATTATTGGCTCCCTCGAAATACACCAACTAGCCTTTCCCCCATCTTGCAGACGAAGCTGCTGAATGAAGCAAGGGGGCGAAACTGTCCCCACCCCCGCGGAAGGGAACAAAGACCGTGGCGTCTGTCGGGGCCTCTGGACGCAGCCCCGTGGCTCGGAGAGCGGCATTTTTAGGCCAAATTAGTTGCCATGTGAATTCGATTTCTGTTCCCGGTATCAAGGGGCTGTGACTAATTTTATATTCTGTGAGTGGTTTTTGAGGAATGAAAAATCTATCCTTCCCACCCACAACCGCCCACTCCCTCAAATAAGGGTTTCCCCTTCCCATGACGCCAGACTGCTTTGCAGACAATGCCTTACACTTGTTACGGGAGGCTTAGCTGCTGCTTTCCTGCCCTGCGATGCCCCCTCGCCAATCCCCGCCCCCCCCACGAGCACACGTGCACGCGTACGTGAAGCCTGTGATGCCCCCTTGCCAACCCCCCCCTACGAGCACACGTGCACACGTACGTGAAGCCTCAATATGGTGACCTTAAGAGTTAGCTGGAAAAATACTTTTGTTTTAGAAACTGCGTGGGCTGGGGGAAAGATGGAAAAGCACTGGAACAATTAAGAGCTGCGCTTTGGGGGATTCGATCCCAGGAGGCAAGCTCCCAGAAGACATTCCTTCACTGCTCTTGACAGTTTTTCTTTTACTTTGATACGTGGTCTACCAATTAGGCATCCAACTGGATTTCTGAGATTTGTTTTTAAAAACTGTGAACACTTTGGAGAGGGTGAAGGGGTTCCCAGTCACTCACAGTTTAGTGAGAATTAGTCCAATACAATTGCTTCGCTCTGAACACCTTCGTGGGGTCAGCTACCCCGAGACAGTGAGATTTGGGGTGAGAAGGAGGGGTGATTTTAGTGACAGTGTGCCTTGGGGGGTGGGAAGAGGCTTGCAGAGACGGAGGACCTGAAGGAAGGGATGGGGGAGGGAGGGAGACAGAGAATGGAGAAGAGGATGCCCCAAAGGCAGATTCCCTGTCTGCTACCACAATTGCAGAGACTCCTACATTTGGCTTCCAACGTTTTATCTGATCGACTTCCGTAATTTATTTAAGGAGGCGACCCCCATTTTGAAACACTGTTTTCATGGAGTGGGCATTTGCTCCCAGTTCCGAACAACCAGCCTGAAGGTGAATTTTTCTGTGGGGCGGGGGAGCAAGGGCAAAGGAAGAGGGAGAGAGAATCTCAAGCAGACTCCCCGCTGAGCACGGAGACTGATGTGGGGCTCCATCTCACGACCCTGAGATCATGACCTGAGCCGAAATCAAGAGTCAGATGCTTAACCGACTGAGCCACCCATGCGCCCTGTGAATTTTTTTTTGGGGGGGGGTCAGTAATTTAGGTTGTGCAAATGACAAAACTGACATTCAGGATGGCAAAAGGTGTCACGTGTGTCACAGTGAAGAAGTCATTCTTCTAGATGTAGGGCACATAGTATCACAGATCAAGGGAGTTTTCTCTGTACAAAAAAATTATGGGGATAAGCACACGGGGTCATGGTCAAATGCTTCGTCACTGACCCCTGCCGCCCCTTCCCCACTCCCTACTACTTTTTATTTTCAGTGTTCCCCTCACTGGGGGAGGAGGGAGGGGGTTTCGGAAGTGCCCAAATCCCTCTCTGCTGCCTGTAGATGTTCACTCCCACCAGAAGGAACGTCTGCGGAAACCTAGTTATCCGTATTCCGATGACTGCCGTGGCTCCGGCGGTTGAAATGATGCATGACTTCTTGTCACGAGGACGCCACGAGACCCGGCAGACTCCCGAGCCGGCGGTGGTTTCAGGATGGCAGGCAGAAGCGTGGACGCGGGGGAAGGAAGACTTCACCCCACCCGGCATGGCAGACCGAGGGTGCCCAGTGGGCACAGCGACAGTTAAACACGTGTAAGCAAAATGGCACGTGTACGTTTTGGGGGACAAGGGAGCTCATTGTTTCATCAGATTCTCAGAGGGATCCCGTCGCTTACCCCAACCCCCCGCCACTCTCCAGCCCCAAAGACAGAAAAACCATTGGCACAGATAATGAGCTTACCGTCACAGTAAATGCTTTGTTATTAGAGAACAGACTCAAAGGGGAAGATCGGTAGTACAATGACTTCATCAGTCGGCACAGGTAGGACTTAGCCTTGGTACCAAACTCAATGGCTTACCATCAGAGAGCTTATTCTGTACTCGAAATCTGAACCCGACACAGGCCGGCCGGGGGGAAGATGCCCACGACAGTCCTGGACACACCAGGACCGAGCCCAAGCCTGCCTTGTCACCACAGTGGCAGGAAACCGGGCGGCCCCAAAACTCGCTGACGCCCAGGCCTCCTCCCAGGATCGCTCGTGTTTAATTGGCCCAGACAAGTCATACGGCCACATCAAGAGTTGGGGTGGGGGGCGGGGGAGAAACATGTGGTCCAGCCGCGTGCCCCCAAGGAGAACCAGAATATTTGTGAACAGCCCTAATGACTCCCGCCGCGATATAAAATTTTTTGAAAGAAAACCATAAAGTGTTCAGCTCATCCACTTTAAAAATTAAGAGCAAGGAACATAAAACTGTATTCAATAAATATAGTAGATAATAAAAAGAATTTCACTTCCATGTTATGGCCAATTAAGATAGACAAAGTTAAGGGGGAAGAGATTGCAAGAGAGTGAGGGAAAGAAAGTGGGAGAAGAGGCAGAAGGGAAAGAAAATGGGGAAGGGGGCTTTTGTGGGGGGCACGGGGGTTTCGAGGCCAAGCCCGTCAGTAAGGTCTGTCTTCTCTGCTCACCGCGCCCCACGTCTCAGGTCCTTTGGCCCTGGCTCCTCGGAAGCCTGGCAGTCTTCTAGTTTTTTCTCAGCACCCCATCTTTCTGGGGGCCGCCCCCGGTGCAAACACGGAGCTCCGTGCGAGAAGCACCCTTGCACGTGCCTTTCATAGGGGGAACGGACATCGAAGTGGAGCTAAACGCCAGGCATGGTTCCTGGGCCACTTCCCCGCTCTCCAGCCCTCCCCCCCAACACCACCCCCCTCCAGCCCCCAGTCTTCAAAAGCAGCGAGGAAAACCTCCTTCCCTAATGCAGTAACTGGATTCAGGGCACGTGGCGAAACTATTACATAAATATGCTAAGCACATCTTTTATAATAGAAAAGACTCGTTCGCTCTCTCTGTACGTCCGCATGTTTTAAAGGCATAAACTAGCCCCAAGGGCTGTGTCTTCCTCCACCCCCACTCCTTGCCCGGCTCCCAGAGCCGAGGTTTCCTTCTGCCCCGGGAAAGTGATGCTTCTATGGCGCTCCGTCTGCGGCCCCCGCTGTTCCCGCTCATTGCCCACGGCCCAGAAACGGGGAGGTCAGCCAGGAGCCTTCTCTGGGCTCCCGGAGGAGGTATGTGTCTAACCGAGAGATGGGAGAAGTTGGGGGGAAGGGGAGGAACCCTGGGGGTAAGACGAGGGCTGGGGTGTCCCGTGATTTTCCAGATTCATTTTGGTTTCTTCTTCGCTGCCGTCTCCCCAGGCTAAGGTGGTGCGAATATCGTCATTCAGGGGCCGTGAACCCTGCATCAGTGAGTCGTTGTTGTTTAACAAAGGACCCCAAGATTTAGTGCTCTAAAACAGGGACCGTTTATTATTTCTCACTGGTCTGTGGCTTGGCCAGGAGAGTCTTCTTGTCTGGGCTGGGCTCTAGGTCTCCACTGGGCTCACTCAGGCCCCCAGCGAGCTGCAGGGATGACTGCCAGGCCAACCCCCCTGCCAGGCTGGCCTGGGCTTGTTCACATGGCCATTGGAGGCTTCCAAGAGCAACAAGAGGGACAGTCCCAAAGCTTCAGTGCTTTTCAGACCTTTCCTCGGGTCACTTCTGTTACTGTCTCATTGGCTAAAGTAAGCCACGTGGCCAATCTAGATTAAGGGGTAGGGAAATAGACTCTAATCCTTGCTGGGAGGAGCTATGAAGCCCCACCGTAGGGACAGGGTTATCAGGAGCGGAAGACTTTGTAGTCATTTGTGCCATCTACCACTCCTGAATCCAGGCATTTCCAGTCCACTTCTCTGGTGTACGTTTCCCCGATGCCCTTCCTCCCTGCCCCAAAATCCAGGGCAAATAGGCAGCGTGGGGCCAATGTGCACCACTCTGTGAGCGACTTGGGGTACTGTTAAGCACAGGCAAAAGGACCATCTCCGGCGTGTGTATAACAGCAAAAACCAATCCAAAATAACAATGGGTTTAAACAAAATAGAAGTTTTCTCAGGTTAAGCAGGCAGTCTAAGAGCCTTGACGAAATCATCAGAGACCAAGGCTTCTTTTAGCTCACCGATGCCTACCACTCTCAGACAACTTCCCTCATCCTCATGGCCTAAAAAGGCTGCTAGAGCTCCACCCATCACATCTGCAGGCAGCAATAAGGAGGAAAAAGAGAAGGACTGGTCTTCCTCTTAAAGGAGGCCTTGTAGTAGTCTCACTCACTCCTGCGGACGTCTCATTGGTCTGAAATAAGCCATACTTCCGGGTACAGGGTACGTCTACCTTCTGGGTGACTGAGGAATAGCTGGGCACATTGATATTCTAATACGTTTTCTGACTAAGGAGGCGGAGCAGATTGGATGTTGCGATCTTTGCCAAACATGATATGTGACTGTGACATCATGAGACATCTTTGCATACGTCTCATTTGCTCAATTATCAGCCCTGTGGTGGAGTCCCGTGGGCTATCGGTTCAGCTCAGGTAAAGGCACGCATTCCTCCCCTGTGGCCCAGCAGCCTCTTGGGCAATGACTACTTCAGCCCAGGGGTGAGGTTCCTTTTCACTTTTTCCCAATTTTAACTCGGATATGCCACTCGCACGGTCAAGTTCACAGATTTACAGCATACGGCTCAACGACCTTTCAACATACGTCTGCATCCATGTGACCATCACCCAGATCAAGTTAGGGAACACTTTCAGGCCCCCTTCCCCCACCCGGAAGGCTGCCCCCTGCCTGGATCCCACGGACACCCACTCCCAGAGGTAACCGTGAGTCTCGCTTCTGCCACCATTGTGGCCACACACTCTTTGCAGGCTGCCCAGATTCTTCTGAATGGCACCTATGCTGTGGGCCTCTGCTCCCCGCCTGGTGTTTTGGGGTAACACTCCCCTCTCCCTGTCTACGCCGGCCAGGCAGGAGGAGGGCCAGGAGGTAAGGCTTCGGCATCTGGGGTAGGGCGGAGCTGTGACAAGATCGAACTTGCTGGCTGAACTTCGCCGGAAGTGCACGGTCCAATCACCTGCAGGGTCCCGACCTCCTGATGCCAGGTTATAAAATAGCATGAAGTGGGTCTGCCCAGTGAACTCGTCCTTCTCCTCTCTTCCGCAGCCTCTAAGCAGAGGCTCTCTGGTTCTGGTCTCCTTGGGTCTCAAGGCTTCTTCGTGCTCCCAAGGGAACACGGCATCCCCGCGCGGGCGTCTATCCCCTCCTCTCCCCACCGCCCTGCCTTGTCACGTTCTCCCTGCTGGCACCCCGTCCAAGGAGCCTGATGATTTATACGAGTTGACACGTTCTTTGTGACTACCACGACTGATGTGTGCGAGGGACACGAAGACCCACTTTGGTTCAATCAGACTGATGCTCCAAGTGCGGTCTTTAGTCCAGTGACATCAGCCCCGTCTGGGAACGTGTTAGAAATGCAGACGCCAGGCCCCCATCTCAGACCCACTGAACCTTGTCACCGGATCCCTAGAGGATTCACGTGTCCGTAATGTTTAGGCTGTGATACCAAGAGGCGCTCAGAGGGGGCATTGGGCCCTTGATCGGGAAACAGGGCCCCCCAGAAGCACCCGGAGCTAGGTGACCCCTTCTGGGTGCTCTGCGCTGGGGAGCAGCCGGACAGAAGGCCCCCACCGCTGTGTTGTCCCAGGAGGGCTTCCTTACCCTGCCTTCCTGACCCCATCACCCTCGCCCCTGGTTTTAGAAACTGTTGTTTCCTTACCCCCCATCCTCGATCCCTTCTCTGCAGCAGAAACCCCAAGATTTTTCTGTTAAGTTTGACACAGATGCATTTGGCAGCAAAATCTGGTTTGAACTGATGTGAGGCTTTTTATAGTCGTTATTTATCGCACTTTGTATGACTCTTCATATGTTTCGGCACAGCAATATTAACGTGCCTGATTGCCAGGGGATGTTCCAGAAGACCAGGTTTCTGCGAGTCTTCCCTTCCTGAACCGCAGAAACTTCTCAGTTCAGAAACTCCTCTGGCCCGAAGGGTCTGGGACCAGGTTAGAGACCTTTTTTAAATCTCCTTTTCCCCTCATGGATGATGCATTCCATTTAAAAAAAAAAACAACTTCCCCCTTCCTGGCAAATAATGATAATAATAATTGTTATTATTAAGTACAAAGGTAAAACTTGTGTGGACAAACTCAGGCTACGGAAGTAGAGGACCCCGTGTCTGCTCCTCGTCCTGGCTCGGTGTTTGCATTATTTCCTTTTTCTTTTCTTTTCTACGCTTCTAGAGGTGTACCCTGAAATGCATGTGGGCACATGCATTTTGTCTTTGTTTATTTATTTGTTAAAGATTTTATTTATTTACTTGACAGAGAGCAAGAGCAAGAGGGAGAGGGGGAAGCAGACTCCCCCGCTGAGCAGGGAGCCCGACGTGGGGCTCGATTCCAGGACCCTGGGATCATGACCTGAGCCGAAGGCAGACGCTTAACTGACTGAGCCACAGCGGCGCCCTCACTTTTTACTACTGAAAGTGCAATCACATTTGGCCCAGCTCCCCGCACCTCCGCTCACCCCCACTTAAACAGCCTGTGGGGGGAGAAACCACACAGCAGCACTGACCGTTTGGCAAGGGGGCCCTGCTGTGTCCCTGGGACCTTCCCACGTGCAGGTGTGCCTTCTAACTGCCAGGGTCCACGTCCTTGGGCTCGAGAGCTGTCTCCGATGCCAAAGGCAGGGAAGCGCCTGGGAATTAACAGCTCAGGAAGCCAGGAATCTGAGGGGCTGGTGTACAGTCCTGCCAGCTCCCTTGCCCTTCGGCAATAGCTCGGAGGCGTTTCTCAGAGCCCCTCTGCAGGAATGAGTCCCGGCTGTCTCTAGGGGCAACCAGCTTGACATTGAGAGCACACCTTCAGTTTTTTTTTTTAAAACACCCCAACATTTATTTATTTTAAAGAGACAGAGTGTGAGCATGCACGCGCTTGTGTGCAAGTGTGGGGAGGGGCAGAGGTAGAGGGAGAGACAGAGACAGAGAGAGTCTTAAGCAGACTTCTCGCTGAGCGTGGAACCCGACGCAGGGCTCGATCTCACGACCCTGAGATCATGACCTGAGCTGAAATCAAGAAGCGGATGTTTAACCGACATCCCAAGCGCCCCTTGAGAGCCCGCCTATTGCTTGCCTTCCCTATCCTGACTCCTATCCCTACTTTTCTTTACCTCCCAGCCATGCCTCTTTTGAGTTTCCGCCACCTCCTGAATAAAAAATTTGCCTTCTAATGCTTGTCTCAGCGTCAGTTTCTGCGGGGGCCCAAACTATGACAATCGCGAAGTACCTTTTGCTCTTTATTAATTGTTGAGTATGCCACAGTATGGATACGCCCTGGTTTACATAACCATTTTCCTATTTCAGTCCTATTGTTGGATAATTACAGGACTGCTAATCTTCCAATGGGACCTGTGAGGCTGTGAGGCTCCTTGTGCATATATTTTTGGGCACGAGCATGAGTGTTTCTGAAAGAAAAGCCCATAGAGGTAGAGTTTCTGGGTCAAAAGTTGAGAACATTTAAGATTTTGATAGATATGCTGGCACTTTCCTTAAAATATTCTGGATGTTGCATCGTTGTCTCTGCCAGGTGCTGGGAAGGGGATATGGGGGGATTTTGGCCAGCCTGGCTCTCTGCCTAAGCCATTCATTTTTGTCTCCTTCATGGCTGCCTGTCTTTCCTTTCTAGCTCTTGTTCTTAGAGGATTCCCTGCCTATACCCCTGGGCTGAAATAGACTGATATCTATCTTTCTGTAAACACTTTGAATAGGTCTTATTTTTGTCAGGGTTGGGGGTAAGAGGAAGAGCCGAGCCGAGAGCTGGTGAACAACAGCTTCCTGAGGCTGTCGTTTAAGCACCTAGATCTAGCCAGACCTGAAGCCTCAGTATTTGTCTTGGTTTGTGTCTGTAGAAGCAGATCCTGAGACGGGGATTTGCTTGAAAGTAGTTTCTTTGTAAAATGATCCCAGGGAGCGCACGTAGGGGAGCAGGGGAAGCACTTGTCTCTTGTGCCTTGTCTTTGGTGCTGACTGCATTTGCCCTTGAGGAATCACTTGGTTTTTCACCTGTAGTTCTTCTGTCTCCAAGCAGCCTGAGGGCCTAACTTCCTGGGTGCCTATGACATGCTAAGCCACAGCACCCCTAGGAGGGCAGTCCTTGAAGGGCGTTTGATCGATGAGGTTCAGAGAGAGTAAGCAACTTGCCTGAGGTCACACAGCTAGGACGAGGCAAAGACGTGGACTCAGGTCTGGGTGAGCTGACAACCAGTGTTTTTTGCTGCCTTTCTTGTTCCAGGCCACCTGTCCTTTACCTGGCCCCTTCTCCCAGGCCCCCCGCCCCCCACAAATAAGAATAAAAAACCGTTTCCCGTCCTTGTTGGCTCCTTCCCAGAACTCTGGCTCCCGGCATTTCCCCACAGAGAGTCCTTTCCCACTCTGGCATTCCCGTGGCAGCTTCTCACCTCACGCCATGGATAAGCGAGCAGAGGCCCAGAGGGGCAGTGTGAGAACCTTGAGGCCACACAGCCGGCCTTGGGAGCTCAGTCTGCCTCGCAACCAAGGTGTTTGCAGAATGTCTGGTGGTCCGTCCTGCTGTCCAGATTCCCAGGGGGCAGGGAGCCACATGTGACCTCACTCAGCAGTGGAGTTGCGGTTCCTGCCTTTATCGGCCTTTGGCAAAAGGAAATTGAATCTCCCCAGCTGTGTCTGCAAAGGGAGCTAACAGGACAGCACCCCAAGGAGCTGGGAGCACGAGAGAGGCCCGGCTCGGCCCTCTAGGGAGCCTCAAGCGGTCTGGCCAGAGCAAGCCTTCCTCCGGGAGCCAGGCCTGTGCCGCTCCGAGCCATGGCTCCAGGGGGTGGGGGAGAGGGGGGGAGACTCCACGGGGGGCCCGGGGGCCGGGAAAAGGCAGGCCCTGTTCGGCTGTCGCCCGGCAACGCCACACACAAACATCTGCTGACAGGAAGAGGCGAGCGGCATTAAAGCCGCCTGACAGGGAGGTGACGGGGCGGCGGGGAGAGGCGGACGGAGACAGTGTGCCGTTGCCAAGCCGGAAGGCTGGCCTGTGGCCAGCGCACCGAGTTTAACCGTCTGTGTCACTGGCCTCCACGTTCAAGGAGAATGCCGCCCGTGGCCGCGTTTCCAGGTGGAGCGCCCCCGTCGCCGTCTGGCCTGGGCTGACCCTGGGAAGACACCCGTGGGGCTGGCTTTGGGCGGGGGTCCCCACCCCTCGATCCCCTCCCATCCCACCACGGCTCCCGGACGTGGCCACGGAAGGTGAGGCCGGCTCCGGTCGCGGGGCGCCCCTCCGCCCGGCTGCCCCTGCTGTCCTCCGAACAGCCAGCGGGCCCCGCGTTCCTGCCCCCTCCTCCCTCTGCCCTTCCGAGGAGGGAACGGGGCCCGCCGAGGGTCTTTGGGTGGCCGCAGCCCCTTTTCCCCGACGCTCTGTGCCGGCACTCTAGGCGGAGCTCAGCCTCAGCCCGCGCGGACCCTTTGAGGCTTCCAGGTGGGTCTGGGCAATGCTAGAAGCGTCTCCCACCCTCCTGTTGTTCTTCCTTCTCGGGCTCCCCTTTACTCAGTGAGCCGCCCACTCAGCCCCGAATTAGGGACAAAGGCCCTTCGGTGCCCACGGTGGCTGTGCGGCGGGGACCCAGGCAAGAGACGGGAGGATGGGAGCGGGGACGAGCAGAAGCAAAGCCATCCCCCCCACCCCCCCCAAACACACACCAAAAGGCGGCCGGCCCCTCGGCCTCTGGAAGGTCAACCCGACAGCAGGCTGTGGAATCTGATAGCACTCCCGTAGCTTCCAAGAAATAATTATTCCCAGGAAAGTGTTTTCAATTTTAGATAAACTGCTGTTTAAAACGCAGAGAGGACAAAACTCGAACAGTGGCAACAGCGTGTGGCTTCCCCCAGCGGGCCCGTCATTAACCATTGCTCCCCGAGCTAAAGGCTGCAGCTCTATCCCCAATTAACAGCCGCATTCCAGCAAGCTCCCTGTTTATCAAGGCATTAGCGCTGACATCTGGGGACGGGCGCCTGCCCAGGCCTGCCAGTCGGGAGGGTTGAGCTCCTGGCAGCTGACGCTCCAGCCACGGCCCTGCCCTCCCCAAACGGAGGGTGGGCCCCCTGCGAGGTGGGCTTCTTGGCACTCCCCGCCCACCGCCGTGTCATTCTCTTGCCAGCCGGGTGTGAGCCAAGGGGTCTGGTCCCCGCGGGGACCCGCGGGCCTCTGCGTGACCATGTATGTGTGTGGGCCTGCGAGCCCGCATGGGAGAACCCGGTTTCCGGAGAAGACAGCATCTGGGGACGATTCTGCAAGGAATATTCTCTGGGAACAGAGAGGCTTTCTCTCCCTTCTCAAGCGTGTGTGTGTGTGTGTGTGTGTGTGTGTCTAGGGGCGTCACGGCTACTCTCTCCGTCCTATTTCTCCCCTTCCTTACGCGCCCTCTTGTTCTTTCCCCTTATCAGCACTAAAGCACTGATGAAACACCTCCTTGCCCCCTTCTCCGGGCCTGTACGAGTCTGTTGACCCCGGATGGACTAGTCACAGTGACGTGAGCCACGGTCCCCCCGTGCTTGTGAGAGCAGGAAGCCCGGCAGCTGCCACATTCCAGGGCCCCCAGGACCACGGGGGCCGGGAAACCGTCCACTCGGCACTGCCAGGCCTTCCCGTGCACCGCCCTGCCCCGGCCTTGCTGGGGGGCCTGTCCCCCGGCATGACTTTGGCGGTGCTCCCACTGTCCTCTGCGCGGCACGCCCTTGCCTGAGCCCTTACATGCGGGCATCTCTCAAGGCCGGGTCCTCGGTCTCCCCTCTGTGCCCTGTGCCCCAACATCCCCCAGCAGTGGGGCCGAGCCCCTCCCGGGGGTGCAGGGGGGACTTCGGGACCCTGAAATCCACAGCTCTGGCCTCAGCCGGCTGTCACTTTCACCGGGGTGCCCTTGTAGCGCTTTTGAGTTGAATGATTTGAACCAAATCCCCCTCTTTCCACTACCAGAGTTCCCCATGTTTGTCAGAGATATCTGTTGCTATTTCGTCAGCCCACACTTGAGCATCCTGTCTGACTCACTCCCCACCCCCCAAGCGTGCTTCCACATCAGAGCAGGTCCTTGTCCGATTCCTGCATCCCTCCTGCTCCTCGTCCCCCCTGCCTGGCCACCCTGGGACTTCGCTGATGACCTGCAAATAGACGGGGATGGGCCCCTTCCCCTCCGGCTGAAACCAGTGCCCTCCGCCGCCGGTACCAGGCCGTCGACCCTCGATCCCTCCTACACACAGCTGCCAGACTAATCTTCCCCCTTCTCTGAGCCTAGAGTTGATTCCGGTGAGTTGAGGGTGAATGGCGTGGGTGCCAGGCCTTCGCTATCTGTGGCATTGAACAGACACTGGTTACTGTTTCCACAAGTGCCGGAGGGGAGGGGAGGGGTGAGGCAGTTGGGACTCACCTCTGTAGCGAAGCCTTCTGAGGGGAGATCTGAGCAGTCAGCATGTTGACTTCCTGAGCCAATCCTTTTTTGGGTTTTTTTTTTTTTTTTTGGACTGAGGCAGTTTGAATGGTGCTTTTCGGCCTTACAACCTAAATAGTCCCGCCTGGCCTAGCCCTGAGAGACCTCGCTCTGTCTGGGGTTCTAGACCCTTGCTTCCCTGACCCATCACTGGGCTCTGACCACATTGGGCTTCGTGGGCGCTGAGGGAGGGGGCACCTGTCTCTCGAGCGCCACCAGCGGCCCCGGAGGTGATCGTTACGGACGGAGTGGCATTTAAGTCCCAGAGCCACCTCGCAGTTGGCAGTCCCTGGGCACGGTTCCTATAGGCTAACTCAGCCCTCACCACCCCCTGAGATGGGACTGATGCCTGTCCCCATTCTGCTGCTCGGGAAACTGAGGCACGGAAGAGTTAGAGAACACCACCCACATAACATAGTTAATTCGTTGCAGAGGTGAGATTTGACTCCTGGCTGGCAGCCAGGGAGCCCCGCTTAGGACTGGGCCGTCCTCTGAGGGAGTGTGGCCTGTCCCCTGGTCCTGTGCGCATCATGCCGGAGCCCCCTCGCCATCGCGGGTGGGGGTGGTGTGAAGCGGCTCTCAGCCCACCTCGAACAGCTCTGTCTCAGCTGCCCCTTTGCATCCGTACCCCCAGGGCTGGGACCCACTGGAGAGCCTTCCCCTGGTGGCGGGGTGGCCGAACGGGTGGCATTTCCAGGCAAGAGAGGCTGGCGTCAGGGCTACCCGTGGGAGGTGGCCAATTGTCCTGGTTCTACACTTTGGCGGCTGCTTAATTTTGCAGAACTCTGCAGCCAGAGCGTACGCCCTGACAACAATCCCTCGGAGCCCCTTCGACTCCACTGATGAAACCCCCCCTCCGCTCCTGCTCCAACCACAGTGTCGCCATCGTGGTCTGCAGTTCTCAAATCACGGTATTGTTTCAGCATTTTGTTGTTTGCTGTTATAATTACTCCCATGATGCGGATGAGAACACTGAGGCTCGGGGAGGCATTAAACAAATCTCCTGGCTTCAGGGCAATCGTCTTTGTCCTCTTGACCTCACCAGGATTTGGCCCCTTCGGTGAAGCTCGTCAATTGAACGATCGTACATCGGGCATTTTCCGCCTGCCCGGCACGGGGCTTGAAAGCTGGAGATACAGGAGCAATGGCTGCTGGTGGAGCTCAGAGTCCCAGGAAAACAGCCACTCAGCTTTCCCCCTGCTCAATCATTTTCCCTCGTGTGGACACAAGTGTTGACCTTGAGACCACAACCCAGTAAATCTCCTCCACCCAAATTTCTTTTTTTGAAGATTTATTTATTTGAGAGAGAGAGAGGGTGTGCCCGAGGTGTGGGGAGAGGCAGAGGGCAAGAATCCTCAAGCAGACTCCTCACTGAGCACAGAGTCCAACTTGGGGCTTGGACCCACGACCCTGAGATCACGACCCGAGCTGAAACCAAGAGTCGGACACTTGACCGACAGAGCCACCCAGGCGTCCCTCCATGCCAAGTTCCATCTGAAAGTCTGCATCCTGGAGAATCTGATCTAAGACACCATGTTCCATATTTTTCTCGTCTGATTTTGGTGGCCTGTGAAAAACAAAACTTCCAAAAGAACTGTGACCTAAATACGCCAGGAATCGATTTCTCACGTAGAAGTTAAGGGGTTGGAAGTCCCAGGCTGGTAAGAGGGCCGCCAGAAGGACTGTAAGATCTAAATGCCAGTAACTCGGGATCCTTTGACGTTGTTGGTGGCACAATGTGGCTTCTGGACCCAGAGCTGCCCCATGGTTCAAGATGGCGGCTCGAGCTCCCCATTGGATCCTTCTTCAAGTGTGCAAGACAGAGGAGAGAGCAAAGAGGCATGCACTCTCTTTTCTTCCAGATCTCCAGAAGTTGCTTCTGCATGGATCCCACTGGCCAGACTTGGTGACATGGCCACACAAGGCTGCAAACTGAAGCCGGGACACATAGTGTTTACTGGGGGGGATGGGCACGGATCCAGAGCAAAACTGGGGATTTTATGTCTTGGGGAAAAGAAGAAGATGGGTATTTACCATAACTAGCAGACTCCGGATGTGTGCCCCCAACCCCCCACAAAGCTACCCGGGGCTGTTTGGAGCCCGGGGGGAGGGCAGAGGCTGTGTGTGGACCGCCCGGAACTTGGGGAGCACTCCTGCCAGTCTCTGGCGCTCACTCCTCATCTCTACACCTCAGTTTAGATCCGGGAGGACCGCTGGCTTGAGGCCTCCTTAAAGGCCAAATCAGTTCACCCTCTGCCTCCCAGAAGCTCCAAAGGGAAGAATGACTTTCCTTCTTACTTGCCCCCACCCTTTCTCTTTGATCTTGTGGTTCTTTCTGCGGGTGTCTTTCAGTCTCTCTTGGGGGCAAGGAGGCATCCCTTGTTTACCCACAGATAATTAACTGCTAGAGTCATTTCACATACACACAGACGGCAGCACCATAATTACAGAAAATACATTACACATCAGGCACATAGAATGGGGGCAATTCAGCACCCATTGGGGCCTGGGACCAGAGGTGAATGGATGCCTCCGCTGGCCTCGGGTTTTATCCCCGGCTGGGCCCCTTTGTGCAGATCTGGGCCTCTCTGTGCCTTGGAAGCCTTGAAGCTGTGATCGGTGGCCCCCTCCCAGTGTGTGTGTCTACAGCCAAGTCTCCCCCCCGCACCCCCCTTTTTGCTGAGGCCGTAGAAATAGCGGGTTTGGGTGTCAGACTGCTGACTGTGATTGAGCAAAGGAGAGGAAGCCGTTGGAACAGAGTGGAGGGGAGGGCTCTGCCGGGAAGGGGCTGGGGAGGGGAAAGAGGGGGGAGGACAAAGGGGGGAGGGGGAAGGGGGGGTGGAAGGGGAAGGAGGAGAAAGCCGAAGGACTGACCGAAGGAGAGGGGCGTGTGGGCAAAGGCAGAGGGATGGGCTCAGAGCTCCTTCCGTAGGGCACTGACTGGGTAGGCAGGAGAACGGTAAGCATTCCCAGCTGGAGGGCCAGCCTGCCACCCGCAGTGTGCGCACGGAGCAGCTGGCCGGAAAAGGGCGCCCTGAGCCCAGCGGTTCTGATTCAGTGTGTCTGGGTCGGGGGTGAGGATCTGCCTCTCTCCCTCGTTTCCGGATGCTGCTGCCGCCTGTCCAAAGACCACACTTTGAATAGTAAGGATTCACAGTCATCTTCAAATGCATCCTCTCTTCGAGTCCTCACAATGACCCTGTTTTACAGCCCAGGGAATCGAGGCTCATAGATGCCGAGTACCTCGTGTGAGGTCCCCGGCCAGCCAGCCCA
>CM053612.1:73832996-73878288 GCA_028646535.1 Procyon lotor
GTCAGCTGCACCTGTGAGAGCCACAGAAGTGAGGCACCCTGAGGATGTAAGTTCTCACAGAACTGCGAGTTTACCGGGGAGATGCCAAATTATAAAGAGACTCCTGAGGAATGGGCGCATTCTGGTGTCTGCAGGGGTCCATATTGGTTAGAGGTGGGGTGGTCCTTCCGGGAAGGCCGTGCAGAGGAAGGAGGAGGATGAGGAAGAGGACATGACAATGCTTCCAGGGTAGTCTAGGTCTCCGAGAAGCAGATGCCAGAAGAGGATTAAATGTGCAAGGATTTTATTGGTGGACATGCTGTGAGAGAAACGGAGAGCCGCCAAGAGCTAGTGGTGCCCTTGGACCCAAGAGAGAAGGCAGGGAGGTGGGCAGGAGAAGCCTGGACTGTTCTGAAGTCTCTGGAAGGTTCCACAAGGCCGGCAGACAGTGCCTAAACCAGTCAGCGGCCAGAGGAGTCCTGCTGCTCGAAGAACATAGCCGCCTTAGTGCCAACCGTCTCTGGGTCATTGGCAGGGGCGTCGGGTGGGAAGGGCAGCCCTGGCCCGAGGGCTGGCACAACTTCCAGAGCAGTCGCTTTCCAGTCAGTTGCCTATGGGAAGGGGAAAGACCTCGAACTCCATCCTGAGGGCTTTGCTTTCGTTTTGCTCAACGTACCCTCGAAATGAGATCGATTCCTTTTATTTGTGGATCGTTTCCCTTTCTTGATATTCAGCTCTTTTTGCAAAAGTGGCCAGGGCCTGGTGCAGGCGGGGGCCTCGTCCGAGGGGAGGCTCCTTTGCTTCTAGAGGGAAAGGCCTGTCTGACTTTCATCGCCACGGCTCACTCCGTTCCCTGTCCCTCTGCCCCACGGGCAGCGCATCGTCCCCTTGGACCCTGTGTGCAGAGAGCCTGCAGCAGACATCATAACATCCAGATGAGGGAGGGGGCTCAGGGAGCCAGGGCGCTGGAGGGAAGGGGCAGCAGCCCACGGGGATGGCCCCAACCTGGCCCCCAAGGACTCCGGGGATCCGGCCCCTGGGGGCACCCTCTGTCCTGCTTCTCCGGAGGCTGCCGCCGAGCCACACGGGATCCGGTTTCCTCTGCGGATGGAGGCAAATGCTCCATCAGAAGACATCCGTCTTCTACGCACGTGCTGGTGCCTGGAGAGGAAGAGAAAGCGGCTTGTTCCTCCTGCTCTACTACATTACCGCGGCACGGCCTGTGGCGAGCCAGCGCTGATTACTGAGTGTGGGTCGGCGCACGGACGTACGCACACGCATTAGGGGGAGGCCGTGAAGCCGAAGGCGGGGGGATAGTGTGAGCGATGCTAAATTTCTCTCTTGACGGTTATGTCACTGCGAAGGAGTTGAACAGAATCTGAGAGTGCCTGTATCCTACAATCCCCAGAGACGCCAGCAACAGCAATAATAATACAGCCCTTGCTCCGTGCAGGACCTGTTCCGAGCTCTTTACATGTATGAACTCACTGAACGCTGACGGCACCTGATGAGGAAAGGCCCACTATCATTCCCACTTTACAGACGGGCAAACCGAGGCACAGAGAGGCTAAGTCATTGCTGCCGGTCGTTTATGCCGGAAGTGATAGCACCGATCATATCTCCTCGCCTACAGGTTTTGGTAACTGCCTTGCAGAAGGAAAACGGAAAGCTAAGCCCCGGGTATGAGTGGAGTTCTGGAAGGGCTGCACCAGACCCTGGGGAAATCTATTCCACGCTTAAAAAGACAAAAAAACCCCAAAAAACAAAAGGGCACCTCGTGTCCCAGATTACCAGTTACCAAAAAGCCCCGCAGTTGCCAGAAAGAACATCTAGAAATGCTGAACTGAGTCCATGTGGCCCATCGGCATTGCTTTTGAGAACCATTCCTGCGTTTTTGTCATTTGCTTGTTCGTTACTTCCAGGGGTGAAGCGGCCAAGCAGGTCTGGTCCCTCGTGCTTCCCAGGTCGCCAGACTGTGAATGAACCGAGGTAAGTTCTGGGAGACGCGGCGACGTCCCTCTGATACCCAGGCCGCGGGCAGGGACAGAGGATGCTGCATATGGAGGGGCTCTGCGGCTCGCTGAATGCCTTTTGAAGATCAAAGAAAGATTGGGTCGTTTAGTCTTGTCTTGGTTACTACCGTAAGTCTTCTATTTTTATTGTATTTAGACTCGTGGACCTTGGAAAACCGGTTTGGTGGACACAGAACTTAGTGGGCTACGAAGCAAGCCAGCTGTTTTAGGATCCCCGATGGGTTCTGTGGGTCGGGACTTCAGGAAGGGCTCAGCTCGGTGCTTGTGCCCGGGGCCTCGGATGTGGCTGCAGTGGGGAGGGGACTGACGCGGGGGTCGGGGCGGGGCGGGGGGAGGGCTGGCCGGGCATTTCTCTCCTTGCCTGCAGTCTTGGGGCCTCTCCATGTGGTCATTTAGCCCAGGCTGCTTCGGCCTGCCTTCTAGCATGGCAGCCTCAGGCCGGCGAGACACCGTGGCTCGGCGCCCCGGGCCCAAGTGTCCTGCCAAGGCCAGCAGGAGCCGCATCGTCTTTTAGGACCTGGTCTCAGAGGTCACGCAGGGTCGTCTCCACCGCAGTTAGGTTTAAGGTAAGGGAGCACAGACCTCACTGCTCCACGGAAGGAGAGTCCAAGTGCCCAGGAAGGGCCAACCTTGGAAAATACGATCTGCCACAGACAGGGAATGACAGGGGTTCCAGGACAGTGTGAGAACCTTACGGGGTCCCTGATAATTATACCTCCGCCTCCTGGCTGCCAGACGTGTCTGCTCAGCAATACCTACCATTTCTCCATTGCCGAATGGAGGCCTGCCTGGAGAAGGAGGCCTGGGAGGTCAGGGCTGAAGGAAGGCAGCAAGGGGAGGGAGGAGGGGTCCCAGGAGGTTGGATGAGCTGATGGACAGGATGGCAGCACTGGTGACCAAGCCTCACAGATCAGAGAGGCTGAACAGTGGACCAGGGGGCGAGAGTGGCTGAGTTCAGACTGTCCCGTGGGGAGCCAGGATGCAGCTCTGGAGTGGGGGAGGGGAGAGAGTGGGGGCCGAGCCCAGCATGGGGAGTCGGCATCGAGAGCGGCTGCTGTCCTTGCAAGGGGCACAGGGTGGGGGGCGGCTCCGAGGAGGGACAGCAGGCCCTGGAATGTGGCATTTGTCGGAGTTGGCTTCACGTTACCCTCCCCGCATGGTCCCCTGCCACCAGCACCCGGGGCAGGTGGGCCCCCCCGCCCCCCCGCCGAGGAGAGGCCAAGGTCTCAGGGAGGGGGGATGTGGGTAGAGGGGCTGCCTGGGACCTTGTGGCCCACAGCCAGGCCTACATGAGAAATTGATTACGCGGCTAACGTGACCGCTTAAGGCCTCGGCAAGCGGAGAGCGACATCCATAACGCGCCGCCCCCCACGCCGGGCGCCTTGGCGGCCTCTGTTTGAAGGTAAATCCATCCATAAGCCTGCCGTCACTCTGGGCTTAATGTACATGATTTCTGGCATTTACAGCAGCGCAGCTCCGAATGCTGGAAGAAACTCCAGCAGAATCATTTGCCAGGGAAAGGCGCACAGAGTGGCAATCGCTCACGGCACATCCGAACGGCGACGGCTCCTGGGAAAACAAGCTCCCTGACAACGCGCCGGCCCACCGGCCCCTCTCCACCGCTCACCCCAGCGCTAAGGAGGATTGTGCTCTGGCCCCGAGGTTGGGTATCCTTGAGCCCCTGGTGGGGGTCCGTCCTTGGGGCCCTGAGGGATTTTCTTGGATGTTGGGACCCTCCACTTGGATTCAAAGCGAGCCACAACCCTGTCGTCTTGTCCTTTGGCCGGAGGTGCTGGGGGCGGTCACCATACCCGGCCCTGGGGCTGTTTGCTACCCCCCGCCCCGCCTCGAGCCCCTGAGAGCATTTCTGGGTCCTCTTCTATGGCAGCGGGCTCCCCTCTTCTGTTTGCTTTTCTCAGCCTCTCCGTTCCTCCCTTTGTGTCTGTGTGTCTCAGCTTCTATCCGCGCCCTCAAATCACTTGGCCTCTGTGTGTCTCTCCGTTTCTATCTCGGTGTCTCCTACTTCCTGTCTCTCTCTCCCTGTTTCTAATCCTTCCTTCCTCTTGCAGTCTCTCTTTCCCTTTCTTGTCTCTTTGTCCCTGTCTGTCTCGCCATTTCTCTCTGTCTCTCTGCCTCTCTGGGAGTCTCCTTGCCTGTCTCTCTTTCTTCGGTTTCTCTGTCTCTCTTTGTCTCTGTCTCTGTCCCGGACCCCGTAGCAGTTCACAGCCTGAGAGGGTGTCCCGAACAGACTATGGGACCAGCCAGCCCAACACCGTATTCTCTCTATCCCCCTACAGCTCCCTCGGACCCACCTGCCTCCCGCCCCCACCCCCAGCCCCCCCAGCCCCCCCAGCCTGGCCGTGAGCAGCTGGGATACAGGCCCACGTGGGAGCCCAGCCCAGAGGCAAGGACCCCCGGAGCTGCTCTGGTCATTTCTCTGCAGCAGGGACTGGCTTCTTTCCTCCTGCCCCCTTTAGTGATTTGACATGGGCACTGTGTCTGCTCACACAATGCAGATGCGACCCCCTTGATCCCTATTTGGACGGCGTGGAATTCCCATACTGGTTCCTCCTTCTAAAAAAGCTGATTGTTTGGGGTAAGTTTACACACAACCCCGCCGCTACCCACAACAAACCATGAAATGAGGATCCAGGTGTAAGGAATTTAGGAAGGAAGGGCTCCGGGAGGCTGGGAAGGGGAAGGGGTGGGGAGAGAAACAGGAAGGAGACGCAGGTAAAGGGGTGAGCTCAGGCAAAGTGGAGCGCAGGCTCGGCCTGGTTGTACAGGGGAACCATGGAGGGCAAGTGAGGTCCCTGAGTTGTCCCACCCCAGGTCAGGGACCAGGGGACAGAGGTTTGCAAACGGCTGTGGGGGCAAGGGAGGGGGGATGTTAAAGTCCCATGCATTTCTGGTTCCCACACTTAGACTCAAACCTTCAGTGCCTCCCCGGACGCCTATCGATGTGCCTGATTGTAAGGACGGTAACAGCAGAGCCCTCACTGAACACGGAACGTGTATCAGGCACGAATCTACATGCCTCATGTTTATTAACCCTACAGATCCCCATAACAGCCCTATGGAATGGTTAGCATTGCTGGCCCCTGTTTTCAGATGGGAAAACCCGAGCCGAGTCAGGCGGTTTCCCCGGGAGGCGCTGTGTGGGAGTGGTCCAGCCTGGATTTGAGCCCAGGAGCCCCGGCTCTGGAGCTCCCCTTCATGACCATTACGCCACGGCCCGTGTCCTCCAGCACGTGGCCCAGAACGCGTGGACGAGCTCCCCATCCCCCAGTCTTAGAAACGCCGCTTTTCATCCCTCCCCACACACTGCATTTCCAGAGATCAACTCTGAATGTCAGCTCATACAGTGGCTTCCATGCTTTCTAAAGCCCACATTTCACAGCCTCTGGGCTCCAATGTGTCACTTTTTGGGACAAATGCCAAATGGTACAGCAGAACATGAGACCCTTCAAGGAGAGAGGCCGTGCCTTCTCTGTGAGCCCTGCTCCCGGGGGGAAACCTGCACCCTATAGCCAACCACGGCCACAAAAGCTTTCGCCTCAGCGGGTGAAGGGCAGAGATGTGGGACATAGTCAACTTGCTCGGTTGGAACCAAGCCATGGACAGAAAAGTCATCAGGGTGCGTGCAAGCCTGGACCTCCCGGTGTGCACTCATACCCCTTCTTTGCAAAGCAGTCAGAGCCTTGCAAATATGCTCATAGCCCTGACGTGCTTGGAACCTCCCGTGGCTTCCCATCACTCTTGGACTAGACACCAAACGCAGGGTTCTTGCCCTGCACAATCTGGCCCCTGTGGGTATCTCTAGACTCATCGTCCTCCTCTGGCGGGAACGCCCCCCCTCGCGCACGGGAGCTCCGGCCACCCTGGCCTCACAGAGCCTCAGATGGCCTGGGACCTTGCTGGCAAAGCAGATCTGGGGGCCTGGTCCCCGGACCTGCGGCATCGGACGTGTTGGGGGGTGGGGCTCAGCACCGTGAGCTTGAACTGGCCCTGCAGGGGATTCTGATGCCCGCTGATGGCTGACAGCTCCTGGCCCAAGTGTCACCAGAGGCAACACCGCCACCACCAACAGCCCTCACCGAGGGCCGGGTGCTACCCCAGCACTCTGTGGGTGTTGAATACAAGGCAAGGTGTGTTATAAAGTCTGTGCCGATGTTAGGGATTCCCGCTCCAACCACATCGAAGGAAAGGAAGTGGAGGGTGAAATTTCAGTGTGCCCCGAGGCGGCCTGGGGGTATCGGGTGGCCTCAGTCGATGTCACCTCAAAAATCGTGGGCCCCTGAAAGCAGGAGGCTTTCTTTCCACTTTTGTCTCCATCTGCTCGGGCTGGTAACAAAATGCCACACACTGGGGGGCTCATCCAACAGGGATGTATTTCTCACGGTTCTGGGGGCTGCAAGTCCAAGATCGAGGGGCTCGAAGAATCGGTGTCCGGTGAGGGCCGATCCTGGCTTACAGATGGCCACCTTCTCATCGTGTCCTCAACAGGAAAGGGAGAGAGAACTCTGGCGTCTCTTCTTATAAGGGCACTAATGCCATCATGGGGGCCCCGCCCTTATGACCTCATCTAAACCTAATGACCTCCCCAAGGCCCCTTCTCCAAATACCATCACGTTGGGAGTTAGGGCTTCAATATACGAATTCTGGGGACACGGGTTTAGTCCATAATACACATCCTTCAGGGCCCCTAAGATCGCTGGAGGCAGCTCTGGGGTCTGGATCCCCTAGGATGCAGGGCACCTGAATTCGGGGCATGCTGGGCTTTTTCCTCTCCCCCCCTTCTGCACGGGGTGGGGGACTCCAGAGCAAAATCCGTGTAGCCCCCTAAATTCAGAAAGCATTTTAAAGAACCTTAGCCAAGTGACAAAGTGGGGGTGTCAGTGTCCTGATGGCTCCCCGATTGCTCCCAGGATCTCAGCCCCAGAGTTCCAAGGAACGTGTCACACGGAGACAAAGGGAGAGGGGTGGGAACGGATCCAGAGGTATCGTCCTCTCTCACGCTCAGGATGAGAAAAAGCAAGAAATGGCTTCAGAAAAATTAGCTCAGGGAGAATGGCCCCACACTGAGAGCAGTGGCCAATCTGCTCTTAGCAGTTTCTCTAGGCCCCCCAGGGCTAGAAAAGCAAAAGTGCCAGGGAATCCATGCCCCCCTGGGCCAGCCCCTGCCCAGTAACTGATGGGTGAGTGTGAGGGTGGGGTACATCCTCCAGCTCCCACACTCCTAGCCGGGATGAGGTGTGACCCCGGCTGTCCCCAAAGTTCCCCTCCAGGGGACTTCACCTGACATCATACCTTCGTTCGGCTCCTTCTCTGGTCCCTCATCCCACTTCCTTACCCCCCTCCTGGGTTTTACTGAGAGCGTTAAGAAGGCCCCTGACCTGGACCCTTGTCTCAGGCTCTGCTTCTGGGGAATCTGTCCTAAGACAGTAACACCAGCCCGAGTCGTTCAAAGAACGATAACAACTACAGCCGTTTTCAGAACACCTGCTATGTTCTGAGCTCTTTACAAACACAGGAGCCCCTGGAGCCTTCAAAGCACCCTGAGCAGCAGTGAGAAAGCTGAGGTTTCAAGAAAGCACATTACTGTCCAGACTCGCATGTCTACAGTTGTAGACTTTCATGCTGGAAGGGATCCTCCCCACTGCCGTCCCCACACACGTTCCCTTCTCCACACTCCTGCAGGGGATCGTCTGGCTCCCGCTGGAGCACTACGTTCATCGAACAAAGACTCTGAGCCCCACCCGGGAGCCAAGCAGTAGGTATTGGGATTTAGTGATGAGAGGATACCTGTCTTCAGTTGGTAGGAAAGGCAGACAAGCAAATGGACGATTTGGGTGGGAAAAGTCTGTGAAAATTCACAGTGTGCCGTGGGAGCTCATGTCCCGAAAGGGAGTCCTCCTGTTTGCCCTTCCAATACTTGGAGAAAGTTATAGTGTTTCCCTTAGGGCAACTTCTCCAGGCAAAGAGTTGCTCCCCATCCTCTTCAGACTTTCCTCATTAGACTTGGTTTTCAGACCCTTCAGAATGTTGGTTCCCTCTCTGAATGTTCCCCCTAAAGTGTGAGACTCACCCTAGCTCGGAACCCCAAGTGGTGTGATCCAGGCTGAAAGCAGTGGACACATGCACCGTAGCCTCCCCTGAACGAGACCCCCTGCTCCTATTAATGCATCCACGGTTATTGTTTTTCACTAGAACTCAGAGCTGGTCACGTTTCTGAAACTTTTTCACATGAAATCTGTGTCACTTCGCATTGAAATACGTCCCATATCATTTTTATGCAACTGGCTTTCAAAACTGAATGCAGCATTTTACATGCATTTCGGTTCCTCTTTGTGCTAGGTATTCTCCCTTCCCCCTCCATATCCATTCTTTGATCTTTGTTCTGTTCTGTTTTGTTTCTTCTCTATCAACGGTATCGCTGGGCCCCCTGGTCCTCCGGCTCCCTATTGGTTGTGGCCAGTTGGAGGCCCCCGGGGGAGTTTAGAGTGAGGGAGGGGTGGGGTTGGGTATTTATCACCACCCCCTCACGTCTGTCTTCCAGGTCACACTTCTGGCAGTGCTTGCATTTTTCTACCTACAGCCACAGTGCCTGTCTTCTGGCCCCTTTTCCACAGTCACCATGCTGAATTGTGGCGAACCATTCACTCCCCTTGCCCTTTGAGGCCGTCTCAGTCGACTTGGGCTGGTTACACAGCCGGCATTTATTTCTCACGGGGGTGGAGGCTGGGAAGTCCAAGGTCAGGGTTCTGGCAGATCTGGGGTCAGGCGAGGCCGTCTTCCTGGTCTGCAGACAGCGGTCTCCTCGCACCCTCTCATGGTGGAGAGCACGGCGTGAGAGAGCGAATGCTCTTGCGTCTTTTTATCAGGATGCTAACCCCATTCACAAGGGTTCCACTCTCATGGCCTGATCGTTGCCTCCCGAAAACCCTGCCTCCTAATATCACATGTCAGCTTATGCATTTTGGGGGCGGGGACACCGGCAGCACGCAGTCTACGGCACAGGCCTAGGAGTGGTCCCAGCATCTTGCTCTCTCCAGCCCCTGGGTGTGTCCCCAACCCATATGCGCCCCTCCCCCCCACCTCCACCTCTGTAAGTGGCCCCTCGGTGACGCTGTCTTCAATGAAACCTTCCGAGTGTGTGATGTGTTCCTGCTGGGTCCCTGACAGATGTAGTTTAATTTTCTTGATTTCAGCTCCTCACTCCGGTCCAGTGAAATCTTTCTAAGGCTTAGTTTTTCATCCATCATAATAGCTTTTATTTCCAGCTCTGTTTTACCTGGAAATTTGCTAACCAAGCCTGATTTCCTGTCCAGAATCGGCCAAGTCCTATGCTGCCCAAATGCCTATAAGGGCATCTGGTGTGAACAGCCCACCCCTGAGGAAGCAGGGATCACAAGCCTTCCCTGGAAAAATTAGATGTGCTAGAGGATTTGAGCGGGCTAGAGAATTGTTCACTGGTGGGAGGACAGGAAGGAGAGGGACCTGCAGAGAGAGGGGAGTCCGGGACAGTGGTTGAGTCACGTATAAGATGGCATCAAGGGGCACCTGGGTGGCTCAGTCGGTTAAGCCTCTGCCTTCAGCTTGAGTCATGATCTCAGGGTCCTGGGATCGAGCCCTGCATCAGGTTCTCTGCTCAGTGGGGAGTTTGCTTCCCCCCCTCTCTCTGCCTGCCTCTCTGCCTACTTGTGATCTCTCTCTCTGTCAAATGAATAAATAAAATCTCAAAAAAAAAAAAAAAAGACGGCATCAAATGCAGAGCTGTGAAGCCCTACAGATAGGCCCAGTGCCTCCATTTCCACAATAATCCAGTCTGCGTGCCATCTGGCCGCGTGGCTCTCTCTTCCTGGACACCCTCAGCGAGCTACCTTTACATATGGTCACCTGAAGTGGTGACGCAAAGGAGTAATAAGGTGCCTTCTATGTCTTCACTCAAGTCACTGAAAAAAGTAACGTTGCTTAGGGCAGGGCAAGAGACAGGGTTCGGCTTGCCACCAGAGGCCTTCCTGAAGACCAGCATCAATGCATGTCCATAGACGCTGCTGTCACTCACCATCACCCATCTTGTCTTCTCCGTCCAGGTCACGGAGCTAAACCCCGTCTCCCAGCCCCTTGCTGGTAGGTGGTCCCAGGTGATTGAATGCTGGCCCGTGGAATGTGGGTGGAGGTGAGACACATCGTCTTTGGTCCTGGCTGGCAAAAATCTCCCACACAAGACTCTCCTTCCCCAGAAGGCTTGGAGGCCAGAAATTAAAGATGGCAGCATCATAAGACAGAAGAGTCCGTGTGTCCAGATGACTGGTGCGGAGCAGGGGTGGGGGTGGGGGCAAAGCCCCTCCTGCTGATTGCATTGTGCTCTGATGTGAACAAGCGATCTGGGTGCCTGAGCCGGCGAGATTTGGGGGATGTCTGTTATAGTTACCCTGAACGATACAGCCACGGGTACCAAATGTCAGTTCGAATCCACAGGGGCATACAGTGGGTCAGTCAGCTACAATTCAGCAAACTGTACTAGAAGCCAGCCCACTTTTGTCCATATTTTCCATAAGGATAAGCTGTGTAATTTTGTAAAATGCTTTGTGTAAATTAAGAATCATCGTGTGTATTACTTTTCTCTGAACCACGGGTGACTTACTCTGATTTATTTATAGAAAGATGTAGAGTAAGTTCGGCCTTGTTGTATGTAAGAATCTGTGGTAGGTCTCAGTGCTCCTCCCTCCCTTTGTCTGCCCCTCCCTCCCTTCCTTCTTTTTCTTTCTCTTTCTCCAGGAATTAAAAAAAACCATCTTTCTCACAGTCGACTTAATTTTTTTTTCTAGGAATCATCTTCTATCATATGGTTTTATAATTCCTCAAATCAACATTTCTCCTTTTTTTTTTTATTTGAAAAGCAAGACATTTGTTCTTTTTCAGTAGATTTAGCTCCCGCAAACATAGAAAAAATAGGTACTTTGACCACTCCGCAGAAACTAACAGAACCTTCTAATAGTTTAACTCCATTGACTCCTCACTGCAGCCCTCTGAAGCTGGTGATTTATTTTCCCCATTCTATAGCTGAGAACTCTGAGGCACACTTTTCCCTCCCCAGCGGTGTGCCCATGAACAGAAAGAAGCACCTCAGCCCGGCAAAGAGGATTCTGCTCCCAGGCTGGACAAGAAAACCCAGACCGTCGGATAGTTTAAGCCACGTCTGGCCCCCGGAGCCCCCTCCCGCCCCCGGCAGGGAAGAAGATACCCTTGGCCCTCCTGCCACTGCCCAGCCCTGACATCAGTGGGGCCCGTCAGAGCCACTGTCTCGGACACCCATTCAGCTGCTACCTGGTATCTTCCCTTGGAGCACTTGGGGGGGCAAAGGAGAGAGAACACGCCTGCAATGTAATTAACACTATAACAACTTGTTTCCCCCTTGGAGAATTACACCATTAGCTGCTTCAATTGTGCATGAAATATAAATCACATTACTCGGAGGCATCGTGTTGGAGCAGACGCGATGCTAAGTGACGAGGCTCTCGGCGGCGTGTCCCCCTCCCCAGCCGGCGGGTCAGAAGGAACAGGAGCCCCGGGGCCTAAAGCCAGCGGAGATGCCCGGGGCTCTCCCTGGCCATTTCAGACTCAGAGGACTCACAGCAGAGAATCTTTCCCGGGTGGTCCAGGAAGCTAGGTCTGGGGAACCTCATCCCCAGCGCTTTTTCCCTTTCTGGAAGGGTTTGGAGTTGTGGACCAGCTCCTTTTCACCCCGAGCTCCCGCACACCAGCCGCGAAAAGGGGCTGCTCTCCCTTTCACTGTGCGCACACGTGTGTGTGTGTGTGTGTGTGTGTGTGTGCACGCGCGTGTGCGTCTGTGCGTGGTCAGGAAGCCTGGAGGTGCCAGTCCAGAGTATTAACCTATCAGGCCGCGTGAGAAGCAGGTGGGCACATGGGCTCGAGAAGGGAGGGAGGTAATCCAAGCGCTCCGATTCCCCACCTGGGCCAGGTGCACACAACTCCTTCCTTTCTTTGTGCGCCAGCTAGCTGGGCACTGGCCCCCGCCAGCCCAGGACCCTTAATCAGGGCTGAGTTGATAAGCTGCTGGCAAACAGGATGGAGGGTTCTGGTCTGTCAACCTCCTTGGAGGACAGAGAGGGAACTTTCCAAATCCTGGCATTGGGAGATGGCCTCTTTGCTGTTTCAGAAAAGGCCCGGGTTGGTTTGTATCTGTTTCCGTTTTGAGAGGGGGAGGTGACACTCGGTACAATTAGCAATGGCCTGGTGCCTGGTCCCCTGGGGACTTGTGGGGAGGGCTGCCCCCCAGGCGCCATCGGCAGCTGCTGGGAAAGCTTAGAGCCAGCCCCCTCTCACCAGAGCCCCTGTTAGGGCAGGAAGTTTGGAAACCCAGCCCGAAGCTGCAGGAGAAATTTGGGAAAATATCATGCAATTACCCTAATGACAGCTGTACAAATCACACAACCGCCCCTCAAATCCCCCGCCGCCGAGCGGAGCCAAAAACAGGAAGAGCCAAAACCCACATATGGATTCAGGGACACCTCTGGAAGCTGTCCCTGCAGAGGGCCTGGGCTGGGGGAGAGGGGGCGGTAAGCGAGGGCTGGAAAGGCTGCGGGGGCTCTGGCTCTGCCTGGGGGGGGTACTTCAGGACGGCCCGCTCTGGCACAGACCCGCTGTAAGGAGCCCAGCCCGGGGGAGGCCCCGTGCCTCGCACACCCTCCTGGACCAGAGCGGCCCGGGAGACTGAATAGGGCCTGGAGGGGGGGGGGGGCGGGGAGCTGTCAGCTCTGGGTATTTCTCTCGTTTGGGAAATCTCCGCCATTCCGTAATTCCAAATATTTTCTCGGACTTTGATCAAGATCCAGATCAGGAGATCAAGCTGGTCCTCCCCTTTTCTCACAGAGCCGTCCCGGGCTCCCTCCCACACCCCGGTCAGAACACGGAGGGGCACTCAATGGCGCGCTGTAGCCCGCTTCCCGATTCCCTGCTCCCTTAACCATCTGCCGTGAGAAATCACAAAAGTGCCAGATGGGGGACAGAGAGGTTTCTGTTTCCGATGTCCCTCTCTCTCCCTCTCCCTCCTTCTCTCTCTCTCTCTCTCTCTCTCTCTCTCTCTCTCTCTCTCTTTCGCTTGCTGTCCCATAGTTTTAAACACACACTAGGTGTTTCATTATACATCCTCCCCAGCGCAATATGGGGAGGAATATAGGAAAATGATTGCCCTTCAGCCGTCTGGTTGGAGTCCGCCCTTCCCGGTCGTGTGTACCGTAGATGAAAACTCCGAGTTTGGGGGGGCGGGCAGGGGTGGGAAGCCTGTCCCTGGGGCCCCGCTCCTGGGGAGTCCTGCACAACTTCCTGAGGAGCAAAGACAAGAGAAAGGAGACTGCTGGAAGGGTTGGCCCCTGCCTGTGAAAGAGACGAGAGCCGGAGGGACAATAGAGACCGCGTCATCTAGTGACGAGTCTGAAAAGATGACTGGTTTTCTCAAGGAAAAGGTGGCTTCCAAGTAACCTGTGACAACAATACCTATTATTTTGTGAAGGTCACCCTGCGGGAAGCCTGGTGCGGAATCCTTTCCCTGCATTATCTCTGTTGGGGAACAGACTGCCTTGGGTTCCCATCCCGGCTCAATCTGCCGCAATCCAGTGAGCTCTGTGACCTTGAGTGTCCCCGAACCTCCTTTCTCCCCTGGCTGTCTGCGGAATGGGGAGGCAAGAGTTCGTCCCTCACTCCGGTCAGGCGGGAGTCAAGGGCATTGACGTCTGTTTGGAATTTGAAACCCAGACTACCCTGAGCGTGGTCCGCCGACCCGCGCCTTCCGCGTCACCGAGGCCTCATTGGCAATGCAGGGGCTCGGGGCTCGTCCCAGACCTGCCGACCCAGAGGGGGTTCACGTGCCCGCTCGAAGCCCTAGCTGGGAACAGTGCCTGGAGCCTCATCAGTGCTCCCTGGCTGTTGGCTGCGAGTAGTGTTCTTATTTATTATCCCATCTAATCCTGCAGCATGCCCACAGGGCAGGAAACCTAGACGGGACCAGAGAAGCCGGCCGCCCCGGCGCCCGCAGGCAGCAAGAGTCAGGGAGCCGCCCGCTGTGCCCGGACGGAGGGGCTTTTGGGCCTCAAGTCAGCACGGCCCGGGAAACAGGTGTGGTTGTGGTTATTCGCCTGCAGTGCAGAGTTTTGGGGCCCTGGCTGCCGAGCGGCACGGCACCATTGCCCTCATGCATTTTTTAAAATTGTGGTTAAATACAAATGTCAGAAGCCTTACCGCTGAAAGTGGATAATTCAGTGTCAGTGACTGCATTTGCAGTGTTCTGCAACCATCACCACTGTCTGGTTCCAGAACTTTCCAATACCCCTGAATGGAAACCCTGTGCCCATGTGCAGTTCCTCGCCATTTCTCAGCTCCACCATCGCCTCCCCCCCGCCCAGCCCTTGGCAACCGCTAATGTATTTTCTGTCTCTATAGATTGGTCTATTCTGGACACTTCATCCGCTGATGGTGGACATTCAGGCTGAGTGAACATTTCTGTCCGTGTCTCTGCTCGAAACCTTGCTGTCAGCTGTTTGGGGGTACCCCCTAGGAGTGGAATTGCTGGGTCCCACAGTCATTCTACGTTCAGCTCATTGAGGAACAACATGTATTTTTAAGCCCCTTATGGTCCAGGCACAGAAAAGACCTTTAAGATCCTGAAGGAAATGCTCTCTGGACCCTACCGCTCTGCTCCCCAGTCCAGGGGTGAGTCAGGCTCACTGAGGTCCAAGGTGCCCCCCTGGGTCGCCGGCCCAGGCTGGAGAGCCGCCATTTTGCTTTTTTGTTCTGCGCATCCTCCTTCCGGGAAGCAGAGGAGCATTTCCCCTCAGATGAGCTAGCCCGAGAGACTTCTGTTGCTCTTGAAGGAACACTGGAGGAAAGCAACGGGAGCTAAAGAAACCGAGGGGAGAGTGCCCATGTGTGGTGCAGTCCTCACGTGTGGGGGGCCATCAAAGCCCCGAGGGAAGAGATGGAGGAGAGCGGGCAGTGAGGGAAGGTGAGAATCAGTGGTAGAGCCATCCTTGGGGAAGGAGGGGTAGCCTCGAAGCAAAGGGGCGAAAATCACTCTTTGCTTTCAGGAGAAATGGCTGGGCCACACTTTGTCGGAGCAGGCTGGGGCTGGCCGAGCTGAAGCCCATGAAGGGCCCATCACAGGGTGCTCAGTGCCTGGGCGGCCACCATTCAGAGGCTTCCTGTGTATTCTGGGCTCATGACTGGCCTGTGGCAATCCCGCAGCTTCTCCCCCAGAGACCTCTGGCTCCCCGAGGAATGATGCCAGGTGAAGGCTGTCATAGAAGGTGGGAGGGCAGGTCACGAGAGCCCCCCCCCCGCCCGCCCACCAGGTTGCAGCAGGAAGCTGGGCGATCTCCCTCACCCAAGACCCAGTGGGATGGGAACTGGGCTTTGTTGTTAGGAAGTGAGAGCAGAGAGCAGGAGGAGAAGGAGGAGAGAGCTTTCCTTGGACGAAATAATGACCAGAAAGGCTACAAGTCAGGACGAGGGGTGGCGGGCACCCAGATGCCACTGTTGGGGTTGTCGGGTAATGAACAAGGGGGGAGGGAAGGGGGAGGGGTCAGCGAAGGTTAGCCTCCAAGCTGTCGCGAATAATGTTTCCACTCCCCAACCCAGCCGAGCAGGCTGTTTTCCCGTAAACACTCTAGCCTTCGCTTCCGCCAAGCACTGAACCCCAAAGTGGGGCCCTTATCTGCCCGCCCCTCCCACCAACCTGTCCCTGTTGCCATGGAAACTATCTGGGGTAAGGTGATCTCTCTCTACTTGCAACCTCCCTCGCTTTCAGCACCAATCAATCAAAGCCCCCAACCCCATCTCTCAGGGGGAGGTCCTAGGGGAGAGTGAGGAAGGAGGGAAATTAAACACAGGAAAAAGAACCACAGTAATGAAAAATGAACAAAGAGAGGGGGTGATGTAATTCTGGCTGCTGATCAATTCCTTTTGTCCCTCTGGCGGCCACACCCTGCCCGGGGTTAACTCCTAAAGGAGGAAGGGACTCTCGGTGGGGCTTTTCCAGAGCCTTCAGGCTGGACCAGGGGCAGGATTTCTGGCCATGGAGGCCTTCTGAGGATTTGCCTTCCCACTGTCCGTGCCCCTCCTCTGAAGGAAGGTCACTGCAATGACGAATCAGCCCGGTCATGGGTAATTAGACACGGGCTGGAGCTTACCTGCCGGAGTGAGCAAGGTCATAATGGGGTTGACCATCGAGGATTTATTTCCCTGTGGCAGACTATTTTGCACAAATGGCTAAAACAATACTTTCCGCCCACCCTCCGTGCTTTTCCGGAAACTTGTCTTGCCCCCCCACGCCTAGGTGGAGTCTGCGTCCCCTCCTCTTGAACTTGAGCAAGCCTTCTGGCTGCCTCGACGAATCGCACGCGGCAGAAGTCAGGTTATGTGGCTTCCGAGGCTGGGGCAGAAGACACAGTCCAGCCTCTGCCAGGTTCTCTCTGGGGCTATGATCCTTGGAGCCCAGCCACAGTGCCATGAGATGGCCCAGGTGACACGACTGATGGCGGGTGGAGCGCCGGGCACCCACAGCCGCAATTGGCCACCGCGCTCCGCGTTCAGACGCGGTGACGGATCCAGCTGAAGCCTGCCGTCCAGGTGGCATCTGTCAGTTACAAAGCCAATGGGCCACCTGCGTGTTCTCTCGGGACCTCCTTCGGTGACTCTGGAGCCTACCTGGGTCGCTGGCTCTCTTCGAGGTAGCTGCCGCCTTGCTTTCTGCTCACGGTCGAGCTTCTTGAAAGTCACATACATCAGGGGTCTCAAACCTTCGCTTGCATCAGTGAAATCTAAGGACTTCTGCTCATTCCTTACCCTAAGCTGATATCCACACATCATGAAACGCCACTGACCACTTCTCCCCCCTCTGCCTCCTGCTACCCCGCCCTTCTGGTTCTGAACTTGTGTTAGGGGGGCTTTCTTCATCTTGCCTTCCTCGTGCATGTCTCAGAGGTCCTTCCTCTCGCCTGTTCTCTTCTCGATCTTTCTCCAGACTCTACCCTTCCTGCATGGCGCCTCCCGTCATCTTCTGTCTATACACCAATGCCTTCGGAATGTATAGCTCCGGCTGTAGCTTCCAGCCTACTGGGCACCTCGAGCTGAGTATCCCGGAGATATTCGGTGTGTCCAGAACCTCCTTCCACCTTCATCGGTACGCCCGCTTTACATCCCTTACCCCTAAGCCTAGCTGTGTTTCTTCCACCCTCCTCTCTTGTTTAGTCTCTCCCCTGCCCCCACCCAGGCCTCGTTCAGGTCCCCCACTGGCCTGGTTTTCCGGGCCTTTTCCTTGCCACCAGCCTGCTTCCCCACCATTCCATCTGCTTACATCATTACCAGTTAGGTTTCCGACGCAAAGATTGCATCCCTGAACTCCCGACTGAAACAGCGGCCTGACTCCCTGGATGTGTAGCAGACCTTAGCGGGGCCCCACCCTCCAATCTCGGTCATCTGCGTGGACGTCGGCTCCCGGCGCGCCTTTACGACCGATGGCCCGTGCCTCCTCGAGGAGAGCCTGCCCTCGGGCTGCCAGAGCCACCGGACCTGTGCCACACAGGTGCGTGGACTGCCCACAGTGTCCCGGGGGGCAGCCTGGGACCAGTGACTGCAAGAGTGGGCCAAAGTTGCCCTTGGAGGGACTCTGCTTAGTATGGACCCTCACCTTGGCTTTTGACCTACTCCTCCTTCTAGCTCTTCCTGGTCACATCTCCTAATAAATCAGTTTCACAAGAATCCTCGTCTCTGGGTCTGCTTCTGAGGACCTTGACCTAAGACAAGTACACAGGGGATAAAATGAAAACTCCAAAATCTGGAAATCAAGGCCCTTTGAAATCTGGTCCTAACAATGTTTCCAGATTCATCTTTCTCTGGGTTCCATCTGACACTACAGCCACATCAAGGACTTGCGTTCCCAGAAAGCACCATGTGCTTTCAGACTCCTGCGGCTCTGATCGGGTGTTACCCCTTTGGGGCATGTCAACCCGGCTAATCCTTCAAGGCCCAGCACACATGTGAAGCCTTTTGAAATCCCTCTTCCGGTGCCACGGCCCCTGTTCCTTTCGTTTTTGCATTTTGTATATTTCCGTGCTACAATACTCATCGAGTTAATGCATGGGAGTCTGTTCCCCACATTCAAACATGAGTTCCCCAAAGCATGACCAGTGTTTCATTAAGTTTGGACTCCTTGGCGCCCTGCAAAGTACTTGATCCTTAGCAGGTGCTTGCTACGGGCTGACTTGTGTCTCCCAGAAAAGATGGTACCCTGCAGTGTGATTTTATTGGGAGGGAGGGTCTTCATGGAGGTCAACGGGTTAAAGTGAGGTCATGAGGGCACGCCCTAATCCAACAGGAACTGGTGTCCTTACAAAAAGGGGAAACTGAGAGAGACGTGCACACAGGGTGAACGTGATGGGAATGAGAAGGCAGAGAGAGCCGGGCGCTGCCTCTATTAGCCAAGGCACATCTAAGACCTCCAGCAAAGCCCCAGAAGCTCGGAGAAATGACGGAACCAACCCTACCGACACCTTGATCTTGGACTCCTGTCACCACCCTCATGGTCCAGAGGAGGAGGAATTTTAGGCACAGAAAAGTGGAGTGACTCATCCAAGGTTGCACAGTGAGTGACAGAGCCAGAATGTGACAGGCGACCCCGACTCGGCAGCCTAAGGGCTTTGCCGCTCTGCCACGCTGAATTATGAGAATTCTTTTTTTAACAACTGTTGCAAATGAGGTTGTCAGGGCAGAGGTGGGCGGAGGAGGAGCCCGGGATGGGGACGGAGAATGGCCAAGTTTCCTGTGGGTGGTATAAAGGGCAGAGATGGAAATCGACCTCTTTTTCTTGGACTCCTAATCTAGCCGCCTCTCTGCAAAGTAGAAGAGATGGGCCTTGAGAGCGTCTCATGATAAATACTCACATTTGAGAGTCATTGCCACGAGTCTGGGTACCGGCCAGTAAAAACGGGGCGGAGAGTTGTTGTCAGAGAGGCCCGGCTCCCGGGGAGGGGGGGGACGCGCCGTCGCCGGTGACGGGCTAACTGTGGTCGTGTAAATTTTCATTCTCAGTGAGTGTAACTTCCGTGACTGATGGTCATAGGTAGAATTGCCTGGGCTTTAGATTTGTGGACCTGATGCCCATAAACCACATTTTCATATAGAATACATGTCTGAGGGGAAGCGGGCGTGTTTTAATCTCGTGAGTTACGGCACTGCCTCCCTCTAAAACCTCGGCGCCGGCCTCCGATGACTGAAGAGGCTGCTATAACAAGGGAAAAACCCACCCAGTGCCTCCCAGCCTCCCTTCCCCACTCCTTCCTCAGGGACCAGCATTTATTTACTCTGTAGGAGGGGAGGATGTTCTAATCGGTTTTTAAGGGCTCTTGCTGCCTCGGAGTGGCAAGAGGAAAAGAGATGTGTGCACGCAATTTTGGCCTCTCCAGTCGTGACTCCAATAGCTGTTGACAGCCGAGTGGATCGGCAATGAATTTGGTTGCAAAGGACGGTAGTGGCGATGGTGTGTGTGTGTGTGTGTGTGTGTTCTCGGGCGCGAGCGTGCCCAGGTGCGTCTGTCCTTCTTCACAAACAACTTGGCTCTGCTCGCTTGTATTTTTAATGCTGGGTGACTTTGGGGTTGACCGAGTGGAAGGAAGGAAAGTGCTTGTCGGAGAGCTTCCGGAAGGATGAGGCTTGCCACGGATGGACAGAACATGTTTGGGTGCAAAGGGCACCAAGTCACAAGCAAGTCTTATGCCAGGAGGGGGAGCTGTGAAGGTGCCGCCAGGTGGTTTGAGGCTGGTACAGGTGCAAACGTTGGCAGGTGTTGATTTGGGGCTGGGGGTGTGATGGGTTCGGAACGAGGTGAGAACCAGAGTGGGGCTGGGACAGACGCGTGCACACGGGCTCATGGCGGCTTGGCTGAGGACCGGGCCAGATGCCAGGGCCTATGATGCAACAGGGCAGGGCGGAAGTCAGGCCTGGAAGTGGGAAGGTGATTGAGTAGCAGGGTTGTTGAAAGAAATAGGGGTCCCAGTGCAGCCGTGCCTTCGAAGGCAGGCCAGGAAGGCACTGAGCCAGTCAGAAAGAACCCCAGGGGGTCTGCTTTCCCTGGAAGGATTGCTATCGTTGTTGGGGGAAATTTCCATGGTTGTGCTACCCCAGTTGTCCGCCATGCTTTTGTCCTAAGGTCGTCCCATTATTCCCTTGACTCCCAGGGCATCTTCCTGTCCTGGGTTTGCTCATCCTTCTGGCCACTCTTCTTCAGACTCCTGTAATAGTTCCTTCTCGATGGGTAAGAAGGAATCCCTCACTTTCCCAGTGCCCAGGACTCACTCAGCACTCTTCTCCGTCTCCACCTCCTCCCCAGGGGACCTCATCCAATCTCGTGGTCCTGAATCCCTCCCTGGGGACTGACTGATTCCTGTCTGCATCGCAGACCTCTCTGCCGGGAATGCTCGAACAGCGCGTCAGATGGAGCCACGCTCCCCATCAGCCCGGGCTCGAGCTCTTTCAGCCCCAGTCCCCCGTCCCAAACCTCTGGCTCATCACTAACTCTGTTCTCTCAGGCTCTCTTGCTGCCCATCCTGTCATTGGCGGTATTCGAAAACACACACCCAGAGTCCGTCCACTTGTCACCTTCTCCTTGGCTGCCGCCCGGCTCCGACCACTCCCTGGTCTAACCCGATTACAGCGGTAGCCTTCCAAGCGACTGCCCTTAGAGCCTGTTCTTAATATGGCACCTAAAATGCTCCTTTAGAACCTGTCAGACACGTCACCTCACTCTTCACTACCTCCCAATGGCCCCCCATCTCACCCCCAAGTAAAACCAAAGCCTTCAAGGGGCCTCCGTGGTCCCATAGACCTCCTCTCCCCATATCGCGCCCCCAGCGGGCCAGACACGGCCTGTCTTCCGGCCCTTGTCTGGCTCTTCCTTTGTTTGGAGCACTTTCCCGCCTCCCTTCAGGGCTTGACCCCAAAGTCACCTTCTTAGTGACACCTTCCTAGACCACTCTGTTACTGCAACCCCGTTGTTCCCCATTCTCGCTACAGCCCCCTTCCTGTTTTATTTTTCTTCATAGCACTTTGCTAACTTGCTATATATTTTTATTTCCCTGCTAGAATGTAGGCTCTGCAAAGGCAAAAATTTGGATTGTTTGGTTCACTATTGAATCCTTAATACTTAGACCAGGGCCCGGGACAAATTAAGATGCTTAATAAAGTCTTGTCAAAAGCACAAAATTAATTTATCTCCTTGGGTCTTAGTCTATACTGTTATTAATCAGTGTATTTTTCTTTCTCTCCCTTTTTTCCTCCCTCCCTTCCCCACCTTCCTCCTCCTCCCATGTGTTTTCTCTTGCTCACTCTCTTTCCTTCTTAACTAAATAATGCTTACTACACCTCAATTTCTGTAGCACTTTACAGTTTTTAAGACCCTCTGTCTTGGTCCATTTGGGCTGCAAAGAAATACCGTAGATGGGGTGGCTGTAATCAACAGAAATCAATTTCTCACTGTTCTGTAAGATGGGAGTTCAAAGTCAAGGCGCCATCGGATTCGGCCTCTGGTGGGTGCCCACTTCCTCACAGACAGCCATGTTCGTTCTGTGTCCTCCCACAGCGGAAGGGGCAAGGGAGCTCTCCGAGGTTGCTTTCATCAGGCACCAATTGCATTCACAAGGGCTCCACCCTCATGACCTAACTACTTCCCTAAGACCCTTCCTAAGACCATCCCATTGGGCATCAGCTTTCAACGTATCAGTTTGGGGGGGGGGCACAAACATTCAGTCCCTAGCAGCCTCTCACACGTGTGACCTCATCTAACCTTGACCACAGCTCTCTGAGGTCAACAGGCCAAGTTCTTCCATCCTCCTATGACCGAGGGGTCAGACTTGCACAAAGAAAAATGAAACAGGTGCTCTAATGCCCCACAGCTTATTGTGGTGGCTCAGAGGTTGGGCAGTTCCCCTGCAGCTGTGGTAGACTGTTTCTAGCTTGCTGACCGCTGTCCCCCTCCAGCACCTGCCTCTCCCTGCTTTGCTGCCCTGGGCATGTGCAAACTTTGAGTACAGGTGCAACCAGGAAGGGCAAAGAAGTTAATGTTCTCAGGGCAACCCTCAGCCCCAAGGGTTGGAGGTTGGTAGACATTATTAGCTAAATATTTTTGTCTCCCCCCACCACCGAGTTCATATGTTGAAGCCCTAACTTCCAATGTGATGGTATTTGGTGGTGGGGTCTTTGAGAGGTCATTAGGTTTAGATGAGGTCATGAGGTTGGGGCTCCTATGATGGAATTCCTGTCCTTATAAGGAGAGAAGAGATCGGAGCTCTCTCTCTACCATGTGAGGGGACACCAAAAAGGCTGTCTGCAGGCCCGGAAGGGGGCCCTTACCGAGAAGCAGTACGCAGGCACCTTGATCTTAGACTTTCCGGACTGCGGAACTCTAAGAAATAAAGGTCTGCTGGTTAAGCCATAATGTCTAGTATTTCATTATGGCAACGCAAGCTAAGACAGTGGGTAAATGCCCCAGCCTCCTTGTTCTCTGGTGGGATGATTCTAAGGCATGTTCAACATGTTTCCGGGAGGTTCTCGGGGGGTGGGGGGACTGAGTCCCAGTTGCCCATGGGGGTAATTTAGTCGTTAACAAAACTGGCTTCTATTGGTTTCTCTACCCTCTCTTCCCTTCCCGGGTTGTCTCTTGATCAAATCATCTGCGTCTGAGTCCTTTCTCAGGGTTGCCTTCTGGAAGCACCTCTAATGGACTGAACGTCTGTGTCCCGCACCCCCAATTCATATGCTGAAACTTGACCCTCAGTGTGATGGCATTAGGAGGTGGGGCCCTAGGGAGCTAATTAGGTCTTGAGGCTGGAGCCCTCCTGAATGGGATTAGTGCTTGTGTGAAAGAGATCCCAGAGAGGTCTCTTGCCCCTTCGTCCTCGTGAGCATTCAGGGAAAAGATGGCCTGTGAAGCAGAAGCTTATTGAATCTGCCAGCACCTCGATCTTGGACTTCCCAGCTTCCAGAACCGTGAGAAACAGAGATCTACAGTTTGTAAGTCACCCAGTCCGTGGTATTTTGTTACAGTGGCCTGAATGGACTGAATGGACTAAGACACACCCACACTGACAAGGGAGGGGACTGATGATATGGAGAGACCCCTTTGAGACCCTGTATGCGGGTTGTTGGATTTCGCAAATAAATACAGGATGCCCGCTTACATTCGGATTTCAGCTAAATCATGGATCCATTTTTAGTACAAGTGTGTCCTCTGCCCTATGGGGGGTATATTTATACTAAATAAAATTTGTTGTTTATCTGAAAATCAAATTTAACTGGGTGTCCTGCATTTCCTCTGGCAACCTGAACCGTGGTTGGAAATAAGAGTGAACTAATTAGGAAACTGGAAATGATTATGGAGGTCTGGACTGTGTGACTCTGGGCTGGGGAAGGCAGATCTGGGAACCTTGCATCCTTAACCTACCTCATCTGGGGGTGGCTTGCATCCCGGCAGCCCCTTGGGCACCCTACGCCGTCGGGTGGCGTGAGGGCGGTGGGGGAGAAACACAGCCCAGAGAGGGGAAGGGGACAACCGCGACCCCGGGGTCGGCCCCTGAGGGGAAAACCCTACCTGGCAGGCAGTGAGCCCTGAGAGTTTCCCACATGGCAATCCGGGGAGCAGCAGCCACAGTCGGCGGACGTGCTCTGTCTGGGGCCCGCGTGTCATCATCGAGCCGACAGTCGAAAATGGAAAGTTTTAGTCACACTCCTTTCTTTGCCTGCCATCTGGGTGACAACGGTGAAATCATGCTGCGGGGGGTGGGGCGGCCAGGCGACCCGCTACTAGTCACTTCCCCGGAGAGTGTGACCGGGGGGGTGGGGGGCGCAGGTGCCTGCAGGGACCCCGCTGGCTGGTGCGGAGATGGGGATGTGCTCGCTTGTGCAGCTTGGTGGTGGAAGGTTCGGCATCCAGACCCAGGCAGACGGCCGAGCTGCTGCTGCCTGCCGCTGTCATATCTGCGTCCCAGAGCTGGCCCTAAGGGCCTGGCGGAAGGTCAACGGCCAGGTGGGGTCTGGAGGTATCCGCTCTCGCTCTTCGCACTGTTTCACCACTCTAACCACTCCCATCCGCCCGTGTGCCCTGAAAGGAGCCGTCCCAGGAGTGTCGCGGACTTCCGAAGTGCCAGGCTGCTCAGGCCTCTCCCCATGACAAGCTGGGAGGTCCCAGGCAGACTCTTCAGTCCCCTGTCCCGCCTCCCACACCCAGGGTCATCCCTGCCTCTCACTTGCGGACCCAGGGTGGGTCCTGGGACCAGAAATAACTGTGGGGTCCCCCTGGAAGATGAGGCAATTCTGGTGCCGGGCTGAGTGGCTAAAATAGCCCCCCAATATTGCCTGTCCATTTACAGCCGGCTGTGGTGAAGCCCCCACGTGGGGGTCCAGAGCCCCCTGCTTTCTGGGCGCTCCCATCTGGCCTCTGCCTTGCTCTCGCCTCAAGCGCCAGAGGGTTGCCAACCAGGGCAAGGCGAGGGAAAAAAGGCAAGGTCTGTAGCAGACGCTGTTTCGACACCCTCCTCTGTTCCCTGGCGGGGGGCGGGCCGACCCCCACCTGCTGGTATCTGCCAGTACCTCTTCACTCGATGGCTTTCTAGAAACTGCCCCGCCACTCTGCCCGCACGCACGTAGGGGCTGCCCCACCCCCACAAACACCCTCGAGCAATGACTGGCCCAAGAATCAGCATTTAGGAGCTTGGGGAGCAGTTTGACATTGCCAGGACCGTTGTATTGCCTTTTACAAAAGAAATCGACAATAGATTGGTGACAACGCCAGACAACCCGGTCCTTGACCCAGATACCTTGAGAAACACAGTTCTCGCTCTTTCCTGATACCATCGGGCATGATAACGCACCTGCTTTGGCTGCCTTCCCTTCCCCGTCTTCCTTCCCCGCCCCCCCTTGCAGTGTTTCTTGCACTCCCCACATAAACTCCTTGCACGCATACCTGTGTCTCCGGGTTGGATCCAGGAGGGCCACCTGAGCTCAGACACCCCCCGGCAGACAGCTTATCCGGCGGCCCGCTGCCGTCTGAGGCCAGCCACTGGAGGCTCCTCGACTCTTTCCCCAAGGAGTTAAGTAGCCCATTAAGGATGATAAAGTTATCTGCTTCCCTCCGCATCGCTGCCCGTTTCCATGGCCTAAGGTCAAGGCCACGGCCCTCACTGCCCTTTGCTTCTCCGGAGTCACACAGACTGGCCCGGGCTGATGGAAGACACGGTTTCGGGCACTCGGCAGCCAAGGATCGCTGATGTTTTGGCTAATATCGAATGCCCCCCACTTCACCTCCAAGACCGGCTCTTACACGGCCAAGGCAGCTTCAAGGTAAAAGTCTGAAGCATTAATTTATAGGCCAGAATGGCAGGTCAGGAAAACCTGTTCTTTTTCCGAAGCCACGTCTGTATGCACGCGGAATGCTTTTGTTCAGATACAAAGCGCCCGGGCGCACTCTTTCATGCCCCGAATCATTTCCATGTGGCTCAGGACCTCCCTGGATTTGAACGCTATTATCCCTCTGCCTGTTAGACCACGCTCTATCTCAGCCTTCCTCCTTGGCTGTTTACGGATTTCTCCATCTGTCTGCTCCGGCTGAAAGAGGCCTGCTGCCCATAAAGCCCTGAGGTTCTAAATCATTTCTCTCTCTCCCTCTCCCTCCCTCTCATCCCCAGGACTCCCAGAGCCCAGAATTAAAACCATCTTGAGATCTAATTTTTCCTTCTCCATCTAGCGGCATAGTTCCCTTTGCCCTTTCGGTGCGTTTTCTGCGGGCACTTTACACATCGCTGTTGGCTGTCAGCCCCTGCCGCCAGGCCCTCCTCCGGGGGCTCTGGAGTGCAATGATTTTCTTTGACCAACTTCGCCAGTAGCATCCTCCCAGCCTAGCCCAGGCAGGGGTCAGTAGGCCAGTTGCACGAACGTGCGCTCTGGGGCTCGTGAATATGTTCGGTTCTGGGCTTTGGCATGGCTGGCATTAAGGGACACCCATTTAGACATCCCTAGACCAGGGCACCTTGAGGGGTCAGTCCGTGAAGCGTCTGCCTTCGGCTCAGGTCGTGAGCCCACGGTCCCAGGATCGAGTCCCGCGTCGGGCTCCCTGCTCTCACCCCACTTGCGCTCTCCCTCTCTCTGTCTTTGTCTCTCTTTCAAATAAATAAATAAAATCTTTAAAACATAAAGTCAAAAAAGAAATCCCTAGACCACGAGGATGGGCGAGCCTGGCACCATGCCAGGGGCTGTGGCAGTGCCAAGGAGCATTACTCCTTGTAACCAAGGAGGTTACTTTGTGCAGCTGTGATAAGTGAGAGGTACAGGCAGGCGGGCTAGGAGGCAGGAAGAGGTCAGACTGTAACCTACTGCGTGAGTTCGAGCTCCGGCTGAGCCACTTATGAACTGTGTGGCTTTGATGAGTTAACATACATGAAGTGTTCAATGCCTCGTCATAATAACTCCACTACTCCGCGGCACTGTGATATGAAGTAGAACCGACAAAGAGAAAATAGAGCTTCAAGTGAACTGCAGTGATCAGAGAAGGCTTCCTGGAGGCGGGGACCTGGATGAGGCCTGGAAGGACTGGTGAGAAGACATGCATCGTTGTGGTGAGAGAGCAGGCCGGCAGACCGTATTTTCCAGAGATGGTGGCCAACATCTCCTACAACGTGACCCTGGCACCTTTCCCACTGAGAGGTGGGGTCTATGGCCCTTCTCCTTGAACGTGGGGTGGAGGGCTCGCTTCACTCAATAGCATGCAGTGGGGCTGATGTCGGCTTCCAAGGCAGGGCCGTGAAAGGCCACGCAACTTCTGCCTTGTCCCTGGATCACTCGTACATGGAACCCGGAGCTGCCTCATTGGGAGGAAGCCTAAGCTCCAGGAACTTCCTCCAGTAGGCGGAAGTCACCGCTGGTCTTCGGGCCTTCTCTGCTGGGGCTTCAGACAACCTGCAGCAGAGACCGACCCTTCCTGCTGGGGCCTGCCCGGATTCCCGAGCCACAGAACATCACCGCACAATGGCTGTCGCCAGCTGCTGGGTTTTGGCGTACTTTGTCACGCTTGGAGAGGTGACAGTGCCACCCCGGTGGCAGGGCCCCCATGAGCAAAGTTGCTGCAGAAGGCACCGTGAGCCATCCAGGGGTGAGGGCAGCGAGGGAGCAGGAAGCTGCGCAGCCTGGGGCCTTCCTTCCTGTGCGTGCCCAACACCGGCCCGCCGTCCTGGAGCAGGTAAGTATGATGCAAGGGGAACCACGACTGTTCTCGAAATCTATGCAACGTGAGGAACGCCAGTCTTGGTTACATTCAGCCTTTGACAGGGTGGTGAAAATCGTAAGGAATTTTGTGATAAACCGTAAGAATGAAAATCGTCTGAATTTCATATAAAATTCCTATGGAATAAATTAAAAAGCTCTGAGGACTGACACTTAGGGGCACCAATCTCGCTCAGGGAGTCAATAGCTGGTCTTGGGTCAGGGCAGAGGAGTCAGTGCCGTCTGGGTTCAAAGCCTGCCTCTACCATTAACAGCTGTGTGACCTTGGGCAGATCACTTAACCTCTCTGAGCTATTTTTGTCACATTGCACTTCAGGCTTAGGTGTGGGTGTTGGGGGTCCCTGCCATATGAAGTGGGAGGGAAACAGGCTGAGCAGAACCTATGGGGCATAAGCAGGGCTTTCTCTCTGCTCTGGTCCCTGGACTTCCAGCCCTCGGCCAGACTCACAACACCTCTCATCTGTGGGATTGACCCGGCTTTGGGTTCATAGCTCTACTCAGTCTGAGAGGCCAACAAGGGATCAGCGGTCAGACCAGGCCCCGTCTTCCTTGTTTCTCCTCTTACGCTCTCCCCTCTTCCGGCGATGACCCCAATGCTCCCGCGTGCGGCAATGCCCGAGACCATGAGCCTACGGTGACGAGGGAGCTTTACGTTAGCAGGGCCCAGGTCCCAGGATACCCGGTCCCCAAGGGCCCCTTATGTGAGTACAATGCTATGCTCATTTGTCCATTTCCTCTTGCCGCATATGACAAAATATCCCCAAACGTAGTGACTTCAGACAAGAGCATATTATTTGCTCACAGTTCTGTAAGTCGAGCAAGGCTTGGTCAGAATAGCTCATTTCCACTCCACCGGGCAGCAGCAGGAGCTGCTCAAGCAGGTGGAATCCTGCAAAAAAAAAAAAAGAAAAAGAAAAAGAAAAAGGCTTCACTTGGTTCAGACGCCTGGGGCTGTAGTTCTCACTTCACAGCGGGGGTGGAGGGGGGGCTCGGCTTCTTGATTTTCCGACACGGGGCCTCCTCACGTGGTTAGCTCGAGCTTGCGCACAGTGTGCTGGCCCGCGGGGTCGTTGGGTTTCTTCCATGGCAGCTGACATGCCCCAGAGCACAAAAGTCAAAGCCGCTAGGCTTCCTGCCTGGGAGTGGCTCCCCTTCGCTTGTGATTCTGCCATCTGAGTCACCTCTCCTTTTCCGTCCCGAGTATTTACGTTTCCATCCGAGGAGCACCATCAGTCTGCTTCTCCCCTTGAGGAGGCCAAAGGCTCAGAGGTCTCTTTTCATTTATAACCGTCTCCATCCTCATCGCGTAAGCCGATGTAATTCCATTCACAACTGAGTGGGCCTCCTCTGTATCGAGTTTAACGTGGGGTCCGTCAAACAAAAGCCACATCTGTGAATTCCCTTGGGATGGCCCTTCTCTATCTCAGGTGACAAGCCAGGGCCATGGGGCGATAGGCTCAAGCTTCTTAAAGAACGTTCTCTCTACATGAGGGCATCTACAAGGCACCACATTAAATCTTTTGAGAATTCAACGAAGGGTCTTAAGGCCGTACCCTCGATCTGGTCTTACTCAGAGGCCACATTTTGCTGGTGGCCTGGATGCCAATTACTAGGTTGAGACTCTTGCCAGAAAAGACCAGGGATGAAAAACCATTTTTTTCCCCTTTTTAATCTGAACCCAGCAAGTTCGGGCTCCTTGACATTTTGTCTGCTTGAAAACCGAATCGTTTTTGTTTTTGTTTTTTTCTTTAGGTCTTTATCTTTCTGAATTTTCTTTCTTCCCATCTGTTGCTCAGATCACTAGCGACCGTGATAGCAGAGAGTTTGGACAAAGCGGAAAGGAGCACGCCCCTTCAGCTCAAGGAAGGAGCCGTGCGGGGTTAGGAACTACTAAATCACCATGTATCAGACTGGGGTACTCGGGCCATAACCTTCGGCGTCATTGAGATGCTTTGCTGCAAACGGACATCTCCAAGCCTCTGATGAGAAAGGGCGATGAGGGGGCGCCTGGGTGGCTCAGTCGGTTAAGCGTCTGCCTTCGGCTCAGTCATTATCCCAGGGTCCAGAGATCGAGCCCCGCATCGGGCTCCCTGCTTGCCGGGGAGTCTGCTTCTCTCTCTCCCACCCCCCCTGCTTTGTGTTCCCTCTCTTGCTGTGTCTCTCTCTGTCCAATAAATAAATTAAATCTTTACAAAAAAGGGGGGGCTATGAGGAAGGAATCTACATTTTATGGACCTTCTCGTGTCCACGACATATGAAAACATTGCCTTATGTCAGGTTCTGGAGGCATCCATTCTTTCCCACCCCCCCTCGTGTCCAGGTCCCAGTCCTAGACCCCATCTCACCGCTTCTTCTTTTGCTCCCCGTGTGGGGCAAACAGATGGCCCGCTCAGACTGGGTGTGCATTTAATAAGGGGACTGGTCACCATGGCGTGGGCAGGGTTTAAAGACACCAAGCAAGCACAGGGCAGTGCCTATGGCTATTAGCAGTGGGGGGCTGTCATCGAGACTAGGAAGGGCAGTGAGAAGTGATCTGAACTTGGAGAACCTCAATGTCGTTTGGCCTCTTCTCTAAAGAGATCCTTTGTGGCTCTGGGCCATCCAGTGGGAAGACCCCCTGTGGGGGACGGGTTGGGGGGAGGTTCTGGGCTGGGGAGGGGGACCCTACTTGGCGGGACCAGATGGTGAGAAGGCATCTCTCTCCTTAACAGGTGGCCTCTGGGGACTCCAAAGAGAGAGACAGACCCTGGTAGTCCTCGGTCCCTCTTGCCCACTGCCTTTTCAGGATTTGCCTGTCTTCGGCAGCCCAGGAGGCCCTCCTCTCTAGGCAGGAAGAGGAGCCAATAAATAAATTTACACTAAGGTGCCAGAGAGTGATAACAGTTAATCCCTTCCAAGGGCAATTGCTCATGGAAAAAGGACGATTTAGCTCAAAAGAAAGAGGGTCTCCTGGAAGAACGCCGCTCTTTGGCATTGGCATGGGCGGAATGGACGGGCAGGGGCTCCGGAAACTCTTCAAATCAGCCCCCCTGCTGCTTTTCTGTGAGTCCCACGGGAAGCGCGGTGCCTCTTTTGTTCAGCCCCGTATTCCCCGAGGCCGACACGGAGTAGTGCTCTCTATGTGTCCGATGAAGGAAGGAAGGAAGGAAGGAAGGAAGGAAGGAAAGAAGGCAGGCAGGCAGGCAGGCAAGCTCACCTTGGGCACGGGGCCCCTGTCTACAGGGAAAAATGCCCGGCACCCTGCCCCTCCCCTTCAGGCTTCCCTGCGGCCTGCCTGGAATTGAGCTGGAAAATGATTTTTCATACACGTCGCCCTCATTATAACATCATCCCTCAGAGCGAAGCTCTCTGACCACCCTGAAGACCTGTATTTAATGTGATGAAAGGTGATTTAATGGAGTTTGAGGAGAGCGGAGCAAAAAGCGGACAGCCGCTTCCCAACAGCAGAGCGCGGTGGTCCTCCGAGGGGAAGGGGAAAAAGAAAAAGAAACGGGGGGGGGGGGGAGAGTCCAACACCCTCCCCCAGAAGACGCTGGAATAAGATGTTTTGGTCGGCTCCCTAGGAAGGCCAAAACGCAAGGCAGATAAGCCCTGCGCCCTCCCCTCCCCGAGCAGATAACTAACTTACCATTTATTTACCTTGGAGCTGATTATGTCCTGGGTTGAGGCAGGCAGGGAGATTTTATTGACATTTGGTCTCCCTTCACACATTTTGCGACAGCCAGACATCAGGGACTGAGCTGCAGGATATTAAAGGATTTGGAAAAGTTATCAAGGAATGGGACATATTTATCAAAGCCACAGTGATATTAGAAAGCCGGGCGGCTTCTACACCTGGGCCTGTTACTTGATTAAAAAAATAATAATGATTCATCCTCTGGCTGTCTTTTGCACCTGGGTGAATGCTGAGCACTTGCGCCGGACCACCCTTGGCCAGGGATTTGCACAAAAAGACCCTCTTAGGGTTTGGTGGAAAAGCGAGTGCGCCTGCGCCCACGCACCGCAGGTGTGATGAGGTCTCGAGTTCAGCCGGAAGCTCCTGTCGGGGTGCTCCCTGGCCTCCCCTGGGCCGGGCCAGCATCCTCTGAGCATCTTTTATTGCCCACCGAGGGCTAGCACGAGTTGGTTGAGTGGCGCCTGGGTGGCTCAGTGGGTTAAGCCTCTGCCTTCGGCTTAGGTCATGATCTCAGGGTCCTGGGATCGAGCCCCACATCGGGCTCCCTGCCTGGTGGGGAGCCTGCTTCCCCCCTCCCTCTGCCCCCAACCCCTCCCCCCCACTTGTGCTCTCTCTCTCTCTCTCTTTCTCTCTCAAATAAATAAATAAAATCTTTAAAAAAAGAGTCGTTTGAGTGGCCGGTGGGTTGGTGTAAAAGGGGCTCTGGGAAGGGACCGTAGCCGCTCCAAGCACTGCGTTTCTGGGGAGTAGCAATTATGTAACGCAGAAAACTCTCCACCTTCTAACCACCCGCGAGGAAGAATATTTAGTCACCTCTATTTAGCTCTCCCCCAAATTTTTCCACATGAATTATTCAGTGTATGACTGTTTCAATATGTCTGTCTTAAAAAAAAAAAAATGCTGGATGAACTTAAGCAGCGAGAGGGAGAGAGTTTGCCTCGCAAAGTGATACCTACCTGCATATTTATCTTCAAGGGAAAGTCTTGAATGCATTCACTCTGGTGGAAATATCATTAATAGCGAGGACTGACCAACGACCACCAGGATCCAGGGGGTTAACCCGGGTTTTGCCATCTGATTCTAACCCATGAGGCCTGGCTATAAATCGCTTATATGTCCGGGTGATAAAAAGCAAATATAAATTTTCAAAAAATTTAACCTTGCATGGTATATAAAGAGAATACATAATATTCTCAGGCATAAATATGTCTCAAGACAAAGTCATTGCGTACACCCAGAATACATAATGGATCTTACCGAGACAGATTTTTCCCCTAGCAAGAAAAAGTCAGAATTGCACAGTAAATGGTGCGCTCTCTGCAAGGCTGAGAGGAGAGCTGTGTCCCGGACGTGGGGCTGTCCACGCGTGGGATCTCTGAGCCCTTCCGGCATGACATGAAGTCCAGCTGAGGAGGCGGGAGTCTGGCTGAAGCTGGGAGATGGGCGATCTGGGGACCTTGGCCAGACCGCCTCGTGGGATGGGGCTCCAGACTCTGCATCTGGAAACGGATTTCCAAGGCAGGGTTTCTCAAACGTCAGCGGGCATGCGAGATCCCTGGGGGCTTGTTAGAAATGCAGGTCTCGAATGGGTAGGTCCGGGCTGGGGCCTGGGATTCTGCATTGCTGACAGGTGGTGCTGACGCTGCGCGTCTGAGCGCCCCACTGACCTAGGGCAGCGATGCTCATCCTCGGCTACACGTTGCAATCACCCGGGGAGCCTTAAAAAGTGTCATTACCCAGACCCCCTCCCCGATGAATCACATCTGAATCTTTGGGGGTCCGACCCAGGCATCGGTAGTCTTTCAAGATCCCCTGGGGATTCCGAGGAGCAGCCAAGGGTGAGCAGAGCTGGTGCCAGTTCTCCTGAGGTGGGCCACCCACGCAGGCTCGCTTGGGACAATGCATTCAGCAGAGGATGTGCAATTCACTGACACAAGCAGCACCGTGCTCCGAGCCACCCGCTCATGGCCCCCTGCCTGAACTGGCGAGGAGCCTGTTTCTCCAGGACATCAAGGCCGATGGGTCCACAGATTTTAATGGGTAATGGGCTGAGACCAGTGGAACGATTTTCTTCATAATGCTTCTTTACTAAAGGTCAGATCGGTGCTTGTGAACGCAGATGCCTACCTGCGCCCAGGTGGGCAGCACGAGTCATAAATCGGAGCAGGCTGTTTGCATATTTAAATACACAGGTGTGTTTTTCCCTTCATCAAAGAATTGCGCTCCTTCACATTTTTCTTAAAACTCGAGGGCATCTTTTCCTTCATTTTCTTTTTTGAGAGAGACGTGGGCACGAGAGAAAGATTTATCTGCTCTAAGAAATTCACCAGGGCAGGTTCCGGCGAAAAGTCTGGCTTCGGTAGGGTGTGGCGCTGAAAGAACACAGTTCATTCATTCGTTCATCCGTTCCTTCATTCATTTATTCACACCTCTACGCATTCATTCAACAAATACTCTCTGAGTGCCTCCTACAGGCCGGGAACTGTGACCTCCTTGTGAAATGGAATCAGGAAAGCGGCACGGGGTGGTGATGAACCACCTGGCTTTCTCACCTGCAGCGGGATCGCGAGTACCCGACATTCAGTCGGGACAGGCACCTACTTGTTGCACCACCAAAAGCTAGATGTGGGGGTGTGTGTGGAATTCCTGGAAGTGCCTGGGGCCGTGTGGAGCTGGAGTCACGGTGGGGGAGGAGACAGCCCTGAAGTTCATTAACACTGAACAAGGACAGCTGTCCCCCTTTGAGATGATGGGTAATGATGCCTCTGAGGGGTGCTCGAGAACGCAGCAAGAACACGCACCGGGTGTGGAGAAAATGAGTCCCACGGTAAATGGGAGCTGCTGCCTTCTGGGGCTGCTGAGGTCATATCAATCCTTCACACATTAGTATGAATTAGATCTCACAGAAAGGGCTTTGATCAGGGGGAGGGGAGGGGCCAACTCTTCGCTGCCACGGTTTTGAAAGGGGCTGGTCCAAAGAGCAGGGTGTGAGGTGCCCTTCTCGAATGTGAGGAAGAAATAGCAATGCACAGAAATTTCAAGGACTAAGAGCCCCCCCTTGCTACCTCCCAGCGAAGGCCAGCCCCCGGCGCCTTTGTTCCTAGCCGACTCTGTGTTTATCCAATGAAACATCAAACTTGTGTCCTCTCATTAACCCTTTGTTTCTTCTTTGTTCCTGATTTAGAACCCCCACACTCTGATTATTTTGAGAGCTGCGAGAAGTCAGAAGTCACTTGTGTTTACAGAGAGGCCTGGCCACCTTCAAAGGCAGGAGGGGAGGGTTCACATCACCCTGCTCTCTCCGCAGGCCCCAGGCCCCGCCTCTGCCAATGCATTCCGGGGCACTTGTCTCCACAGCAGGAAAAACACAAAGGAGAGAAATCTTTTCTCTCTCTTAGATGTTTGCTTTCTCAGTTTCCCTCATGACCTGCGTGAGTTAAGAAAAAGTACACATATACACACGCGCGCACACGTGTGCGCGTGCACACACACACACACACACACACACACACAGAGTTTTCTGTTTCTCCCTGCAAAGTGGGGGAGAAGCAGACGCCCGTCTGTGTAAGTCAGCCCACAGCCACGGAAGCAGGCTAGGGATGAGGACTGGGGCTGATGTCAGAATTCTGGGTGCCCTTCGGAGGATAATTCCGACCGGATCCCGGTCTCCCCCCTACTGGGAAGAGCCATGGTATTTTCTCATCTCTGTGAATGGGAGATTCTGCTTTGGCGCCAGGGCATCAGGGAACTTAGGGGTTCCATATCCGCCAGCCCTTTCCCCAAAGTAGGGTGCTGAGGCCCAGAGAGTGGGGAGCTTCTTCCAAGGGCACCAAGCTGACATGTCATGGGGGATCCTTCTGATCCCCAGGATTGAGCTTGGTGTCACCCCCACGGCCCTTTGGGTTCTTACTAATGGAAGCCACTCCTAGCACACTGGGGGCAAGGGGAAGCAACCGCGGCGGTCAGCGTACTTGAGTTAGCACTTCTTGGAGTGGAAAGTGGGGTCAAATTTCCATCCTGGCTTATGTTGAGTTCCCCTAGGCACTGGTGCCCAGACTCTTCAGCCTTTTTTTTTTTCTTTGGTTCAGAGAAGTCATATCGCTCTGCTTAGATTATGGCCATGCTAGGAACACTTCTGGGTGGTTGGATGGGACTAGAAGATTCTATCACTCCCCTTCATTGTGATGTGTCTACATTGTATCAGGGCAGGCTACAGAAATAGTCCTGGAGCTCTGAGACTAGGTCACACACACACACACACACACACTTCTGTACCGGGTGCCCGTGCCGCCACCCTCCCTTACCAACACGTGGCTCGTGTGAACTGACACCACAGTCACAACACCTCTGTGTGCTCTCTTCCCACCCACCCACACAAGTGTGATTGGGGCAGGGAAGGCCGTCTCCTTGCCATTGGAGGGTCTAGATCACCGTATAGGTCTCAGAAATGGACTTTAATTAAAACCTACGTAGCACACATGAGTTCGGTTACTTGAAGAATTTTCTGAGAGCTTACTACACCCCTGGCGCTCTTGTAAGCATTTTTCGTGTTGGAACCCCTCTCAACTGAGCTGTTTCCTGACAGAGAGTAGCTCTGTGATCTTGGGAATGTAACTTCAAGCCCCATGCCTCAGTTTCCCTGTTTATAAAATGAGAGTAATTATACCCTCCTCTTGATAGTGTGTGTGTGTGTGTGTGTGTGTGTGTGTGGTTCGTGTGTAATAATAAGCTGCTGTGGCTATAAACATACCCCAAAGTGTGTGCCCAGCCTAGGGAAGAACCACAGCTAATGTTAGTTCTCACCCCTCTTTTGGATGAATTACAAACGTTAATAAGTATGTTGCCAAGGGTATGTGGTGCATTTCCCATCTTGTTATCTTGATGACTGGCTATGTGTCTCTTCTATGCTTTATTCATTCATTCGTTCAGCCAGCCAGCCAATATTTATGGAGGGCCTCCTGGGAACCCATCATTATTTTAAGTGCTGAGGATACTGCAGTACACAAAACAGACAAACATTTTGGCCCTCGTGCTGTTTATAAAATGACCTAATTAATGATAACACAACCAAGATGATATGACTCTCAGCAGAAAGGAAGCAGTCCTCATAGATTTGTGAAGGTTGTAAGAATGTGTCAGTCTTAATACATCTAGAAAGGTCCTAAAGTCTGTTCAATTCTCTATGCTATGATTCTTGTTTTCAAGGTGTATCTGTTAGAAATCTTTTGGTTTTAAGTGACAGAAAATTCAACTCAAACTGACTTAAACCAAAATAGAATTTATTGGCTCACCTAAGTTGGGGGGGGGACCCACAACCAAAACATTGAACAGAAAGGTGGACTTCAGGCAGAGTTTGATCCAGTAGCATAAGTCATGCTACCAAAGACCTGGTTTCTCTTCATCTGTCTTCTCTGAATTTTGTGATGTTGGCTCTAAGCCCACAAGATGGCCCCTACTTGTGCATGACTCCACTTACCATAACAATATGTCACTCAGCACCAGATTTTAAGTATCTTCACATCACACTGCCCAGGAGCCTTTCTCAAAAGCCCCATCAAATTTCTCCTCACAACTCATTGATCCTGTCTCTAGAGGTGGAGGGGAGGTCCATCTCCACAGATGAAACTGGCTGAAAATGAGGGAGGTGTCTCCAAACGAAAAATCGGGGTCCTTTTGGTATCTGGGTAGAAAAAAGCATGCTGGGGAGACAAGCAGCACTGGAGTGTCCTATAGGAATCCCAAGCACAAGGCTAAGCTACCAACGGAACAGGAGGATCAAAGGTGATTATTAAAAGGAGCAATTCAATTTTTAACATACATATATTTAAAAGCACTAAAGTCGTAAGGGGAATAAGTGGAGCTTTGTTCTCATTGCAATTTCATTGTTTTATGGTTAGCACTACTTTTATTCTACATAACATATAAGGCGGTGCTAGGCATCATAATCTATTGAGTGCTTAGAGGTCCCCAAAATCTCAATGCAGCCCTGTGGGCAATCAACAAAGATCACCTCCTCCGGGCAAATCCCTGATTTCTAGTGTACTGTTCTATGTTCGTTGATGGCAGGCTCACTGGAAAGGGGGCGGGACTAATGAAGTGGTCTTTGGTCTTATTCATCAGGTTCTTAGGAGTCTGGTTAGTGTGGATCTGCCCCGAAGAGGCTGATTATCCCTGAGGGAACTAAAAAGATTGATTTCTGAAATAGTCACGATGAGGCCTGGGCCTCCACCAAATGTCACCTGCTCAGTCAATGAGTCACTCCAGCCCCAGGCTCCTTCCCCCCACACCATGTACAAACAAGATCATTTTTCACACTTAGAAATGCTTATCATCACGTCCGTTGCCATCTGCCCCACGTGACCATCAGTCTCCTGAGGCCAGGGGCTGAGTCTTATTCAGCTGGGTGTCCCCAAAGCTGGCACAAACCTGGCAGTGGTTTGCGTGGACCCTCACTAAATGTCTGTGGCATTCTGGGTTGTGGTGCCCGCCCTCTCTATACCCACACTACTGTGTGTCTTTGGCGCTGGCCACTTAACCTCTCTGGGCTCCAGCTGTACTGTCATGAAAATATGGGCCCCTGGGGATCCTACTGGGTATGCAGTCAAAACCATGCCGCAGACTGACAGAAACGTCTTTGGGTGTGATGTTAGGACAAAAAGGAGGCAGATCCCTGTAGCAGACGTGTCGCGACCACGTGCAAGCCATGTGACCTTGAGCGGTGCGCCCACTGGCTCTGAGCCTCTCAGTCATCACCTGCCACCGGGAAGTAAAGGGAATTATTGGGATCACAGTGCTGGGCACAAGACCCGGAATCTCACAGGGGCGAATATCCGATAAAACCCAAACTAATTGCCAATAGAGCTGCAGTGTCTCCGGAAAGCCCCGGCTTTGGGAGTCCCCCAAAAAGTCCCCAGGCTGGTGGCCTGGGACAGCGCGAGGTCGGACGGGGAGCTGGGATTCCCTCCCCGTGCGGGGCAGGCTGCCTCTGCGAGCACCCGGCCATAGTGATGAGCGTAATTTATCCCTGCTCACGGTTAATGGCTGGTGACATTTTGAAGGCGGCTGCCTGGCTTCGGCTCTGCTGGCAGCAGGGGGATTTTAAGATGCCCGACGGATGTTGTGCGCCGCAGAAAGCCACACCAGATCAGCGGCAGGATGAGAGAACTGGTGGAAAGTCGCGGGGTGCTCAGAGAACCCCCCCTCCCCGCCAGGTGCCTGTGTGTGACGGTGGCCAGAGGGGCTCATCGCCAATTCGCCAGGGACAGGAGCACTTTGTGGGAACTTGGGGATTAAAATTCCACATGCCCGGAATCGATATTCTATGCTTGTGTTATAATTCACTTTGCAAGGGAGTGGGGCGAGCACATGGAGGAGGAGGGAGGACAGGGCCGGGGAGGGGCGCCCGGGAGGAAGGTTCAGAGTCCCACCCCCAGCCGGGATGACAAGTTCACGGGAGGCCAAGGTGCCACACCGCCGATCAGCGGCCTGGTGTGACTTGGCTGATGGGAGCGACACAAAGAAGGCGGCCTGGGGTACTTGGGGGGGGGGGGGACCAAAGAAGCCCTCATCAGAAATGACTAAAGTCAGTGGGGTTGTTTATGTGAGCACCCCGCGCATCTGGGATCCCTCCTGACCTCGGCAGCATCTCCTACATCTGCGAAGAAACAATGGAGATACTTGGAGGATTTTCTCCCCCCAGACCTGCTCCTGAGGGGCCGTCTCAGCATGTTTTGTTTGTTCTGCCTCGAGGAAGGCAATGCAGATGAGAAAGACCTAGAATGTACTAGGCATTTCCAGGAGGCGCAGAGTCGGTCGGGGCTGCCGTCAGCCCAAGGCCCCTTCCGTGCCCCGCCCCCGGTCGACCCCGGTTCCTCAAAGCCCTCCAGACACTGCTTTCCCTTGGTGGGGGGGCGGGGGTGAGAAACCCGGGCAGCAGCTCAGGGCTGGTGGGAGGCCCGGGTCCCTGACGGGATGGGGAGAGCTTCCGTGGCAGAACTCCCTCTAGCAACGTTGCACCTCTCACCTCTAGGATGGCTGCTCCGGCCTGGGGCCCAGACTCAGTGAAATCCCTTCCTTGGTGTCAGCCCGCTCCCTCCCGGGTCACAGTTGATGCCCAGAATCAGCTGGAAGGCTGGGCCCCACAGAAGGTGCCCTTTCTTAGGCCGGCCTGGGGATCATGGCCTGAGCACAGAATTAGCCCTCGGCCCCCTGGGAGAGCAGCCCCCACTCCAGCTAAGGAAGCAGAGGTAATAGCTAATAACCTTCCCTCCGCCCCGCCTTCCCCTAACCTTGTCGTGAACCGCGGTTGTTTTGTTCAAAGAAGGGCTCCCGCAACCAGTCTCACTTTAATGAAAAGCAGACCCTGGCTCACCATGGCCCCTCCTTGGGCAACAGAGATAAAAACCTAATGGCGTGTCAGATCCTTGATGGCAAACCCGCCAGGAAGACAAAATTATCAGGGTAGAGCGGAGGCGGTGGACCGTATCTGCTTTTGTACCGTAAAATAACATAACCTGGTGACCCCCTCGTTTGCTGAAGGCGCGCCCGGCTGGAAGCACCGAGGCCCTCTTGCACGAAAGTTCCCGCTGCCGCCTGCCGGTCCGCAGCTCGGCTCCCGGCCATTCTGCTGCCCTTTGCTCCCGGTGCCCTCCCCTCGGGCGTGCCGGTCCTCACTCCAGTGTCCAAGGCACAAGCCCTTGAAGACAACACCTTTATCACTACACAAATGGTGAGGCTCTGACGGGAAAAGGTCCGAGGAATGCTTGCTGTGGGCGTGCCTGCACACGCGCGCGCAGGCACACACACGTGTGCATACACACGCGCGCGCGCGAGCGTGCCCGCGTGCCCTCCTCTGTGACTAGTAACAATCCCCGAGCCACCTCCATCCGACGATGAAGTCAAAACGTCCCTTACCTACCCACGGGGCCACTGCAGGACTCACTTGACAATTCGAGAATGATATTTAATTGCATCCAAGAGGAGTTTGGAAACAACTTCAGGAACTGAAGAATGGTGAGAGGCTTTTAAGAACAACCCACTTGTCAGATGAGCGTAATGATCCTAGAGAATTTCCTCAAGTTGTGGGGCAGGCTGCCTACAGCTATTTCTTCTCTTCCTTCCCCTCTTCTCCTCCCCTCCTGCCTCCTCCCGTTCACAAACATTTACTGAGCACATACCATAAGCAAAGACCCAAGATGGATTTTGGAGGAGCCCCCATGAGCAAGACAGCGATGGCCCCCTGCCCAGTTTCTAGCTACCCGTGTTGGCAGAAGCTGCTTTTTGCCCCTCAACATCTAACATCCCTTTCTTCCCTAATAATGAAACCCTTGGGGGCACCTGGGTGGCTCAGTGGGTTAAAGCCTCTGCCTTCGGCTCAGGTCATGATCTCAGGGTCTTGGGATCGAGCCCCACGTTGGGCTCTCTGCTCAGCAGGGAGCCTGCTTCCCTCTCTCTCTGCCTACTTGTGATCCGTCTCTCTTTGTCAAATAAATAAATAAAATCTTAAAAAAAAATAAAAAAATAATGAAACCCTTGCTTTTTAGCTGAGTGCATGAATCTCCAGGATAAAAATGACATCCCAGCGTCCCTTGCAGCTTGATGTGACCATGTACAAAGTTCTAGTTAATGGGACGTCAGCAGAAGTATTGTGGGGGAGTTTCCGGGGGGTGTGATCAAAGCAAGGGAAGCACAGCATTTCCTCCATCATCTTTCTTTTGGGTTGGAATGCGGATAAGATGACGAGTTCAGGCAGCCATATCACACCATGAGGCAGAAGTCACATACAGAGAATGGTAGAGGAGCAAGAGCCTAAGAGTCTGATATGGTAGAACCCCTTTGGAAAACTGTCAGTTTCTTAAACAATTAAACACATACCTACATTGCACTCGGCGATCTCACCCCTAAATATTTAGCCAAGAGAAATGAAGACCTATGTCCACACAAAGACTTTCAGAGAGTGGTGGAAGGCAGCCAGAAAGGGGCTCGAAGAAACCATCCGAGCTGATGGAAACGTCCTGTATCTTGGTGGGGCTGTTGATTACTCGATGTACACATTTGTCAAAATTCATGAAACTCCGTACCTTCAGGATCTGTGTGCTCTGCCCGCATGTGAATTATACGCTAATATGAAAAATCATATGATGGTAACAACAGCCTTGAGCCCCTTGACTTTGCGAGGCCATCCTGTCAGCCCTGGACCCATTTACATGAGAAAGCAGCTCCTAGCAGCCCGACTTGGCATTTTCTGTCACTTCTCTACCCTTGTCACCAATCGTACGATCACGCGGCCGACTCTCTCTGCTCTGCCCCGCGAGGTCAGCCCGGGAGCCGGTCCTCGGAGCCGGGGCACGGGTGGGATTTGACAGCAGGGTTCGTCTGAGTGCCACCGTCTCGAAGAGTCTCTCCCTGCTCCTTGTTCCAGGGTTTCCCATGTCTGAACTCAGCCGCTCTCCTTCCCTCCTCTCGCCCCTCAGAGCCCTCTGGGCGCGCAGGATCCCACCTCGTGGGGTTCACGTTGGCCAGCTGATTGCTCTTGAATGCTTGTGCTAGGACCTATTCTTAGCACGCTGCCAATCCCTAGGAGGCTCTGAAGATTCGTGCGGCTAAGTAACAGCTGCACTGTGGCCATTACCAATGCCATTAACGTCATCATTATTGCGGGGATGCAACTTATGTGGTGTGCCAATCAAGGGGATGTTTGGGGCCCTTTTCCGTAGCCCAGGGCATGTGTGGCTTTCCATTTGGAATGGGGGTGACTTTGGGGAAACACACAGGAGGGGAGGGCATTTCTGGAAGGCTTGGTAGCCAGCTGCCTCCCACCCTGCTCAGCTCTGCCCCCTCTGCCTCGCCCAGCGGCCCCCTCATCGGCAACCACAGATACTACAATTAGAGATTCATTCCTTTGACTCGGTATTTCACTGACATTAAAAGGCAAGTCCTCCCTGCTGTCTTTCCTACAATTGTCTTTTCTCTCTTTTTCCATTTTCCCATTTAAAGGAAGGAGGTGCAAGACAGAAAAGGCAGTGCGAGAGGTCATTAGCGCAGAGAGACAAACGTGGAGCAAAGGAAGGTGGGGTGAGGTCTGTGAGGACAAAACACTGATAAGAAAGATGAATGCTTCCTGTGTTTCCAACATGTCCTGGGTGTTGGCACCTGTTATATTCTCAGGGTAGCTCTGCTCCGGAAGTTTCATCTCAAATCCTTGGTGTTTATTCTGCACCAGACAGTGAAGCAAGAGCTGTACAAAATTTGACTCGTGTAATTCTCCTAACGATTACCTCAGGTGGGCATATTGGTATCCACATTTAGTATAGCAGGAAACTGAGGCACGGAGAGGCTAAGTGACGATCTAGGTCACGTGGCTGTTGGGTAGTAGGACTGGGATCCCATCTGTAGCCGCCTCCCGCAGGGGCTGTGCGCCTAAGAACTCAGACCACAAGCTAATGGGTTATCGTTGCCCAATCGCTGCCCAGAAACTTTGCTTTTTCATTCAAACAGCATCGCCTTCAGAGAGGAACTCGGAGGGCGGTCTCGTGGTTAGACGTCTCCTTCCCCTGGGAGAGGTGTTCAGCTTCAAGGCGTCACCAAGCATATTCCCAGGATTTCGTTTCCCTCCCCAGATATTTTCACAAAGCAGAACAATGTGGTATCTGTTTCCTTTAAGGAAAAAAAAAAAAAAAAAAAAGGTCTAAAAGCAAAACACGAGAACAACAACGAAATCCCAGACCAGCGGATGTTGTGCCATCTTTGTAACTCAGAGACATGGGGGCCCAGGGCGCAGCCCCGCGGGCCCCTGAGACGCCTTTCCTGGGATTTTAGGGTGAGGATCCTTGAATGGCAAGGAAGAAGAAACCCCCAAATATTGTTCAACCATTGTTCATCGGAGCCATCGGCAAAGGAAGGAGGAGACATAAGCCTGAGAGGTGCAGAGGACAAAGAACTGAGTGTTTTGCTAGAAGTCGGCGCTGGCACTTCCACAGACCTCGGCAGTTGGGAGCTTGCCGGCGAGCGCCCAGGGTGAGGCTCGGAATGGTACCTGGAGTCTTTTTCTATTTTCCCCCCGAGAAATGAAAACCACACATGTAACGAGGGGGAAGCCTGCCATTCCATGGAGAATTTTCTACTCATACCTGAGCAGAAACTTTGTTCCTGCCTCCATGTCCTTAGGCTAACCACTCTTGTGGTTCCTTGTTCGTGGAGGCCACAGGAAGGGATGGTCTTGCTTTGGAAACGTGAAGGCAAAGAGGACCAGGCCTCCCACTGGCTTGGGTGGGGCGAGACAGATGCAAAAGGAGGCACTCTTCTGGAAGGTGCCGGGAAGAGGTAGGATTTTGACTAAAATCAGCGTGTGCTCCGGGGCCGGAAGTGTAATGACAACCACGGCTTGCCACACCTCACCACAGCCTTAGCTGGCCCGTAGCACCTCCGTCTGCGAGGCCCCCATGGGTGTTACCACTGTTAGAGTCCAGGGTACCATCTGATCCCTTTTTCTGTCTGGTTCCACCACCCTGTGCCTGCCCAGTCGAGTACATAGATCCCCAGTGGCCCGGGGTTTGGCCGGTCCCATGCTAGGGAGCCCTCTTTTTGACTAGTTGGAGTTCTTGATGGACTGAACTCAGGAGTGAATGGGTGTCTATGTGCACCCAGCCTTGCGCTACAGTGCGGCCCTACCTCATCTCGCAGGTTCACCGGATCGTCCTCTGGGCCAGTTCTCATAATTCCTGTTAAAACAGCCTGGACACCCGCGACTCAGAGTGGATAGGTGACTTGCCCGTCAGTCCCAGCAATCTTTTCTAAAATGACTTCCGTCAGAAAGCATCATTTGAAGGTTCGGAGTAGACGTATAACATATACATGAAAGGCTCTGACGAGTGTTTGACTTCCTTAAGGAAATGGATAGCCCCCCTCCCCAACGTCTAAAACCTCAACTCTTTTTCACTTTTTAAAAAACGTATTTATTTATCTGAGAGAGAGAGAGAGCGCACACGCGTGTGCACATGAGTGGGGGGGAGGGGTAGAAGGAGAGAGAGAGGAAGAGAAATTCAAGCAGACTCCCTGCTGAACACAGAGCCCAACGCCGGGGCTCGGACCTACAACCCTGAGATCATGACCTGAGCCAAAACCAAGAGTCAGATGCTCAACTGATTGAGCCACCCAGGCACCCTTCATTTCCACTTAAACACACACACACACACACACACACACACACACACGCACTTTCCCAACTTATTTGACCATTGAACGTTTTCCCCATGCAACTTGCAGTAAGTGAAATCACTGTGTGACAGAATCCGCTCCTTCTCTCTAAACTTGCACAGAAAGAGTAAACTTCCTTGTCCCCTTTGATGAAAGGCTTGGCCACGTGGCTTGCTTTGGCCAACGGAATAAGGGTGGAGGTGCCGGCGTGCCAACCTCAAGCCTAGACTTCAGGGCGCCTGGGGGGCTCAGTTGGTTGATCGACTGCCTTCAGCTCAGGTCATGATCCTAGAGTCCCAGGATCGAGTCCCGCATCGGGCTTCCTGCTCAGCAGGGCTCTGCTTCTCCCTCTGACCTTCCCCCTCTCATCCTGGCTCGCTCTCATTCTCTCTTTCTTTCAAATAAATAAAATCTTAAAAAAAAAAAAAAAAGCCTAGACTTTAAGGGACATCGCGGGCTTCCGTTTGCCTTTTGCACCTTTCCATTCTCCTTGAGAAGAGCACGCCCCAGGGGGCTGCCGGGCCTCCCTACTGGACCCCAGAATAAAACATGTGGAGACTCATTATCCAGGGCAACAGCCGCCTGATACGCTATTCCTCCTTACTGTGTCATAGGGCCCTAGCACTCAGCGGAACTTCTTTGGGAAATGCTGAGTCATAGTAAATGGCCAAGCCAGGGTCACAGTCAAGGCTTCCAATGCCAAAGCCTGCTTGCCTCGCTGCACCGCGCTGAGGCAGATGAACAAACACTGCCTCTGGCGTTGGAGGGCTGCCCGGAGATGGCGTGCTTTGGGGATTTCCTACTGTGAGGGAGATACAGGGCGTGGGGCAGGTGCGGGTTGCAAAGTCTCCCGGCCGGCGCTCTGAGGCAGGTTTGCAGCCCTCGGGCAGGGGCACCAGAGGCAGGAAGCCCACACGTGCTGCTGTAGTCTATCCCAGGCCAAGTCCTCAGAGGCCCTGGATTGCGGAGGTCATGACCTCAGACTTGGTCAGGACTGCTTTCAAGTTCTCGCCTTTCTTTTTCTTTTCTTTCTTTCTTTCTTTCTTTTTTTTTTTTTTTAAAGATT
>CM053612.1:73893573-73968205 GCA_028646535.1 Procyon lotor
GTGGAGGTGGGGGGGACGGCGCAAGAGCACAGGCACCCCCCCCGACATGGTTCATCTTCTGATATTTTTGCCCCCTGCATGCACCCCATCATGAAAAACCGCTGCCACCGCCGTGTGTAGATGGAGACTGTTCCTTCTCTGTGCCGGGCGGCATTTCCTAACGTGGACCCCCACCTTATTTTTCTTATCCGTTCCCCGAAGGCTGGACACCCAGGTTGTGTCCAACTCTTCCCTGAGTCATCCCCGGCAGTGGCTCAACGGCGGACGTTTTTTATAAAGATGTCCTTCTGGACCTGTATGCGGGACCATCCCTCTGCGCTCGGCACCTGGCCGGGAGGTCACCAGAGGTTCTGAGAGATCGGGCTCTTTACACCCCGTAGGAGATATTCTAGACACCCCAAGTCCCGTGTCCTCGGAGCACCTCTGCTTTCTGACCCAGCGGTGACAGATTGGCCTGAGTGAATTTCAGGCTCACGCCGCAATAGCGTCTCATCTCCAACGCGCAGCCCGCATCTTGACCTTTTTTTTTTTCTTTTTGCCTCAAGGCCATTGTAAGGCCTGGGAACCTGCTCGGCCTAGAAGAAAAGTCCGAGATGTGGGGGCTGAGAACTCGACTGAAGGCAAATACTCAACTCGGCTCATGCAGAATCAAACCCCAGCGTCCTACGCTGCCGGCAGATAAATCCAGGAGGCAGTCTGTATTTCTCCGAGGTCCTGTGGAATCCAGCCCCCGAATGCCTACATTGAAGACCTCAGCCCTTGATTCTGCCTGTGGCTTTTTCCTGCTTCCCTTGTTTCTCTTTTCATCTCTCTGCCGCCTCACTCCTGCTCCCTGAGCTCACCTCCCAAATCCGGGACACAAACCCCATCTAAGACACAGACGTCCTTCTGAATGTCTGCAGCAACCCTGGGACGGGGGTGTACTTCCCATTTTACAGACAGGGAGTAGGCTCAGAAAGAGGCAGTGACTTGGCCAAGGTCACACAGCAGGTGGCTGACTGCACTGGAATGCAATCCTTCCAGTATGTTCCACCTTTGTGACCCGTTCTTTGGAGGACGCCAAGGACGGCAGGACTTGAGGAATAATCTTGCTGTGGAAATAGAGCAATACATGTGAGGCGCCCGGAGATGAGCCTAAGCTCTTTGTTCATTTATTCCTCCATTCAGCAGGGACTTAGTGGGCGGCTACACGGCTCAGTATTGGGGAGATAGTAGTAAATGAATAAACACAATGAGGACCTTCCGGAAACTTATATTTTAGCAGGGGATGTAGATAAATAATTAGAAGACTAATTACAGCTGCATTAATTGTGTCTTCTTTTCTGCTACTTCCCATCAGTCTAGATTGCATTTGGCTAGATGGAAGAGAAACCAGACTCCAATGGCCTAAGGACAAAGGCCTTTATCTTCCTTCTATAAGAAGAAGTCTTCAAATAGAGCTGGTGCGTTTGCTCCAGGGAATCATCAGGGTTAGAGACTGCTTCTCACTCCTTGTTCCGCCAACCTCACGCGGGCCACAATCAGGCTACCCCACCTGCTCTTCTGCTGTGAAATTATGACCATGACCCAGGCAGAGGGACGGGAGATGAGCCAAGGACATAAGTCAGAGGGCTCATGCCTGCCGAGTGTTTCCCCTTAAAACAAGACAAAAGGAAATGAAATGGAACAAAAAACAAAAGGACAACTTTCCCGAGAGTCCTACTTAGTAACCTCCACCTACATCTCCTCTTTGGTGGAAACTGGGTCCTTCACTTGCGTAGAGCTGCAAGGGAGTCCAGGAGTAAGCAGTTTAACTAGGTACGTCATCACCCTGAAACAAAATTGGGGTTCTGTGGGTGTCACTGTTATGATAATGCAGCAAATGACATAGGTACCGCACTTACGTTCCCTTAGCATTTACCTCTCCTGTGCCTGGCACCCCGCTGCCCTACTCCAGGCACCTGTGTCTCATCCCCTCTAGGCTTTCTCCGGCTGCTGTGGTTTACTATACCCGAGCACGCAGCAGGCCCTTACAGAATCGGTGCCCCCTCCCCACAGCGGCCCTCCATCGGTGATAGCCAGGACTTGGTGGATAAATATCCCAACTCCCTCACCCCTCAGGTAGGATAACTCTCCGATGTGTTTTCTCTACCGCCTCCGAGTTCCCAAGTGAGATTAGTTCCACTTGCTCATAGTGATAACTAGCTTGATCAGGTACCCTTTACTGGCTGCCTTCCTTTCCTCGTCTCACTTCTGGTGCCGGGTAACTTTATGTCTCACCTTGGCTAGGCCATGCTGCCCAGGTTTTGGCCAAACACCCATCTAAGTATTGCCGCGAAGGTATTTTGTAGATGTGCTTAATATTTCAATCAGCGGGCTTTGAGTAAAGCAGAGTCCCCTACCTAGTGTGAGGGGGGCAAGGAGGCCTCATTAATCAGCTGCAGGCCTTAACAGAATGAAGACTGACCTCCCTGCCAGCAATATGGGATTTCATTTCCACACGGCCTTTGGTCTCGAGCTGCAACATTAGCCCTTCCTTGGACCTCCAGCTGGCCAGCCTGCCCTGCACATTTTAGAATTGCCAGCCCCCACAGTCACGTGAACCAATTCTTTAAAACAAATCAGTCTCCCTCACTACATACAGATGCATGCACGCGTACCCCTCCCCACCCCCGACACGCACCGATTGGTTGTTTCTCTGGAGAACCCTGATAATATACTTCCTCATCCCCTTACTGGTCTTTCTCAAATAAACCACTTACGTTCAAATCCCCATCTCAGGATCTGCTTCGGGGGGGACCCAAACTGAGTCGGGCCATTTGCCAACCCACGGACTCGAGGGTCATATCCATTATTCGTGCGGATCACAGGAGCAGAGAATTCACACCAACGCTCGGGGTAGTCACTGAGGGCCGCAACTGGGTTCCCAGCTGTGATCTGGACGTCAGAACTCACTGCCTCCTCAACTTTCCAGTGCTTCCCACTGGACCTCTGCCGTTAACACAACTCAACAACTAACTTCGTTTCTGAATGTCTCCATTTATATTTTGAAGATAAAGACTCTGGCTCATGTGTTTTTATCCTGTGTTTGCCCCCCGGGCAAATCAGTTACGGCCAGGAAAGCGGAGTCGCGTTGGAAGCAAACCCTGTGTGTGAGGTGGGCGATCTTCAGAGAACAGAGACCGGGCAGTCACAGTAATAAGCATCCACCATGCCAGTATTGAAGCTTTCTGCCAATTCTAAAACACGGCATTATTGACAATTACGGGGATAAAGAACATGAATGAGGCTATACAAATGGGGTTATTTCTGGATACATCCACATCCATAGAAATGTGAAAGGACAACGCACAGTGAGGATGAACTTGCCTTCAGCCAAGATGAGATCACTGCAGCTTTCATTCAAGGGAGGAGCCTCCCCAGAGCCGGCTTTCCTGCAGGTGAAGAGAGTTCAGTGTGCGGAAATGGAATGCAAAGCGAAGGCCATATTCCCTCGCCGCGTTGGAAAATACTATCCCTACATCTTAGCTGGGCCGTAGGATTAAGGCACGTGTGGGTCTGGGCCCCTGTACCGGTATTCTATTATTATACAAGGTAGCCAGCACTGCTAGAACCCCTCACACACAAAATCATGCAGGATCGGTCTTTCTCCTCTGCCTTCCGTGGGGTGTAGCGCCCCTTCGATGGTGCCCCTCGCACTGTGATTCTATAAGGTCAATAACTCATTCGAATGGTGTCGCGGGTTCAGTATCTTTGGACCTTCTTTTATGGCTCCATCAGTGTCTCTCTCAGCGTTCCGTCCGCCATTAGGGCCCCAAGGAAGGGGAGAGGCATGTGCCTTCCAGCGAAGGAAGAATTTTATTACTCCGGACGGGAAGAGAAACATCTGCCCCTTCCAGTCCAGACGGAGGATGGGACAAGGATGAGAGAGTGGGGAGGGAAAAAAACACAGTTAGAGTCTTGCCTCGCCACTCTAGGCTGAGATCCTGGGGGCGAAGGCGAATACAGTGACAGCGGGACTTCTGTGCTCCCTGTTTGGAACGCGAGTGTGGACAGGGCCAGGCAGAGTGGCCCCAAGGCACCTGTCCGGAGCCACGTAGGTAGCCCAGGGTTAATATGGCCGTGCGGTCTGACCAGGGCGTGTTCTGATTATCTACCGCTGGGTGATGGGGAGCGCCTACCAAATGAGCAGCTCAAAACAGTGCCATTACTTTTGTTCGCGAATCTGCAATCGAGGCAGGGCCTGGTGGGGACAGCTTTCCTCGGTTCCATGAAGCATCAGCCGGGAGAGCTTGAAACCTAGGGTCTGGAATCACGAAGGCCCACCCACTCACACGCCTGCCACTTGGTGCTGGTTACTGGCTAAGAGCTCAGATGTCATCCCTACGCGTGGCCCCTCTCCATGGGAGCTGGGCCTCCTCCCAGCAGAGGAAGCTCTGTGGTCCTTGTAGGCCCCCGGAAGTCAGACAGCATCCCTTTTGCCATCATCATTGGCCATCCCAGATTCAAGGGGAGAGAACGCGGGCCCCATTTCTTGGAGAACGAGTGCGAACTTCACATTGCGAAAAGAGCACGTGGGGTGGGATATACTGGTGCCGTTGCCTTGGAAAAACAGAACTGGCCACGGGCTGACAGAGAGAAAAACGAAATGGAGCTAGTGGGTGGAGCCCTCCTCGACTCCCCGGGGCTGTGTAAGGTGGCCCCATGTTCCACAGGCCCCCGATGGGACCACAGAGGACAACTGAGAGTCAGTGTGGGGACTTTCTCAGGGGAAGTTGCTGCCACTTGGCCCAGGAGGCTGAGTGGGTCTCACGGTCACATCTCCAAGTGTCTGCGGTGCCATCGAGAACCAAGGTCGGGCCCGGCCCTCCACGGCGGGGGTGACTGAGTTTCCTGGGAGCTGAGGAAGGCCAACGACACCGAGTTAGCGTGGGTGTGGGAGTTAGGGAGAGGCAAGAGAAACGGCAGGAAGCTCGGGACTGGGGCTGGGCCCTGCCGACTGAACACTCGAGCCAAATGCCACAGACGGGGAGACCGGGGAGTCTTCTTGGCAAAACAGGTGGGAGGGAGCGTCCCAAAGGCCATGGGGACGACAGACAGGGAAGAAGTAGGGGAAGGATTCTGGTGAGGAGAAGAACTGAAGTAGTTCTCAGGGTTGAGTGGCCGCGGAGCCCATTCCCTTTGGGGGAGGCCAGGAATGGCCTTCACCTGAGACCCGAGCTGACATGTTGTTGGCCCCGCCCTGTGGCTTTCCTCAGTTCCCTCACACAGAAAGTCACTGTGAGGCAGGTGTGACTCTCTCCATCTCACAGGAAAGGGGAAGGAAGCTCAGAGAGGTGAAGAAACTTGCCCAGGGTCATTTTCTAAATGGCCGGGCCAGACTGTACTCTTTCTCTCTGAGCCCAGTCAGATAGAACTTTCTCTGATGACAGGAATGTCCTCTATCTGTGATGTCCAGTCCAGCAGCCACTAGTCACGTGTGGCTATCGAGCACTTGAAATGTAGCTGGGGAGGCTGAGGAAGAGAACTGGTTTTTAAAGATCTTATTTATTTAGAAAGAGCAGGTGTGAATGGGGGGGCAGAGGGGGAGGGAGAGAGAGCTCAGTGCTTCGGCAGGCTGGGGAATAGCGGGGGGGGAGGGGGGGTTTGCAGGGAGAGAAGCTCCCTGCACGCCTTCACGTAAGAAGGGACATTTCCAGATTTATGTCTTAGAAATCTCCCTCTAGAGGTGCCTGGGTGGCTCAGTCGGTTCAGGGTCTGATTCCTGATTTTGGCTCAGGTCACGATCTCAGGGTTGTGGGATCGAGCCCCGTGTGGGGCTCTACCTTTAGTGCAGAGTCTGCTTGTCCTTCTCCTTCCTCCCGCTTGCGCACTCTCTCTCTCTCTCAAATAAATAAATAAAATCTTAAAAAAAAAAAAAAAGAAATCTCCCTCTACCTGCTCACTGAGAACTGGGTATCGGCCAGCCGGGAGAGCAGAGGTGGCCTGAAGTGGGCAGATTCTTAACGTATTTTGGAGGAAATGGGGTTGACAACTGCCCACTGGGGGGTGGTGAGGGGAAGGAAGGGGCTAAGCAGGGACCCCGGCCTACGTCAGGGAAGGCCAGGGAAGCTGGCGGGTCACAGGATGATCGCACGCTCCTGGGGGGATTGTGGGAGCATTAATTAGTTCATATTTGTCTGCGCATTCTCTGATAAAAGAGGCTTTATAATCCTCAAATGAAGCATGAAATTTTGAGCTGCAAGAGGCCGTGTAGAGTACAGGCAGGCGGGAACGGTTGGGATGGGTGGACCGGGGTCATTAGTCAATTACGAGGAGCCCGAGCATCCCCGGCCAGCGTCTCTCGGAGGGTGGCCCACCTGGTGGTCCCAGACAGTCTTTCAATGACCAACCTTGCACTGCAGCTGAGGGGGTCCTTTTATCTCAACCTAAAAATGAAAGCCCGTTTTGTGAAGACGGTACAGTACACACCATCAGGTTAATTTCTTCAAAAAGGAAGGAAGAACAAAAGGACGGACCGAAGGGGTCTTCGGCAGACTCTCAGAATCATGAAAACCTCACTTAAACCTCAGGCACCTTCTGCCTTATTCCGAGAGGTTCTCCCAGCTGTGCGTGCCCTGGAGGTGGGGTGGGGGTGGGGGTGCGGAGAGGGGGTGGATGAGACCGGGGAGTGCGGGAAGGCCCCCTGGGTGGGTTGGGGGCAGCAAAAAAAAAAAAAAAAAAAAAAAAAAATCCTTCCCGGGGAGCGAGTCCAGTGGACCAAGATAAGATGGAAAAGTTCGTCTTCCGGACGTTGCATGTTGGCCCCTCTCTTTTATCTGAACGTTCTTTGTTGGTCGCTCAGATAAAGCATCAAAAATGATATTAAAATGCTAGTTAGGAAACATCACCCCCAACAAACCCTGTTCATCAAAATGTTAGTGCTCTCTCCGGGGGCCCTGCGTTCGGTTTGTAACAAGCTGAAGCCGTTGAGCTGGGGCTCCGTGAGGCCCAGGAGCATGATTTAATTAATATCCTACCCATAATACCTTGCCGGGTTTATGCAAACAAAGCCCTGTCACTCCTCACCTTCGGATTTACCCTCTCCTTGAAGCAAGCATTTATTTACACACAGTTTGACCTCATGACGGTGTTCAGCAGATGTGGGTCTTACTTATTTGCATTGTTTTGTGACAGTTGCAAAATTCATTAGTGGCTCAGGGAGAAATCCTCTGTGGACGGCCCCAAAGATAGGTGAAGGAAGAGTGTTCACACTAATTAATCCTCCCTCTTCAGCAACGCCAGGTATTAATGATAACATCGTGCCCCTTTCAGGAACTGCTGGTATCGGTTCAAAATTTTACGGTCGCAAGTGACAGAGACGGACTCCTGGCTCCCTGGGGCGAAAGGGGGCGTGAGGGTGTGAGATTGGGAGCTTAGATCAGTGAAGGCGGGCAAGAACCCAGCCGGCACCGGGGAGGTCGGGATGAGGCTCCACGGTTGCGGCAGATGGATCTCCCCCAGGTCCTCTTTTGGCTTCGAGTCCCCTCTCCCCCCATTCTAGGTCCTTCTAGAAGATTCGGTCACCAGACCACCTTTTAATGGATTAGGGGAGTGAAGGAGAGCGTCCAGTGGCTTCCATGGGGACTGGGCAGGCCCCCTGATTGCTACCCCCACCACCTATGTAACCAGGAAGAGCAGATTCCCCCAAGCAAAATAGTGGGCCATAGAAGAGGAAAGACGTGCATGTGGCCAGAGGTGTGACAAATGTCTCGCATACTGCGTATTATCTCTGGATCAATGCCAGTTCTCAAGGCCCGAAGGCATCAAATGTTTGGCTGCAAGATGTCATATCTAAGGAAAAATGAGGAGAATTGGGATGTTCCATTCCACCAAGACTCGGGTCGGGGTGGGGTTTGTGGTGTGGGAACCCCCCGTACCCTGGTCTCTCTGGGAAGGTAAAAGCCTTATCAGGCTTGTTCCTCAGGCCGAGATCATTGTAAGGCCCACGGTGTGGGGACTGCCCTCCAGTCGCACACGGATGAGAAGGACGGGCCTCTGCGCCCATGCTTTTCGCTCTGTGGCCAATGACTTCTCTGGGAGGAACTTGCACTTGACAAGTACTTGCCTGGAAAATAATGGCCAGCTTGTTTTCATCTATGCTGAAAGGTAAAAATCGAAGAGATGGGCTTTATGACAGGCACGCTGTGAGCGGGCAACCCAATGATAAAATGACCTCATACATCGAACGCACTTTCGCTGCATATCTGCGTTGTGCAGTCTAGACATTAGCAGGCGGAGTGTTTTATGTGCAGCGCCGGGGAGCTAGGCCAGCAGAAGGAGAGCCTTCTCAGGTCCCTGGGATGGCCCAGAGCGGGCAGCACTTCCTCGTTGGCAGAGGCTGAACCCTAGCACAGTGTGGGGGCGGGGGGCAGGGGCTGGTCTATAAGGGCGGGGCGCGCAGCAATTACAGGAAAGACTCATCAGACAAGGGCACTTCGGCTGAAGGCCAAGGCTGAGCACCGGGTTAAGGGAACACAAGCACCTTGAAAACCCTGAGGCAGAGAGGGCAGGGCTGGGCAAGCCCAGAGCGCACGCTGTCTCTTTTCTACGTGAGAAGACTTTCTGGAAGGAGGTCAGGTTTTAGGAGCTCTTGAGAGCGGAGGAGTGAGAGGCCGTAGCAGATAGACTGGAGAGAGCGTGACAGTTCCCTAAGACTCCTTGTCAGCTGCCAGGGCTTCCAGAACCCCCTGGCATGACGACTTCCAAATGCGTCTCTTGTGGCCAGAGCAGACCCGTCCGTCCAGTAGTCTCGGAACCCACCCGTTCACCTCGGGGCTCTCGAGTCTCAGCCCCCAACCTGTTCCTTTTCCACCCGTACTTACCATCGCGGAGGAGGGCAAGTCTCTTCCCCTCCTTCCCTCCAAGGTGAAACCCAGCACTCAGTGCTGGTGACACCCCCGCCCCGCCACACACAGTTGGGACACGTGGGTGCTGTCCTTTGCTCTCCTCTCCACACAGCCACCGCACGGGACAAAGCATAGCCCCCCGTGGCTCTCCCCGGGACTGACCGCAGTCCCTCCCCACTGGTATTCTGCTTCCCACGACCCGTGCAAGCAGTGAGACTGAATTTTAAAGACCTTCCAGGGTCACACATGCTGTTCTAGCCCGGGGTCCCTCACCAACCACTGTCCCTTTGCTCTTCGTGCCCCGGACCCACGGGTCCTCCTGCACTTTCTCTGATGCATGTGACAAGCTCTCAGCTGCCTTGAGTCCCATCTCGGTTTGGCTTCTCCGGGAAGCAGGCTCCGGTGAGGAGTCAGGAGCCCTGACGGCTTACTGGGAGGAGGACCCCTGAAAACCAAAGGGCAGGGGGGAGCCGGCAGGTGCCAATCGGGGATCCCACTGGAAGCCCCGAGCAAAGGGGGCCCGCTCGGGGAGCCCCGCCTGGGGCAGAGATGCCCAGCCTCGAGCACCAACACCCTTGTTCAGCTGGAGGTCAGGGCCACCCTGGGAGGAGTGTAAGCTCAGCTCAGAAGCTGAGGCTGACCCCGAGGAAGCCGACAGCTGGAGACAGGCAGCAAGCTGCGAATCCGATACTCATCCTTGGGCAGGGAGTCCTTTTTGGAAGGGGGATCTGAACGGGGCTTCTCCGTGTCTGCTGTAGAAAGTCAAAACACACTCTTCCCCTCACCCCCTTCTCTCCGGTTAACATCTGTCCCTCCAAAAGATTGTCAGCCCCATGGCACTGTGTGCCCAGAGCCTAGAACACCCCCAGGCGCACGTAGCCTGTACTCGACCAAATCAATAGTTGTCGAAAACGAGTAGGGAAGAAAGGAAGGCGAAGGAGGGGTGAGGGTGGTGAGGGAGAAGGGAGGGAAACATGAGGGGAAGGATGCAGGAGAAAGACAGGAGGAGAGGAGGGCAGAGCAGAAGTGTGGGTCACTGAAAGAGATCGAAGCTCACGACGGCAATCCTTGATCGTTCCTTCTTCTCCTCTCCACACCTGCCCTGAACTCTCATGTTTTTCAACCTCTGGGCCTTTGCACATGTTCTTCTCTCTGCCTGGAACAGACTAACCCACGCCTTCTGTCCACTCATCATTCAGGTATCAGCTTAATCTCACTTGGGCAGTGAGGCCTGCCCCGGAACCCCTTTATCAGTTAGGACAGATTTCTGCTGCAAGGAACAGAAGCTCAATATAACAGCGAACAGAATAGAGGGGTGCTTCTCACTCAAGCAAATGCCCAGAGGTAGGCAGGGCAGGCTGGGTTTGGCCATGGTCCTCCAAGCAATCCTCAGAGGACCCAGGCTCCTTCTATTTTATTTTATTTTGCGTGGTCTGTATTCTCAAGGGCACTTCATGGTCCAAGATGGCTGCTCTGTCTCTAGCCATCGCATTCATATTCCAACCAGCAGGAAAAATGAGGGCACCAAGAACGGTATGCCTCCTCCCTCTAAGGGCACTTCCTAGAAGTTGTGTACACCATTTGCACTTGTGTCTATTGGCCAAAACTTAGTAGTCATGGCCAGTTGTAAGGAACGCTGGGAAATCTCTTTATTCTGCGTAGCCACATGGTTAGGTAAAATTTGGGACTTTGACTATTAAGGAAAGGTATCGGCCCACAGCCCCCAGGAATCTCGGCCAGAACCCCAGTCTACATGAGGTTCTCCTCTGGTTTCTTTCCATAGCTTCCCTGTCCCTCTTTCAAGAATACACCCCAATTGTACTTCAGTCTATTTCCACCACTAGACTTTTGAGTTCCATGATGGCAGTGATCTGACTGGTTTTGTTCTCCCCTTTGTTTCCAAAGCCTAGGCACACAATAATACTAAATGGATATTTGTTGAGTGAATGAAAAATACCTCTCATATGGGCTCCCATTCCACTGGGACCACACGTTACAGCAACCGCTAGACTGCAGTGTGTGCTTGTGTGCATGTGTGTGTGTGTGTGTGTGTGTGTGTGTATTGGGGGAGATGGCTGGGAAATGTCACCTTGGGCTGTGTCCCCACAGGGAATATCTCTTCTAATCTTCCTGGAATGGGTTTTGCATGGTAGTATCTTTTTAAATGGGGATTTGTATTAAAAAAGAATGCACGCTTATCATTTAAAATTAATAATGCTGATATTTTGCTGTAAAAACTGGAGCTCTCTGGGGGTAGATGTGATTCCTGGACCCAGTTCTTCACCCTTTCTGTATCCCGCCCTGCCTTTTGCTCTGTCCCTTGACTTTGGGGCTTAGCTATGTGACCTGCTTCGGCCAGTGAGATGCTAGCAAAGACGAAGCCAGCATCACCTTGAAATGTGCTTGGGCGGTTGCCCTTGGCCCCCTGTATCTCTGCCATTACCGTAAGAGGAGCTTACATGAAATGGCAGCCCCTTTAGTTGGCCCATGACCTGCAGACCCAAACGTAGCCCAAAGCAGGGTTTCCCGGCAGAGTCCTGAGCGGATCAGCAAACCCACAGCCGACGCGAGGATAAATGAGTAAGAATTGTTTTACGTCACCGAGGTTGGGGGTTGTTTGTTATGGTGGCGAGAGTAGGCAAATACACCCCCTTCCCTTTCCTCTCGGGCCTGCTTCTACCCCCTACAAGCAATTGTGCTTATGTTTTCTCAGCTCTTTCCTCGGCTCATGCCATATAGTTCTGTGTCCGTAATCACCCCTGTGATGAAACTGTGAACGTCTCAGAAGCTGGGACGGGGTCTCGTTCATGTCTGTCATTTCCTCTTAGAACAGCGATTACAAATACAGCAGAGCCGGAAACGAGGTTTCTGCAGGCGCCATTTCTAGTCAGTAATGTCCCCGCTAGGTGACCTTGGCTAAGCCGCGTGACCTTGCTGGGCCCCACTCTTCTTCATTGTCGAGTGGGAATATTACAACCGAGGATTCTAGAGAGGATTCTAAACGCTCCTTGTCTCGTCACTGTCCTTCCAGTTCAGGTCATGGGACTTCACGGCTGACTCTCACGGGAGGGACAAGCAGCTTGTCCTCGGGGTGTCTGCTGGTGGGGTGTGAGGCGTGCATTGGCCCATCGAGCAGGAGCACTCGGTTCTGAGGGCTGCCTCGGGCCACGGGGCAAACCGCACATTGCCTGAACCCAACACCCGACCCGTGAGCCACTGTGAGGCCCTTTATCCCCATTTCACAGAAGAGGAAACTGAGGCACGGAAGGATTTTTTTTTTTTTTTAATGACGCACCGAAGACCACGATGTCGAATCTGGCCCGAGACAAGACAAGACTCTTCACCTCGGGCTTTCCTAGTCCACTACACTGCCTCCCGGACCGTCGGGAAAATGATGTAATCTGACCCAAGAATTCTCCCCTGGAAGCTCCCCTCAGCCTGTGCATCCGAAGATAAAAGCAACCGCAAATTCAGTTTACATCTTCTTTTACTCCCTGGCCTGTTGGAGCCAAGGCTGAATGGTGCCAATTTGCCTATGGTGGTTTTTATGATGTGGGCTGGGACCACTGGGGACTGTTCTGAAACCATCAAATTCATTTCAATTAGAAGTGTAACTTAATGTCCAATTTTCAAACCAGATTCCCTAGGCAAAAGAAGGCCATTCTGTTTGCTGAACCGCCTTAACACGATGGACGGTATTTCTGCCTGCCAGCTCCGCCCCATTGCGCGCCCCGCCTGGGGCACTTTCTCCACGTACACTAGGAAGGGCAACTCGATCAAAAGAGGGGTGGGAGAGTCAGCGTGGAAAATGGGGGGATGCGTGAAATTTGAACCAGCGCAGATCAATTCCAGAGCGTTGCCCAGGGATTCCTAAAAAGAACCCAGGGAAAAATAAATACATCTCATCCTTATTAACACTCCAAGCCCTTAAATGAGTCCTGATGTTAATCCCTGCGAGATGCCTAAATGCCTATTTCCAATTGCTGCCCCACTTGTCTTATAAAACAACTTGTACTTCTTTTTATTCTCCCCATGTTCAAAAATAAAGGAAATTCCTTTTGCAGTCGAGGGCCAAGGACCAACCCAGGCCTGGCTCTGATTACTGAAAGCCGGGGAATTTTGAGTGAAAGCTACAGCCGGCTGCCAGCCTTGTTATTAGCAATAAGCATCAAGCTGTTCTCGGGAGAGCAGGGGCCTTTTGAGAATGTCATACGGCAGCCCGAACCTCCCCTCGAGAGCACCTGCAGTCGCGGCTGGAGGTGTGAGCCTGTCCAGAACTCCATTTCCCCTTGGCTGAATCAGCAGCCGCAATCAACAGAGAAATAACCCCTTATATTTATATAATATCTACCTACGAGCAACTCAAATTGCTGTGCTCCTGTTTAAGATTCCACAATGGCTCCCCATTGCCCCTTGGAGCGAGTCCAAATGCCTGGGCTTATTGTTCCGGGTCTTGTGACAACAGACCCTACCTTGGTGATGCAGGAGCTTTGCTCTTGCCTTTGCTTTCTGGGTTTGAACAGCTCTGCAGGCCAGGCATTCTTCTGCAGCCTGAGGCTGATTGCGGAGAGAGGGGAGGGATCCCCAGGGCTGGAAGGCTTGGTTCGAACTCCAGCTCTGCCCCGGCCTCAGGACTGGGCGGCCCAGTTACTCTCTCTACCCAGGACTCGGGGCCTTTCTCAGATGCATTCAGGGTAGAGGATCTGATCTGGCGTTGCCTCGGAGGGTCTGAAATCTTACCATTTTCCGATCCATAGTCTTTGTGCTGGCCTCTATCCGAGAGGCTGGAGGACCTAGGAGGCTCGCTTCCCGGCCTCTCTTGCAGTTGGCAGTGACCCCGTGCTGCAGTTCTGGCCAGTCAGACGCCGGGAGGGCTGCCGCTGAGACGGTCGGCCGTGGCCCCCCAGACGCATGGCCTCAGTCCCCCTCTGATTTCAGCCTCGGCTGACGCAGTGAAAGAGTGGGCCGTGTTGCGTTGTTTGGACTCACATCACCAAGACAGCACCTGACTTCAGGTGGGCACCGTACCTCTCCCTGCTCTCTGTTTCCGGGCTGCTCTGACACCATAAGCTCCCTGGGCCTGTGCACGATCAAAGGCTGGAGGTGTGCTGTTCATGCCCTCGGGGTCGACCCTCAACCAGTGGACAGGGCCTGCTGGGTACATGCTCCAAGCACTTGTCCTTCAGGGGTACAATTCTGGGAGGCATTGTGGACACTTCTCTGGAGGTCCAGGTGGAACAAAGCCCCTGTTGCCCCAGACGGTACCCTCTTTGGTGCACCGTTCTATTATCTTTTCTCCTTTCCTCTCTCACTCTCCTTGCCTCCTTTTCTGCTTTTCAGTTGCCAAATAAACAATGCGTGCTCAAGTCTTTGTTTTGGGATCTGCTTTTGGAGGAACCTACACTAAAACAGCTGGCATCGCCTTCCCTCTTTCTTCTATCTTGAATGCAGATACGGATGTGATGGCTGGAGCTAAGCAGCTATTCTGGGATCAAAAATGAGGGACAGGCTAAGAAAGTGGCAGATTCCATCTCTGACATCTTTAGGTGACTGAATCAACACGAGCAACTGCCAACTTGTCGATTTCTTGTACTATGAAACCAACTCTTATTTCTGTAAGCTGTTGCTCCTTGGATATTTTCTTAATGCAACAGAACACAATGGTGATATATTAATTGTGCTCCAATGCACTATTGCAATCGGTTTTAATCTCTGTGTCTTTCTTCACGTCGTTCCTTTGACCTGGAGCACCCTCTCCACTCCTTTCTGTTCCTCTAACTTGCCTTTTTCTTTTGTGACCCAGATCAGGACACACCTCCTAACTCATTCCTTACTAAAACCATGGCCTTGTATACCAAGTCCTTCAAAACCTTCGTATATGTAGAACAGCAGGCTATCTTGTGCCCTCCACTAGGTAACCCTGGGGTTCTTCCACATCATGGCGTCTTAGGCCAATCCCGCCTAAACCGAGAGTTTCTTAAAGGTGGGGCCTACACTCTCTAGTGCTCCTACAACCTTCTGCGCCTGATTAAAGGGCCTTGTCACACGACAATCACACCCTCCCCAAGCACATTAGACCGTGGCTCTGTGCATGTGTGACAGAAAGGGAGAACAACCTAAGTGGTGCACAGCGCCACACTAATCACCTGGGGCGTGAGGGGGAGCTTCTCGTGGTCATCCTCGCTTTCTGTGTCTCCCTCTCTTTCTGACGGGACCGTCTTTTCCCACGGAACAGGACTTTTGTGTGACGAGTGACAGTGCAAGCCACCTGGTTTATCTGGGAACCAGTGAAAGAACCCACTTCATTCCAGCGGCGCGGGGGTGGTCAAACTTCCAGCGAGATCAGGAGCTGCTCTCCAACACGTTGCCTCTGGGAGGGATTTGGACCCGCTGTGATCTTACCGACTGACTGAAGAACCCGGAGCCCCATGCGAGGCCTGACCTTGCTTCTCTCACAGCCTCTCCTTTTTTATTATAGTCCCTCTCTGGGCCATTGCCTCCACTCCCAACCTTGGCCCTTTCTCTGAAGCCCAAGTCCACACCACAAGGGCTCTGCTCCTCCCCCCATGTGGCACTGGCCGTTAGGACTCTGACGTGTGGAGAGACTAGCTCGACTGCTCCCGTGGCCTGCCCTGGCTACCTGGCGAAGACCCACATAACCCCCCGGTCTCCCTCCACAGGGTGGCTCAAATTGATTGGTCTTTGTGTTTTTTCCCACCAGTCCCGCCCGAGACTGGGCCCTCAAAACCTCTCCTTATGGCTATGGAAATGGCCTCCTAACTGGTTCCTGGGCCCCCATCATGTCATCCTCTATAGACCCTGCCCACAAGTGGTCATCCTGAAGGGTGACCCTAAGCAAAGCATCCCCTAGCTGGCGATCTTCCAGTGACTTCCCTTCTCCCGCAGAAGAAAACTCAGATTGCTTCTCGATTCTGTCTTATTTTATTTTCCAGCTAAAATGAAAACTCCACTATTGGGAGACTATACCTCACGCTCTCAGACCTCTACACGCGGCTCATGTCCCAGCCCGCCCGTCCCCCACAACGGAATGCCACTCCGTTTCAACCTTCAAACGACGTATCCGCCTTCCCAGATGCCTTCAGTCAAATCTGCACTATCCTCCCCTCTTGCTCCAGAGCACTGCCTCAGTCTAACCCAGCTTTCGTTGGTCCTTCCCTCACACTGCATTCATCGATGTGTGTGGACTCTGCCTTCTGCCACGGTGTTAGCAGTGGGGCCTGTTCCCCCGCAGGAAGCGTTGACTTTGTGCATATAATGTTTCGATAATAATTCAAGCTAACCCCTATTGGGCACTCACTATAGGCCGGGCACTGTGCTCATTCCCAGCATCGACCTACTGACTTTTCACAGCATCAAATCGTCGGACGTCCCCAGTTTTCCCATGAGGAACAGACCCAAAGAGGGGGAGCCACGGCCCCGAGTCCCCACAGCTTAGGAAGTCACGGAGCTGACATTCCAATCTTGGTCTCTCTCCCTGCAAGGCTCGACTGCAAGAACTAACCTCTTCCATGACTCGGTTTACCAGGAATCGGACTCTCTGGGGCCTTGCGCCTGCCCGTTACCTCTCCTTGTAAACTTGACCACAGGGCCTCGAGGCTCTGAGCTTCAAAAGCCACATTTACAAAATAGGGCTCAAAATAACTCCGGTCCTCCCCTGAAGCGTCTTTTGTGGGGATGGCCTGTGTGAGAATATTCGAGAAAGCACTTTGTCAGCATGAGTGCAGGAGGTGACACCAGCAGGTGGCTGGCAAGCGAGTGGTGAAGGATGGTATGGTGGTGACAGCGTGAGGCCCATGTTGAGGGACGTCTCCTAGGCCTCAATGAGTCCGAGTCACAGAGTGAGTCCAAATACCCAAATTTTATATGTGAAGAAGGTGAAGGATTATTACCTCAGCCTGTTACTTTTGAGTATATTTTCCTTTGCACAAGAGTGCTATATCACACAAACCTGTCTAAATAAATTTCAAAGTGCTCTTTTAATAACTCTACAATAAAAACTCTAAGCGGTATGAAAGCATTATGCTTATCATTTCAATGGTGGCATATTTTTTCCTGATTGGTACATAAAATATCGGGAGGTCTTAGAACTGATGGATCACAGATTTAGTGAAATACCCTGCAGAAGAATGGAAACTCCTGACTCCATAGCGGGCATCAGGGAGGGCTTCCCTGAGGAGGTGACCTGAAGTTGAGGCTCATGCAAGGAGAGGAAGCCGGGAAAGGGCCTTTTGATTTTCGTGGGGAGAAGAAAAGGAAAATAGAGCCCCCGTGTCCTCCTACTGGAGCGGGATTTCTCTACCGGCAGCTCCAACGTGGGCCTGACTACCGACTCCCTTAGCCGCGCGTCAAGGACAATTGTGCTGCCTTCAATGATGTCCCTGCCCCTTAACCTGGGGACGAACGGCACTGACCAAGGCAAGGGAAACCCAGTTTTTAGGGGCAGGCCGGGAAAAAAGTCAACAGCTTGGTCTCCAGCATATATGCTCTTAATTGGGTGCCCGGTTCTGACATTGGTTTTTCGGGTCTGCAGCCTTCCCATGGTTTGGCGCTCCATTTCCGGGGGCTCACCACCCGGAATGGTATCTCGAGCAGCAGCCTTGCAGTAAGGGGAAGGGATTGCTGATCTTGGGTGCGTGTAGAAAAGGGCCAACCAGTGACTCTGGAGGTCAGTCGGAAGTGACCTTCAGACCAGGAACAAAGCGGAGGTGAAATAAACAAAGCAGCATCTTTTGCGATGTATAGAAGCCCACGGATTAACTGAGAAGCGGCCAGATGTAGCGGGGACTGTGACCATATGGCATTTCTACCCCCATTCCCCTCTTCCTCACCCCTGGGAACTGGGGCTAATTAATCATGGGACTCTCCTCCACTGTGCCCAGATCTAGGTTCAGAGCCCTTCTTACCACACCGGTGCCAGGCAGCCCCTGTCCATCAGTTGTGGATCTGGCCCTGACGGGGAGGGAAGGGGCACTGGACGTGCAGTCAGGAGGCCTGGCCACTCCGTCCAGCTCTGCTTCTAGCCAGCCCTGGGGCCAGAGACTAGTCACTTGATCTCCCCGAGCCTCGTTTTTCGAAGCTGTAAAAGGACGGGGTCCGGCACTCCCTAAGTGTTCTTCTGCTGCTCATATTCTAAAAAGCAAATAGCAGTGGCCCTGGAAATGAATGCAAATACTCCATGCCAGGTGCGCTCAGAAACCACATCAGCATTTTGAAGGTCTACCGCGTGCTCGGTATGGTTGCTAAATATTCTGTAGGGAAGCAGGGAAACGTAAACCTGAACATTCAAGAGTTCGCAGTTGGGTCTGGGAGGTTAACCCTTGTGTCTATGAAAGCACCGGACCAATGAGAAACCAGAAAAGAGACAGCCAGTGGGAATTCACAGAGGGAGAGCTGAACTTAGGGCGGGGGGAATGAGATCAGGCAGCTGCTGCCGCGATAACTCGGGGAACGCTCCCTGCCGCCGCCCCCACAAAGTCTCGGCAGCACAGAACACTAAGCATCTATTTCATTCCGAGGGCTGCGCATTTTACTGACTCTGGGCTGGACCGGGCTGATCGGCTGGCCCAGGCGTATTCTCCTGACGGGGGTTTGGGCACCGGAGCACAGACGGGAACACACAAGCATTTGCTCCATCACGCTGCAAATTTTCCAGAGGAGGAAGGAGGCTATGGGCACAGTGTGCCTTGATAACTTAGAAGATGGGTTGCCCTTGGGCCGAGGGACTATTTGCTTCAAGCCAAACTCACGTTGCTGTGGCCCAGGCAAGGACTGCATTTGGCTCCTTGGAAGGCGTCCACCATGCCCGAGTTATCAGCGCATCTTGCGAACCACATCCCCTTGCCTTGAGTTTCCTTGCTCCCCTGCCTCCCTCCTCTTTCCCCCTCACTTGCGTTCTCCTGGGTCACCTCCCTCAGAAAGCATCAGCCAGTGAGTTGGCTTCTTCTGCCTGTTTTCTCAGGCACCCCGCTATGGCCTCAACCAAACCCTCCTTCTAGTAGGTTTGACTCTTTGAGGACATGAATGTAGGGAAGGGGACCCCAGATTTACTGGGAGACTTTATTCCACAGACCCTCCTTCACCTCAGACACACAGGTACTTTTGTAAAACAGCACTTGGGTTGACCGACAGATGCCCCGTGAAGCCAGATTAGGAAGGTCACCATGTGGCATATAAACACAACGGAATATTACTCAGTCATCAAAAATATGAAATCTTGCCATTTACAATGAAGTGGAACTACAGGGTAAAGGGAACCCTCGTGCGCAGTTGGTAGGAATGTAAATTGGTGCAGCCATCGTGGAAAACAGTATGGAGGTTCTTCTAAAAATTAAAAATAGAAACACCATGTGATCCAGTTAATTCTACTATTGGGCATTTACCCAAAGAAAACAAAAACACTAATTTGAAAAGCTTTATGAACCTCTGTTTATTATAATGTTACCCACAATAAAGAAGCTACGGAAGCAATGCAAGTGTCCATTGATAGATGAATGAATACAGAAAATGTGATATATATATTAATTATATATATATATGTGTGTATATAATTAAATATTACTTGGCCACAAAAAAGGATGAGATCTTGCCATTTACAACAACAGATGAACCTAGAGTATTATGCTAAGCACAATAAGTCAGTTAGAGAAAGAATTATATGATTTCACTCACATGTGGAATTTAGGAAACAAAACAGAAGATCATAGGGGAAGGGAGGGGAAAAATAAAACAAGATGAAATCAGAGAGGGAGACAAACCACAAGAGACTCTTAACTCTAGGAAACAGTCTGAGGGTTGCTGGAGGGGCGGAGGTGGGGGGCTGGGGTCACTGGGTGACGGACATTAAGGCGGGCGCTTGATGGAATGAGCACTGGGTGTTGTATGCTACTGACAAACCACTGGGGAGAAAAAAAAGGAATACTCACCAAGAGCAGGTCCCTGGCTAAGAGACAAGAGGCACTGAGCCCCCGAGATGGGAGTTCAGAGCTCCGTCTCATTAGGACCAGCGGAGGACCAGATTGTAGGGTCATATGAAGATTTTCTCTGCACCTCCTTACCTCTCTTCATAAGGAGCCCAACCCGCCTTCCTTACCAAGGAGGGCCCTTTCATCTTATGCTCTAAATTCAGGCAGAAGATAAGCCTAGAAAGGTCAATACAATAATCCAGGTTCAAAGTGACAACTCATCATAACCTGAGGTATAACTACTACTCAGGGTGTTTTCATTTCCATAGGGGACCCCTGAAAACGAGAAGGGCATCTCCATAGGGAACCAAATATCTAACGGTGACGTTTTAAGTGCCTTGTCAACTGGCAGGTAAAATGCTTTGTGGTGAGCTTTTCCTCAAGTGACCCTACCTCTGTGCCAACTGTGCCTGTTGGCGAGGTGAGCCAGAGATGGTTCTCTCACCAGGAAACTGAGTCTCAGAGATGTAATGTGACTTGCCCACTGTCTCTCAGCGGACGAGAAGCAGACTTAGGAATAGTTCTATCCCTTCTGCCACTATTCCGGAGGGAGATGAAGGAGAACAAACTGCCAAAGGCCCGTCTTGTCATATTGTGAACATATAAGAACATCAGCAAATGGAGGTCAAGGACAGCGGGCTCCAGGGCCTGTCCAGTGTAAGACCATCCCCGAGAGTGGTTCTAGCACAGCTGTCCAACCCCTCTAGGCCAAGGGCACAGTTCCAAAGGACGAGGCCTCAGGTGGCAACATCCTGAGAGTCTTCTCAGCCCAGGTAGCAGCCCAAAGGCTCTAGCCAGAGCTGCAGCTGGACCGGGGCCTTTGAGAAATAAAAGGCCTGCTCCGGAGTTAGCAGGCCCACAGCACGCGGGCCATGCAGAGCCGAGAGTGGGGCAGAAGGCTGTACTGTAGAGCAGGCCGCCATTTCCTCCACCAGCGTGCTGGGCAGCCCAGGGAAAACCCCTTGGCTCTCTCTCAGAGTCATTTTCTCAGAACAAATGGAGGCAAGACTTTCCTCACCTACCATAAAGGACTGTTCTGAGGTGTCACAGGGAAAGTCTGTACATTTAAGTGCCACAGAAATACAAGATGATGTTGGAAAAGCCAAAGTCCGTGCAGAGTGCACGGTGGCTTGACGGAAGAGGCCTGCAAGTTTCCTACGGCTGCTGTGACAGACACCCACAAACCTGGGGGCTCAGACGGCCCACGCCCGTTCTCTTCCAGCTCTGGAAGTCCCAAGTCTGAGATCAGTCCCATGAGGCTTAAGTTAAGGTGCCAACAGGGCTGGTTCCTTCTGGTGGCTCAGAGGGGTGGATGTGTTTCCGGTTTCTAGAAGCCACCTGCATTCCTTGGCCCGTGGCCTTCCCTTGTGTGGTCTTTTCCTTTCCAACCTCTCGCCTCCACCCTCACATCTCCTGCTACGGACTCTGATCTCCCGCCTCCCTCGGACGAGCCCCTTGCAATGGTATTGGGCCCGCCCCCTTGAACATTCAGGATACCCTTCCCGTCTCACGATCCTAAATTTCATCCCATTTGCAAAGTCCCTTGTGCCACATCAGGTGACACATTCACAGGTCTGGGGATTAGGCTGTGGGCATCTCTGGGGGCGGGGTCTTTATTCCACCTATCACAAGGCCGGCCTGTTCTTCCCATTCGAACAGAGCTCCTTCCTGCACCTGTCCCGGAATGTTTCCTAGCACGCCCTGCCTGTATCCCGACCAGTCCCCTTCAATGCTTAACATTTCTGTGCTCGTGGGCCGACTTCCAACTGCCCGCACCTGCATCTCTGCCTGAGGGCTTTTGGCCATGGGAGCTGGCTCTGCCTGAGCAGATAGCTGGAGGGAGGAGCCAGGGAATCCGTGTCCCCCACACCCTTCCCCCCGCCCCCGCCCCGCTTCCCCCCGACCTTGGAAGCAGGCCTTAACCACTGCTTGACCGGCCCTACTGGATAAATACTCCAGTTCTCTTGCCCCTGCGTTGGGATAACGGACGTGTGTGCTCTACTGCCCCCTACAGGTCCCCAGAGGAATCTCTCTCCCGTTGCCCGCCCTGGCGACTGCCTTGGTAACAGTCCCTTCAGTTGGCCCCCTTCCCTGCCTTCCCTGTCCTGTCTCTCCCACCGGATGTTTCCTAGAATTATCTCCCAGGCAAACTGCTTGCACTCAAATCCTCGCCTCTCAATTGTGACTATTTCTCCCAAACCTTGTTCACGCAGCTCTCCTGCCCGAGATGTCCCTCTCCTTTACTCACCCATCTGCTCATCTTTCTAAACCGTCTTCCTTAGGGAGGTCTTCCCCAGCATGTCTGTGCCTGTCAGTCACGCCTCTTCCTGCCCTCCCAAGTGGCCACAACAGTTGTTAGCTGTATCCGAGAATCGGGGGAGACAGCTCAGCATATAGGCAAAGAGCACGAATTCTGAAGCTAGGCTCTAGGGTGTGGATCCCTAACTTCTCACCACTCACTAGCTCGGGTAACAGTGGCCAGGTTACTTAGCCTCTCTGGGCCTCTACATGGGGGTGGTAATCGCACCCGCCTTGTGGGCTCACTGTGAGAAACAGACACTGGTGTAGGCAGCCTTCTTAGAACAGCGCTGGCCGCACAGCAAACATCCAATTAGTGGTGGCTGTCCCTGGTCACTTTCACAAGTTAGTATCCAGTGCGCAGGTCTCTCTCACAAATCAACAGAGCGGGGCCCAGTCCGTGCTGAACTCTACTTACACCCGGCGCCTGGAGCAGCGAACTGATGTCTGATCCTTTTAAAAATGAGTATTATACACAAAAGAGAGAAGGAGAAATCCTAAGGGGCTGAGACACGGTGGGAGGAGGAAGAAACCCCACGGGGAAAGACCACAGGCTTCCTTTCAGTCCGGGCTGGAGCTTGTGGGCTCGCTGTGAGGGCTGGCTGAGTGGGGCCAGCCTACGAAGCCCTGGGCAGCTCTGAGAACCAATTCGGCCTCTGGGTCTGCGAGAGGCGGAGACGCCCCGCCAGATTCCCCCTTCAAGCGTAGTAGGTCTCGCCGCCCGGTTGTGAGGAGTGCGGGCAGCGGACGACCTCCAGCTGTTGGCTCCTTCCCGGAGCTTGTGGGCTGCTGCTAAGAGCTGTCTGACCCGAGGTCAGGCCTTTGCCCGAGGTGGGCTTCGTCTCGAGACCGAGCAGTGGGGGAATGTAAAGGGCCAGATATTTCTGTCCGACATGAGTCTTTTCAGCGGCAATCCTTGCCCGGAGCACCCCACGGGGTTGGCTCAGCCTCAGGTGAGCCCGGCAGCCGGGCCCCAACTCCTGCTTCCTTTCCTTCTCTTCCACAGGTGCTGATCTCGAACAAACATCGTGTCCCACACACCCTACCCCTGTTTCCAGAAGGCACAGTCTGTGACGGGAACAAGGACTCGACTGCCTTCCAAGTTCAAATGAATACTTGAGGCTCTCTTCAGGGACCCAGAACCACCTTATTGTTTTCCTCTCCGTCACTTCAACCCCTTGGTGATGCTAAGCGCCCTGACTTGAGCCTGGGAACGTTCTGAGCTCACTGTCCTGTGGCCCGGACAAATGAGGGCTGTTTATCTTTCAACTTCACTTAGAGCGGTAAATAAGAAAACCTCATTAATTCAGACTGTTCTTATTTGGAATTTGTGATGATCCAGAGAGTGGCCTGGCGGGTGTTTGTTGACTTTTGCATTATCAGGGAACAGAGAGCTTGCCAAGCAAATGGGGAATGTAAGCAGATTGGAAGGGAAACATTTCAACAATTTTCCAGAGGGAAAAGCCCCTTCTCTTACTTTAAAAAAGCACCAGTTTACAGGCAAAAGGTCCACGTGAAGTTCCGATCCGTTTATATCAAAATACTGTTTAAAGCAACCCATTGGTGGTCTAGTCGGTGTCATTCTATGAACTGAAATCCGTTTCTTTCTTTTCTTTTCTTTTTGGAAAGATTTTATTTGTTTGTTTGTTTGTTTGTTTATTTATTTGTCGGGGAGCGGGGAACACAAGCAGAGGGGTGGGAGAGGGAGAAGCAGGCCCTTTGCTGAGCAGGGAGCCCGACACGGGGCTCGATCCCAGGACCCTGGGATCATGACTTGAGCTGAAGGCAGACGCTTCACGAACCGGGCCACCCAGGCGCCCCCTGAAATTCCATTTGACGTTTATGGGGTCCCTATTGCCTGCAGAGCATGGGATAGGTCTTGTGGCATATACCAAGACGAAAACAACAACGCAATCTTGACTCAGAAGGAGTTAACAATCATAGCGGATACTGCCATCGCATTAAAAAAATGTTGTTTTGCATTTTTTCTCAATTGTTGAAAAGTGCTTCCTACATACCTAGCTCTGGCCTTCCAGTTGGACTACCCTAGTGCTACAGTAAGCACTTGTTGAACCACAGAACTCCGTTTGGACTGACCTCTGGGGTCACTGGTCACCCACCACCCAGTGCCTGCAGAATCTGGTCCTAGCAAGAGTCCCCGCAAGCTGTCATGTCCCACTACTGTGACGCTGTGGGATACGCCCCCAGCTGGCTCACACCCCCGAGGTTGTATACATCACAGAGGAAATCCTCGCCCACAACAATCGGCTGTGATCTCAACCTTTTTGAAGAAAGACCCCATCGAAAATGGCAGCCGTGACCTTGGCTCCACGAGCTTCGCAGGGACGGAGCTGGCTGGGTTTCTGGCCTGAGGCGCAGCCTGCAGGCATCCAGAACTTCCAGACAATTACCATGCCCCTGGAATTGCCCTCACTCCTGATTGCTATTGGTTAATTAAAGAAATCTAGGCTCCAGACTGTATTACCCACCCATGTGTCACCTCCGATGTAACTAACGAGTTCTCAGCAGAGCAGGGCCGCGTGTGCGCATGTGCGCGCCCCGCGCGAGTGGCGACGTTGTTAAATTTGACGCATGATGCTTCCCTCCACAAAGAGGGGTTCCCTTTCTCCCCTGTGACTCTTCAGCTGCGGTGCTGAGGCTCGCTTCTGCCAGCTGTAATTCTGCCAATTTTCTAGTGTCACCCACGACGTTTTCACCTCCATCGCGCACCTTGACTTGTTTTGCACTTAGTGACTCCTGAGCTTCAACCACTCCCTGAACTCTTTCACTGTTACCAGTCTAGGGAGATAGTCCTGCTCTCCTTCTGGCAAAGCCGACGACTAAAATGGCTGGCCTAGGTGGGCCCATCTTATCAGATCTCATTTTCTTCTATTTAATTCCATTCAGTAAGAATCTGGCACCATCTCAGGGACTCTGGGATGGGAAACAAGATAGGACCCCACACTCAAGGTATGGTCTTTTTGGAGAAATCATATAAGATTCCTATAGCATTTACAGAAGAATGTATTTCATTGATTCATCCAGAAAATACATATTAAGCATTGTGAGAGTTCGGGTAAGGGCGAAGGTACTGTAACCCTAAAGCGCAGCTCCCCACCTCCCCCCAGGGCCATGACTTGCAAAATAGAAGAATCCATCTGTTTCTCCTGTAACATTTCTAAGGTCAGTGTTCTGGGTTTGTAGGACAGCTTGGTTCCACGTAGTTCTTTAGGAATTCCAGATCCTTTGCTCTTAGGCTCTGCCACTCACTAAGGTGTGGCTGTCATGGGTAAGGTCCCAGCCTGGTCAGGGTGCCTTCATGTCCTAGCCGGTGGGAAGGCGAAAGGAAAATTTCAGGGCAAGCAGCTTTTTTTTTTTTTTTTTAAAGATTTATTTATTTATTTGAGAGAGAGAAAAAGAGGGGGCGAGGGGCAGAGGGAGAAGGAGAGAGAAACTTAAGCAGACTCCTCGCTCAGCACGGAGCCCGATGTGGGGCTCGATCTCATGACCCTGAGATCGTGACCTGAGAGTCGGCCACTTAACCTACTGTGCCACCCCGACACCCCAGGGCAAGCAGCTTTTAAGAGCGAGTGAAGTATAGTTGTACCCGCATCTTCCTGTCCCATTCCACTGGGGAAATCCTGGCGGCAGGGCAGCATCTAGTTGTAAAGGAGGTTGGAAATACTAAGTTTACCTGGCTGTCTGTGTGTCCGAGGAGGAGAGGGAGAATGGATTTGGAAGAGCAACCAACAGTGTCCCACAGCAGCATCTGCTGTATGCCAGAGACTTCCAGATCCCAGTGATCAAGAGGACATGGTCGCTGACCTCAGAGAGCTTAGATCCCGGGGTGGGGATAGGGGGTGGGGGGTGGAACAGACACGAAGTAACTCGTAACGTTGTTGTGAAAGGGGAGGAAATCCAGATCTGAGACCCGGGCCTGCCGGACTTTAAAGCTATGTCCTTTCGAACATCATTCTGCTTAATATTTGCCCAAGACTTCCCACAGCTCCAAGAAGAGGCCGATTTTTCGTGCTGCCCTGGGACCGTCGGCCCCACCTGCCTGCTCTAACTCAGTCTCCTGGGCAGAATGCCCTCGTACTGTTGGCTTCAGTCATCATTTGCCACCGGTTTCCCCAAGGCAGACAGTCCTTTCATCCTCTTCTACCGCGACCCAAGCTCTTCCCTCTGTCTGGGACGCCCTCCCTTGAACGATGCCGGGTACCCTCTCACCATCCCCTTCCCCTTTACCAGCCCGGATGTCCTTGACATCGGAGCAATTAGACCTGCTGCTTCCCCTCCCCTCCCATCATCCTTGGCGCAGGTCGTTGGCGAGGCTCGGGCCTCCGTGTGAGGGGGCGGACGGCACGTGGCCTTAGCGATCTGGCAGATCTGAGTCCGAATCTCAGCATCGCTACTTCCTCGCTATGGAACTTGGCGAAGGTTCCATATGCCGCGCCTGGACCGGAGCAGCCGCTCGGCCAAGGGCAGTGATGCACTGCCCTCATGGGTCTGTGCCCCAGACACAGATGGGGAGTCTCTCCAGGCAAGGACTCCACTTGGGGATCCCGAGCTCTGGAGCAGGGGAGGTGCTGGAGGCAAGTCTGTGAAATGAGGACATGACCTGCTTCTGTTCATTCATACTGACACGGGAACAACTTGTACGCACTTTCAGGGGGCATGTCTGTGTTGTAAAGGACCGTAGGAAGACAGAACTGGTTAATTCAAAGAAACGACTTGCCAGCGGAATTTTAGACTCATTATCGCAGAGCAAGAGAACCCAGGTTCTGGCAAATTCCAGCAATGGCCAGCTATTCCTTCCTGCTGTTGCTCAGTTCCGTTCTCACCCACACAGACCAACATCCATCTCTCTCAAACGATCCTGTCCTCTTCCCCACCAGGGAAGGGCCTAACTCCTTGGTTCCTCGCTCCCAGAGGGTGGACATACATCAGCACAATTAACTTACACGGAGCTTCCAAGCCCTGGGGCCTGGCGGAAGGACAGCTGGGGGGGGGGGCGTTGGGGGACAAGACCTGTCCCGCTAGCTCTGTCCCTTGCCCACTGTGGGACTTGGGCTAAGGCACCCCTGGTCTCTGATCTTCAGTTCACTCCTCTGCAAACTTCAGTGAACTGAACTCATGAGGACGACTGGTATCAGGCTTCCCCTCCTCTCCCCTGATGACTCCGGCCAAGGCCAGGGAGATCCAGCCGTGACTCCCGATCTTCTGTCCTGCCCAGGACCAGGCCCGCCTCCATGCCCGTCCCCTGCCGGTGGGCCCACTCCTCCTCTCCTACACATCTTTGTTCCAGCCCGCAGCAGCCCTCCTGATTATTATTCAGTCCAAACACCTCTGTCATTCTGGCATTTTCATTGATTTAAATTAAGAGTCAGACTAATAATTAATGCAAACTCTCCCCCTACGCTCATGCCCCTGACTGATGGGTTCTCAGTGTCAAAACATTAACCTTTAGGTTTGGGACCTTGATGCATTCAAACCCCAACATACCTGATAAGCAAGCAAACTATAGAACAATTCTCCAAACCTCCTCTTCCTATCTCACCAGCCCTTATTTGTCTATGCAAATAGATATTTATCTTGGGAGTGAAAACAACCTATATTCACAAAGCCACAGACACAGAGAGAACAGAACCCAGCCATCACGGCTAAGGGGAGGTTGGAAAGCCAGTTAGCTTTTCTCCTGCCTCCCCCAACTGGGCCTGAAGGCCCTCAACTGGATGCCTGGAAGAAAGCCCGTGAGGCTGTCTTGGCCACACCGGCAGGAACTCCATCAGACCTGGAGCGGGATCGGATTCTTCCGAAGGTTTGAGAAGTGTTCCAGCTACCTACTGCCGGGTGACCAGTTGCCCTGATCGCTAGTGGCTTAAAACCTCAGGACTCAGTCCTTGCTCACGATTCTCCAATCTGAGCAGAGCTGGCTGGGGAAGGTGCATCCCCGCTTCCTGCAGCACCGCCCGCCCGGGGTGGCTTGAGCGGGGCCGGACAGTCCACCCCCAAGAGGGCACGGCCCCTCCCTACAGCCTGGGTTCCTCCCAGCGAGGCAGCTAGGTCCCGAGAGGGGGTGTACGAGAGCGCAAGCCCAACGTGCAAAGGATTATTAAGCTTCTGCTTGCTTTGTGCTTGCTCGTGTCGCAGAGCCGATCCCCAAGTCAGTGTGGCAGGGGGTGGGGGATGGGGGGGAGAGGGGGCTCCATCAAAAAGATGATCCCGTGGGGCCCAGTTCATCAGGGCAGGGGAAGGCGAGGTAGATGCACCCGCAGTTCATCACAGATGGTAACGGAGGGGGACACGCGGAAGTCATTTTCTTTAAACACGATGACTGCCCACCTTATAATTCAAGTATTTTTTAGCAACTGCTGTCCGATCATCTCTTCTAAATAATAATAGTAAAAAAAGGCAGGGCCGGCTTCATTCTTCCTCGTTTTCCCACTTACAACACTCAGGAGTCCAGTGGCTCTGGGGTCTCCGAGGTCCAGTCTTTTGATGCCAACGTGCCACGACCCCGTAAGCCAGCGGGCTCTGTTCTTTCTCTCAAGTTCCCCGTTGGCTCCAACACAGGGCTATCGTCCTGAAGCTGTGGCCGCGAGATACGGAGATTAAACTCGCTGGATATTTGAATTACAAACAGAAGCTCCTAAATGGACAGAGCTGGAGCCGAGCCATCACCTGAGAGAGGGAAAGAAGCTGAGGGCCCCTCTCTCTGCCACTTCTGTCCCCTCTGCATGTCTTGATGTCTTTGCTCATTCCGTTTTTCTATTTGTTCTCTCTGCGTCTCTCTCTGACTGGCCTTTGCTCTCTTTCTCTGTGTCCTCAGTCTCCCTCTACCTACCTTTGATCTTGACTGACTTGTCCCAACCCATCTTGACTGACTTGTCCCAACCCATCCCCTTTCTCTGTGGGAATCTGTCCGCAGGGTTCTCTCGGGGACTCCTTGCGCCTGTGTGTTTCTCTATCTCTGTCGCTCTCGCATCATCTCTCCGTCTTCTCGGGGTTTCATGTCCCCGAGCGACTCTCCAGCAGCAGGTCTTTGCCTGTCCTGCCGTCTACACTTGGCTGCCCTGCACGGTTTGCTCTCCGGTTCCAAGTCTGGGCCCCTGTCTGGTGGCTCCTCCGCGGGCAAGTCTGGCGCTCCTGGCTGCTCTGCTGTCCTCGCCCTTCCCCACACTGGCGCAGAAAATCAAGCTCGTGGAAGGGGGGTCGGTGGCTCTGGTGGGAATCCAGTGTGGGAAGACGGGTCCAACTGGGAGGGCAGAGACACAGACCTACAAACCGCCCTCACACTCAAACAATCTCACACTTGGCAGCTCGACCGATGGGCTGCCGAGATCCCCCATCTAGGAAGAGCTTGTAGCCCAGCTGCTGGGGGTGCCAGCAGTGGGGGGTGGGCACCCTCCAGCCATCAGGGTAGGAGGGATGCCGTGGGTGGCTCAGCGCCTGGCCCGAGGCCACACCCTGCTGGGCAGCCCACATCCTGTGACTGAATGACAGCGACTCATAAAGGCATGGCCTTCTCAACCCATCTCGGAAGGCCCATTCTGGCTCCTGGCTCTCCATGGGGTTGGCCACGGCCTGCTTCACTGCAGCCGGTCAGCTCCATCTGTCCATCCGGCTTCCTTCCCCTCCTTCCCCAGATGTGGATCCCGAGGTCTCTCCCTGACATCCTGCAAGCTAACCCAGTCTCCCAGTTTGCTTCCAGAAAGCCCAGCTGGTGATGCTCATCTCCATCTCTCTCTCACTCACACACACACAGACACAGACACATACCCTCTACCTAATTTCTTCTCTCCCTAATGCCTAAGATCTCCCTTTCTCCTTGAATCTCTCCTTTGTAATGTACCGAAGCCCCTTTCCCCAGGCAACTCACCTGGCCTCACCATCCCTCACAGCCTGGTTCAGGTCGCGCAATGGTCTCTCAGATTGTTCTAGAACCTTTGGCAGTTCCCTGCTTTGCTTCCTTCTCATCAGCACAGTAGAAAGAAATCGGGCTTGGAAGGGGAAAGGCCCGGTTGGGAATCCTGACCCCGTCACCAACCAGCTGGGGGACTTTGTGCAAATCACTCCCATACCCTGTGCAGCACTCTCCTTGTCTGTAAAAGGGGTTCCCGAGAAGTCCCCCTCACAGCGGAAGAAACGGCACCTGCGCTTGCGTGGTGTCGTTCCACATAATTCTGAGAGCCCATAAATACGTCACGTCCATCATTTAGTTCCTGTTACAATTCTTGCTTTTATTCTTGTTCTCAGGTTTTTGCCTTTTGGTTCTTTGATTATTTAATGGCAACGGAACCTTCACCACACACACAAAAACCCCCAGCAATCTTACTGTTTCCTGAGCCCTTACTATGACTGTTCCTTTTAGTGTCTCATTTGAGTCCCACAGCCATCCCACAGACCGCACCACAGAACCTCGGGAGGTGGAGAATTTATCCAAGGTCATGCAGCAAGTGACTGCCGGTGGAAGACCCGAATCTAGATTTGATCGTGTCCAAGGCCCATGCCGCACAAGGGGGACAGAGGCCTCTCAGAGATCAGGACCTGCACCACGACATGGAATAGGACCCGTCTGTGGTTGTGAATCCCAGAAATCTTAGGGAATGGGTGATGACCTTGATACTTCATCAGGAATTTGGTTCTAGTCGATTCACTACCCAGAGCCAGGGGGCCACAAAAGGTCGGGAGCTCTGAGACCTAGTCTAAGTTCTGTTGTTAAGTCACTGACCTCCTCCATTTCTGGCTGCCTGGGAGCCCTGACTCTTTCCACATTCATTTCCATGCCTATTCATGTGCCATGGGCCAGAGTACAAGGAGCTCGTTTTGGGACTCAACCTCATATTTAGTTCTAGGGTCTGTAATTTAGCTGCTGTGTGACTTTGGGCAAGTCACCAAGCCCCTCTGAACTCAGTTTCCTCTTTGTAAAGGGGTGAGAAACAGCTTACTTCACAGGGTGATCATGGCCTGAGTGGAGTCTGATAATCCAGGAAGAGTATTTGGTGTGGTCTCTGTCAACACGTGAGGATAAGCAGGTTCTGAGAAGCAGGCGGTGCCTCCTCTAGACCGTGAACTTCATAGAGCAGAGGACTGAACAATTTCTCCAACCATCCGTCAGCATAAGCTAGAATATTCATTTTGCCTTAAGATCAAAGAACAGAGGCTCGAGGCTTCCCTCCAGGACGGCTCTATGTGACAGTCGGCTGCCATATTGGAAACGTAATCTCTAGCTCTCCGGAGCTTTGGGTCTAAATCGCACGTATGTCAGCAGAAACACGCGTTCAGTGGGAGGGCCGACTCTGCAAATGGGAGCCCAGGGATAGGCTGTTGCAGGAAGAGGAAAAAGAAAACTCTCTCCTGGAAAGAAGAAGGGCTCAATGACACAGCCCACGAGACGCCCCACCCCCACAACTGTCCAAAAGAAACAGGGAGGCACTAGTAGATCAGAAGGTGGGACATGGAAAACAGTGGTGCCTGCCTCTCTTTCTCTTCCAGCTGTTGCTTCCTTCTGCTCTGAGGGTCTCTGGGAGGAGCTGTGTCCACTCCTCCAGGGTCTCAACTCCTGCGGTGGTGGTCCCTCTCCCTCCCCCTCCCGAGGAGTCCTTACTCACCACCTGCCTCTTGTTCTAGCCTTGGGGATCAGAGCTTCTTGCTGCAGCTTCTCGCCTTTGGGTTCACTTAGCTTCTTCTTTGACGTCCTTTAAGCCTTCCGACACCCGTTTTAAATCCCCTCTGAGGGGCACCTGGGTGGCTCAGTCGGTTAAGCCTCTGCTTTTGGCTCAGGTCACGATTCCAGGGTCCTGGGATGGAGCCCCACGTCGGGCTCCCTGCTCAGCGGGGAATCTTCCCCTCCTTCTCCCTCTGCTCCTCCCCCTCCTTGTGCTCTCTCTCTCTCAAATAAATAAATAAAATCTTAAAAAAAAAAATAAATCCCCTCTGAAATCCCTCACTGCTTTCTGCTTTCCTGACTAGGTATTCCATTTTATGAAGTCGAGATCAAGGAGCGATAGCGTTTGGTGAGAGCTGTGGAGGAAGTCTCCCTTCTTTTCATCTTGGAAGACATGTGATATCATAATCTTACGATGCAAAATGAATTTTGTTGAAACAAACGGGTTAATAGTAATAACAGTAATAATAAGAGAAGGATACTAGCTAACCTGGGGCATAGAGCGCAGCATAGTAGGTCGAGCAGCTGAATCACAACATAGGTTGCACACCTGAAACTAACATAACGTTGTGTGTCAACCAGGTTCCAATAAAACAATTTTTTATCAAAATAAATAAACAAACAGGAAGAACTTCCAGGGAAAATGTGTCGGAGATCGGTGTGTGCCTCTGTCATATCTAGGCCTGATGTCAGGCAGTAGTGGAGTGTAAGAGGAAACACACTGGCCTGGATTCCACGGGCACAAGTTTAAGAGCTAGTTTTGCAGCAAATGACGAATTTGACCTTGGACAAGGCGGTCAACCCCTCTGAACCTTTGTCTCTACATATATGAAATGAAATGATTGCAATAAATCACCTCAGACTTGCAAATATATCTCGGATTTGATGAATCTCAGTATATATACTAGTGAGTTATTTCGTAAGTATTATGAGGGCAGGGACTCTGTCTTATTGGTCTTCATAACCATTACATCGTTTGGCCACAGACATTCAATAAATATTGACTGACATGAAAAATAATATCAGACACATAAATAGCACTTACTATGGGCGGGCATTATTCGAAGCACTACACATATAGTAACTCATTTAATCCTTCCAATAACCTTGTGGGAAAGGCACTATTATTATTTGCATTTCATGGACAAATAGAGTGCAGCACAAGGCCCAGAGAGGGAAGTTGTCTAAAGACAAACAGACAGGGGCGCCTGGGTGGCTCAGTCCTTAAGCATCTGCCTTCGGCTCAGGTCATATCTCAGGGTCCTGGGATCGAGTCCCACATCGGGCTCCCTGCTCGGCGGGAAGCCTGCTTCTCCCTCTCCCTCTGCCTGCCTCTCTGCCTACTTGTGATCTCTCTCTCTCTCTGTCAAATAAATAAATAAATTCGTAAAAAAAAAAAAAAAGACAAACAGATAGAGGCCAATTGGTACTCAAATCCAGGAAGTCTGACGCCAGAGTCCAACTTAAAAAAAAAAAAGATTTTATTTATTTATTTATTTGAGAGAGAGAGAGAATGAGCAGAGGTGTGGGCAAAGGGGGAGGGAGAGGCAGACCCCCCTCCCCCACTGAGCAGGGAGCCAGATCAGGAGCTCTATCCTAGGCAGAGTCCAACTCTTAACTGCTGTCTCAGCATGGCTTCCTCCAAAAGCTGATTTGGAGACAAGCATTCAGGTTCAAGTAATTTATTTGGGAGACAATTCCCGGCAGCACTGTGAGCAATGAGGCAGGAAAGGGAAGAAAGCTGATAAAGAACGTGCTAATAAGTGGGTTAGTGCTCTGGGCATCGGGGCTTCGTCCCGGGGCGGCCGTTCAGCGAGGCTGGATACAGCCCAGTGTGAAGGACCACTCCCAGTGTGTTAGTCCCCTGGCCTTTTCAGTCAGTCCCCGCATGTGCCACACATGCCCCGGTGGCCTGAGGAGAGCCTCGGCCAGAGAGCTATCGTAGGGCAGAGGCTCACAGGGGAACTTTCCTGCGGCGGCTTCCCAGCTGGGGCAGGAGGAACGGGCAGGGGGTCGGCCGTGTCTACCACACTCGCTGCTCACACGGTTTCCTGCTCACTCACTGGTGCGTCTGTTGCCATATCCAAGTGAGATGGCAAGTTCAGAGCATGGTGCAGAGGCCAAGGACATGATCAGAGCCTCTCTTCCTACACCCACAGGGATGTCGTTAATGTCGGTGACCAGGATGATCAGCCCCCAAGTCCCACAAGCCTCACCTCCTGCTTCGGCCCCACAGCCTCCCCACCCATCTCCAGTCTCCGACCCTTTCCGAGCTATGTTATTGCTGGGATAATCTTACGAAAAGGCAAATCGGATCACGCCCCTTCTCGGCGAAAACCCCCTAGGACCTGCCACCGCTTTCAAAGAAGGAGCCGAACTCCTTAGGAAGGCAAACGAGGCTTCTAACTCTGAATCCGACACCGCCCCCCAATGCTTCCTAAATGCATGACCTCGTTTCCACGCACGATCTGCTATATCCACGTCTTTGTGCCTGAGAATCTCGAGGCTGCACACCTGCTCCTGCTTCCAGCTCTGGCTTCTAAGACTCAGCCCGGGCATTGCTTTTCCTGGAAGCACTGCCTTCCTGCCCCCACCCCGCATGCCCCCAGAGGAGGTGCCCCTCTTAGCTCCCCATACTCAGCGCAGGGCTTGGCATACAGTGAGGGTGACCAAAGAACGTCGCCCCGGGACACTTCTGCGAGAGAAAAGAGATGTCGTTGGTAATTACATCCAGACAACCAAGGCTGTTCTAGGGTCGCCAATGCTGTTGCCCCACACCCACAGGACATGCCCGGGTCAGAGTCACCGCATGCATCAATCAGTTCGGACGCACCAGATTCCCGCAAACTGAGCGAAATGGTCTCCTAAGTAGGTCGTGCATATCACGGGTGGGGTACAAGATGAGCCACGGAGGGCCTGAAGAAGTATTAGAAACGCAGACACGCTCACACACAGATGGAGACAGAGACAGAGAGAGACAGAGGGAGAGAGGGGGTGAGCCCAATTCAAGCCTCTGCTTGCGTCACACCTACTAACACCGCATGAGCCGAGGCAACTCCCAAGGGCAAGCCCAAGGTCAAAGGCTGCAGCAGTACGCACTGGCCGCCACGAGGCTGTGGCAAGGGTGCAAGGATGTGAATATATAGTACTACTACAGGGGAGTAAGGGATTGGAACCAATAATCCAATTACCATGTTATATATATATCCTATTAGAACAGTGATAAATATTTATATAATTTCTAATTATTCATATGTAATTTTTGAGTGTATGTATATCCAATAGGGGGACCTCAAAATGTTTTATGGATGAAGTGCGTAATCAACAAAGTTTGGGGGGGCGCTCAGGTGGCTCAGTGGATTAAGTGTCCGACTCTTGGTTTCAGCTCAGGTCATGATCTCAGAGTAATAGGATCGAGCCCCGACGCCAGCTCCATGCTGGGTGTGGAGTCTGCTTAGGATTCTCTCTCTTCCTCTCCCACTGCTCCTCCTCCCCTCAAAACAAAAAGTTTGGAAACAAGACCTTACTGTCACACTGTTGTAGGGACGATATTGGTCGTCCGCGGTCCTGGACTGCATCCATCAGGAATCACAAAGACCCTTTTGTTGACAGTGGAAAGTGCTTTGACACACTGCCTTGTGTCTAGCATCACATGAGTCCCCCAAGGAGCCTCAGGGTCATTGACAGACAAACGCGTCTGAGACTCTGAGATTCGGGGGAACCAGGTTTGAATCCCGCTCCGCCACTTACGAGCCATAGGATCTTGGGTCTATCTCTGAATGGGGTGGGGGCTCAGTTCCCTCATCTGTCAAAGGGGGTTGTATCACGTGCCCTATCTACTTTGTAGGATGGTTATTAAGTTGAAATAATAAGAAAGTGCCTTAGAACTCCCCTGGGTCCCCAAGAAGCAGACTCAGACAGAGCCAGTGTTTAAGTTGTTTGCGTGCAAGGAGATCTAGGGAGTACGGATGGGGTTGAGGGAGCGACACGAGAAAGGAAGGCAGCCAATAAAGGACGGGCTCATGAGTGGCTTACTGCCCTGGACAACTGGGGCTCAGTCCCACTGGGAACTCTGGGAGATGCTGGGGAGCACGCTTTAGCGTTGTCCCACCCAAGGGCTGAGCGAGCCAGAGGACTTATGCTTATGATTTCCAGTCTGACGTTCACGGAGGGCTGTTCCCTCAGTGCCCTGTGAATAGTCCAGGCTCTGTGGCACCGGCCAGTAAGGTCCCCAGGGCACAGTACTCCCTGCCCCAACCCCATCTGGGGAAGTCCATTTGTGTGGAGCTTCTGACTATTCAAAGCATGTATATTTATGCAGCACAAAACAGTCCAGTGCAGCAGTGATGAGCACGGACCTCGGTTCCGGATTGCCAGGGTTCAAATCCCACTTCTGCCACTTGCCAGCTGCGTGCCCTTGGCAGATTATTCGATCCTTCTGTGTCTCCATTCTTATGTGAAAAGTAGGCCTGCTAAGGGTCTCGATCTTGTGGGGTAGCTGTGAGGGCTGAAGAGATCCTTGAAATGAAAGTGTGTGAAACAGAGTCGGGCGGTTAGCAAGTGATATTTCCTGATGTCCTTACAGAACCACATGTAAGGCAAGTAGAGAGCGTGATTCCTGAAAGCCGGGGAAACCGAGGCACGGGGAAGCTTGCGGACGCTAACTTGTCGGCTAGCACCACTTCCTTCAATTTCTAGCCTCAACTCCCTCTCAGACCTCAATCTCACCCTCTGGACTGAGCCCGCACAGGCCGGCTCCTGGGGGCTGTGGCACAGCTGGAAATACCAGTGTGTGTGTGTGTGCGCGCGCGCGCGTGCGTGCACGTGTGTCTCGTGCTCCTGGTGCTTCCAAGCTGTAGGGGCTCAAGGAGAAAGAGGCAGTGTTTCCGCACGAATGCACACAGCCAGCCCAGGCAGCTGCACTCCCAGGAGCGCCAGGCCATCAGGTGGCCTCGGAGCAGAAGCTACAGGGTGGTGGCTGGCGTGCCCTGCACCCTCCTCTCCCTGCATTGCATCCGTGCTCTCCCTCTGCACACAGAGCAAGACAAACACCCCTCTCTCCGGCCCCTGGTGTCTTCTGGAGTCCTAGGGACACACAGGTGGCTTCATTCTGATCACATTTGGTACCACCTCCCTGTCCTTGGTTCCCTGTTCATTAAAACGTGGGCTAAGAGATGAGGGAGCTGTGATCCGAGAGAGGGAGAGGGAGAGAGAGAGAGAGAGAGAGAAGGCCCCACTGGGGGAATAAGGCAAAAGGATACAGAAGAGCATAGATCAAAAGAAAGGATCAAACTTCCCTGATCTAAAGTCAAGGGTGGGCAAGAGAAGAGACAATTATAGTCTCTGATTTCTGGCCCAAAGCTCCACCGTGATCCTGGGTTGCTACGGTCCCGACCGGGGGCCTGTGTGCGGCTGTAATCAGGACATTCCTGTCGTTAGTGCCGAGGGAAGAGGCAGGCACAAAGTGAAAGTCCCCGAGTGTGTTCTATTGATAGAGCTCCGGTCCCGGCCGTGGGGCTCTGGTAAATAGGAAGGCGTGTGTGGGACTCCCAGCGAGCGCAGGACAGCATGGTTGAAGTCAGGACCGCAGGACATCCCCGCAGGTCCCTTGCCAGCAAGCGGGGACGTAATTGTCTCCCTCTCTATTTCAACCCTGCCTGTCAAGCAGGGGAGAGCTCTCTCCTCCCTCTTGGTCATTTGTCATTAAGGGGACGGGTCCGGAGGCCCCTCTGAAAGGCAGGCATGAGGAAGAGGTGGCCACGGATTCCAGGGGCCCCCAGTCTGGTGGACGAAAGGGGGCTCATCTTCAGAGAGCCCGCCTCCGCGGTGGAGCGGCTTACAGAATGCCGCACGTGTGCGGGCGCGCAGGACCACCACTGGGACATCAACTCCAAAGCGCCGGAGAGGCAGTGACGTTGCTCTGAGTCACCCAGGAGGTGCGACTTTAGAATGCAAAGACCGTGACACACTCACACGCACCAGCGGGCATGCTGTGAAAGGCGAGCCTCCCCTCCCGAGGCTGGAGATGGGGCAGACTTGTCCTAGCACGTGGCTTGAGACTGCAGTGCATTTACCCGGTGCCACACGGCTGCCTGGAAGGAGGCGGCCGGCACCACCTGGGGCCAGAGGCTGTCCTGGGCAGGGGAAGCAGTGCCTTCTGATGGAGTCATCTGGGGGGTACAGGAGAGCCTCTGCGATGCTCCTGCCCCCTCCTCTCGCCTCCACTGTAAAATGCCCAAAATGTCAGGGTGGAACAAATGCCTCCCCTTGGCTTTTGAAACAGAATTTCCTCCACCTGCCGAGGACTTCACATCCGGAGCAGCAAGAGCATCTCTTCTGGGCTCGGCTCGCTGGATGGCCAGAGTCTCTCTGGGCGCCTGGTTCGTGGTGAAGGGGACTCTTGCCCAGTCGGGGGCGGTGGGTAGGTGGCAGGCCGTGCAGAAACACGGGGAGGCAGTTAGTTTCTCAGACCTCCTTTCTGAAGGCCCCAAGGCCGCAGAAGGGAACAGAGTGGCAGGTGAGGTGGCAGGTTCTAGAGGTGCAAAGAGGGAGCTGCCCCCCACCCCCACCCGGCCGTGGCCTTGAGCAGCATCCCATCTGGGCTGATGTGTCTTTAAGAGAGGGGGCTTGCAAGTGCTCATTGGATGGACGGCTGTAGGCTCCCAATGTGCGACGTGTGACGTGACAGGGCATCTCTATATTTGTAGAGACGAATTCATTACTGCTGCACGACATTGAAAGGAAGTGGGGCACCAGCGCACGGGTGTTTCTTCCAGTGGAAACCTTTTCATTTTCCTGTGTCATCGTGTAGGTGAGGACGCGTGGCAGACGCGGATGGTTGTTCACACAAAGGCTGGTCCCCTGCTTTCCTCGCTAGACCAAGAGAACCAACGAGGCGTCAGAGGATGTGTGATGGAGGGATCAGGGGAAGTAGTAGCCCCTGGACAAAGCCACTTTCTTACTTCCTGCTTTGGAAGCCGCCACTCACAGACGATGCTTGAGGCCCCAGCAGCCCTCTTGAGACCATGAGGCAGCAAACCTCAAAGGGAAAAGGGACCAGGCTGAGGGCTGCCAAACAGAGGGGTTCTGTTGTCCTCGTTAAGTTGCTGAGCCCACCTTGCAACCGTCCATATCCAGACTCCTTGTTTGTTTTTTTGTTTTTGAAGATTTTATTTATTTATTTGGCAGAGAGACAGAGAGACAGCGAGAGAGGCAACACACACAGGGTGAGTGGGAGTGGGAGAAGCAGGCTTCTCGCTGAGCAGGGAGCCCGATGCGGGGCTCCATCCAAGGACCCTGGGATCATGACCTGAGCTGAAGGCAGACGCTTAATGACTGAGCCACCCAGGTGCCCCAGACACCCCAGACTCCTTGTTAAGTATGCCCCAGGCATACTCGTGGCAAAAGCCACCATTAGGCAGATTTTTCCATTGCACTGCAATATCACTGCTACTTCATACTCATGATGGCGATCAGGCACCAGAGTGGTCAACGAGTTGCAAACATGCACTGTGAATTCAGCCGGATGGTAAATACAAATTGTTCTCTGCTTAGGTGGAGTGCAGAGCCTTACCAACACTAAATCTATTCGTAGATTGATTGGTATCTATTGCCTTCCACTGTGAAGGAGCCCAGGACAGCAGAAAGGTCAATGGACTGATGTCCAGCTCTGTGATCCTGGGCCTTAGTTCTCTCTCTTCATAGAAGAAACAAAAGGGGTCGAAATGGAATCAGGGTCTCTTGACATTCGACCTGGCATTAGTCCAGCACAAATTTTCCAGACTGCAAATTTACCACTAAAATCCTTTCTTTAGTTCTTAAAAATCTATAAAATTCATCTTTAAATAAAATGTCTTTAATGTGAATTAATGTTTTATTTCAGTGATAAAAGAAATGAATGAGAAAGAGTTTAAATAGGTTTCCACTGTTTATTGAAGAATTTAATAAATATATATTACATCTATATAATTTTAATTGATCCATGGTGGAGAATTTAGAGCGCCTGCCCCTCCTTTGTATAGTTGGTGTTGGGAAACAGTGCACTGGATGGATCTTTAAGATTCCTTCCAGCACTAACATTATGATTCTAAGTAGAAAAATGTGTTGGCGTTCTTTGCCAATACAGAGAGCCAAGATGGCGGCCATGGCTGGCGGTGGTCTGTCTTTCTGGGTCAGAGAGCTGACTGCCAACAGCACGCTTCACTCATGACCCTGAGTGAGTACCTGAACACAGTGTTCTATGGAAGTAAAGAAGAAAGCTCCAATTTCAGAACCCTGTCAGAACCTGGCCTGTGGAGAGCCATTTCTTCTGCCCTTCTAATTCTCATTTTAATAGAACAAGATCAATGGCTGAGAGTCAGACTGTCAAATAATGGAGGACTATTTACTGAGCCCTGTTACAGGCTCAGTGCTGTGTAAACACATGTCCCTTTTTTCCGGGATGTCTTCATATCCATACTCTAGAGAAGTTGATATTAAAAAAAAAAAAGGCCTGATCCCATTTTTTTTCTTCCAGACAGGAGAAAAGCAGTTGGTTCCATAAATGGATAGATAGGATTATTTTGCTCTGGAGTGGGGCTGCTCTCTGATTATATTAAATCCAACATGATGAGCCCATCTCCATAATTGTTGAGGCTTATCTCTTTCAGGGTGGCCTCACCGAGCCCCTCAGACTGAATTCTCCTGACTCGAAACCACAGCTGAATTTGGAAAATGAAACCCAATATCCCCCGTGTCTTCCCATGACGCCCTGAAATATCTTTTCCCAGGGAGTCTGGGACTCAACACATCATGAGTTTCCATCCTACACTCTGCAGCCAGCCGAGGGGACTTTTGTTGAGTTAATTCGTTATCCTGGGACCAGCTTGCTAGAAGATAATCTGCCATTTTGACTGTACAATGGTCTGACCCTCAAAACAGAAGATAAAGCAAGAAGGCAATGCTCGTTGCATATCTGGATGCCTGTTTTGGGATGAGGCAGTGACTTAAGAGAAGAGCGAGCTGGATCAGAAATAGAGCTAGGCTCCAAGAACCCCGCAGGTTAATAAAAGGTCAGTGCGCCATCTTTCCACATGGATAAAGACTGCCCAAGAACGACACTAATTCTAAGGAAAGCAGTGGGATGGAGAAAAGGAGAGAGATTTTGAATCTGAACTCCAATTTCCCAACAAAGCCTTGTATTTCTGACGGCTGTAAACCAATAGATTCCTTTTTCTTTTAAAAAATAATGAAACGTTACATGGACCAGGGATGTGGTCCAAAAGGTCTAGTTTCTTTCGCAGGGAGACAGACAACAGGGAAGGTCTCAGAATTTTCAGGAAGGTCAACTAAAGCATGGCCCAATAAACTGGGCTCAGAGACTGAGAAAAAATACTGTTGATAATAAAAGATCTTTGAAAGTACAGAGTGTTTCATGGTTTCTATAACATCATCAGCTCTCACGAGCACACAGCGTGTACTCCAAATCTGTTCTCAATGCTGGAGGACACCAGGGTACTATTAGATCTCAGACCTGAGTATTGTATGGCTCCATGAGTCATGCAATCTAGGGTGCCATTAGTTTAGGGGGCACCTCATTTGCCTGCCACAAGGTCCCTATGGGGTTGGTAGGTCAAGTATTGTTATTTATTATTGTTTCCATTTTTTTAAAAAAAGATTTTACTAATTCTTTGAGACGAGAGAGAGCATGAGCAAGGGGAGGGGCAGGAAGTCCCTGTTGAGCAGGAAGCCCAACGCAGGGCTCAATCCCAGGACCCTGGGATCATGACCTGAGCTGAAGGCAGACACTTAACTGACTGAGCCACCCAGGTGCCCCTACTACTGCCATTTTTATTATGAAGAAATACTCAAGGTCACAAAGCTAGTAAATGGCAGAAGTGGGAATGAAACACATAGCATCTGACTCTAAGATCAATGTTCTTTCTATCACAGTATCATCAAATTATCTCTCCAATCATTTATTTAGTCATCCATCCATCCATCCATCCATCCATCCATCCATCCATCCACTCACCCACCCATCCTCCTATCCATCCATCTATCCATCCATCCATCCACCCATCCTCCTATCCATCCATCCATCCATCCATCCATCCATCCATCCATCCATCCATCCATCCACCCATCCACCCATCCTCCTATCCTTCCATCCATCCACCCATCCATCCATCCATCCATCCATCATTCTATTCATTCATCCATCTGTTCACCTATTCAACAAATACTCTTTGGGTCCTTATGTGACAGATGCTGTCCCCAGTTCTGGAGATAAAAAAAAAATGTAACCTTGCTATCTAGGCTTCCCAAGCTTTGAGGACAAATGAGGTCAAGTTGGAATTTCACCTGTATTAGTCATGGTTCTCCAGAAAAACAGAACTGATAGGATGTGAGTAGATAGAGACAGAGAGAAATTGATTTATTGTAAAGAAATTGGCTTACATCATTATGGAGGCTGGCAAATTCAAAATCTGCAGGTTGTGCTGGAAGGCTAAAGACCCAGGAAAGGGCTGATGTTGCAGGGTAGGTCCAAAGGCCATCTGCTAGCATCATTTCTGCTTGCTGAGACAGGTCAGTCTTTTTGTTTTATTCAGGTCTTCAACTAATTGAATGAGGCCCACCCATATTATGGAGAGCAATCTACTTTACTCAAAGCCCACTGATTTAAATGGTAATCTCATCCCAAAACACCCTCACAGAAACACCCAGAATAACGTTTGACCAAATATCTGGGCACCATGACCCATCTCAATTGACATATAAAATTAACCCTCTGAATATCATTCCCACCTACAAGGCTCAGGATCACAAAGTTGTCCCCAAATGTTTCTGGGAATGCCCAGAAAGAATCTTGACTATGTATGAGAACAAGTCCTCTCCTTGTAGACCCTGCTTTGGGGCCTCTGAGAGGACACAGCTCCCCTGAGGGCCATGGTGGGACCCACAGCCCCAGCACACAGCAGCTCTTTTCTGCCAGTGCCAACTTTGAACTCTTAGGATGCTGGGATCCGAGATGAAGAGGGATGGGAGAAGAATGACCTCTTCTCTGGACTTGATGGGCTCTTTACCCTTTGGGTCATGGGCAGCTGCACTTGCTCCTGTCTTGCACGTTGACATTTACCCAAAAGGACTAACTGATTTCACTTAAAATGGATGACCACACACCTCAAAAAGGTGCTCTAACCACGTGGCAATCCTCCCTTGGAAGTCTGTTATTTGCCCTCTGATAAAATAATTTCATACTTTTTTCATTTTCTTCAAACTTCTGTATTTGCCCCACTCTGTGTTTACAAGCTTGTGACCTCATCTCATCCTTTGTGGAAATAATCCCATGGGACCTCTATCTTTTCAACACCAAACCAACAATTTACCGGTTCTGATTTCCATGCTACCAAGTTCCCCCATCCAGTGGACACCCCTCTCTCCTCATCTGGTTGGTTCTCTAAGGAGCATCTGGCACAGCTGTCCCCTTCTTGTTTCTTAAAATAGTCCCATCTCTCTGCTTCCATGCCCAAAATTGTGCTCCTTGTCCTCTACCTCTATGAAGAGAACTGCGAAGTTTAGTCCTAGGTCTTCTTCTCTTCTTTATCTATGCCCACATTCAGGCAATCTCATCCAGTTCGTGACTTTAAATATGGACACATCTATATTCCAGATTTATTTTTTCAGCCTAGACCTCTCCCTTGCACTCCAGGTTCCTATATCTACCTGTCTAGTGGTGTTACTTTGGGTCCTCCAAGAAGCAGACTAGACTAGACAGGCAAGAGATTTACTAGGGGGAGGCACCTGTGAAGTAAAGCAGAGAGGGAGCTGGAGAAGGTGGGCAGAGCCTCCAGACAGCCATGCGGGGTGTGACACCCGTGGAGGGAAGGGCATAGGAAGGAGACTTGGGCAGAAATGTTCACCCAGGCCAACAGGGAGTCCTTGAGCCAATGTGGCCAATCAGAGATGTCCCCACATCTCACAGGAGCGAGCCTGCCTTAGTAGCCCATTGTAGTCAGTCATTGAGAGCAGCTTGCGGGAAATGTGGCCTCAGTGTGAAGCAGCTGAGATCAACAATCAATTTTGCTTCTTGCAACAAGAGATCTAAGAAGTCTATAGTGCCTTTTCATGGCTCCGATACCGATGTCTTGACATGTCTAATAAAGATCTCAAGCTTAACATAGATTAAAAATTAAATGAGTCTCTTCACCACATATGTGTCCCCTTAGGTGTTTATCATCTTGGCAAATGGTCTCGCTCTCCTCCAGAAGCTAAAGCCAAAAACCTAGGACTCCCCCCTCTTGTTCCCTACTTTCAGTCCACAAGTCCTTCTGGGCTGACCTCCAAAATCTTGTATCCTATTATTACTTCTCTTCATGTCCACAGCTACCACCCTATTCTAAGCCTCTGTCCTCTCCCCCCTGACCTCCAGAATGGCCTTCCCATCGTCATTCTTGCTGATTCATTGCCCACATGACTGATTCTTCACAACACCCAAAGTGATCTTTTGCAAAGTAACTTAGAACACGTCACATGCCTTTGCTTCTGTGGTCTCCGGTTATAAATAATTACACTAAAATCCCAGCACACTGCCTTGTTCTACAGTGTTCTACAATGGCCTGCGTCATGCCACCCCCACCTACTTCCCCATGCTCATGGGATCTAGGCACACCCCCCTCCCCTCTATTCCTCAGACACATTCCCCACCCTCCACAGAGCCCTTGCCTACATTCCCAGAGCTTCACATCCCTCACTTCTTCTCATTCTTTAAAGATCTCTTTGCTGTTGTCTTCTGAGACAGCATTTCTCCGACTACCTTGTTTAAAGTAGACACCCTCAAGTTATGCATTAGTAGAGAATGGTTGTTCTTCTCATAGCCCATATCACACCTTGTCTATTCATCTCATTTATGTATTTTTCTGTCTCCTCTCGTGTAAATCTAAGCTCTGTGAGAACAGGAGCCCTGTCTGTCTGATTTAATGCTTTCCTTCCCAACACCTAGCCCAGACCTGGAAATCCTAATGGGAGCACACTGACTATTTGTTGAATGCTCAGTAAATGAGCCTCTCTTTTGCAAGGCCTCAAAACTGTCTTTCATGTGCTATTGATGGCTATTTTAGTTACAAATAGGTTTTGTTGCAATATAACAGTGGCTTAGCCAAATGGCGATTTGTTTTCACTTTTCATGGAACAAGAAATAGAGGAAGTCTGTCAGTTCGGGACCATACCATGTTTCCACAATGCCACCAGGAGCAGAAGCTCCTTCTTGCCTCCATTTGGCTGCCCTGAGTGTGTGGTTTTCATCCTGCGCATCTCATCTCATGGTCACAAGATGGCTACTGCTCCATCTGTGTTACATCTGTGCGCCACTTAAGAGAAAGAGGGAGGCCAAAGGTCAAAAGGTGTACGTTGAATAAACCTGCCTCTTAAAGGAGCTGTCACAGCATGAGTTCCTCAGGCTTCAGACTCTTTGATGGACATGAGCACGTAAGACATTTATTAGGGGGTACTTGCAGGATCGGGGCATGGAGAAGGGAGAGGAAGGAAGCAGAAGAGGGTAGTGGGAGAACCCAGGCCATGATGCAGTCCCAATGGAGGTCTCAACCAATCCCACTGAGAGCTCGGGAGCCTAGATGTTTGGAGTTGACTCAAGTTGGGATGAATGGGCCAGATATTGCCAATATCCCATGCTGATGAGTCACTGGAGGCCAAGGGATGTTGGCCAGCAGTGCTCTCAATGGCTAAAGCAACAAGTTCTTCATTCCTGAAGAGAGATCTAAGTGATGCACCACAGAGTCTACTATACAGGTGCTCTTAAAAGCCTCGTATAATAATTTCTGCTTATATCTCAGTGGTCAGAACTACGGAATGTAGTTATGATCAGCTGCAAGGTACCTGGGAAATGTAGACTTTTAGCTGGGCATACTGTTACCATGAAGAAAATGAGATTTTTAATTTAGGATATTTAGAAGGCCATGAGCAGCCTCTGCCATGGTAGACCAGATGCTATGTCCTCTTCTTCACTTCCCCGTCTCGCTTCTCTGTACTCTCCTAGTGCTTTAGCACTAAAAACAAGTAAACAAGGGGCGCCTGGGTGGCTCAGTCATTTAAGTATCTGACTCTTGATTTTGGCTCAGGTTGTGATGTCAGAGTCTTGAGATCAAACCCCATGTCGGGCCCCACACTCATCGAAGAGTCTGTTCCTCTCCCTCCCTCTCTCTCCCTCGGCACCCCTCACTTGTGCTCTTTGTCTCTCAAATTTTAAAAATTTAAAAAACAAAAACAAGCCAACAAACCAGACGAGTAAACAAAACGAATACGAACAAATCCCCTTCTTCCTTTATTAGCCAAAATACAAAATCTCCCATGCATGTCAAAGTCTATGCGTATAGAATTTGCAAGGAGCCAAGATGAAGAGATGCAGATCCTACCTTTAGGAGACTCACAACATAAGGAGGAAATAGTCTAATAAAGGGCAATCTGATTTAAGACAATGATCTAAGTGAAAGGAGAGAAAAATTCTAGAAACAAAGAGAAGGGAAAGGAGATGCACCCTGGTCTGTGTCAAGGAGTCTGAGATCTAGAAGCGAAGAAAGACTGGAGACATCACCTTAAGGGAAGAGAGGCAGATATTTTCCAAAGACCAAGGGGCAAGGAGCTGGATGACACGCAATATATAACCTAAGGTGGGGAGATTGAGTGCCGGGCAGCCAGCATCTAATCTTGGGAGACACAAAGTGTGGGATAGGCTCAGGTATTTACAGCAAAGACAGCACTGGCCAAGCGGCCAGAGTCCCTTCTCTGGCTCCTCACTCTTTGCTGCCCAGGTCCCGAGATGCTTCTCTGGGCAGGTCTCCAAGCTAAGGCAAGTGCGGCTTCTGACAGGATTGCTGGAGAGAGGGGGAGAGAGGAGGCTTATAGCCAATGATGGGTGGGTAATGCCTACGAATGAATTAAATTTACACAAACAGCCCTTTTACAATTGTCTAGACAGGAAACAGAGAAGGGAGCTCAGTGGAAAACATCAATTGTGCCCACACACCTTAAATGTTCCAGTCACATGAAAGCAGTAGCAGCTGGAGGTTCTTAAGACAGCCGTGGTATGACACAAAAGGCTCCGGGTTTAAATTACAGCCGTAGCATTTACTAAATGCACGGTCACAACCCTGAGCCTTGTTTTCCTGTCTTTCAAATGAGATGCAGGACACTGTTGGTTGACTACCCCGTTATTATTTACCTCCTCCATCCTTTCTTACCCAACCTCGGTGTCATTCAGGAATGCCCCTTGCTCAAGGAGGCCACGTGCTTCAAGGAAACTACACTGCAGCCCTGTCCTCAGAAGGCACAGGACTCACGATTTGTCGAAATGAAATATGGCGGTCCTGTTCCATGTGGTAGGGTTTGACACGGGCATGTGCTTCGTTTATTTTCATTATTTGTTATTCATTATTATTATTTTTTAAGTAGGCTCCACGCCCTAGCACAGAGCCCAGCATGGAGCCCCAAGTCATGACCCGGAGACCAAGACCTGAGCTGAGATCAAGCGTCGGATGCTTAACCGACTGAGCCACCCAGGCGCCCCGACATGTGATTTAATTTTGGCCAATGCTATGTGAGGGAAAGTCTTTTGAAGCCATCTGGGAAAGATTTGGTTAAGAAAGAAATAGGTAAAGATAAAAATCCCTCTTCTTCTATTGGACTTTATGGTATCTGCAAATGACTTCCCGAACTACAGCAGCCGTCTTGTGACCATGAGGATTAAAAGCAATTCAGCTGCTGCAAAGGCTATCTGCCACAGTAAGGATTAAACACGATGACATGTGAAACCACTAAGCCAAAGCCAGTACAGTACATTAGACACATAATATCTATCTGTTAATTTATTTGAATTCCATCTTGTTGTAGTCTCTCCCCAAATCCCTACTATTCATGTAAAAATAGTGTTGTTGTTGTTTTTTTAATTTGAAAATGTTCTTGTCTTTGGCTCTGGCTGGGGGTCACCCCCAAACTGGGCCATTGTCCAGCCAATTCAGTATTTGATCTGCTTCCCAACCACTTCCATCGGTTGCTCCAGAAGTGGTCCCCAGAGTATGTCTCCCAGCCAGAACCCACAGCGTGGGACTCTGGGCATAAAGACAGAGCCTCCTATTTCTGGTCTAGGGATAATTCTTCCTAGAAAGAATGAGGACATCTTAAAAGGCAGTGCACATTTTTAGAAAACATGATTTAGGAAAATTGGAATTAACTTTATTTGGAAATTGGTCTCATAACCAAGTCAGGAACCTCCAAAAGGAGCCTGGAATTTACAATTTCAGGATTCTTGTGTTGCTTGTCCAATTTGGGAATTAGTGCATAGACTCCAGATGAAACAATTTGACAAGCACAAAAGCAATGTACAGTATAAATATTCTTATTTCCTAACTACTTGTCAGCTATTTCCAGTGAGTAAATATTTACACGTTTTTCTTTCCCCCTGCGGAAAGCAGTACTCACATATATGAACATAAATATTTTGGTGTATGTAAATATTTACTCGCACGAGCAATATATTTCTTTTTCTAGTCTCCCTTGTAAGTTCTCTAATAACAGAACAATTCCTGCTTACAAATAAGTTCTGATCTTGCAACTCTCCTAGAATATTCTTCAAATGAGAGTCATTTTATGGTAGAGGTTAATTGCTGGTTAGCCGGAACAACTGGGGTCAAATCCGAACTTGATATCCTGCTAGCTGTGTGACCTCGGGTAAGTTATTTAGCCTTGCTGAGCCCAGACTTTCCTCATCTATAATAAGATAGGGGCATCTACCTTATAGGATTATTGAGGGTGTTAAATGATTTAAGGCATAGGAAGTGCTTCAAAAAGTGTCCAGCACACTGTAAACCCTTAATAAATAAATATTAAATGTTATCATCGCCAGTCACTGAAAATAAGTGTTTCGTTTTTTTTCTAGTTAGCACCATGGACTTAAATATGTTTACAAACAATGCCGTAATTTGGCTTAAGTGTCTCTTGTAAGCGTCACTCAAAGAATTTTTAAAAGCTAACAATAGATTTCACCTAAGTGAATTTCCCCAGACTGGCTGTTGCTGATTTCCCACCATCCACTGGGTTCGTGGTCATCATTTTTCTAGCATTTTCTCTTTGCCAGGCCTTGTGCTTTGTATTTTAAAAGGCAATATTGCATTAAATCATCACAGCCGCCTTATAAAGGGGCTAACATTGGTGTCTCCATTTTCCAACGAAGAAATAGAGGCTCGGGGAGGTTAATTAACTTGCTTTAAGCCAAGCAACTAGAAAGCGGTAGAGTTGAGACTCACGCCAAGGTCTTCTTGAAGTGCAAGTCCTTGCTGCAAACCACTGTACCATTCTGTCCTCAACATTCCCATAGAGATGCCCCTCGAAGCAAGGGCTCAAGGGGCTCTTTGTCATTGTTGTTGTTACACGAGGAAAACCATGCCTTCCAGTCATGCCTTCCCTGATTTGGGAACCTTTCCCTTCTCTTAGACCCCAGGGCTCTCCGCATTCATTAGACTGGGTCCAGTGATGTTTTCTGGTGTCCCAAGCCCTGGGGTCCCTTTCTTTACATTGCCTTGGGCTTAGCCTAACCTTAGCTTAACCTCCCAGCTCCTCCCAGGGTGGCGCCATGTTTGCTTCCTCCATAACCGTTCTGATACAGGGAATCTCTCTCCTTCCCATTTACTATTCCTAAACAACATACCTACATCGGAAGTCAGGGTGAGAAACAGAAAGCGGTGTAGGTGTTTTGAGCAGAGAGGGATTTCATGCAGGGAATTTGGCGCTTTCAAAATCACCGGAAGTGAGGAGGAGAAAAGTGTTTTGGCTTTTGTGTCATAGGACGGACCCCACTACAGCTATGATCCAGAGGTCAAGAGAAGTTTGCTCATCTCCTTCACCCATATCCAACGTCCATAAAGCCAGCCACATCCGTAAGGCTATGGAGCAGACGGCGGAGTCCAGCTGCTGCCCGCCCTCATGGGGCCGAGGCCTACTTAGCCACCTGAATCACCTCAGAGAGACGTACCCCTTTGCCCCCCACCACCCTTCCACCTTCCAAATCTCTCAGGGCTGTATCAAGTAGGCAGAACCTTGGTTTGAAGGGAGTCCACATAATGTCAGTTTTAGCTTTCCGACAGCTATAGGAGGTTCAGCTGGAGTTTGAGAAGAGCGAATCCAATTATCCAGCCCAATTCTCTCCTAGGCCTGCTCCAAATTCCCTTTACGAACTTGTGGGTGAGAAACACACCTTCTCATTCCCTTGGGCTCTCTCCCTGAGACTCAGCCCATGTTCCAGCTCAGGAGCCAATTAAAAAAATAATGATTCATTTCTATACACTGCAGTGGGCCCAGAAAGCAGAGAAAGGAATAAGATTTGGTCTAAGTGATCAAAAAATGCATAGCCCTTAACAGTAGAGGGACAAGACTATAAGGGATACAGTGCAGAGTGAGAAATGGCAAGAAGGATGTGTAATGGCTTCCGTGGGAGTGTAAGAGAGTGTCAGAAAGGAAGGCTCCTACCTCGCCTTCGGGGCTGTTCAAGAAGGTAGAGGGAGGATTGAGGGGAACGTGTCTGATGAGAAGCAAAGGCCAGCATGGCTCCATTATCTCCTGCTGCCTAACGAGCCCCCCCAAAACTCAGTGGCTTTGAATAACAATATATATGGTCCTGATTTCTGCAATCCAGGCTAGGATCTGCTGGGTGATTCTTCTGCTGGATGTGCTCTCAAACATGCTTGTGGCTGAATTCAGCTGGCCGTTCGGTTGGGGGCTGGATTTGGCTGAGCTTTTCTCTCTCTTCATGTAGTCTTGGGTCCTCTCCCTTGCCGCATAGCTCCTCCACGTTGTCGCTAGCACGGTAGCCAGACTCCTCAAATAATGACTCAGGGCTTCCAAGACCTCAAAAGCAGAAGCTTCTAGGAATCTGAAGTGGTAGGCCAGTGTCCAAGGGTCACTTCTGTTGTATTCAGTTGGTCAGGTGGTCATAGGACGAGCCCAGAGTCAAGGGAAGTAGATTTTATAAGGGCATAAACACCTGGAGGCCTGGCTCACTGGGGTTGGCATGTGGTTGACCAGATAAACAATGCTGGGAGAAGCTCCAGACAGGAGAGAGATGCGCAACGATATGGGGTTGTGAAACTCTCTGGCATCTGGGGGAAAGTTAAGCACTTCAGGGTTGTGGGAGAGAAGGTATATAGGCCACAGGGAGTACAATACAGCTATAGAGCTCATCTGCTCAGTCATGGCCCGATCCTCCTCTCTTGCCTCCTCTGTCTTCCTTGGATTTGGCTTGCTTCCTGGCCAACATCTTCTGTTCTGCTCAATTCCCCATTTCCAGCTCTTTCTTGGTCATATGAATATGGAAGCTACGTGAGAGACTTCTATCTAGCCACCAAACTCTTCTCTTCTTCCTGGATCTTGAGGTAGACCAACTGTCCACCATCACTCCCAGGTTCCTTTGCAGTTTGAAGCGGCCATGTTAATGGAGTTCTTGCCAATGGCACATGGATGGAAGTGGTGATATGCAGGCCTTTTAGACCTGGACTGTTAAAGACCTTCCACTCAATCTTTCATGTTCTTACACCTCTCCATTTGGCTAGAAATAAAGATAACCCTCAAGGAAACATCGGAAGCCTTGTGTTGGAGATGGCAGAGCCACAGGCTAGAAGATGCCTGGGTTCTTGGATCATTGCACGAAGGCCTTCTTTCTAACCAGGATCACCCATGCTAGACCGTGAGTGAGAAAAAAACAACCCTTCTGGTGTAATAAGCTCCTGAGACGTAGAGATTTATTAGCGATAGCAGCTAGTACTGCCCAACTCACATAATGGAGAACCCAGCGGGCTGGGACCTCCTTAGCATCACCCGAAGGAACTGAAGAATTTGTGGGGAAGGGGTTAAGGGAAGAGGAGACCCATCACTTGGGCTGCAGTAGCCCAGATCTCCCAAATCTGGGAGAAGTTTTTGAATGAGGCAATGACAGTTTTCCTTTCTGTGAGAACAAATTTATACAGAGTAACATCTGGAACCCACTGCCAGTTAACTCTTTGACACATTCCCATCTGAACCTGGATTTTACTCTTGGTCTCCTAAAGTCTCTATGACAACTTGTATCCCTGGAAACTCTCCCAGTTTAACCTACTGATAGGTGAGCAATATAGCTTTTTGGAGAAGTTAATTAAAGGAACAGGATTTCATGGAAACACAATAATTTATATTTGATGTTCTGCTTTAACTGGATTCCCACAATAACCCCTCGAAGTTGGATGGGTGCCATCTATTATTTCTCTCTGGATGGGAAAACTGAGGCTGACAGCGAGCTGACCCGACTAAAGATCTCAGAGTTAAGTAGAAGACAGCTGGGACCTACGTCTTCTAGCTTCAGGACAATTGTAAGCAAAATAACTCAGCCCCTGTCAATGTCCTGCCCATACCCTCTAGAGCCACCTGAGTTTACCACCGTTGAGGTGGACGGTTCCAGAGTGCACTAGAGCTTCCCCACCCCCGCTGCCCACCTGAAGGCTGCGTCTTGCGGCTTCCCTGAGGGGGCTTGTTGAGCTTAGCACAGCCGCAGCCGGCAAAAGTGAGTGACTTCACAGCCCAGGGGGAACCCTCTAGCAACGGGGCTCAGGGGATAAATGTCTCAGCCTCCCCATTCCCTGAGGTGTGCTGGGGGGGGGGGGGGCGGGGAGGGACGGTTCTCAGCAGAGCCCTGGCAGATGCCCAGAGTTCATGAACACACTCCTCATCCTGCCTTACTCCCCCTGCTCCCTCACTCCCGTTCTGTGGGATCACCTCCCACCTCGACTGCTGCACCCACATAGTGTCCTAGAGGGGACTCTCCGGGAGCCGGCACTACGGCGGTACACGTGTAGCGGGCAAGCTGGAAGCACCCAGAAACATTTCTTTGCGTCTTCTCTGACCTGGACTCAGAGAACCCCTCTTGTGACAGTGAGCGGGGATAGAGAGCACATACGTGATCCCCTTACCAGACGCCCCGTTACACTCTCTTCCTTGTCAGAGGTGGTTGGTGGCACCCGCTGGTCCAGACTCACCTTCACATTAGTGACTTTGCTCGGCCGCCCAGCTGGAGCGAGGCACCGGACGAGCAACCCTGGGCCCAGACGAGAGCAGGTGCTGCCAGCTCACCAGCTCCCGCCAGCGAATCCAGGATAAGTACTGGGCAGGAGTAAGAGACCGAGCCTGCCCCCGGGGTGGGGGAGAGGAGAGTTCCATCACTGGCCATGGCTGCCACGGTTCCCGGTCTCTTTCCTGTGTCCTCCAGTGACGAGGGAGGCTTGGGCAATAGAGATGTCAGCTCGGCAGTGACTGATTTGTCGAGACAAGCTTGCTGTGGCATGGTGCCATGGGGAGTGTCAGAGGGGCCTCGACCAGATGCCCGAGGACCCACAGGCCTGGGTCTGACATGCTGAACCGTGTCGGGCTGGGTGTGCAAAGACGCTATTCGTGAGCCCTCTCCCACAACAGCTGTGTTCGCTTGTTCGTTCATTCATCTATCCATCCGTTCATTCATATGATACTCCCCAATGCTGCTTATCTGCCTGGTGCCGCGGTCCATGCCGGGCACACGACGGGGAACGAGGGAGATGCGATCTCTCCCTTCTGTGCGTGGATAATAGAGAGTGGAGGCGGCTACTGATCTAATTTCAAATATACGCAACTATATGGCAGTGTGGGGGTTTCCTGCCCGCATTGTTGACACCCAGCCTCTGTCTGGAGCCCAAGCCTGGATCAAGACAGGGGGGTTTACAGGTAGAGGAAAGAGCTGCCTTAGCACTATAAAGGCTCCGCAGTTACACCAGGAGGCAGGCAGCCACCAAGGTCACTGGTCCGGAAAGATAATACACAGAAATTCTGTCGGCCGTTGGCACCCTAATCTGGCCCAGCTTCCTTCTCTGCAGGGCATGCGGAGACAGGTCTGAGGTGCCCTGTCCTAGAAAGGGCGGCAAGAGCCTTTACTTACAGGGTGGCATAAATGGGTGAGGTAGTGGGGCACGTCCCCCCACCCGCCAGGCACCTGCGTCTCAGGGGCCATGAGTGTGATGGGGCAGAGCTCTAAATGTGGGGCGTGGGGCAGGCTATCTCTCCAGGTCTTCCCCATGCTTCCCGCGGAGGCTGGCGAGGCCCAGGGGAGCCAAGGGACGGGCTCAGCCTTTCTGCTCGTCAGGAAGAGGGCCGACCCCGGCTCCACCCATCGACGCCTTTCAGGGCCGCTCGAGGGCTGCTTCTCGCAGGTGCCATTCGGAGCAGCCCCCAAGCCCTTCCACCCCTCATCCCGGGGAACTCCGCAGCTGTCAGAGAAGAGGAGAGGGGGTGGAACAGCCGGTTCAGATTCACTTCAAACCAGCAGCGGAACAGTCCCCGTTACATCATTAATCCCCGGGGCCATGTAAAGTTTCATCTGCTTTCTCTCGATGATTTGTACCAGCTGCGTTTTCCAAGCGCGCCAGGACCGATGACCGAGCAGTCTCGCCCACATGTGCATGAAAATCCTGGGGCAGCTGCCACAAAGGACGGGGGTTCTAGATTTGCCTTTGACTCAGTCTGGCTGTGTGACCATGCGTGAGTGAGTCACTTTTCCTCCCTGGCCTACCCGCCGTCTCTGCAGAACACGACAATAAGCGACGTTATACGACGTGGCAGGATGTCGTGGTGCCGACCACAGATCCGGGGGCGGTTGGGGTTTTGTGGATCCAGGCGAGGCCTGGGGCTTGGTTGGGCCAGCTCTGCCCCACACGGCTCCCCCCCCCCCGGACCAGCCCGGGCGGGCATGTTCTTCGCGGATGAAAGCAGAGACGACAGGGGGATCTGGAAATAGGCGAGGCTCAGAACTAACGGCAGTCCTATCCGGGGTGAAGCCCTGGGACTATTCATTCAATCTACGACACTTCCCTCACCGATAACTCAAGGGGATCATCGGGTCACAGGGGGTCCCTCAGGTCTCCTACAGCCTAAACATTCTGTAAGTCTAAATAATGACATAGAAACAGTGTCAATGGATATTGACCAGCAAGAGCAAGAAAGAGATCTGGTCTGTCTTCACAAAATTTCTCTGAACGCATGAGGAAATCACAGCCAGGTAGGAAGTGGAAGTTCCTGAAATCTGCCCAATTCACTCAATTTGCACAACTGTCTTTCACAAGCTCGGCATATGCGACCGTCTGTATAGAAACGTGGGGGCAGGTGGGGGGGGTGTTCTGTTCCAAAGGCCCGCACCTGTCCTTGCCCCCCTGACGCTGGCAAGGCGCGCTCACCTGCGGCAGAGGTTGAGAGCTCAACTCCGCCCAATGTGGACGTGTTTTCTGCTTTGGGGGCAAAAGCAGCAGCTTCCTGCCGGAGAATATGCAATTAAAAAAACAAATTATATCAGCAGGACTCTCTTTGCTGGAAGTGTGAACTTGATAGAAATCAGAAATGCAAATGGTATTGAAGTGCAGTTAAAACTTCCGTTTTCCAAAAGGGGGAGAAATTAATTGCTTTTATACTTACCGTAGTGATAAGCCGGAGGCACAGGCTATACACGAGGAGTAGCATCCAGAAACGTTCCAGAAGAGAGAGGAAAGGGAGGCAATAAATCTCCCCTAGAAAGCCTCACGGTCCTCGCTACAGATGTGTGCAGCATATAATTTTTTGGCTGTGTGGTTCAGGGACCTGCCAAGCATTTTAGGTCCAACTGACTTGTACGAAGAAGTCGGGAGAAGGAGATATTTGGGATAACCCTCATACATGATAAAAGAAGAGCTCAGCCAGGTCTCCCTGATCTGCTGGGGGAAAGGTGGTAGTTTATGGATTTTTAGTGCAAGGACACCTGCAGCTTCTCAGCTTTCTGGAACACATACAGTTGCAAGAATGCCCTTCGAGCCACAAACCACCAACATCTTATTCAGAGGTAGGGCCTGCCAGGAAGGCCCAGCATGTGGGGATTGGGAGGCCTGCCATGAACATGGTTGACTTTTTTTTTTTTTTTGAAGATTTTATTTATTTATTTGACAGAGAGAGAGAGAGAGAGATCACAAGCAGGCAGAGAGGCAGGCAGAGAGACAGAGGGGGAAGCAGGCTCCCCGCTGAGAAGAGAGCCCGATGCGGGGCTTGATCCCAGGACACTGAGATCGTGACCCGAGCTGAAGGCAGAGGCTTTAACCTACTGAGCCACCCAGGCGCCCCAATGGTTGACTATTTGATCCAGGTTGCCTGAAACAGTCCTGGTTTATTCCTGTGGCCATGGTGTCTCAGCCAGTCAGCAACCCCATTCACGCTCCAAAGTGTCTTCATGGCCCAATAGTTTTGGAAACCTGCTTGCAAAGGAAAGACATACTTCTTGTCCAGCAATTCCACTCCTAGGGGTTTACCCACCAGAAAGGCATGCATGTGTTTGCTTAAAGGACACTTACAAGAATAATCGTAAGAGTCAAAGACTGGGAACAACGCAAATGTCTACCAACAGGAGAAGATGTAAACAAGGCAGGATACATCCACATAATGGCACACTCTGTAACAACCAGAACCAACAGACGGCAGGCATGTGTGATGATATGGATGGACCTCACAAACGTAATATTGAGAGCAAAAGAAGTCAGGCTCGCAAGAGTACATATGGCACGATCCCATTTATGCCGCATTCCCAAACAGGCAAAATTCCTCCATGCTGCTAGAAGCCAGGATAGTGACGACCACCAGGGATAGGTAGCAAAGGAAGGGAATACAAGGGAGCTTCCAGGGTGCCGGTCCCATTGTTTCTTGATCTGTGCACAGATGTGTCGATACAGATGTGTTGAGTTTGTAAAAAAAAAACAAAAAAAAACAAAAAAAACCCATCAGGCTGTACAACTGGGATCTGTGCATCTTTTTCTGTATGTCTATCTCAATGGGGCAGGAAGATAAAATAATATGGCCACCTGCGCAGGACTCACACACCATCTCTCAACTTGGCCAGCCCCATTTCCCACCAGTGTTCTTGGCCCTTCTCGCATCTGAGGCCTATGGCACTGCTTGGGGAGAAAGGAGCCTCTGTTTTCTTCTCTGGTATGCATCTTTTTTTCCTGCCCTAGAAGCTGCTAATGCAGCTTCTGGTGGCGCTGCCCCCCTCTCCTGGTGTAGGCGTGGTGGAAATGTTACCTTCGGCCCTTGGGCACTATAGGTGTTCATCTCGTTCCTTCACTTGCCGCTATGGACCGAATGTTTGTGGCTCAGCCCCGAATTCATCTGCTGAAGTCCCGCGCCCTGATGTGATGGTCTTTGGAGGGCGGAGCCTTTGGGAGGTGATTAGGTGTAGGTGAGATCATGAGGGTGAAGCCCCCCCCCATGATGGGTTTAGTGCCTTTATAAGGAGACGCAGGGACCAGAGTTCTCTGTCCCCACTCTGTGAGGATACAACAAGAAGACGACCATCTATGAACCAGGAGGAGAGTTTTCACCAAGAACAATACCATGCTGACATCCTGACCTTGGACTTCCAGCTTCCGGAACCATGAGAAATAAGTGTTTGTTGTTTTTTGTTTTGTTGTGTTTTAAGATTTTATTTATTTGACAGAGAGAGAGAGAGAGACAGTGTGAGAGCATAAGCAGGGGAGCAGTGGGCAGAGCGAGAGGGAGAAGCAGGCTCCCTGCTGAGCAGGTTGCCTCACACAGGGCTCCATCCCAGGACCCCGAGATCATAACCTGAGCTGAAGGTAGACACTTACCCGACTGAGCCCCCCCAGGCGCCTCATTTACGTTACCCACACTGAGACACTTACCAAATTAAGGACACCTCATTTTTCAAGTTAGTCCTCATGGGGCTTTCCAGATACTCTTTTCTGAGTCACTCCTCATTCTATTAAGCTGCTCTGAGGGGCAAAAACCAAAGGGCAACATATGTGTTCCGGTCCGCACATGACAGCGGCTCAGTGCTCAGATGGAGGCTTTCTGCCCGTCCCTCAGTTCCCAAGCACGGGCACCTTACTGATCTGAGCCCTGCAGAAGGTAAATAGTTGCTGACACATCCAGCTCAGGCAAACCGGCAATAGCAGAGAAGCATTCTGTCCCCTCCTCGCCCCTCCCCTGCTTTTCTTTTGTCTACCTCGGCCATGGCATGAAAGACCAGGCGAATGCAGTGCTGTACACAGGCCTGGCTCCCTCCCACGAGCCTAGGAACTCCCGAAGCGGGGGGCTGTGTCTCATAGACCGGACCCTTCCTTTCCCTCTCTTCTTCCAGCCGCTTCTTTTGCCCCCGCCCCCACCCCCCGGGCTTCTGTCCTGCCTTGCCCAGTCTGGCCTCTCACATCACGCTCTGGGGACTCTCCTCTCCCCACTCGCCGCCAAGCCCTCCGTCAGATGCCCGGTAGTCCCCGAGCCACACCCCTGGCTCGGCTCAAGGGTGAATGGACACTGTACCGCTCACGACCCCCCAGTCGTACTATCTTAAGGGAGGGCTGCGCCATTAACTCCCTCAGGGGCTTCTAAACCTTCTAACTTTCTCAGGGTCCGGATCCTTGTCACACAAAGCAAGCAAGATGTTTTCTTTAAGCTTGAGATCGTATTTCGGGGACAGCAATAGTGTCGGATGGGCAGAGACGAGCTAGATGGTCCCTAACCCATTTTGCTTTGTTCCTGGGCACCCAGTTGCATTCCATGTCCCAGCTGCCCTCTGGGGGTGAAACGTGGCCTTGTGATGACTTCCGGCCAATGAGCTAGAGACAGAAGTCAGGGGTCTTCCTTCTAGGCCTGGCCCATAAATACTTCCCACAGGGCCCTTTGATTTGTTTCTTCCATTTCCTCTATTTGGGGGGTGGCCGTTGGTGCCCTGGGTGATGCTAGAAGACCCGAGTGCCTCAGCTCCGGCTGCCCACTGAAGTCGCCAGGGGGACATCAAACAAAACAAACACCCAACCCTGTGCCCATGCCCTGCCCTTAACCAATGGAATCAGACCCCCACTCTCAGGGAGACCGAGCTCCCCATTGGTTCACGTCCCCAGCGACCGTGTGAAGCAGAGTCCGGGCCCCTGCCACCCACCGGATGGACGTCCCCCGAGAAAGAAAGAAATTTCTTTCTCGGTTCTAGAGCTAGCTTCGCTTCTAACTGATCCGCTGGGCAATTGCCCTTCTACGGCGGGGTTCGCCAGTCCCGTCCTGACCCATCCGTGGCTGGACAGAGGCTCCTGGCAGGAGGTGAGTAAAGAGGTTCACCTCAGGGAGACGGGAACAGGCTGCCCATCCCCCCAGGTCTCTGGGAGAAGCTTGAGAACCCAGGGTCGACAAAAGAGGACAGCAGCGTGAGGGCAGAGAGAGGAAGGGCGCAGAAGGGAGGCTGAGGCTCTACCCTTGTGCGGCCCGAGCGCGCGTGAGGGAGGCATGCTTTGTCAGCTGGCACGCCCCAACGTCCAACGTTGGGCTAGGCACTGGGTTTCAAGTCCTCCCGGTTTGGGAAATGCTTCATCATGACCCCTTTCTATTGGGTGACGGGGTCTCCTTGGCTCCTGTGGCTCGGCTCTTCCGTGTGGAGACGAACCTCCCTGGGTGGTAGAATTCGGCTCGATGCAGATGCAAGGGCTTTGCATTCTCACTGGCTGCAGGCTAAGCACCAGGGAAACCCACGAACTGGATGCTCTCTGTGTAGCTAGTGACCCTTCCTGGCTCTTAAGAAGAGCCTCTTTTCCTTTCTCATTTGCCTGCCCCCCTCTCCCCTTTCCTCCTACCCTTCCCCCACCTCTCTCCTTCCCTCCTCTTTCCTCCCCCTCTCCTCCCTCCTTCCTTCTCCTCTTTAAATCTTCCCTTCCCCTGCTTTCCCTCCTTCTCCCTGTCCTTCCCTTCCCTTCCTGTCCAGGTTCTTCAACAAGAAGGTAGCATGCCACCCCAGCCCGTCTCCTTGAAATCCTGAGCAGCCAGGCTATAGGGGTGACTGTGGGCTTGCCTGCTATTCGTTCAACCAGTGTCAGCGTGGGGCGCACCACGGTCAGGCGCTGCGCTATGAGTGGGAGGTACAAAGACAAAGGAGACCATCTTGGCCATAGAAATGTTTACAACCGGCCAGAGCGCAGAAGTGGGAGGTTACAGTCAGGCACCAGGAGGCAGAGAGTAATCCTTGAGACTCCACGTTCTCATCTGTGAAGTGGGAGTCATGACTGGATGTGCTTCTTATTGTTGCTCTAACAACTTACCACAAACAGTGGCTGAAAGCAACACAAATGTCTCCCTTCCCAGTGCTGGGGGTCAGAATTCCAAATCCGGTTTCCCGGGGCTAAAATCAAGGTCCTGGCAATACTGTGCTCCTCCTGGAGGCAAGAGGCAGAGAATCTGACCCCTTGCTTTCCCAGCTTCTAGAGATCCCTGGCATTCCTGGGCTCATGACCCCTTCCTCCATATTCCAAGTCCCGCGGCATCCCGTGTCCCCTCTGATCTCTGTCTCCGTCCTCACTCCTCCTCCGACTCTGGCTCTTCCACCCTTGTGATGGATGGCACTGGGCCCCCCTACAGTGCGGGTCAATCATCCCCATCGCCAGGTCCTTAACTTAATCACACCCCCAAGGCCCCTTCTGCCAGATGAGGTCACATTCATAGGTTCCAGGGACTAGGACGTGGACATTATCCTGCTTATCACACCCAGATGCATCAAACACCGGAATGTCTGTAAAGTCCCTGGCACAGAGCCTGGCCCACGACTGGCGCTCCGCTCATGCCACCCGCAATAATTACCACCACCCCCTTCTGCGAGCAGAAGTGCCTGCAGAAAGCCTTGTGCAGTGTATGCCCTTGGAGACGGTGTCAAAACCCAGCAGATCTAACATCTGCTGAGCCACAAAACAGTGAATGACAGCCCATCTGCCTTGGACGACAAGCTAGTCTTAACCCACGCCGCATCTGGACCCCTGAACTTGGCCTTGCCATCCTTGCCAGGCTGGGCTACAGATGTTGACTGGGGTGCCCCCCTCCTGCCCCACCAGTGCAGGCACTCCTCTGGTGTGTGGACTCCCGGGGGTAATGGCCAGGAGACCTCGGGCCATGCAGTCAGGCACCAGGCTTGGGGCACAGTTGGGTTAGGCTCCTCCCATTACAGCCTCCTTACCCCCGGCCATTGAGACCCTCCGCTTCTCTAGGAGAGAGTGACGAGCCTTGAGCATGCTCTAGCCAGTCCGACACTTGCCCCAGATGTCAGGATTGAAGGGAGGGGGCACATGTGGGCCCTGAGCTACTTGGCTGCCAGCACACTAGGCAGGTTTCATTGCTATCAAGGAGGCAGTGTGCAAACATTCTGGGATTACCAGGGGAGCAGATTTAAAATCAGATTCCTCCCCTCCTCACACACGAAGTCTGACACGTTAAAATTTGGAATGAAGCCCAGGAACATGAATTTTCAGCCACTTTCTGGGTCATTTTGGTGCAGAAAGTCCTTAGACCATACTTGGGTCCTGAGCCTGCCCTCGCTCTGCCACCAAACTACTCGAGTTGACCTTAGACAACTAACTTCACCTTCAAGAGACTAGTTTCTTCAGGATCAATCAGAGGGGTGGAGGGGACCTCCAAGGCACTTTCAAGCTCGGAGCCCATGTCTGCAGCGAACTCCCCCTTTTGTTATTGGCCCAGAACTTCTGACCTTTGATCTTCTATCTGGAATGTTTCTAGAATATTCTGACAGCCCTTTTGGGGAGGAAGGAGGAAGGGGAGTAGCTGAGATCAAGGATTTCTTACATTGAGAGGGACAAGATGAAGGTTGTAGGGCAGAGTAGGAAAGGAAGGTGTGAATGTGTGTGTGTGTGTGTGTGTGTGTGTGTGTGTGTGTGTGTGTAGGGCCTATGCACTCACGTGTATACATCTACAGGTGTTTCAGCTGCTGCTCCATCCCAGAGCTGCAGAATCCCAGAACTTACAGGACACACAGACCACAAAGTCCAATTTCCTTGTTTTGCTGGTGGGTCAACGGCGGCCCGGAGAGGGACTGTCGTTGCTGCTTGGAGTCCCGAAAGTTCTTAGAGTAGTAATTTCTCGACCTTTGTTGTTATAACTGTTATTATAATTACCTGGAAGAGCTTTTAAGAAAGACAGGTGCCTGGGCCCCATGCTTAGAGCCTCTAATTCCATGGGTTCAGGATGGAAACGGGGCACAGAACTTGTGTGGGTCCCCTGGTGACAGTCATGGGCAGCCAGGGGTGAGAATCACTGACGACGAGGCTGGAGCCCATTGCGCCTGATGCCGAAGAGCCATCCCGGCTCCCCCGGGAGCTCCCCCGGCTCCATCCGGAACCCATGAGCTGGGTGTTAAGGCTCCCGATCCCTCCTGCCCCGACCCACAAAAGCCCGGCTCCCAGGGGTGCAGTGGGAGCACCAGGTTGCCCCAACTGAGGCAGAGAGTTCATCAGCAGGCCTCACCTGGAAGCTTCTGCTTACCTGGAAGGAGGTTTTATTGTTTTATTTTTCTTTGTAAAGATTTATTTATTTATGTATGTATGTATCTGAGGGAGGGAGAGAGAGAGAGAGAGCACGCGCACGAGTGCACATACATGAGTAGGGGGAGGGGCAGAGGGAGAGAATCTCCAAGGAGACTCCCCGCTGAGCGTGGAGCCCAACGTGGGGAGCAGTCCCACAACTCATGAGATCATGACCTGAGCCAAAACCAAGAATTGGACGCTCAACCGACTGAGCCCCCCAGACGCCCCTGGAAGGAGATTCTAAAGGTTCTAAAGGCTAATGCCCGTCTGTGAATGTGAACATAGGGAGCTCTGCTCTAATCCGAAGCTCACTCCCCAGGGCCTGGGGAATGGGGGGAGATGGCAACATGGGGACCATGAGCAGAGATGGGAGAGTACACGGAGGGAACTTCCTCCCATGCCGGTGCTCCCAGGGGAGGAGTAGGGGGCCACACAGGGCGGGAGGGGGCAGAGGACGATAAACTCATCTGCTGAGCCCCTCTCTCAGGGATACTAATTCATCTGCTCTTTTTCTGTTTGGGGGACAAGCACATGGCCTGTAGCCTGTGCTTTTTCATTTACGTTAAGCCTTTTAGTGGAAGAAAGAACTCCAAAAGCAACAGTCCTTCCGTTCTCTTGGGCTGCCTGTGAAATCAAACCTGGAACAGACTTCCCCCGAGTCCCGCTCTGCTGCCCTGCCCGTCACCTTTTTCTTTTCTAATTTGTTCTGTTTCTTCTCACATCCCTACTCCTGGGCTCCTACATATAGCTGTTCAGGTTGCGGACTGCACAACCTCCCCTGCCCTCACCCCTGCTATATTATCCTTGCCATCCCTCCCCAGTCCCTCCCACCCCATAGATCCCTTCCTCTTACTTCATTTCCTTGCAAGTCCCTCCTTCCTAACTGCCTCGAGGGGAAAGCCTGGCCTCTGTGGGGCCTGACCCACATCCATCAGCCTTGGCAGGGTGGGGCAGGGCCAAGGCCAGGTGTCTACCGCTTAAGAGAGTCAAGGGGCCTCCTTTCCCAGCGGGCTGCCCCAAACCGCTCACAAAACCCAGAATCTCTTGCTCATCGCAGGTTTGCTTTGCCAGATGTAAATTGTTCTCTAGGTTCACCAAAAGGCCATAGAAGCTGTTTCATAAATAAGCTTAGCGTGTTTTCCTTTGTGTTTTCCCTTTAACCTGGCAGGCTCCCCCCTCCCTTGAAACAATTTTGCCGGAGCTACATAAATACATCCTCCTAGCACCCTGCACCGTTCACAGCCTCGAGCACTTTTTAAAAAGTTAACATGTTTAATCTCCGTAACGATATAAGTATTGACCAATTTTACCAGAAAGGGAGGGGAAAAAAAACCAAACAAAACAACAACCCACCACCAAAACCCGAGGCTGGCGTCATATGCCCGAGGCAGAGCTGGACTGGAACCAAAGTCTGCTGGTCCCAAAGCCCATGTCCTTAGTCACTACACCTTGAGGTCTCCAGTCCCCCCGAGTCGTCCCTGCCCTGCCTCTCCCACCTTCCCTGCCCCCCTCAACGTCTGCCCTCGAAGCTCATCACGCCCGCCTCACCTCTCAGCCCCGAGAGGCCAGCTGGGATGTCTTCCTGCCTTCCCCCTACCTCACACAGGTCCCCCTGGGCTACTTCAAGCTGCTGTCACCTTAACACTGCTGTCCCCTTCAGGGCAGCCTGGGGAACCCCGCGCTTAGAAACATGCCCATGGGGCTGGCGTTCCTGCTGGCTGTCCCCGACCTCAAGGGCAGGACCCAAACGCACGACATTCTCCCCTTTCTTTTGGCCCCCCGAAGTCACCTTCGTTTGGCTCTGCGGCACAGACTGGCCATAGGCCCGCAGCGTCCCCTCTGGCTTCAACCCTTACCTTAAGGAACCAACAGGGACAAGGAAATCCTCATCCTCAACAATGACAACAGGCCCCAGGCCGGATGACTAGCTGCCCCCTCCCTCCCAAGCCTCGTCCCTCCTCCTCCTCTCCTCCCCAGCCCTCAGGGGACCAAGACAGGGAAATTGTCCTGTAATAGCATTTTACAGGCACGTGCTTGCGATCTAGGCATTTCTCTCATCTGGTTATCTTTGGAAACATGGGGAGGGAAGGGGGTATTAAAGAAATCCTCCTCTGCTTCCATCTTGGAAAAAAAAAAAGGCAGAACATTCTGATTCACTAACCTTATCTTTAAAGAAACCTGACATGGAAAAGGCAGGGAGATAAGATCTATGACTTCATCAGCTTGTTCTCTGAAGTTGTTTCAAGCTCTCCCATCCCCCCAACAGGCCCCTTCATTTCCTGTTTTCAATATGTAACGGCAAGGAATACACAGCCGCCCAGGGCTGAGTGAAATCTGGCCACAAGTCAGGAGCACCTCTTTTTAATTCAGATTTCTTTCTTCCTTCCTTCCTTCCTTCCTTCCTTCCTCCCTTCCTTCCTTCCTCCCCGCCCCCCCCACCCCTCTCTCTCTCTCTCTCTTCATTTTTTGCCTTAACTTTGTGGTCAGTGGCTCTGGATGGCTTGTGGTCTCAGAACAGCTGCTGGTTTGGAATATCTCAGACGCAACATGAAAGCATTAAAAAAGAGAAAGAGAACTTTAGCATTTCATAGCAGGAATTCTTGACAACCTCTCTCTTTCAAGATGCTCCAAATGCCTCCCAGACGCCCTTGCGTCAGCTCTTGCCGCCTCCCACGGTGGAGGCCAAGGAACTGGTGCCATCTGAATCATTTTGTGCCGGGGAAAACAGAGACACCCACGTGTTCCTGCTTACACGGTAAGTCGGCACAACATTGTGACAGGTGCTTTCCCGGGCCCCAACCAGCTTAGGGTGGGGTGTGTATGGACGCGATACGGGTCACAGCTAAAACGCCAAGAATAAGGGAAACCAACTGTCTTTGGCTCTGGCCACCAGCTGTAGAGACGCGCTCCCCGGGATCCTGGGTCTTCACTCAGTCTCTTCCATCACCGAGGGTCCTTGGGTGGGCTCTTGTTGGTTGCCGTGGCAATGCCACCAGCCCCTCTCTTGCTAGTCAGGGAACAGCGTCCCCTGCAGGGGGCATCTCCGGAGAAGGCTCCACCCACCAGGCTGGTCGGCCACCATCCGAGGGGCTGAGCACGAGGTGTTTCGACGGCAGGGCGAACTTGCTGGGCTGTGCAGCCCCGTCTCTCTCGGCTGGTCTTCCGTTTCCGGATTGCTGTCCCTGCTACTTCCTGAACACTAGAAGCTTCGCCACACAGGGGTGGACTTGGGGCCAGGGAGCACACCTGCCCCCTGCTGCTGAGGGCTGGCCTGAGCTCGGGGCCCCTGGCCTGCAGTGAGGTGCCCCCAGTTTCGGGAGGGCTGTCAGCGTCCTGCTGGGAGCGTCTTGCCCAGATTCACTTTAATGAACGCCACTCGCCTTTTCCACCGCCAGGGCCGTCATTCCTCTACCTCGGGGCTCCCCCAAGCCCTGAAGCGTACTTTGCCCGCTGCGGCTGCTGAGGGCCAGAAGCCCCAAAGATGTCACACTCCTCCCGGTGTCCTAGAGCAACCGTTCACCACTGACCGACAGGACTGGCCGTGTAAATGCTCCGGCTCCCCGCCCTCCCGTGGGTGGGCTCTGAGGCACGTGGCTCTCGGCGTCCCCACAATGGCCCCTGGCTTGGCGATGCCCTGTGTCACTTCACCACTCTCCCTCCTGGTGTGTCTGGGGCTCATCTCCCAAATAAACCGCTCGCCCTTGAATCCCCATCTCAGTTCTGCATCCGGGGACCCAAATTGAGCCAGGGGAAGAACTTCTCTGCCACCCCAGCCGCTGATGGGGCTGTCACTTCTAAGCTCATGACAGAGATTTCAGAACACTCTTGATGCCCGGGGGGCTGCTCTCTGACCTTTTCCTAGGTCCTTCCCCACTTCCCCTTCGTGATTCCGATTCTCAAAGTCTTGCCCCCTGCCACCACCCGTAGCTACAAGGTACCCCGGGTACCACGCCACAGACTCATTTTATATTTTACAGACAATAAAACCGAAGCTCTGAGGGGCAAGAGATTCGCCCAAACTCACTTGATTTGTACACGGCCGGCAAAGCACGAAGCAAAACCTAAGCGTCTGGATGAATGGCCCGAGGCCCTTTTCAAGTATGACTGCGCATGTCTAAACCTAGCTTCTGCACTTCTGCTCTGAACTTTCTTTTCTTTCTCATTACGACAAACAGGCGGGCCCCCAAAGTGATGTCCTCCAAGGGGACTGCGGGATATGCCATTTAATCGGTGCGCAGGGACTGCGCTCCCTCCCTGAGCCAGACGTGTGTGTAGCTCAGCGTCTCCCGCGGCTGGGGCCCCAGTAGGATGATCGTGAAGGCCTGAGAGCCCACCTCTCTCGGGGCACAGAGAAGTGGCCACACGGACAGGGCTTAGCCGGTGGCGTGGCAGAGGGTCTTGAGGACGACGGGGACGACACCTGACCAGAGAGAGGGTCTTTGTATTCACTCCTCCCTTGGTCTACACTGTTGTGCCTCCAGACATCTACATGGCCCCGCCCCTCGCTCGCTCAAATGTCATCCTCGGGGGGACCTTCCCTGACCACTGTCTAAAATGGAGTCTCCTCTGTGATGCCTCAACCCTGCTGGATTTTCCTCTCAGCGTTGATCACTCCCTGACATTGCGGCCTCTCCCTTCACCCCCACCACCAGACTGTGAGCTCCCCTGGATGGAGAATCTTGCCTCTTTCTTTCACCGCCCTATTCCCAACACCTAGAACAGTGCCAGCACATTCTAGAAGCTCAATAAATTCTTGTTGAGGTGAATTAATGAATCGGTGAATCACTGAAAGGAAACAGACAGGGCAGGTTACTTGCCTCATCCCGGGTGACACATTCAGTCAAGAGGGGCGGAGGCAGGAAGGGGGGGGGCGCCCCAAGCCCACGTGACTCCATGGCCTCTGGCCCCCTTCCCTACCCTGTGCTGGGCTCGTTCAATCTCTAGGTAAAGGGACGTAGGAAGCAGAAAACGAGGACAAGAGAGACGGATGCTCCGTGGAGACAGGACATCTTCCCCTCTCTCCCTCCCTCCCTGCCCACCTCTTCCCTCCTCTGTGTTATCCCAAGGAGCTGCTGAAGAAGAAAGCCCTCCCTGGTCTCTCCCCAGAAACTGCGCTCTGAACACTCGGACGCACAATCAACCAATTGTTAAGTCCTCGACAATACCTCATCAGCGAGCACAGCTCTATAATTAAAAGTAAATCCAGCTCAAGCTCTTTAAAATAGGATCTAATTTAATTGGCGCCTTTAATCTATCACTGTCACTCCCTGCCAACCAAGGGAGAATGTCATCGCAGCGGTAGGTGGTGAGAAACTTCAGCAGGCCCCTTGGCGGCGGCAGCGGGGTCTCCCCACCGCCCTGGGCCCGGTGAACAGCTGGGAAGGAGCAGGCAGCCCACGAGCTCAGAAACGGGAGAGCCCACCAAAGCGGGGGAGCACACGGGGGTCACCGTGGACTGGGGTGTGGCAGCCACAGGCCTGGGTCCTCAGGCCCGGCCAAGCACCCTGATGGGCCTTGGTAGGGGTGTGGGCTGGGGCCTCTGCCCTCCCTCCAGCGCATCTCAGAAACAAAGCTCTGGGCACGGTCTGCAGAAACCCCAAAAGAATCAAGCTCATGGTGGGAAGACTGGCCATGTGGGGTGTGGGCTGTTTGCTGGGGGCCGGGGGGAGGGGTGTGCGGACAGGGGAAGAGTGCGGCGAGTCTCTGCTTTGTGTGGCCATTAGTTCCCAGCCCAGCTCAGAAAAACAAGTCCCATCCTTTTAGAGAAACATAACACAGAACCCAGACGAGTGGAGTAATGAAGATGCTGGCTGAGAGCACACGCTGAAAAATCCTATAGAAATGGGTTCTGATCCTGGAGAACCCACTTAGCAACCCGTGAATTTCAGAATGCTTGTAAATCCCCTGGGCCTTAGTTTCCACTTCTGCAAAGTGAGGGTGGTGATACCTACTTTGCATTTCTGTGCTGAGGTTCAAGAGCCACACCCGCCCCGAGCCAGCAGAAGCTGGGGGGGGGTGGGGGTGTGTGGGCTCTACCCTCGTGCCTGGGGCTCACCCTGGAGGCTGCCTTCGGACTGGCTTCCCGCATCTTCCTGCCGGAGGGTGTTCTTTGTCCCTGGAGGACTCTCTCCACCAGGGAGAGATGGGAATTCATGGACAAAAACCCCAGCTTCCCACACCTAGGCATGGTCCGCTCGGTCTGTTGGAGGCTTCTGGAGGCCCCGGGCACCACGGGTCCGCCTCGAGAACACCCTCATTTGCTCACCCTCTCCCGGCTTTCCTGTTCCCTCTCTCATTCCTCCACCCCTCACTGGGCCTCCTGGATTCCTTCCTAAACCAACTATTGCACCGAAATCCTTGTTTCAGGGTCCGCCTGGGTGGGGGTCCAAGCCTAGGCATGAGCGTGACTCAAGCACACCATAAACACTACTGTGTGACTTCTGCAGTTTCCGGATATTTGAAATTCAACTGTGGATTGCTCTGCCTATATTTTGTGTGTGTCTTCTTAAATTCTCCGGGAGCACTCCAGGAAGGACTCCTCTCCCTGTGGACTCATGTCAGCCCTCCGGCCCACGGCCCTAGGGAGGACTGCTGAGCTAATGCTCAGTATCCCCGAGATTCCTCGGACCCCATACTCCTGGGAACTTTGGGTCATGCCAATTCCATGTGAGGTGGAGGTACTGGGGCATATTGTAAATTGAGCTGTGTTCCCCCCACCCCCAAAAATATGTCCTAACCAGTAGTAACCTGGTAATGTGACCTTATTTGGAAACAGGGTCTTCCCAAATGAGTAAGTTAAGGTGAGGTCATGGATGAGGGTCTCAATCCACTAAAAAAAAAGAGAGAATTTGGACCCAGCGGGGAGAACATGACGTAAGGCTGAGAATTACACTGCTACAGCCAAGGACTGTCAGAGGCCAGGAGAAGAGGCTGGAACAGATGATCCCCTTGCGTCTTTAGAAGAAACACAGCCCTCCTATGCCTGGATCTTGGACTTCCAGGCTCCAGGGCCTGTCCTCGTCCCCTCCTGCTGCCCTGTGGCTGCCAAGCTGCGGACAGGGCTCCCCGGGAATCCGTGGCGGCTCCTCTGGAAGATTCACCCAGGCCCCGCCCTCACTCTCTATCGAGGCGACATTTGACACTGACGTGAAGGGTCGGTAACAGCCAAAGCCTCGCCCCTCTCGGGAGGGTGTGCTCCTCAGAAAGAGATCAGCAGCCAAGAATTGGGCCTTTCGTGGCAGGAACCACAGCCCGGAGTCCCCCCATGACCCAGCACTCTCGCGGCAGAGTGCCACAGCTCGCTCACACTCCACGGGCTCAGCACTGCCCTCACCTGTCGGCGTCCCCGGCCGGGCCCATCGCAGCGACCTCCTGGGCCAGGCTATCCTGTTTGCCCCTCCAGACCCACCCTCTGGGCTCCTCCACTCTGCTCTGAGCCCTGACAGGCCAGCCTCTGGGGCTGCATCCCCCCCGGGGCGCCCTGCCACCCAGCTTCTGGTTGGATTTAACCAGTGGGCCTGGCCGGTAGGAGGGAAGAAGGAGGGCAGGCCGAGAGGTGGGAGAATTGGTTCCCTGGGCTCCCTCACCCTTCCTGCCAGGGAGAGCCCGGCCCGGCTGCTTCCCCCTCTCTAAGTCCCCGGCTCCTGTCCAACGCCTCCTCACCACCATCCTTGGGCTCCAATGTCACCTGTCACCGTCCAACCCACCCTCCAAAGCTTCTCTCAGAGGGAGCTTTCTAAAGCACTGACTCGTCACTATGCAAACAGGGATGGGTGGGTCTGCAGCGCGAATCCCTCCCCTCCCCCCCACAGTCAAGTTCCTTTACAATCTGGCCCCGCCTCCACTCTGGCCACACCCACCGCTCCCTGTAAAGCAGCCAAGGCTCGGGGGGCCGGGCGCACCCCTGCGTGCGGCGCGTATAGATCTCCGACGGCTCGTCCTGGCAACTATCGGGCAGATTGTTGCCCTTTTTCCCACAGGCTGGTGGGTTCTGTGAGGGCACAGGTGACATGTGTAATTCATCCCTGCATCGGTAGCAGACCCTAGTGATGCCCGTCCTGCATCGCCTTGCCCCACCCCCCCACACAGAGTTACCTGTTATGTGGTTGGGCAGCTTCAAAGGACACTGACACCTTGGATTGAGGCCCCGGGCTTCCTGGCCTCTGGAGAAAGGATTCCCAGCACGTTTCATACGATGCCTCAGAAATTCCCCAGGGAGACAGCACCTCATTGCCCACGGCAGTAACGTGTTTGTTAAGGTACCTGTCGTGAGCTGTCCTTCCCCTCCGGTCTCCCTCACTGGTGCCTCCTAGGTGTTCTCCTGAATAAAGCATCTGTGTCCCTTAGACCTTGGCTCAAGGTCGGCTTCTGGGCGAACCCAAACTGAAACAGGGGCCTCGACAGCCACAGAGGGCTCTGCGCATGGTAGGCGCCCCATAAATGCCCCAAGAATAAGCGAACAAGGGATCGGGAGCCGCCGGCCCTCCCCGGCCGCATGGGGACCCCCACAGTATTCAGGAACTGTGCCTGTGGTTTGAGCAGTCGGGGGCCCTCCTTGCTGGGAAGGTGCCACCCACATCTACGTGGGCAGCCCGAGCTTTCTCCCAAGCTGGCTGCCTGCCGGGGAGACAGGGCAGACAGGCAGTTCTGATTACGTATGCAAATGTGGGTCTGGCCCCGCAGCTTATGTGAGAGCCACACAGCTCCGCTAAAGCCACCCCGGAGAAAGAGTCTTACAAAGAATACTAAAGAGCATCCAAGTGTGAAGAATGAAATACACGTGAGGTTTCTTTTTCAAAAAAAGTGTGAGTCAAATGTACTTTCATCTTGGCTTTCTCACAAGTAGGCAGCCCCTGAAACGAGCCCAAAAAAGCCAAAGAGGCCGTTATCCTGACTTCTGACCTCGACTGAGACGGACAGCGGGTCATGGGGCTTTTCCCCGAAGACGAGTTCCAAGGGGCTGAGGCAGTGGTGGGCCAGTGGCATCTGCGTCTCATCTCGACCTTCGAGGTGTGCACATGATGTCCGGGCGTGGGCTCACCTCAGAGACCCGAGCACAACCAAAGGCTTGGGAATGAGGACCCCGGGGGTCAGGGACTGCATCACGGGCCGTAAGAACAACAGGTGCAGGATGGTGGTGTAGTTGGAGGAGACCCAGGCCCCTGGCTACCGCATGGGGTGTAAGCGAGACAGGGAAAGGAAGGAAGAAGGGGGAAGAAGACAGGGGCCCGATCAATCACAGAAGGTCCAGAGTGTCTGGCCAGGGCAAGTCCCTGAGGGATCCCTGAAGGTAGGAAGAGGAGGCCAGCCTGAAGACGACTGCACTGGTCCGTGTGAGCGCCAAAACCAAGGAGGCAGCACGTGCCTAAGACAGGCAGAGAGGGGTTTCAGAGGTTTGAAGGGGGACGTTGGAAAGTGTGGGAAAGTCAGGAGTGTCTGGCTCCCAGGTTTTGGCTTTCCAGATGGAAAATGAGGCCCTTGGCTGAGCCAACCTGTCCAAGAGACAGAAGGACATGAAAGAGGTTATTTAGGGGGTGGTGATAGGGCAGGATGGTGAGGTCTCTTTTGGGGGCCCCAGGGATCTGAAGCACAGGTGGGCACCTCCGCATGGAGCTGTCCTGTGGGCAGCGGGATGGGTGGCTTCGGAGGAGGTGTGGACTTTGCCACCATTACCATGTAGGTGGTAACCGAAGCCACGTGGGCAGATGGCTCCACCTACGGCAAGTGGACAGAGAGAGAGACAAAGAGGCTTGAAGACACATTCCAGGAAAAAGAACCATTAAAGGAGCCGGCCATGAAAGGGGAGCCCCCAGGGGGGGGGCAGCAGAATGGTCAGAGAGGTCAGAGAACAGGAGCTGCTGTCAGGGAAGTCAACGGGGGATCTGTAAAGTGGCCGATGGTAGCAAACTGTGCCGAGAAGCCGGGAAAGCGCAGACCGAAAACTCCGTTCTGCCCCCTCCTGCCCCCTCCGCGCGTTCCTGACTTGGTGCTCGGAGCTCCGTGTGCACCTGTCAATCGTTGGGGAGAGGAGGGTTTATTGACCGGTTTATGGGCTACCTAGGCCCTTGGTCTGCTCTCCTTTGAGTCATTTCACAGTTTATCAGCCCTTCAACCAGAGGTTGGACAAGGGAAATAAACTTTCCCCAGTCAATTTTATGACATAATCTATCAGTTCTTTGGAAAGATTTAGCAGAGGAATAATTTGAAAAGATTAGTTGGTTTCTGTTTGGTGGTGGTGGTGCATTATCTATGAATTTCCTTGTTCAAACCAGGGCTGGTGGTCTTAGAGTTGGCCATCATCCCCTTTCACTATGTACCCAAAAGAATACCACATGGATAAAAGAGAGACCTACGTTTTGGTTTTTTTAATCTAATAGAAAAAGCAGAAGGAAATAGAAGTATATATTTAGAAGCCTCTGGGGAAGGAGAACTTTCTCTGGGTTGAAACGATAGAATAGACCAGAAAGGAAAAAGACCCATCAGCCTAACTTCACAGTTAAAAATATTTGTTTCTATAGAAGTCATATATAAATATGCACAATATATTAATAAAATATTTGCAGCAAAGTTCTTTCTTAAGTAGAGATCAGAAAATGGGGAGAAAAGAAAAACGCTCAGGGGCGCTTGGGTGGCTCAGCCACTTAAGTGTCTGTCTTTGGCTCAAGTCATGATCGTGGGGTCCTGGGATCGAGCCCCGCATCGGGCTCTGCACTCAGTGGGGAGCCTGCTTCTCCCTCTCCCTCTGCCCCTCTCCCTGCTTATGCTCTCTCTCTCAAATAAATAAAATATTTTTAAAAAGCACTCAGTTGCTAATAATTCAAAGGGCAAAGAGCATGAGCAGATAATTCACCAAAGAGAAAAAATAACCAGCTCACCAACATTTCGAGGAATGTTATGCCTCATTAGTAAGGACCCAGTGCAAATTAAAATAAGGAGGTACCATTCCCCCCACCCCAGTAAAATCACCTAAAATGTCACCTAGTGCTACTGTTGAGGGTTTGGTGTGATGGTTGTTGATGACGACATCGATCGACGCAGCATCGATCGACGCAGCTCTGCTGGCAAGGCATTTAGTAAAGACAGAGCACAAGATCTATACAGATGTCCACATGGCAAGACTCAGCAACCCCACTTCTAACCCGAGGAGCACAGTCTAAGGAAGCGATCAACATTTCATGCCCGGGAAGGGCGGCAGAGTGGCAAATACCAAAATCTGAACGTTCAGCTTCAAGGCACTAATGGAATAAATTGTTGCTCATTTACCAGATGAAACATTATGAATCCATTAGAACCGGTGGCGAGGAAGACGAGACAGTACCAGGGGAAAAGGAACATCACATAATGTCAACTGGTAAGGGGAGGCAAATTTGCTCAAAGCAGTATATGATAATTACATAGATTGAGACTCACAAACACGCATGTGAATTAAAACATGTAAGAAGGCCAGATGAAAATACGCCCGAGCACTATGTCACCACAGTGTTGCGTGGGGGAATGATCTGTCTTCTTTTCCAAATTTCCCGTGTACCATCATGATTGGAAGCGTGGATTTAGGGGATCGAATCATCTTGGGTTCACGTCTTAGTTTGATCACTCACTGCATCATCCGGAGTGAGTTATTTCATCTAGGCTTTCTCTCCTCCTCTGTAAATTGAGCATTGGAATGACTCCCTCAGAGGACTGTTACGAGAATTAAGTGGAATACGGGGAAAGTGCTTGTCATTGCGTCTAAAACACAGTAAGCCATCAATAGATGCGAGATTTTATTATTGTAGTTATTTAAATGCTGCGACAAATGTGCTCTTCCCATACGCTGCCAAGTATGCCCTGAATCCAAATAATACTGTTGTTGTTGTTGTTGTTTTTCTGCCCTCTTTTCTTTACAGACCACCACCAAGAAGGATTGTCAAACAGTTCATTTTAGAGGCGGGGGGGCAACGTTTGCTTTGCTTAATGAATGTGAACTTCCTCATTTTTCTGGTTTATTTTTCTTTCAAATTGTTTTTGTAGCAATACTACCCTGGCACAGTAGCAAGACTGCGGGAAATTTCACGGGGAAATAACCCTCCCCTGCCCATTTCACACACCGCGATGCCGGATCTCAGGGGCGCAGAGGGGCTGGGTCACACATCGTGCCCGGTATTTTTGGGTGCCTCAGCCCTGGAGGACCCCTTTACCATCGTCCACGCTCTTAAGCCTTTCTTTCTTCCCCTGATGAGTATTAGTGGCCACCAGGGATTTTGTGGGAGACTCTAAACAGAAACCCCAGTAACATAGGACTCAAGAGGATGTGAGAAAGAGAGAGAGAGAGTGTGTGTGTGTTGGGTGGGTCGGGACTTCATGAAAAAGGCCACGTTGGAAGTACGTGAAGGCAGAATCCTAGGGGTAGTCAAAGGCCACGGC
>CM053612.1:73968705-74029024 GCA_028646535.1 Procyon lotor
TTTTTTTTTTTTTTAAAGATTTTATTTATTTGACAGAGAGAAACACAGCGAGAGAGGGAACACAAGCAGAGGGAATGGTAGCGGGAGAAGCAGGCCTCCTGCAGAGCAGAGAGCCCGATGCGGGGCTCGATCCCAGGACCCTGGGATCTGACCTGGGCCGAAGGCAGACGCTTAACGACTGAGCCACCCAGGTGCCCCGCCTGTAATCTATTCTTAGAACAAAACCAGATGAAATAAATATGGCATATGTTAACAATTGTTAAATCCAGATAAAGGTTACGTGTGTTTGCTATACCGTTTTTCCTATTTTCTGTATATTTGAAATTTTTCACAACAAAAAGTAAAAAGCAAGGGTGAAATAAATTAGAGTGGTTAGAATGAAGTCTGAGAGAATTTATGCTTCTGATCTTAACCTAAAGAATTACCAAAGGGTTTATTTCAGAAGTGTAACTCAGAAATTCAACCCAGAAAGGAGTGCTAGGATGTGAAAAACAATGATGAGCAATGAACTTGGTAAACAGGTGGGTAAACCTAAGCAATCATTAATTAGAAAGGATAGCTGGAAATCACAGATCAGAGTGTAAAGGGATACTGTAGGTGTAGGAGCAGAGAGGAGGACACGTAGGGTAGACAAAAGGAGAGTTGTGTTGAGGAAGGGTTCCTGAGAAAGGAAGGACTGAGGAATTGACCTGACTTTTAATGGTCAAATAGGATTAATAGAAGAGGAGTCAGAGAGAAGGACAAATCTGGACAGAGGGAGAGGCATGAGAGAGCGTTGAGCCGGTTCTAAGCATAGTCTGCGTCTGATAAACTTGGGCGGGGGGTACCTTCAGGGGATGGCAGAAGTACATAGGCAGGAACCACAGCCAAAGGGTCTGTCGAAAGTCAGATCTCAAGGGATCTAAGCTAAAGCCCAGGAGCAATATGAGGATTTTATGCAGAGAAATGCCCTAATCGGACTTGCATTTTCAAAATGAAACTCAAAGTCAGTTTTGGAGGACTGACTGGACAGTTCAGAGGGGTGGACGAGAGCACGTGGGAGCTGCAATCAAGGCAAGGCTGGGCACAGCTCTGAGCTAAGGCAGGGACAGATGATGGAGAGGAGACGGATTTAAGAGACAGCCAAGAGGTAGAACGAATAAGACGCGGGGACTATAGGATGGGGGTGGTGGTGAGGGACGGCCAGGAAGCAAACGTGGCCGCCAGCTCTTGCCTGGGTGACTGATGCGTGCAGGTGAAATCACGGGACTCTCAACCTTCAGGAGGAGCAGGCTGGAGATGAGATGACGGCTCAGTTTTGTTCAGGTCTAAATACTTGGGTCAGAAGCTATGCGCTCAGAGGAGACCCCCAGACCTCAAGTGTAGATTTAAGACAAAGTGAAGGTGAGGGTATGTAAGCCTTGTGTATTCCTTTTATCAGGAAAAAAACTTTCCCATAGTATATCCCCTTTCCACATGTACGTGCGCGTGCGTGCACGATACACGCGAGCGTGCGTGTGCACACACACAGAGTCTCATTGGCCAGATGAATTGGGTCATATGACATGCCTAGCTTCCCAGGAGGCTGGAAAAAATAGAGATGAAAATTGTCATAATTAGCTTAGACAAATCATGATCCGGTACCTGGGATGACATATTGCTCCCAAACAAAATGGAATTTCTGTCAGCAGGGAAGAAGGGAGGATGGGTGTTGGGCAGAAAATGAAGAGTGTTTACCCCACACAATCATACTGACGGGGGCCTGGGTTTGAACACTCAGAAAGATGGACCGTGGAGGTGGGGGAGGGGGAGGGAGTAAGCTTCACCAGATGCCCCATTCTGAAGCCTAGCGATAGAGACGGGAGATCGGGAGATGCCCCACTTCCTGGTCAGCCTAATGAGTGTGGGGAATTGGCTCCACATCAAGGCACATCAGATCGGGGGGCGGGGGGGACAGAAGCCAAGAGCGATTGAGAACTTTCTGCCTCAATAGCTTGCTCCAGGACCCAGGACGGTGCTGAATGTGCACCGGGAAATTTGATGGACCCAGTTAGAGGGATTTGCGGTGGCAGAGGGGGGAAATGAAAGAAAACCAAGTGAATGTTAGGTTTTTTATTAGATGCAGCTAAAAAAAAAAAAATCATTCCTAATGGATGCGGTGTGTTATAGCTTCAGCCTCGCTCTGAATTCCAAGGTCGATAACTTCTTATTCCCAGGTTCCCCCCCTCATCCCCTCAAGGCCTTGGACCGTCCTTGGTTTTGCTCATCTAGGACGGGAGCCATGTCCCCAACCTGAGCCAGATGCTTGCTCCGACTGCCAGCATCACTGTCCCAAGGCCCCTCAAAGGGTGTGCCTGGCTGGTCCTCATTAGGGTCGAAATTCCTTGAGGAAGAATAAAGACGGTATACCTCCCATCTGCCTTTCCAACTTCCATAGTATTTCATGCGAACTTCCCCCCAAAGTGTTTGTCAGATTCAATTTTATTAAGTTGAGGAGGAATTTCATTTAGGTGGTTAAGGGAACCGCCTCCAGAGGCAGCCTTCCCGGATTCAAATCCCAGCTCTGCCACTTATTAGCTCTATGATCTTGGGCAGTTGGTGGTGTTCAACAACACTTTTTTTTTTTTTTTAAGAGCTAATAATGGTACTTACCCACTCCACTCCCCAGACTGTTTTGAGGATATAAAGTGCTTAGAACAATGCCTGGCACATAGAGAACACCAGGTGTGTTCTTTTTATTCAAAGTGCAGTTGGTGGTGCTTTGATACAGTTAGGGCTGGCCCTGGGGATAGGAGGCCGCGTTGGGCTTCATCCCCTCCCACTGCCCTTTCCTTTCCTTTCTTCCTGTCTCCTTCCTCAGCAACCTTCTTCCTCACTTGTGTCCTCCCTGTAGTTTCCCCAAAGCACTGTCCCTCCCCTGTGCCTTCTAAGCCTCTTGCTGCCAGCTTCTTATCACAGAGGGAAGGATCTGAGTCACTGCTTCGTCCTATCATATTAGTGCCTACCGCCAACTTGAAGTTTCACTCCTCACCCCTGCAAGGGTGTTTTCGTATTAATAGCACAGGCTCTGAAATGTCCAAGGGAGACATTTTGAGAGAGAGAGAGAATAGTGGGAGGGACTTCCGGGTGTCCTTAAGTCCCCACCTAGGCCACTGGCTCCATCGGTTGGGAGCTGGGGGTCGTGTGTATTATCCACTGTGTGGGCGACAGGGCTGGGGTACAGGCAACTGGGCAGTGTGGGCCCTGCTAGGCGCCACGTCACCTCACTGGCACCGAGAGTCCCAAGACCTGCTTCTGCCCTTGAGCAGACCTGGATTCCCCAGGAATGTCCCCATCGGGCAGATAGGGCCAGTGCCAGAGGACCAGGTGAGGCCAGTGATGGAAAGTCAGGAGAGGAGACCCGGGAAGGGAAACTGAGTTTCCTTGTAGGCTGTCTTGGAGGGAGATGGCAACCCTCTTTCCCATCCCTCATGCTCTCCTTCCTCCCCGGGGGCGAGGCTAGTTCAAGGAGCTAAAGACGAGGGCACAAAACTCAGAAGAATGAGGTAGCCCTATCCACAGTGAAAGCCAAGATGGTGGGTATGGGCTGTGGGCTTGGAGGGACGGACTCCATCTTTAACACTTTACCATTTGAGAGAGCCTCTAGTAAAAGCCTTCAGGGCACTTTTGTGTGCGTCTTCCAAGTTACCTCTGTCAGGTAGGTGGAGGGGGAGGCTGAGCAAGAGAGAGGCTGGTTGTGTTACATCAGCTGCCTTACCCAACAACACCATGGTTTCGGTGCCTTCGCAAAATGAAATGTCTTTCTCACCCGTGAGGCAGGCCGATGTGATTTTTCTGGTCTGGCTGTCCTCTGATAAGCAGCAACTCAAGGACCCAGGGTCTTTCCATCTGGTGGCTTTGCCATCCCTGAGGACCCCCGGAGCCTTCACCTCATCCCTTGAGTTCAAGTGACCGATAAACGAGAGTGTGGAGGAGAGCAGGGGAGGTCTCCTGGGCCAGGCCCAGAAGCCATGAACTTCACTTCTCACTGACCTCCCACTGACCTTCCCACGGTCTCACGGTCACACCAAGAAGAGAAGGAAATCATCTGGTCGCCAAGCAACCGATCTCCAGCACGCAGACTATATTCATCACTGCTATTTCCAGTCATAAGGACTACCCCTCCCAGTCTCCCCAGTGCGCTTCCAGCACTATGCCGAGAGTTACATACATTAGCTCTACTTTTCCCAACACCCCTAGTGGGTGGGGATGGTCACCTTCATTTCACAGAAGATGAATCTGTGCTAGCAAAAGTTAAGGAACGCGTCCAAGAAACCCACAGCCACATACTGTTAGAGCTGGAAACCAAGCTAGCCTGGCTGATGCCAAAACGCGCTCTCCCACTCTGCTCCTCCTCCCCGAGCCACTACTGAGAGGTCACCTCGCCCGCCATGGAGAACCAACATCTGGCTACTGCCCTCAACCCAGCCATACTCTGTGCCCACACTGGGTGAACGGGCACATCTGCACACCTAGCACACGGCACGGGAGCTAAGATAGCTCAAAACCATCCTTCTACTGACTCATGTGACATCCCCATTATCTTCCGCCATGACCCCTCCATGCTGGCGTAGGGCCCCCAGTGAGGCTAGCTCCTCCCAGAGGCCCAACAGGAAGAGGAACAAAAGCCCTCTGTTTTGGGCTTCCTTGTTCCATTATATCTGGCATCTCACTCTTCCTCGGCCCACTGGGAAGCCAGCTGCTGGCACATCGTTGCTTTGTCCACCTCTCCCTGACTTCCTTTTCACTACTCTGCTACCTGCCCTCCAAAGAGGGCACGGAATTCTTTGTTCTAGGTGGAGAGCATCCTTCCCTTAAGCCATAAACCTATCTTGGGATCAGCGTTAAAGAGGGTGTAGCCAAAGAGAGGAAATCCCAAGAAAGAGAGGGGTGCTAGGAAGTGCTGCTAAAATAATACCCCTGTGGGCTGGGATATGGCCATCAGACACCCGGGGGCCCTTTCTGAAGGCAATCCCCATCAGATACTACAGATTCCCAAGCTGAACGTGGGGTCCTCGATCCGGGACTGAACATCAGGCCAACTCCCACTCTCCACATCACGAGGTCGACAGAGTCTAACTGACTTGTCAAGTCGGGAGACAAACCAATGAAGGGGGATTTACATAAACGCCATGGCTTGCAACTGCCCCTGTGCGCTCAGGTCTATTCCCCACCCTTCCATGGCTGTGTCTTGTCTCACGGGGAACTACATCTCCCAGCCTCCCTTGCCCTCCTGTTTCTAGCTCCGTGCGGCCAATGGGGAAGACTGGAGGACCAGAAGAAGGGAGAAGCCGGGGTATTCCATCCCCCTCGCTCTCTGCTTCCGGTGGCATCCCCAGTCGCAGAGATATTCCAGCACCTCCCTCGGTGGCCAGGGCTCCCACTGGGATGCCTCCACCACGGGTCAAGCACCCCCTGGATGGCCTCAGCTCTCGGTCTCCACCAACCACCTCTTCCTTGTGTCCTCTGAGCCCCTGAGGTGGTGGCAGCTTCCTCATCATTCTGCGTGGCTTTCTTGCTTCTCTATTTCCTGTGCGACCAATGCCCTGAATTAATTTGAAAGACTTGCCAAAGTTTCTGTCTTCCTGTCTGGACCCCGAATGATATGCACACATTATACCCATAATGCGTGTATATACTTGAGGAAAAAAAAATATGAACGTCATACGGCCGCATATCTTCTTTAAAATTCAGAAAGTTACACATGAAGCTTGTTCACGGCTCTGGCGTTCACTTGCCTCTGTGGCTTCCCAGAAAAAACCAACACCTCCAGCATCGCGGCTTGCCACTGGAGGTGACACTCGGGTCACCCCCTGATCCCACGAGCGAGGATAGTGCCCTGTATAAAAGGCCACAATTAATTTTTATTGCACATACATGTGGGGAGATACCTGCTTGGCCTCCACGTGAGAGCCATAACTCTCTTAAATTGATGTGTCAGCGAACTAAAACTCAATATTTTTTTTCACACAGTATATTTTACAGTCAGAGGCCCTTCCCTAATCGGAATAAAGCAATTTGGCTCCCTGTCATTGCTCACTGAAAACATATGAGCTGGTTGGCATTTCTAGCAGCCCAGATTTATCAGGGTCTCTGATCGAGTGCACAGGAGGTTCAGGGCTGTGGCATGGACAAAAGTGGATTTTTTATGATGGCATTGTGCTGCGTTTCTGCATAGCTAGATTTATCCCTTTATTGCAGAAATATGTTTACTGTCTCGAGTCCCAGATCTACTTTAGATTGAAAAGATGCCACAGAGTTTGCGTGAGGGCTTGGGGTCATTCTTCCTGGACTTCCTGCGCTCTCATTTCCATTCTGTACGACAGTCCCCGGCTTGCCCTCTTCAGCATCACGGGATTCTGGAAGTTCTAGCTCTGAAATGCCGTCTCCTTGCAGGTCTGTGATCGGCGGCAGTAGAGTCGGCCAAGAACAGGACTTTGGGAGCCCTGGGGCCAAGGCTTTGCCCAAGAGGCTTTGTAAATCTGTATCAGGGCTGAGGAAACCCCTACCGAGGGTGACTGCCATCCTCATCATAACTGTAGCAGCCAGTGACAGCATCCCCTTGGATCTCTTACTGTCTCTGTGCTCCCCTCTGGCTTTGCTGTGCTTTCCCCTGGCTGCCTACGTCTATGGTCCTCAGACCAACTGGAACCACTCTGCCTACACTCTCGAAGAGCCAGAAATGCCTGGAAGCTTACCTCCCCCTGGGATGGCCCTTAGCTAATGGCTGATGCTGTGACGAAGTAGGAAAACCCAGCTCTCTTGCCGGGAGTCCCGACAGAATCTGAGGTGGAGTCCCGACAGAATCTGAGGTGTCGCATATGTGCTAGGGCTCCCCACCCCCTCCCCGTGAGACCAAGCTGAGGCTGGGACGTTCTCTGACCTGAAACTCTTGCTCGGCTCCCTTCCCCTCATGTCCTACCACTCCCTTACTGCCCTCCCCAGGGAGCACTTCCTTAATACATCACTCACCTGAATCCTCATCGTGGGGTCTGCTTCCAAGGAACTCAACATGACAGGAAGTATGTTAAAAAGCTCCCCGTTCCAGTCACAGACCTGATGCTATGACATTTCTTCCAAGTGGTTATCGAGCAACTGCTTAGTTACTTCTAGAGATGGGCAACTCACTACCACCAGGAATGGAAAACTCACGATATAGGCACCTTCATACATCAGAGAGTCATTGAACACAACAGCCGGGAGGTCATCTAGATTAGGCTGAATCCTGCCATGAGGATGTTCAAGCCCCATCCCACGTTTCCTCAGCACACTCGGATCACCTGAAGTCTTGGACAACCCTGGGCACACCAACAGCTTCCCACCTCAAGAGTCTGCCCTGTATTCCTGACTTCGCTTTCTAGAATCAGGTGTGCAACCCGCAGTGCGGGTATGTTGAAGCCCCAGCCTCCCTGTCTGTCAGGGAGGAGAGTCTGAGGTGTACAGCACGTGTCGTCTCACGTGGCCCACCACTAGAGGGTGAACCCTAGTTGCCCTGAGTGGGAATCTGCTCCTCAACTCACATGTCTTAAATTCCGTCCCTTCCTTCTATCCGTCTCCTCACTGCCTCACGGTGCTTCTTGAGACCACCTCACAAATCAGTGACCTACACCCAGGTCCTCCTCTCAGCGTCCATTTTGAGGGGATTCAAACTAAGACAGGGGCCCAGAGAAGCTAAGGAGATTCCTGTTGCTTTCCACTGGATACCCTCTCCACCCCCCCAGGGCACTTCCCGTCCCTGAACCGCTGCTGAACTGGCAGAGCTCTTCCTGTGAATGATCACGAGCTGCAGCCCCTTGAGTTCCAGGCCAGGCTGCTTGACTTGGGGCCGTGCCACATGCGTGTATCCTGTGGAATATTTAAACTACGTTCTGGTTTGTTCGGGAATGCATTACTTGCAACTTGACTCAATATATAATTTTTATAACTCATTTGCATAAACACGCAACATCGTATTTATGTGTATATCATACATACGTCCTCAGGACACATTTTCTACACCATAAATTGGATTGCTCTGTTGGTGTGTGTTACGGGTGTTTCTCAGGAGGGGGTGGCTCAGGCCTCCCGATCCTCAAGTCCACGAATATTAGTTCACCGTGGCCACGGGCAGCCCTACGAGGCTCCCCGAAGAGTCCAGCAGACAGACTCCCAAGCAAAGGCCCTCTGCTTGATGCGGTATGGCTTTGACCCCCCAACCTTCCTGTACCCCTGTGTCGAACCCCCGGCTCTGGCGAGCAGGGCTGGGTTGTGGCAAAGCCATAGGATCCCACTGTTCCCCTGGGTTAAGGCCCAGACTGCTCCGTGTCCATGTGCCATCCTTTCCTCTGTCCCATCCACTTCCTGCCACAGCTCCTTGGGTGTAGAAAGGGTCCCTTTTATGACAGCCAAATGGGAGAAGAGTTCTCAAAAGGTTGCATCCCAAGGGAAGATGAAAAGACCCTCATCCTGCATACTCGAAGCCCTCTAACCTCCAGGCGAGACACAGGCAAAGGGCACTTGCCCACACCTTGCCCTTCACCCATGGCTCCCAGTCCTCATCCTCCCCAAAGGTTAAGAGGGAGGAGAGAGAAGCCTAGAGCTCCCCCTAGGGGTTCCATGTTTCCACTGACCCTTTCTTGGGAGACCCTGAAGAATAAATAAAGGTGGTTCTCCTTTGGGAGCAGAGGGTTAGGCCGGGCTGCAGATAGGTAATACCCAGTGCATGTACCTCAGAATTGCACCCCTGAACCTCTATGATTAGAAACACAGTGTGAGCTGTACTATCCGGGCAATGCTTAGGAGAAGACTTATCAAGAGTTTCTCAGGAAATACTACCCCAGGTTCGTTCTCGAATGGCAAAACCATGGATGGTTGTAAATGGGAAATACAGAACTATGGATGGGTACTTAATAAAGAACTAAAGAGCAGCCCTGCTTATCCAACCTCCTGCTGCTTGAGCTACATGGAAATGGGCGTGGCCATCTTTATTGGTCACCATTTTGAGTTCAAGAAGAAAGAAAACTGGTAAACGTGGGCTTGACTACTCGTGGCGTCGCAAGGTCAAAAGTACCAGAAGAAGTAATTCAGCTACAGAAACAAACCTCGGGTGCTCCTATGATGTTTTACTAGCCACCTGGTAAGTGAGACTCTTCAGGACCTACGTGGCCTATAAACCATCCAATCCGAATGCAGATCCCGAACTTGAACTATCAGCTCCACCACTGAATGGGTGATTCGCCTCAGGAGAGCTGCTCACCATCTCTGAGTCAGACGTTCGCTCATGATGATGTGGAACTGCTCGAGACAGCTCTACCTCTGACAAGACGGCTGTTGGCGTAGCTGGAAGAACTGGAAATCACGACCCACTTGCGCTCACCAATAAATGCGCTTTCTACTGAAGGACTACAATACATAGACAGGTGTGAAGGCTGGCTTAGGGTCTGAAGGGACCGGACCACAGGACACGATTTCCTTCATTATTGATTGTGCTGCGCTTTTTGAGAAAATTATCATATTGGCTTTCATAGCTGGATGGACAGATAAACATTTGGCCACAAGATCCACATGGACAGGAGCTGGCTTGTTGGGCTCCCTGCTGTAAACACGCATCTCATAAAAAGCAATGGATTAACAAATATTTATTAAACTGATTGCTTTGCAATTTCTCATGTACCTGTCGCTTCAGTTCTGGCAGCTGGATGGAACCCTAAAGGAGAGCCGGCAGGTTTTCTACAAGAGAAGGGAATGTGGCCCATGTGAAACTGTGCTGCGGGTACTGGCAGAACAGATCCTCATCTTTGAGCATGGGGTGGGGCATGGGTCCTGGGACCAAGAACAAAAGGGGGCCCGCGGAGGCAAGATATGTTGTCTTCATTGCTGGAGTGGAAGACGGAGCTTCAACACCGTGAGCATGGGAATGTCCAGGGTAAGATGGGGACTCAGAGCAGCATCTCCTGGCGGGTCTAAGTGGCACCCCACAAAGTCCATACATTGGTACACACTGGGTGCCCTATGAGAAAGGATCCTGGGAAGCGAAGAGCCTGGCTCAATCCAGCCCCAAACCAAGAAGATGCCAGAGCCTGGGGGTTTCCCTACCCAGGAAGAGCCTGCTGGGCTCGGGACATCCTACTCAGAGAACACCAGAGGCAGGAAAGTAGCCGGATACTGTGAACGGGCTACTGCTGGAGAAGTGGGAGGAAAGCAAGTCGAGGCAGGTATAGAAAACTTCATAAAGAAGTTTTACTAGAAAGGGGAGGGGAGAAATGGGTAGTAGCAGGGGAAGTGTGTGCATCAAGGAGGTTTTAATTTCTTTTTTAATGGCAGGCATTATGGCATGTTTTGACGCCGATGGCAATGATTCAGGAGGGAAGAGAATATGGCAGAAGCAGGAGAGGGCAGAGCTAATTGCAAGAACAGCCTTGACTGAGCAACAGGAGAGGGGACCCAGTTCCCACTTGGAGTTGGCCTTGGAGAGAAGAACGCACAACACAGTTTATCTATTTCTTTTGGAGGAGAGGCAGAGCTGTGAGTACAAATGTGAGCAGGCAGGGAGGTGTGGTGGTGGGAAGTAGGAAAGTTCTTCTGATGGCTCCTCCTGCAAGATACTAAGAAGCAAGGCCATCGGCTGAGAAGGGAGAATGGGGGAGGAACTGCTGGGGGACCAAGGAAAGATGAAAGAGTCCGAAAGAGTCATCTCAGAGAGAGAGGGGAGAACCAGCTGAAAAAGGGTAGGTAGGATTGCCAGGAGGCACTGACATCCCACCTGAGGTCTGCCGCCGTAAATTTCAAGCGAGACCAGTCAGTGATGGTGGAGGACTTTTCTCCAGTCAGTTTCAGATGTTCAGGAGCTGGGATGGAAAAGGTGACAGGCCGAATGAAACAAGGCTGAGCTTGTTTAGCAAAGGCAAGCAAAGCAACGGAGTTGGGAAATCATACAAGGAGCTGACAGTGTGTATAAGGAATGACACCTACAGTGCACAGACTATGGACTCTAAGGCTTGGGAAAAGTGGGAAAAGGAAGAAGTGAACGGGGTGAGGTGTAAAGTGTAAAGCTGGCTCAGTGACAAGACTGGGGGACCCATGGGGACCCAAGGGTGATCAGAGTCAGAGCACTAGAGAGCGTGAGCTGTGAGGATGGCAGGTGGGAACACTGGAAGCATGAAACTGACACTGGGAATAGAGCAATCCATGCCAACGAGACCTTGGCAATGGCTAACACGGGGGTGGTGAAGACCCAAGGACACGTGAAGCCAGAATGTTGGAAGGACTCTCCATGTGTGCATTGAAATGGCCAAGAACTAAGACAGTTGCGGTGGAGAGGAAGACAGGGATCCTGGCGACGAGCTGGGACGGGTGAAAGCTGGTGGTCTGGTGGTGGCGGTGGTGAGCAGAGGAGAGAAGAGGATCGCCAATGAAGAGACTGCGGCAGCAATGACAATGGCTCTCCTAGAGCTCTTGCTGCAGTGGGGGGGCGTGGTAACTGACACACACCCCCGCCCCCACCCCCTGCTGCTCTCACAGTCCGTCACCTCGCACTGGTTGCTCCCAGCCAGCACGGGAGCACAGCACGGATCTATGAAGGCAAGCGCACTCCTGGGAGATGCAGGGTACCGACTTTGACAGGCATCCCCATTGGCTCAGCCCCAGACTTTCTCAGGCATGCCCACTCATAAAGTCTAAGACTTTCCCTACCCAACCTTCCCTCCCTCCGCAGGGCTAGACCTGCATCCCGCTCCAGCCACTCTCCCTGCTTCCTCCAGCTACCTCTCCGTTTCTCCCCCTGGACGTGGGTTTCTCCAATAAATCTCTCGCACATCTAATCCTGTCTGGCTGTCAGCAAGCCTCGGAGGACCTAGACCAGCACAGCGAGGACATGGTGAGTGCGGTCTATGAGAAGTGCTTCCGAGGGCCTGGGTGCTTTAGGGAAGAGGGACGGGCAACATCGTTGAGAAGCCGCGATGAGGAGTAAGGGGCACCTGTGTCCCTCCCCCAGCCCCAGGGATTCGTGAGGGCTAGCGGTGCTGGGATGGCAGGGAAACGGCACCCCTTTCAAAGGTGCAGGATTCAGGCAGAATGCAGGTAGACCAAAAGTGAATGGAAACTTCTGACAATCCCACACCTGGCCACCTGGCCCGATGACACCAGTGTTGTCCTGTCTGGGGGCTGGAATCCTAACTGAGGCACATCGCCTGGGCCGCACAGGCTACAGGACCGCCCGCTACCAGGCAGTCGCCGGCATGCGCAGTAGACCACTGCCCCACCCCCACAATTAGGAGTTTAGAGAAGAGCTTGAGAATATAAATGTTTGTGTAGATGAAGATCACACTTTCTAGAAAGCAGAGCAGAAGGGTCCAGGTGCTTGGGGTATGAGAGCCAGAGTCAGCTCGGGGGAAATTCAGACCCATCTGGGGACATGGGTCCTGGGGACGAGAAACCCAGAGGGACAGGAGAGCTGGTGGTAGCCAAGATAAATGGGGATGTGGGGCATGATGGGGTAAGTCCTCATGGTCTTGGAAGAGGCTGAGCGGTTAGTTGTAATTGTGGCCCCCTTGTTGAGACCTACATGGCTGTATCATAGAAGGGCACGTGGGGAGAAGACCAAGAGACCACGGGGAGCTCTGTGAACCCTCCTGCAGGCCTATTTTGGGCCTTGTCTAGGCGAATGGAGGGGCAGTCATGCCAAGAGCATGCTGAGCTCCGCAGGCCTCGCGATACGGAGTGTTCGACAAATACTCACTATACATCGACTGTGGGACAGACACTGTGCTAAGTGCTAGGGTCACATCAGTGAGTAGGACCCCATGCCAACCTTCAAAGACCTGAAAACACAGAGAGAGTGACATAGAAAAACCCACAAGCTATTATGATAGGGTGAGGGGAGTCCTCCTGGGGGGCACAGATAAACACATGCATGGGGACTCTCAGCCCGATCTTGGGGACCCCGGCCCCACCCTTCCCCACTGGGCCACCAGGCCCGCCAAGGACTGAAGTGGTATGTGCAACACCAGTTCCTGGGGCTGTGCCACCGCCCCTTGCTTCCGGCCTTCTCTGTCACCTTTTCTCTCCAATATGGAGGCATCTGCTGGCTGTCCACTACGATGCCGTCTTAGGCTCCTAGCTGCAGACCCGGGCCCCTTCCTGTGGCCTGCTACTTACGGAACTTTCTCTCTGCAGCCATTGGGGTAGATGGCCAGACAGGACACAACTGCCATCTGGGGACCGACACTGTTTCCCCTCCCCTCAAAGCTGGGCTGGCCACGTGACGTGCAGCGACCAATAGAATGTGGCGAGAGGAACACGTGCCGGTTCCCGGCCCAGGCTCGAAGGGGCCTCGCAGCTCGGGCCTTTGTGCTGTACCTGGGCGCTCTGTGCAAAACAGTCGGGGCCACCCACCCGGGGAGCGAGGCCACGAGGAGGTGTTGGAGCCCACAGCTAAACCAAGACTCAGGACATGCGAGGAAAGCCATCTGGGACTTCCCAGCACGTGAGCGAGCCTGGCCAAGAGGACGTCGAGCAGAGACCAGCCGTCCTCCCAAGTGCTGCTAGGGCCGGGATTCCCCCTCCTGCCTGGACACCGGTGTCATGCCCTGCTACTCCTTATTGAGGAATGACAGAAACTAGCTGGCTGTCCGCAAGCTTCATTTCCTCTTCTTCCCATATTTCTCAGGCTTTCTTGAAGGGGGGGCGGGGCACGTGAGTAACGTCTGGACAACGAAGCAGGAGGGACGGTGGGTCACTTCCAGGTTGGGCTTCTAAAGACCTCTTCCGCAGATCATCTACACTGTTCCCACTTGTAAAAGTCCCATCGGACTTTTACAGAGATGGAGGACCTTGGAAGCCAGGCACTGAAAATGGTAGAGCGGTAAGAGAGAATGAACGTGGGTTTCTGAATCCCCTTTAGAAGGAACCCCCACTTCGAGCAGGGATGATTGGACTTGGTTTGGACTTCAAGAAATCATTTTTCTACCAGATGTGAGTTTTATAACTGTTGGGGTTTGTGTCTCACAGCGGTTAGCATTACCTCCATTTCCAAACCAGGTATTTCTGGTACAAACACTGTATTTTTTAGGATCCTTAAATTGGAAATGAACGCACACACACAAAAGTATTGGATAATGTTCCTTCATGAACAAGAGGGAGAAAATTTACACCCGAAACAATGAAATCCTATGTAGTCCGGACACCTCTGGAACACAGCCGCCTCAAATACCACCTTCTTCTTTCTCTAGCTTCCCCTGTCTGGCAGAAGCTGAAACTATCTCACTGCCTGCCCTTCCGTCCACTGAGACTTGGCATTCTGTCATCTTGGGGGCTGGCCAACCCTTCCTGACCTGCCTTTGACGCTGATCAGACCTGGTGCCCAGATTTGCTTAAGGCCCTGTGAAGCCTCTGGGCCATCGTGCTGGCTCTTCCTTCCCCTTCCAGGCCCTTGCGATTAGCCGGAGGATTGGAATCTGGCCCGGGACTCCACCCTTATTTTTGGTTAGCTGTTCTCTCATTTCCTCTCCCTTCCCCCAGAACAAAACCCTACTATACCCAAGGTCATCCAGTTTGGGATCTATCCTGCCTGCCTTTTGCCATCCTCCCGTCCTTCCCCAGGGATGGAGTCTGCCTCTGCAGCTCAGATAGCTGGGGTCTGCACCAAAGACAGACATTCAGGAAACAGCTCCACAACCCCTATGGATTTCGCTAGCTTCTGCAGTCCTTGCTGAGACCCATCTAAGAAGTTCTCGAAGTAGGACAAGGCTACGGCATCTGATGCACGCTGCCCGGGCCTTTGGATGGCTTTTCCAGGGTGGCCGGTCGTCTCCCCTAATGGTAAACACTTCCCCACCTCCCCTGGACCTGGTGCTGCCGAGGGACTCCTAGGACTGCATGCTCGGGTCTGCGAAGCCATGCCACTGGGCTCCCGTCTTCATCTCTTTCCGTCTTCTCACAGCCTTGCGCTGCCCGCACCCGTTCCCACCACCCTGCCTGCCAGTCACCTCGCGCAACGTCTTCATGCCCTTACGCCTCATAAGCCGTCATCACTGCCGCCCCTACTCGCCCCCTCCTGGACCACTTCTACGTTTGCCGGGGCATGCGCTCTGACTGCTTCTCACCTCCAGCACCTGCTTCTCTGTCCTAGGGATTTCGCCAGCCCCGAGGAGCCCGCTGAGCCGCAAGCAAGGACAGCCCAGAGGGGCCAGAGATCGGATGCCCTCGATGGGGCAGTCTTTAACCCACAGGGGAGCAGAGTAAGTGCACCGTCTATCTCAGCTTCCTCAGCGGGGCAACTCTAAGGGGTGCTGTAGTGGGTTGAACGGTGGACCCCTCCCCCAAAAGACATGCTTAGCTAAGAACCTGTGAGTATAACCTTATTCGGAAAAGGGGTCTTTGCGGATGTAATGAACTTAAGATTCTTGAAATGAGATGGCCCTGCTCTCGGGTTGGCCTTATCTCCAATGACAAGGGTCTTATAGGAGAAGAGCAGACGAGATACAGGAGTCGGTGACAGGAAGACAGAGGCAGAGCGAAGCGTGAGGAAGCTACAAGCCAAGTGCTCCCGGCAAGCCCCAGAAGCCAGCAGGGAGTCAGGGAACAGATTCCAGAAGGAACCTATCCTTGCAGACTCCTTGATCTGAGACTTCTGGCCTCCAGAGCGGTGGGAGAGTACCCCTCCGTTGTTTTCAGCCGCCGAGCTTGTGGAGATCTGTTGCAGCGGCCCTAGGAAACTGCGACCGGCCCTCTATCCACAGTTTCTCAGATGCTTCTAGAAGCGTGGGCTCCCGCTGCCCACAGGGACAGGCCACTCATTGCGTGCCTTTTCCTGGCCGCTCTCCCCTGTCGTGCAGTTCCCACCCCTCATTTGAGCTATGTGAGATCTGCAGTCAAGTCCTCGTCCCCAGGCGTGCTCTCGGGAGGACGCAGGAAAAGACCTGCGTGTCATACAGAGAACACTTCGGCCCGTGACTCACCATCGGACCGGGGACATTCCGAGGCTCCGCTGTCCCCTGTGAAAATTCACAGCTGCCCTATCACGGGTGTCACTCACTTTGCCTTCTTCTTCTTTTCCCCTCCCCTTCATCTCTTTTTCCTTTTTCTTTCATGTTTGCTTGGTTTCTTTCGGTCCGTGGTTTCTGCGTCCCTCCCACTCTCTCCCTGCAGCTAGGGAGAGGACTCATCCATCCCTCAGAAAACAAAACAAAACCCAGCAAAATCATCGGAACAGGAAAGGTTCTGGAAACCTTCCGAGAAGTACCGTTTCCTCAGGAAACAAACAAACACCCTCGTCTCTTTTCTACGGTAACTTCCAGGTCCTTTACCTCCAAAGCGTCTCAAAGCTGCAATGGTTCAAAAGCGATCCGTGATCTCAGCACTTTCAGCTTTTAAGTCTGACCTGCGCATTCCGTCTCCTCCATCAAGGTTACGCTGGGACCTCCCCAAATCGTGTGTCCTGCCCTCCGGGTCTGTTTGACCTTTGGATTCCAGCCATGTCCTCCACCGGCCCAGCCTGCTACCGACAGGGTCATGGGTGTGACAAATGTGTTTGTTCCTCTTCGGGCATCTGAGGCTGTCTTTGAGCACATTCTAAAGCAGTGGGATTGGGGCATTAGTCGCTGACCTTCATTATTTGAGCTGCCTGCTCTTCTCTGTCAGAACTCATTGTAGATATTTAAAGTGAACTGTTAGTTGCACATGAAAGTGTAGGAAAGTTTACAGTCCGAGAGGTAGTCCGAAGTCTATTCATTCATCGCCTGCCACCGATTTCCTAGTTCAGGGGAGAGAGATGTTATTTTCCGCTGGCTTTTATTTTGATTTGTTTCCATTCTAATTCAGAAGTTCTGAGCGACTAAACCACTCTGAGAGGCCTTCCTTCCCACACCTGGAATTCTTGACTCTTGGGAGGAAGAGGGGAAGAGATCTGGGTGAGAGAGTAGAGCCAGGGTCTTGGATGTTTACAAGCGTAAAGCTGGAAGGGGCCTACAGGCTACCATCATCCGACCACCTTGCGTTATTGGTGGGGACACAAGGGCTCAGAGGGGCAAAAGGACTCCCCCGGGGTCAAGTGACTAACCGCCAAATGAGCTGCCAAGCCGAGAGGAGCAAAGCGAGCCCCGGGGCCTTCCATGACAGCGTGGGCCGGGACTTGAAAACCAACGTTCTCCCAGTCCCTCCAACGGCCCGTGGTCCGAGTCAGGCTTCTTTCTTCCTTCTCCCGACCGTGCATTAAACACTTCCTCTCGTGTTCTCATCTCTTAGCAGAGTCGTTACTCAATTCAACGAGGGGCTCGCTTTCTGTTGTCTGCAAGTTCCCTTTGTAAAACATGGAGCAGTCAATATATATATATATATATATTTTTAAATCCAGTGTTAGATAAACCTACCATTAACTGAACATTTTCCCTTAGAATTGCCCCGGAATGCTTTAACTATTTTTGCCCGGTGTGGGGACAATGACTCACATGGGATATTCTGTCACTGATGGCCCTGTTCACACTGAGGCCGGAGCAGAGGTTTTCCTCCAGCCTAAAACAGGGAGGTGCCATCCATTTGTTAAAATGAAATAAATGTTCTTTGCAGCTTGGGCTCCCGGCAGTAGACAAGCCAAATAAATGTGGAATTGCTCTTTTTTCTCCAATTCTATGGTTTCAGACAGAATACAATATCTATCCATTGTCTAACACAGCCCATTAGCCACCTGGCTGACAGAAAATAATCTTAAATGGACACTTTGAAGATGGGTCAGCCCACGGCTTTTTTCTCGTAGGTTTCAATCTTAATAGAAAACTATACTTAGCATTTATAGAACCTTGTCAGTCAAAAGCCAGGGGCCAGGCTGAGTCACAGTCCCTTTCTGCTAAGAGGGAAAGTGGCACTTGGATATTGTTATTTTTATTATCATTATTAATATTATTTTTGAGAACGCGGCGTGATGACCAACCCATTTTTTTCCAGCATTGACTCATTTTTTCTTATTAAAAGCCTATGAAAATTACCAGCTGTGCAGCCTTTGAGCTGCAGCGCTCTCATCTATAAAAAGTGAACAATAATATCCACCTGGCAGAGTTACAAGGGTTAAACAAGAGCGCGCTCACAAAATGATTACCTGATACAGAATCAGTGTTTCTCAAAGGTAAGAAGATCTTTTTCCCTCTTGGCCATATAATCTTTGTGATAGTCAGTCACAAAGTCAGAACTTCCTCCCACGAAGTTCGAGGATGGTCCCTAGACAACCACACAGGGACCTCGGGTTTTCTCATCACAAGAGGACAGTACGTTTTATTGAATAAATTGAAATGAGGCTTGATGTGACATCTTACCCTGTCATTGGGCTATAGAACTGTCTCTCTATTGAGTGTCATTGACCCACCAAAAAAAAAAAAAAATCAATCAAAGACTCTGACCTACAATGTAAACTAGCATTCTTTTAGAGAAAGACATAGGAAAGCTTGAACTTGCCTAATTTCCAAAATCAAGAGAAGGTGGTTCTGGTCCCAGTGTGGGTAAGCTCATACTAGATAACAGCTTCCACAGATAACCTCCCACAGATAACAGCTATAAATGCTGGACAAAAATACTAAAACCAGCTACCCGAAGGCTTTAGAGAGTGAGCAAAAAGAAGCAGATCCTTGCGGGGGCATCAACCTTGGGAAGCAGAAAAAAAACATGGGATGAGCTTCTCCTTTTTTACAGCTTTTAGTGGGAGGTTAGGCTATATCAACACTGCCAGAAACAACACTGCTGCTAAAAGTCCTAGAGAAAATCTCTCCTTTCCAGATGGAAAAGTTTGGGGCAACTCATACCCGAATGCTGCCAGAATGTGCCACAGAGGAGGGGCCCAGGGGGGTGGAACTGTAAATTCTGGGTATATCCTTTGCCCAAATCTCCAGCTGACCTCTGAACCACATGCACAGAGAAGAGGAAAGGTGTCCCAGCTAAGGACAAAATAATTATGTTGTGATCTGAGCTAGCACCTGAGAGATAGAGCTTGCAGTTTGAGTCCAACAAATTTAATTGCTTACTTAAAAAGAGAAACACTCTTTGGCAGAATATAACAGAATCCAGAGTCCTCATAACTTTCACAATGTCCAAGACATCATCCAAAATGACTTGACATATGAAGAGACAGGCAAATGTGACTCATTCTCAAGAGAAAAGACAATCAGTGAAGAGTCACCTCAAGGCAACTCAGATGTTGGGGTTAGCAAGCAAGGATTTTAAACTAGCTATTATAACTATGCTTGATGACTTAAAGGAAAATATGCTTGCAATAAATGAAAAGACAGAGAATCTTAGCATAGAAACTATGAAAAGAACCAAATAAAAATTCTAGAACTAAAATATACAATATCTGAAACAGAAGTTAAGGGAAGAAAAGACTTTATTAAACAACTATTTCTAGATACATTTGCTTTAAATTACGTTATTTAAATTGAAAGTGGAGTGAGGAAAGGAAGAAGCAGAGAGCGAGGGGAAGCTAGAAAAAGAGTTGGAGAAGAAGGCAATAAAAATGTTAGGATGAAGGCAGCCTCCAGAAAAAAAGAAAAGATGCATAAAAGGTGGAGAGAAGGGACAGACTGAAGCTGAGTGAGAGAAATATAGGAAAATAGACTGGAGAGGGGAGAATGATAAAATCTCAAGGCTTATAGAATACTTTTGTTTAAGTTGCTGCTCCTTTGGAACGAGATAAAAGGCCTGACTACATGGCTTTTAATCACCTCTAAAACGGATTTTTCAAATGCCAATTATTGTTTAATAAACTGCTAATCAAATGTACAAAGATGCCACTCTTAATTATTTCATTGGCTTCAATGGTGGAATCTCAAGCCAGAGTCACCCGGACACAGTAACACTGTTCATTTTCATGATGACATACCACGGAGCACTCAGATCGCATCGATCACTCGTGATGACTGTCTGACTGAGGAGATCCCGGCAAGATGGCTCCTCAGAAATTACTCCCTCTTCCCACCGACTGGGACTCTCGAGGATCTGTACACTCAAAGAATGTCCGGGTAGACTGGAAGTCAGAGAGGAAGGGGCTATCTCGTGAAACACCAACTGGGATCTTGTATATTTTCTTTGCTCCAACTCTCTTGGCACGAACCGGGCTTCCAACTAAGTCTGTCAGGAGCAATTTGTACTTTAATAGGGGACTCTGGTATGTGGAAAACCCTTAAAGGCTTAAAGATACTCATTTTTAATGGTAGAATTCTAGAAAAAGATCATTTTTGCTTGAGAGAGGGAAGACTTCTCAGAGAGACAGACTGTCTCCTGGGGCTGGAGCTCAAGCTAGAAAATGGCAAAGTGATCCAAAGCCATTGATAAGCCCCAGTTCAGCTGGGGGCCCGAGTTTGGTTTCGCCAGTCCACTGAGGCCACATGTAGCGAAAACCAACTGAGCAATTTCTAACGCTTCTGGACTAGCATCTCTTTTCAGATTCCAAAGCAGACATGAGATTGACATTGCTGTATCTTTTCTTTTCCATTCTAGTGAGCCTTTAATCCTCCCCCAAATATGAATGTTTTCACGCTTACATCCATCTATGGCAATATCGCTCTTTCTCCAGAATCGGTTATTTCTGTAAAATGTTTTTGATCACAAGCCATTCCTTGTTTGCTTTAGAGAAGGGATAAAAATTGGTCTATAACATCACTGATGGGGAAAGTGTCAGTGGGGATCTCGGCAGCATAGGACCTCGACAAAAATAAAGGGAACTTGCTGGTCTACGTTTGTTCACTAGACTACATTTTCTCAGGGCCATGAATTCAGGAAAGGTTCCACGAGAAAGAAAGAAATCAAAAGCAGTTGGCCACGGTATAAAAGCTCTTTGTGTACCAAAACAGATGCGGATCTGTAAACAATGCAAGCCTCTTTCAATGGCTGTCCTAAATGAATGTACACTATGCTTTGCTTTGTTTTTCAACAAAGCCGGTTTTAGCATTTGGGGAGAATTTATCATTTTCATTGAGGAGAAGAGACTGAGTTATGGGGTACATGAAATTGTGCTAGACACCCAAGGTACTGAGTATTTTTGATTGGGGGAAAAAATGAGGAATTTCTCTTATCGGAGAAATACATCAAAACCTTTCAATTATAACTCACTGTGTTCCAAGCTGCGTGAGGATATAAATAAACACAGTGTGACTTCTATTGTTAGACAAGTTGTTCCAGTGATGCACTTTGTTGCCAAAGGATAACGCTGTGGGTATGGGACCATCTTCTGAAAGTGGAGCTAAGTCTTTTCTGGGGCCAATCTGAATAGTTTCCCCTCCACTTGATAAGACTACTTTCTTGAGATAGAATTTACATATCATTCACCAGTTCTAGTTTTGTAACTACCGCCATTATCTAATTTTAGAACATTTTCCTCACTCAGGAAAGAAGCGCCATATCCATTAGTAGTTGCTCCGCATGGCTTCCCTACTCCCCCCTCCCCCGCCCCAGCCCCTTGCCCTCAGCCTTGGGCTGCCACTAATCCTTCTTCCGTCTCTATAGACTTGACCATTCTGGACACTGCATATCAATGAAATCATACAACATGCAGCCTTTTTACCCTTTCTTTATTCCTGTTGCCTGTTCCACACATCCCCACACAATATGAGGCCTTCTGTGACTGGTTTCTTTCACTTCACCTCATGTTTTTCAGGTTCATCCATGTTCTCACAGGTATCATCCCTTTTTCTGGCAGAATAATGCTCTGCTACATGGCCAGACCATGGATGGCTTATCCATCCATCAGCTGATGACCATTTGGGTTGTTTCCACTGTTTGGCTGTTGTGAATAATACTACGGGACCCCTTGTGTACAAGCTTTGTGCGAGCATGTATTCACACCTCTTGAGTACATACCTAGGAGTGGACTGCCTGGGTCATATGGTAACTCTATGTTTAATTTTTTGAGGAGCTTTCAAACTGTTTTCCAAAGTGACGACAGAATTTTTCTGAAGTGACTACATACCAACAATGTATGAGGGTCCCAGTTTCTCTATATCCTTGTCAATGCTAGTTATTATCTGTCTTTTTAATTAAAGCCATCCTAGTAGGTGCGGTCTGGGATCACTGTGGTCTCCCTCCACTTTTAAGTACTGTTACCGTGAGGATTCCTGGGCCATCCACCCCACAGAAGCTTTCAGGGGCCTTTTTAAAGGCCCTCACCGTGCCTCTGAGTTCACCTCTTATCTTGCATCCTAGCTAATCTGAGGAAGAAAACATTCATTTATACACTCATCTAATATCTACTGAACACTGACCACGTCAGATACTGGAGATAAAACAAAACAAAAACACAGTCCCCGTCCTCATAAAGCTTCCAGTCATCGGTGTAACATGGACATTTGCACGGAGAATACACAACGGAGAATACACAACAGAGAATATAGTGGAGGAAAAAGCCAGTCTCTATTGTAGACCGACACCAGATGGCAAATACCCAATGTGGGTAGAGGGATGGAGTGGGTAGAGGGTCATAAAGACTCTGTGAGGTTAAGAAGTTTGGATTTTATCTAAGAACATGTATTTAAAAATAAAGGTTCTTCTAGGTAAGGGAGTGGCTTGATAACCACTCTAATGGGAACAGAACCCTAGAGAAGAAAGAGCCCCACGATGGTAAGAGTGAGTACGCCCTATCAAAACTTGACTCCTAGAGTGCTAGGGATCCTTCTAGTCTCTGCGAGAACTTCGGGTGAGCTGATCCTGTGTTCTTGGCTTCAAAGCCACTGAACTGAGACTCCCAATTCCCACAAAAATCCCTTCTATAACCTCTTCCCCTTTACTTAAGGCAGTGGGTCTCAAAGTGTGATCCCTGGACCAGAATCAGTCTGGGAACTTGTTAGAAATGCAAATTCGTTGGCCTTACTCCAGATCTGCTGAGTCAGAAATTCTGAGAGTGGGCCTCACCATCTGTTTCAACAAACTCTTCAGGGGGTTCTGATATACATTTAAGTTTGAGAACCACTGAGGTACTACACGTGGTCTTCCTCTCCTTGCAACTAATCCACTACCACAAGGCAGAGCAGTTCCATCTAAGGAGATGCTACAAGGAGGTGCATATTTCATTGCCTATGGGCTTTGTGTAGGAGTCCACAGGCTATGGCCCTTGGGGCAAATCCTACCAGTTCCCTGTTTTTGTAAATAAAGTTTTATTAGAACACGATTGTGCCCATATATTTAGGTATTGTCTCTGGCATCTTTTGTGCTATGACTGAAGAGTTAAGTAATCGTGACAGAGACTGTATAGCCCACAATGTGGAAAATAGGTACGTTGTGGTCCTTCACAGACAGTATTTGTCAACTCCTGATCTAGAAGAATGGCGTGATAGAGGGACAACCTGGAAAGGGAGATGTTGTAAAGGAATGCCAGAGTCCAGGTCATAAAAGCAAGCAGGACTCTAGGTGATTATAAAGCCTAGCAGTTCCAAGTTTGATACCAGAAGACCCATTTCTTGATGTGCGGAAGAAGCTGGACCATATTCAACCAATTCTTAAACCTTTACAAAAGATCTCACTGACAACAAGACCTGGGGATCTCAAGCTCACGGGCCTTCCTAAAATGCAAAGTCCACCTCCTTCTCCGTTCAGATTCAGACGCATGGAACTGAAGGGGAACCCAGGAATCTGCATGCTTGTCCAGAGCGCCCTGGGGAAATCCGTAGGTGCTTCCTGCCCAGCCTTGGATGAGCACTGGGCTGGAGGCCACTCGAGGGGCTCTGGGCAGGGAGTACCAAGACACTTCAGAATCTGGCCTGCAGAGCTTATACTGCCTTCAGAGGCTCATTGGTCTTTTCCCAACCGTGGAGGATCTAGGCAGATCAAATCTTTCTTGGAGCCCTCCTTTCTTGGATGTCTTGCTTCTTTATGACTTCTAAATCCCACCTCCTAGCTTCCCACCTCAGATGTCCAGATGCTTCCAAGCATAAGGCAAGGGAGAGGCTGAGCTCTCTCTCTGTCTGGGGCTCTGCCAGAAGTCCTGGGTCTCTGCCGAAGGATTCACCTCCCTTGGGGTATCTGCTCTGGGAAGACCTCAGGTTTCAGAAAAGAACATCCCTCTTGCCCATGAGGATGCCTTACCTGGCAGATCTCAAGAGATGAGGCTTAACAGAATGGAACATAATTACTGAACTATCCATGCCAGGGAAATTGACATACAGAATGAGGGGCACCTGCTTATGAGGTCATGACACCTGCACAGTGTTATCAGAGGGGTGATGGGATTACGACCAAGTCAGTCATATCACAGAGGAGCCAGGCAACTTAGCATGGCTTCTCTTGTCATTGATACGTATGTCTAAGCTCCCCAGACCTGGCGTCCTAATTCCCCTTACTTGTCTGTATCCCTTGCTAGACTGCATGTTTCTTGTAGGCAACAGCATCATTCCTCCGCCTGTCTCCAGCAGAGTGCTTTTCTTATAGCAGCCTTTCAGTAAATAATGAATGAATGAACAAATGATCATATGGATGGTTCATTGAGTCATGTCAACCTGCTAAATCCAAGCGAACTGACCACATGATGGCGGCTTCATTTCCCTATTTAACAATCCCATCGTGCTAACCACAGCCTTCTAGCGATATGAACAGATTTGTCAACGTGATTGTGGCATCAGGATTTTCTTAGAGTTTCTTTCCCACGAAGCAAATCTTGGAAAAGCCATAAGTAGTGTAGACTTTTAAATCTAAATTCAAGCCCAAGCTACTGAAAGTAGCTACCTGAAGTTCTAGATCCAGAGGGCTCAAGAATGGCGTTCCTCAGCCAAAGAGAAATATTTCGACTGACAGAAAACTTTCCTACAGTCTGAGTTGGACTCACCAGCTTGGAATTTGGTTCATTTATCAAGTTTTTTTCATTTGAGGTTTACTGCACAGTTCCCCTTTTCTGAATGAATCTTACTTGGCCACCAAGACGCTTCACTGTCAATCTTAGTTTGAATTTAGTGACTTTGAAACCATTAGCACACAGACCAGCCATGAGTTCTAACAGAAACAAGTGTTATTAGAGGGAGTTAAACACCTTTCCCCGAAGTGATAGTCTGCCGCTGGTATGGGTCCTATATTTGATGTGTCAGCAAGAGGTGGGGAAAAGGAAGAAGTTGGAAAATAGAAGGCCGTCTGTCCCCAAGGTGCAAACACATTAGGTGAGTAAGGAGATACCCACGCCTGGGAACATTCCTACCATGCAACCTCACGTGGGAGACGATGCAGATCAGTGTAAAATGGCGTCAGTAGACGGCAGGAGAATGTGAGTCTCCTCCCACCACCACCGCTCCTTGGTTATGTGTAATCTTAGGTAAGTCTCAAAGCTCTCAGGGGTGCCCGTTTTTCCATAGGATGAAAGAGAGGAGTTCCAGGTTCCCTTTTAGGTTAGTACCATATCCTCCAATTACGGTGGTTGCCAGGCCTTTCACTGACATAAGGACTAGGCTGCCCATAGACTAGGGTAAGTCCCTGCCTTTAACGTGGCCTGGCTCTAAAAGATAAGCCTGGCAGACCACAGTCCTCTCCATTAGATGTGACCTGGGGAAATGCCAAGAGAAGGGATCCATTTGCACAGGGAGCTAAAGCTGAAGGGTCACTATGCAGAGAGAAGTCACATAGGACAAGATGGGACCCACACAGGTCAACACGGTGAGGGGGGAGGGACTATGAGCAAGCAAGGGCTGTAAGGTAGAGGTTAGGAGCTGACAAGAAAGTCCATAGAGAGAGAAGAATGGAACCAAGAGGGGAGTGTGCTGAGCCCGCAGAGCCCTGTTTCTAGGGGTTATGTATTCACTAGCTTTAGAGCCTTCTGTCGATTGACTGGTGCTTGCCAAGGCCCAGCCACGTCACATCTCCCGGTCACAAGTGGCCTCATCCTGCTGAAGAAATCTTGAAGTGACTTTACTCTGTTGTTGCTTCTTGAAGCTGCCAACAGCCTAACCAGAACGGGACCTTGACCTCTGGGGTTCTGTGACATTTTTACGAGGCTATACGGTATAGATGGAGTGCTGGGCACCGAGAGAGTAAGGTGTATTAATGCAAATCATGAGTTTGCAAACCCCAAAACCGATAGCTCGTTACAACCCAAACCAGAACACACGCTGAACGTTCGTACACTTGCTCCTGGGAAGAAGGCCAAGACCCCTGGGCTCCAGGCTTCTCGAAGATGACAGGGTGTGGCTGCCTCACATGCCTAAGGGACAGGACAGGCAGATTTGAATCAGCCACCAGAGGGAGTAGAAACAAACCCACAGATGGGCCATGGGGAGCTTCCCTTCCCACATTTCTCCTGGGTCACAACATGTCCAGCAAGTGTGCTGTTTCCTCGGTCGCTCAGGCCAGGCCAACTGCGGCTAGCTGGCCACAAACATGGGGCCCAAACAGGAAAGCACCTGTTCGGGCTCAGAGCATCCAAGGTCAACGGCGTCACAGGGTCACAATTTCACATGGTGTATCGGTCAGGTACCCCACGGTCTCTTCCCGCGCGACACAGGCAGTACCCGCCTAAAGGCGGCTCTGGGTTCCGGAGGTTGTTTACAAGTTGTTTAAAACACGGAAGGCCTTGCCCCGAAGAAACCATACAGGAGTCCTTGGGTTTGCGGGTCAGCCTCCCAGTGCTACTTAACTCTTGATCACACTGAACCAGAGAACCAACGCCGCTCTGTTTCTGGACAACCGGATGATCACCAAAAATGTCGCTTCCTCTGCTCAAGGACCAAGCACCACCTTCTCCAGGCAGTGTTCCTTGATAACCCTGGCCCTGGACGAAGCTGCCACTGCTGCGTCCGTGTCCTCTCCCATCCCTGCCACCACTTACTCCATGCTGCGCGTCCTTCTCTCATGGCATCTGCAATACTAAACGGAAAGCATGTTCCCATGTGTCTTGCTCTACTCCTCCCTGCAGCCAAGATCTCGCTGTGAGCCCACGATAGCCACTCTCATCCCTGCCTGAAAGCCCCTTCCTGCCATCATGCCACGGCTCCTCCTTCCTCCTATAAAGAAAGCCTGGGTCTAGGGGCTGAGCTGGAGGCAGGGAGTAAGACGACTCTGAAGATTTCTCCCTTAAAAGACAGACAGGATCCTTCCTGGTCCGCAGGAACGGAGTGGGGTGGAGGGAGAGAAAGGGAGAAGAGGATCTGCGAGCAATCCTGCTGGTCTGCCCCCCACTGGAGCTTACTGGGGGGAGGGCAGGGGGGCAGAGGCCTTGACTCGCACAGACCCTCAGCTCTAGGTCCCCAGCTCGGCTCCATCAGAAGGGAAGGCCAAGGTTCTGGGGGGGAAAAAAAAGGAATAGTTTTTTTCCACGTGCAGAGCTGAATCTTGGACTGTGTGCGCTCATTGAGGAGAATCATAATTTGGAAAACACAAACGTCCTGCATGTTGGGCCTTGGAAGTCATGAAATAATCATCGGAGTCTCAGGAGCTCGGCTTGGATCTGCCACTCACTCATTCCGAAGTCAACGCCATCTTACCTTTGGACTACCAGCTGTATCTTTGCAGCAAAGTTACCTTCTCATGTCTTTTGACTACTTCACTACCCCGCAGAATTTTAGAGTGAGAGGATCTTAAAAAGCATAAAGCCGAGCTTCTTCATTTTACAGTTGAAAAACCTAGGCGGTCCCAGGAGGTAAAGACATGTGCTCAAGGTCGCACAGCTAATCAGGAGTTGTGTCAAGAGCAGAAGCAGGGTTGTCAGACCCTCAGCCTGGCGCAGTTCCACCTCACCTCCCGGCAGCCTCTGAGCCGACCCCCGCAGAGGGGGCCCAGGGTGCACCACGAGTTTGGAGGAAGTCATTTTGAGTTTTAAAATTAGCTGTGGATAAGTCACACATGGAGAATCAGGAGCTGCCTACAGCCTGGGCTCTAACTGAGCTTTAAGTCAATATTAGAAGCTTGAATATTTATGGGTGTTTTGGTTTGTTTCCAAAAGTGGATGAAAGCGCCATCCTTCCTCCTGTCGCATAAATGGAAAACACCAGAAAGGCAGGATTTAGAACGCTTTCCGAGCATTTGTGCGGTTGGCGTGGATGAGGGTGGACTGAAATCTGAAGGCAAGCAGAGGGAAGGGTTTTCGTTTCGGTTTTAAGGAGTGGGGGTAATTAGGGAATTCTGAGTTCTCGGAGCAAAAGGTGCCCTCTGGCTGAGTGATTAGCTATGAAATTCGCAAAGCGCAATGGGCCATTTTACAGGAATGCCTCCGAGCTCTCCAGAGGAATGGGGTAAGTTTCAGTCCCGACTCACGTGTGGCAGTCACCTTCCCGCCCTGGCTGTGACATCCCGCAACTACTAGAAAGTTGACCCTTGCCCTTCTGCCCATTTCTAGTTGGACTTCAGAGCACTTTTCCAATTAATTACAGTCTAATGCAATTGTATTTTTTCCTTGGATAACTTAGCAGTGATCTTTAGATCTTTAGAGAAGAGCAAGGGCTTTAGAGGGGGGAAGTCTAGGATTGTGGCCTTGCTCTGTAGTTTACTAGCCAGGTGACCTTGGGTAAGTCACCTTTGCATCTGTAAAATGAGAGTCTTGCGTGCCCCGTGGGCTTGTCTGGAGGATTTGGTGAAGGAGGGGGATGGCCACGCTTTGGAAATTGTCAAGGGAGGTACCCGAGTGCTGAGTTCTCTGTCATCCCTGCTCACCACTGGGGAGTCCTGGGCTGAGATTCGGCCTGGGGTGGGAACTTTGTGGCTCATCTTGTCCCGAGGATGGGCCCAAGGAAATGTGTCATAGGTGAGGCTGGTCCAGAGTAATCACCTCCTCGGATCTCAGTGAAGGTGATCTGAGCACTTACAACGTGTCAGGCCTTCTGTTAACACTACGTGTGCGTCACACCGTGAATTCTCACCACCGCCCTAGGAGGACAGAATTCTTCTCCCAATTTCTTTCACGTGGAAGCTGAGGCACAGAGTGGTCAAGAAATGCCTGAGGTCACACAGCTAGTGTGTGGGGCGGGGGGCAGGAAATGACACCAGGCGGGTCCCCAGGGTCCTCGCTGTTAACGACAGTGGCAGACGATATTCTCCACAGGTGGCTGCACAGGGAGCTCCCATCCCCCAAGCAATTCAACCATGGGACCTCCCATTCATGCCCGCATCAGGAGATGGGGTCCAGTTCCCCTCCCCTTGAGTGTGAGCCCGGTTCAGTGTCTTGATGGTAACCATGGAATGCGGCAGAAATGATGTCGTGGGACTTCTGAGCTAGTCAGGGAGAGCCATGCAGTCTGTCTGGGGCTCCTGGGACACCTGCTCTCTGGACAGTCTCTTTCAGGATATTTTATCTCGAAACTCAGACCCTGTGCTAGGAAGAACCCAGGCCCCACGGACAGGCTTCCAATCCTCCCAGCCCCCATGCCAGACGTGTCCGTCATGAAGAAGCTTCTGGATGATTTCAGACTCTTGCGTCGAGTTTTCCCAGCGGAGCAGAGAACAGCCACTCCTGCCGGGCCCTGTCTGAATTTCTGACTCGCATCCTTCGCTGACAGATAAAATGGTGGTTGTCTTACTTGGTTAAGTTTGGCGAGGTCTGCCACGCAGCCGCAGATCACGGGCACAAGTACTCTGCTCTTTTCCCTCCTCTCCTGCAGGGTGACACCCTCCTGATGGATCAGAATTCCCCACTGGGGTGTCCTGGGTGGCCCTGGCAGAGTCACTCTCTTCTGTTTCCTGTTCTCTTAAGAGGGGTCACTCTCTGGGTGACAGATGGAAATTTCCCGAGTGTTCCCTACCCTCCTCCCTGCTAAACCTTTTCCTGCCTGATCGCCAGCCCTTCGAGGTATCAGAGGGCCTTCTTCTTTCTGCTCACACGCCTGTCTTCATGAGACATCCCAGGAGGCAGGCCGGCCGGCCAAGGGTGGGAATTCCTGGCCCTTCACCGGACAGGTCGGGGACACATTCCTGCGTGGGGGCCTGCTTAGACCAACAGAAAGAAGGCCCTTCCCTGTTTGATGCTGGCTCAGGGAGGAAGCAGCCGAGCATGGCTCTCCCTCTGAAAGAGTCAAAGCTGTCCTAAGGGGGGCCACCCAGACACCAGGGGCCGGACCAGTATCGTGGCCCAGACGTTTCCTGTCATGCCTCATTGTGTCACATCTCTCAGCCCTGCTCCCTGAGCTTCTCTTGGGCCGCTGAGAAACCCGAGAGTAGGACTCAAAGTCGGGAAGACGGTCACCCGCGGAGGGAGCCCAGTGACTGGAAGGGAGCAGGGGGCGGGAGGGGGGCTTCTGGGAGCCGATCCCGTTCTGCATCTCGGCCTGGGTGCTGCTTGCTCAGGGTGCTCACTCCGAGCCTCGCCGAGCTGTGCACTTATGACCAGCGCGTTTCTTCGGCATGTATGGTGCGCACCGATCAAAGGAAGAAGAAAGCAGACCAGCCGTTCAGCTATGGGGACGAAATTGAGAACGAATGCCCGAGGAACAGTCTCGGAGGAGTCACGCTCTCCTGGAGTGGATGCGCAGTGCCACTCGCCAGGGGACTCCCTCAGAGACGAGGCCACAGCCTCCACGTCTGGGTCACTGGGACCAACATGGAGCATGGCCTACGGAAGGTGTCCAATGAACATCCACTGACCCGCCACCTTGGCCTCCCCTTCCTCCTTCCCACTCCTGACCCCCAACTGGCAGGAAAAGCCTGTTGAGAAGGCCCTCAGCTGACAACATCCTAGATCTAGGCTTCTTTATACCCGTTCCCTGTCATCATCATCTGTACCCGAGATGACGGACAGGACAGCAAAGGCCAGGGCGGAGGAAGACCCTACCGTTCCCCCAAGGGAGCTTCAGTCGAGAGCTTTGCGTGCTGCCCCCTCAGCAAACCTTCCACAGAATGGTGAAGAGACAGCACCATAAAACGGGCAGGCCAATGCCGGCCTGGGCACTTTCTGTGTACATGCTCCTGTCAGCGTCGTGACGACCCTGTGAAGTGGGGACGGCCAGCGATCCCTTTTGATAGGCAGCTGAAGTACGACTCAGAGAAGTGAAGCAGTTTGCCCCAAGTCACACAGCTAGTGACCCACAGAGCCTGGATTAAGGCCAGCCGTCCAGCTCCGGCGTTCATACACCCGGGCCCTGTGAGGTCCTGCCTTTATGAAGGTGACAAGAATATGTATTTGGGAGACATCTTCCCAATATTTGTCTGATAAATGCTAAATAATTGAACGGAGACTAGCCTATCCTACAACGTCAAAAGAACCAGCACTGGAGGTGCTGGGATTTATTTTCAGCAACTGGGGGTCCAGGTGGGGAGAGGCTGGCAGTGGGGGTGGCCCCTTGGATCAGAGAAAACAAAATTCTGCTCATAGAAGAAAGATCCCTCGCTATTCCCCCCCACGTGCCCCCTCCTCCAAGATCTGAACAGATAATCAGAGCGTGCAGACATTCAACAGTAATCAATTAGTACCTACTTTAGATTAAATTGAGAATATGTAAATCGGGTGCCTCATCAAGGCTGCACACAGCCTGTGATTTGAGACGCAGGCACCCCAACGACGTGCTGCAAACACACTGAGTCTCTGCGACGCAGAAGGGCATGCAAATCTTGTCCCACGGCCGAAAAATTTCTTCGACTGGGTAACCCGATGTACATTACACACACGTGCTCGCGCACACATGTGCTCTTTCCTTGTCCACTTTCCCCCATCTTTCCAGAGGCCTACACTCCCTTATGTCATCAGAAAGAGCCCTCAGCGTTAAGAACCCAGTGTCAGGATCACAAACAAGCACAGCATCCTTGACCTTGACCCGCCCCTCTCTATGGCCCCGGGGCTTCTAGAAGGGTAGGCCTTGTTTTGGGGCTTGGGGACTGGTTTTATTTTTGAGAGCGGTGTAAACAGAAGCAGTGGCTAAATATGACTAGGGCTCTTGCTAGGTTCCTCTTCAAGTTCCCAGAATGGGAAATAAGAGAAGGGACACTGATCAGGTTTCCGAAGGTAGTTCTGTGAGCTGGCCTGACGTGCGACCTGAGAGACAAACATACTCCAGTTTCAAACTAATTGGGAAAACAGGGCCCCGGATAAACACGTCTGGGGAGGCAGTGAGAGAGAGAGAGAGAGAGGCCTGCCTGGAGCAGAGGCCCTCACCAGGCTGCTCTGGTTGTCCACCAACCTGTCTGTGGAGGGTCCCTGGCAGCCAAGAGGAGGAGGCCCCGACTGTGTGAGGCAGGCTGCCACACAAAATCCTAGCCAGCGGGAAAAGGGTGTTTCCAGATGGCGGTCCCTTAAGACTGTCCCTGTCCAGGCCTGGAAGATCGGTATTTTTCACAGACTGTTCTCAAAAGGCAGTCACGAGGGAGTGACTGGTTGCCGGCCATGGAATATGGCGCTGAGCCTCCAGAGCGACTGCTGAGGGCCTTCAGGATGGTCCGTGTGAGGGGTCCCTGGGTGGCTCAGTTGGTGAAACAGCCAGCTCTTGATTCCAGCTCAGGTCATGATCTCTGGGTCGTGGGATGGAGCCCTTGCGTCGGGCTCCACGCTCAGTGGGGAGTCTGCTTGAGATTCTCTCTCCCTCTCTCTTTCCCCCTGTCCCTCCCCCTGCTCCCTCTTTCTCTTTCTCAAATAAATAAAAATAAAATCTTAAAATCAAAAAGAGTGGCCCATGTGGCCTGGGGGCTGACAAAGAGCTGCCTGAGGAAGCCCACAAGATTTCACTGAGCCCAAGGTTGGAGAAATATGTCAGTGGGAGCTGTGACTCTCACCTAGTCAGAAAGCTGAAATCATTACGCCATCTGAGTTTCCTACCACCTTAGCAGTGTCGAGGGCTATATTTATGAGTTGTTTTTTAAAACCCAAATGAATTTAAGAGAAAAAATGGCTTTGGGGAGAATTCCGAGTTCTCTCCTGATAGCAAATACCCAACGAGTATGGTCTGGCACCTCCCAAATGTCGAGCACTACGTGAGGCCTGAAAGTAAAGATATATGAAAAGCATAAGTATCTATTTCATAAACAAAAATGTGAAAAGCATTCCTTGGGTAATTTGCATTCCAATTCAGAAGACAGACATGAGGTCGAGACGTGATGGGGAAATGACAAGAAGTAAGGGACGGGGGGCAGACATCAGAAACGACAGAGAGCTGGTGATTTGGGGACTCTCCGAGCAAAGATCAGAGAGGAGGGAAGCTGGCCCTAACATTTGGGAAGAAAAATCTGAATTAAGGGAAAAGAGCTGAGAGTGAGGCTATTCCCATGACAGGATGGACGGGAACGGAGTACTAATGAGACTTCATGCTGAGTGCGGTATATTATAAAAATGCTTAACAATTATTCGCCTCTCTGCATTCACTTCCCTGCAATGTGACACTGCAGCCCCTCCCCTCAAGATACGGGGTCTAGTCCCCTGCTCCTCGAATCTGGCTCGTCTACGTGACCGGCATTACCCAATGCGACGTTAGCCGACGAGATAGAGGCAGAGGTTCGAAAAGGACTTAAAACGTAGGGGCTCGTCCCCCTTGCTGCACTAGGAACCATGAGACCCTCATGTGGAGGGGCCTGAACGAACCTCCCGGAGAGGCTCCAGGGAGTAGGACAGGGGGCAGGCTGGCTAACGGCCTGCCAACCAACCGCCAGACCTTCGAGAGGGATCCTTTTGTGACCATCCACCCCACCAGATGACCGAGGACGCAAGAGCCAGCCCAGCAAAGAAGCCGTGCTTAGCCGACATACAAAAGTGAGAGTTAAATAACGTGGGTACTATTTTAAACCACTGAATTTGGGGGTGGCTTTTTATATAATGACGGCTGATGCACTGGGGAGTAGCTAGGTTTTTATGGAGGATGGTATGATCTCGAAGGGCCAAAAATACATTGGGTGGTCAAGAGAAATGAAGGTCCTGAACGTCAGGAGGAGCAAAAGATAGTAGAGCCCCAGGAGGGTCCCCGGCAGAGGGGTTCTTTGAAGACAGCAGCATGTTAAGCTGTGAATGACAGACGGGAGGGGCAGAGCTGAGTGTGGAGAAGCCCAGCCCTCGGGGCATCACAGCCTGTGCAAGGGGCATTTCAGAGGACGGAATCGCATGGCCTCTAGGACAGGTGAGCCTTAGAGTAGGAAAGGATGGTTTCCAAGATGCCTCTGGAGTTTATCCTTTTGAAACCTGGGAGAAACCATGATGTCCAGGACACCGAAAGGATAGTGGGGAATGGGCAGGCATGTCAAGTATAATTTGAGCAGAAATGTCATGGCTTCCAAACAAAACAAAACAAAAACAACAACCAACGTGAAACTCGCTTAAAATTGTGACGTCCAGGGGGAATGTGAATCAGGGTGTCCTGCAGTTGCCTTCGAAAGCGCAGGAAAGGGGCTAAGCCGGGAGGCGTCTATAGCAAGACGTCGTGGATCTGCACACCACTGTGCCATCTCGGGTTGCTCTTATACTGAGCTGAGTTCTGATTCTGGAGAGTGAGGATCTGATAGGGCCGTGGGCCGCCGAGCAGCTTAGCTCCTGGGTCAGGTGTCCCTGGGTCCTTACCTACCAATCAGCGGCGGAGGAAGGTGAGTGTGATGACGAACTCCAAATGTAATGTCCCGATGGAAGTGGCAACACAGGGCAAAGAGGCCTAGGCTTCCTGCAAGGGAGGGAGGACCTGGCAAACAATGACGAATTCATCCTCAAAGACAATGGAAGGAGGAGAGCCAGGGCAGAGGCCAGGAGGTGTGGGCAATGCTTACAGATGTGAAAGGAGAAAGGGGAACCCACTAAACAGAGAAAGGCAGCATATGGAAATCGAGGCTCCGCTGTGTCTCAGGAAACAGGGGCCAAAGAGACCGAGGACCGAGAACAAACTCTTCGTTTATCAGGTGACCAGCAGGCGATCGCTGGTGACTTTTGGGAGAAGAAAATGGCTTAACCCTTTCCCTCCAGGGAAGGCAAGCAGTAAAACCACGGGAGGAGTCTACGCAAAAAGCACAGGGGCAGATTTCCTTGGAGGGGCATAAGGATGGAGAGGGAAAGACCTGGGGTTATCTTCCAATGGCCACAAATCAACCTTATGAATGTCTTGGGGAGAAAGAGCACCCGAATCCAGAGGCTGCACACGTGTGATTCGCAGAGTCCAGGTTTCTGTAAAGCATTCAGTCAACGGCTTGTAACAATCGAGTCAGTGGACATGCCCTTACTGCTCACGGGGATGCCCCTGGGGCTTCCTTCAGTGCAGTTAATTTCCAGGACATGGCGCCACTAAATATTAGCATGTCCCCTCGTGTTAATGGCAAATGGCAAGAGGCTCTCATAATTTAGATATTTTTATGGCTGTTCTGTGGAAGCTAATTTTGTCTAACAAAACCCCATTAAGTTTTAGCTCTATCCTTTTCTCTTCCTCCAACTCCCAGAACTGGGACTTATATGTTAATTGCAGCCAGTCTATGCTAATTAGATTTCATTTCTGTTTCTTAAAGAGACAGATGCCACCAGGCCCTGCCCCAGTCATCACTCCCTCCCACCTCCATCACCGGCTTTTCAGAGGTTAAACTCCAGATTGGATGAAGAATTCACTTAAGGCTCATGCTTGAAGTTGGAAAGCGAAGGGGTCAGGTGCTTCCCTATTCCTCACAACTTCCTTTGAAGACGAAACGCTTCTTTTCCATGCAATTCTAAGTGTAGCATTTCTAATTGAGAAACAAATCAAAACACTATTAGATTCCTTAACTACACACAAAACTCAACGAAACACCCCAAGGCCCACTATAACCATTGCTTTGAACAGAAGACCCTCAATTCTGGAGCTTTCATGTGTACTCTGGCAAGTTCGGGCTCATCACTGGGGGCTGACTAAGGATTTGCAGGACAAGAACTGCCCAAGGAAAAGAGTAACTTCCTATATTAATGCTTGGTTCTGTTCACTGAAAGAGAGCCTTCTAGGAGGTCAATAGGCATTCGGGAGGAGAAAACGATGGACAAGACAAAGATCTTACTTACAAAGGTGTCCAGTCCTGTGGGAAGACATAATAATAATAATGCTAGAAAATAAGTTACCTGCCATTTATCAAGCACGACTGTGAACGCAGTTTATGGGCATAATCACACTTTCCTCGTCACGGCACTAGCCTGGGGTAGATATGTATAGGCCCACGACACAGATGGGAAAGTTGAGGCTCAGAGAGACAGGGTGTGTCAGTTACCTCACGCCACCAATAACAGCGTGCAACCCACCGCCACAGAACGCAGTGGCATACCATAATAAGCCTTATTTTTAAATTGAGCATGGCCTGTGCGTCTGGTAGGACGTTCTGCTTCAAGATGTGAGTCACCCTCGCTGGGCTGCAAGCTGAGTTCAAGTCCGTTCTGTGCGCACCCCATCTTCTCTGGACCCCGCAGCCAAACCAGGGTGTGTTCTACTCGTGGTAATGACGGAAGCACAGCAGGACAACCAGAGACACGTGATGCCACTGAAGGCCTTTGAAGGTCTACACTTGAACTTGTGTACCGTCACATTCACCCATACTCCAGGAACCAATTCAAGTCACATGGCCGAGGCTAATGTCAGTGGATAAGGAAGTGAAAGAAACGGCAAAGCCACACAGGAAAGGCTGTGAGTTTGTAATTCTCATAGAAAGAGGGTGTGAAAACTTAAAAGCAGTGATCTATTCTGCACGCACAGATCCCATACAGCTGGGGCAGTAGCAAATGAAGAGCAAGGACACAGTTTAATCAGGAGACTGTGTCAGGCTTCACAGAGGAGACACTGGGGCATGAGGGTGACGAGGATTTCTCATAGGCAGAAGCGTAGGGTGGGACCCCGCTGCTGGAGGAAGCAGCCCGAGGACGGACGGAAGGACGTGATGTCACCACGAGACTAGAGTGTAGAGTCCCAAGGGATGACAAGGGAGTATGAGAGCTGAGCGTGGGAAGTTGAGTTCAGGATGGGGCTGTGAGCTCCAACCTGTGACATGATCACATCTGGAATCTCTTGGGCTGGCTCTTGGCCAACCTCCCCGCGCATACGCATCCCCCGGGGAAGCTTGTTAAGCCCAGTCTTGGGTGCAGGGACCTGAGATTCTGCATCTCTAACAAGCTCTCTCGCAATGCCGATGCTTCTGTCTCACACTTGAAGCAGCAAGGCACTGAGCAAAGAGCCTGCCAGCCATTCAAGGTCAGGGATGAGGTTTTCTGTCTCTTTGTTTCCACACAACATCTCTTGAGCTGGCGGATACATAACAGACCCACCGCTGCGGGTTGGATGTTGTTGCTGCGGCTGCTTTCCCTTCTCATCGACCTCCCTGCCCTCCCCCAAGTCTTCCCCGCTTGGCGGTAAAAAGCCAAGGCTCTCGGACACCTCATTGGGCTAACTGCCTGCACACCTCTGCTTTACCCGGTTTTCTCGGAAGGGAGAGAAACAAAGTGCCACAAAAAGGCAGCCTTCTATTAGTGGGCATCTACGCAGATTCATTAGAGCTTTGGGGAAACCATCAGAAGTTGATTGTGCTTGAAGGGGTTGCTTGTCTCCTCCCATTTCCTAATTTGATTTCACGGCTCTGCAATGAAGTCGGAATTAGAGCCACATTAAAGATGGGAAGAGGGAGGAAAAAAACACCCCATCACCAGTCAGGTTCTGAAACTTGCAAGATGCCTTCTCCTCGTCTCCCCGAGGAATCACCCGTTTTTACGAGGGTGAAGGTGACCTCAAGAGAGACCACGGGCTGAAAAATCATGACTTTTATAGTTACTCACAAAGAGAGGAGATTACTGAGAAGCGCACATTTGTGGGTAGGGGGCTCTAGGGAAAAGGGGAGAGGAATTCTGGAAGTCCCACTCCAGTTAGGGCTCACTTTTGGGAATAAGGGACCTTTTTTTTTTCTTTCCCTTGGTACCAGGTGAATGGCACTGGGGCTCATGCCTCAGGATGTCCCAACCCTGAGCGGTGGCCTTGCGTTGAGTTAATGGTCAGAGAGTCATTCCTTTCCATTCAGATAATATTGAGGCGCCCACAGCAGATGTTGCTGACGCTCTTGGCACTCACTCCTATATCCTGTGGGAGTTTACAGTGGGCACCTGTTAAGGATTCTATTCATGGGAGTATGTCCAGGACTCAAGGCAAGCTGGCGTTTCGACTCGGGGAAGCAGTCCTCCACCAAAGGACTGGTGGGTACGTACCCCAGCTCCCCCACCTCTTGGTTGGGATAACTCTGGGGGCACATTCTACACTGCCTCCCAGGGGCCCCCAGCCTTGCACTCAAATTTTTGTCTCAGGTTCTGCTTCCAGGGGAAACTCCAACAAAGACAGTGTCCTGAACTTCTTCCGTGAAGATGCCACCACTCCAGGCTCGCAAGGAACTGGGGGTTCGAGAAGGAGCGGGGCTCTCTGAGTGAACGTATTAGGAGTGAAAGGTGGGGGAGGAAGTCAGGACTGTCCCCCGGGCAAGGATGGGAGTAGGGGGTGTGTTGGGGAGACATGGGAACTAGGTGCGGGAGGCGAAACATGGGTCAATGATGGCCAAGTCGAAAGGTGCCAACTCAGCCGTCATCACAATTCTGCTTAGAGCTTATCCTATTCTTGGGTTTTCACTGCAAAATGGGAAAGATTAATGGGTTCCCATAAGACATGGGGTTTGAGTTCTGCCTTGCCTCTTCCTGGCTGTATATCCTCGTCATTTTATTTTTCTAAGCCATGCTATCCTTGGACGTAATTGGAGATAACAATGCCCATTGACCCAAGCTGCGTGGAGCCTGGGGTAGAGGAGAACCCTTGGGCTCTGAGGGCCCGCGTATAAATCCCAGATTTGCCCTTTACTTGCTGCATGGTCTTTGGGCAGCTACCTAACATCTCAGAGACCACTTATTTATAAAATGGAGAAATAACATTAATCTGAATCACATGAATCAGCCTATTATTTGATATTTTGAGCTACGGAAATGGCAATTTCATATGTTTCAACTTAAGAGCTGCCTGGCAGGATTTATGTGAGGATTTAAAAAATATCTGAGGGGCGCCTGGGTGGCTCAGTCGGTTGAGCATCCGACTCTTGATTTCAGCTCAGGTCGTGATCTCGGCGTCCTAACATCGAGCCCCACGTCGGGCCCCGTGCTGGGTGTGGAGTCTGATGGAGAGTCTCTCTCTCTCCCTCTGCCTCTGCCCCTCCCCACCCCTGCACGCTCTCTCTAAAAGAAAAGAAAGTATGCAAAAGGCACCTAGTGTACTGACATGCACGTAGCCAGCACCCAACGTAGCATTACAGTTGTGATGACTAGTATTGTGGAGGTGACATCTTATGGTGACCACGCCACAGAAAGGATCAAAGCCCGATTTCAAGTAATTAACAATAATAGCAGCCCCACCGCCCACGGACCCTGTCTACCCATCTGACCACCAGCCACAATCCATGGGCATCCAGATGCTGGGAGAACACGCGGGGCTCTACACGTTTTTGAGCTCCTTGCGGAACACAGTTTTGTTGTTGTTGTTTGTATTTCCAAATGGCATATCGATACTGTTGTGAATCATAGAATAAAAGATGATTTCTGCTTCCACCTTTTGTTATGCTCGGGCTTAAAAAATACAGGAGGGCCCAGCAAAATTAACTTTATCATTTTAAGAAACAACCACTGAAACAGCCGTTGTGAATATATTCATTATTCTACAACGCCAAGCGCTGTGCACCAGTGCGCGCAGCATCTGTCTGCTCACTAATTCTCCCGTTATTATTACCCACTGAAAGGGCAGGCGGGAGAGAATTCTAGGCAATCTCCCTTGGCAGAGCTCTGCAGGTTTCGTGGAGCACTCGAAACTCCCCCAAATGTGCTCCTCCAGCATTTGGCTTGCTAATCTTGTTGACGTGACAGAAAAAAAAAAAAAATCGAAAATAGCTAATGGCTTTAATTTTCTTATACCTGACAGCTAACCAATTCAACCCATCCTAAACAGTTACTTATCTGGTTCCCTGTTTCTCTCTCTCTCTCCCCCTCACACACACACACACACACACACACACACACACACACACACACACACTCTTTTCCAAACCTGTCAGTCACACCCATGCGTGTGCGTGCACGCATGTGTGGGTGCGATCGGGCTTAATTTGATTTCTTTGCCTCTCAGGAAGGTCACAGATCACAGATGTGAAGAGTTTCTCAGAGGGCAAGCAGGGAGGGACAAACAGAATGGTCTTGTCCAAGTCCTCTGGCAACCAGGCACTATCCCGGCAGCATGCGGTCGAGATCACTCAAGGTGACCACTGGGAATGAACAGCGGAGTCAGGCCTGGGAGGCAGGTCCGGTGAGTGTCCGCCGGGCTGCAGGGCCTGGTGGTGACAGCTGCCCCTGCAGACTGTTTCCCGGAGACCCAGAAACCCCGGGCAGGAGGGAGATCTGGGAAGGGCACCAGGTACGACTGTGTCAGCATCCAGAACCACGGGGAGCACGGCGGGAGGAATCTGGTGAAGAGGCATTTAGAATCCATTGCCTCTCTTTCCTTCCCCTCCCCTGGTTCCCATTGCTGGTTTAAACTCTAAGCGGGAGCCAGGGCTGTGCGTGTGAGCAGGGAAAGTGTGAGAGCGGCAGCTGCGGGAACCACACCAGTGACGTTGCACTACCCTTGTGTGTGCGTGCGTGTGCATGCGTGCACGTGTGCGTGCGTACTTGTGTATGTGTGCTTGCGAGCGTGCGTGCGTGCATGTGTGTGTGTGTGTGTGTGTTTGTGTGTGTCAGGGGTGGGATGGCTCTGCATTTTAAAGGGATGGATTAATGGCTAAATGGCTGTTCTCTGCTTTAAAGGGCCAGCTGTTTAGCAGTGAGTATTACAAGATTTATCTCTAGGAATGTTTTTTTTTTTTAAATCACTCCCCCATTCCCCAGCTGGAGGCTTGTTGTTACTGGAGAAGAAAAAGATTGTCTGGGTGCAGGAAAAGAACCCGAGTGAGCATCTTTGATGCTCTCGGTACAGTAGGAGGCTGGACAATGCCTCCCTCTGAGCGGTTCCACTACATTTCTTCGATGCATGACCCAGACTCCCCTCAAAAACCCCAGGCTCATTTACGAGCTCCTGGAAAACAGGGGTCTTACTGTCATTTACACCTGCCTTCCGTGTTTCTGTTGGCCCCAGGCTTAGAGCAGCCCTGACCCCACCTCGGCTCTCCCCTACCCCCAGATATGCCTATCCTCGATTCTGTCCTCTGCCCCCTACGTTCTTCTCAGCCCGGGAACCTTCCAAGTCCACCTCTCCACAGCCCATTCCAACGCTTTCTGCCTTCCTCTTGAGATGCTATGTACACCCTCTGGATAGTCACAGAAGCTCCCTTCCTCCAAAAAGCCTTTCCTCTCTCCCTCCCCTGAGCCTCAAAGTCTCTAAGCGCAAGCCCACCACCCCCAACAACCCCAGAGATGCCATGCCGAAGAGCAGGCCCCTGTCTTTTCCCTGTACCCTCCTTCCTGTCTCCTGAAGACAGGGTCCTCATCCTTGTTTTCTTTCTTGCCCTCTTCTACCTACAGCCTGCCTCTGGCTTGGGAGTTGGGTATCCAGGGACTCCCTGCGATCGATGACAGACCGAGGGACCAGTCGCAAAACAACTGGAACCAACCAGCCAAGGCCAAACGTTAAAGGCCTCTGGCAACCTCTCGTCTTGGGCCTCTCTCTCAGGCCCCAGAAACGCTAAAGGTTCAGGTTTTAAAATCCAAACTCCCAAACCTGTGAAGCATCATTTCAGCCTGAAGGAGACACTGAAGCCGGCCTAATACTCATATATTCCTGGGCCGACATTAGTCAGGAAAGCAGCAAACCACCCCCCACCTCAGTGGCCTTTATGTCCACTCTCCTCTGACACTCCCACGAGTGGTGGTCACATCGCTGGTCCAGAAGTTTCTAAGGGAGACTTGGGTCTTCCCTGGAACTGGAGGTTGCTAGCTGCTAATTCTGGGCTTCTGATCCAAAGGAGCTGAGGGGAGGTTTCCGCCCCTGGGGTGGAAGCCAGAGGACCTCACACATCCAACAACCACAAGCCAGGGATTCCTACCGAGAACAGAAGCAGCCCTGAGCTGGAACCTGCCCACATGCGTCCAGAATGAGATTGGCACCCCCCAGAAGCAGCCACCTAGAGGCGAGTCCTTCTAAAGGCTTGTCTTTCTCTTTGACGAAAACCCACATTCAAACATGGGACTTGGTGTCACACATTATGATGGGATCCTCCGCTTTGCAAAATCCTCGCTAAAGGACTTTTTTAGATTGTGAGATTCCCCATCCCGCCACCGCCTCCACCGCCCCCCCCCCGGCTCCGCCCCGTCTAAGCCAGTGAGAAGGTGAAAGAAGGTAGAAGTTGAGCCCACTGACGAGAGCAACTGCCAGCATTAGGCTCATTCCTAACACCACCACTGGCTGGCTGTGTGACCATAAGCAAGCTAAGTCTCCTCTCTGAATGGGGGGCAAGATCCCAATTACCTCCTACGGTTAGTTTGAGGACCAAGTGAGATCGCTTAGGCAGAGCGTGTGGCGCAGTGCCAGGCACACAGTAAGCACTTGGAAAGCTTGGCTGTGACTTTGATTACGATTTTTAAGACCAACGACCAATCTACAGTCGGTCTGGGGAAGGAATGAGGTCAAATAGGCTGGTTACTCCCCACGATGAAAACGAACTGATTCAGCCCACAAAGATGCTGAGCAAATGGTTCACTTCAACCTTTTATCATATTGAACATCTATGATCTCCAAACCTCTTTTGGAGTTGGATCATTAACCACAATCAGAAGAGCAAGGCAACAGAGTCATCCCTTAAATATTGTGCATTGGTGGGGAAGGAGAATAAAGGAATTAGGATGCAAATCCACTGTTTTTGTCTATCTAGGTTCCATTTCTTGATTTCCCTCTGGGACACCAACTGTTCCCCCACTCCCAGGCCTGTGACTTGGACGGGGTCCTATGGAAGTTGCTAGAAATCCCTTTTCCTAGCTCTGATTATGCCCCCTCTTCCCTACTCTGTGTTCGATGGGCATCGTGACTACCCTGAAACCAGCCATTTATACCACTGAACTTGGCCAACGCTATGCATGAGCATCTCCTTCTCTCGACCCCAGAGCCCATCATGAGACACCAGCACGGCCCTGGGCTCCCGTGTCCTGCAGACATATGACCCAAGGACAGCCAGTCGGCATATTCTAACTTCCTGGCTGTAATGATAGGTTCTGAGACAGATGCATGTCCAGAGCCAGACCAATGACTGGCCATCTTGGGATGTTCGCAGGAAAAATCGGGAGGAGAAATTTCTCTTTAGTGGGAGTGTAAGGAGGAAGACGCTGGTGTCAAATTTGGCACTAGCCAGAAATAGTCCCACCTGAGAGGAAGGAACGAGAGACCGAGGGCTAGTGACCAGGGCCACACTATCCCTTGGATTTAATAGGATCATGACCCGATAAATTGTCCTTCCTTTTCCTTGGGAGTCCGTTTGGAGTTGGCAACACCCAAGGGTCTCCACTAACAGAGACGTGTTATATGTTCCCCAATGTCAGGTGTTTTTAAGGGTTTATTTATTACCGAGCATGAGTAGGAGGAGGGCCAGGGGAGAAGCAGGCTCCCCAGTGAGTGGGGAGCCCGATGCGGGGCTCGATCCCAGGACCCCGAGACCATGACCTGAGCTGAAGGCAGACGCTTAACGGACTGAACCCCCCAGACGCCCCTCCAGTGTCGGAGTTTTTTTCTGTTTTACAGTAGCTAGTTTCGTGGCTGTGAATTCCTCCTATCCCTATATGCACACTCGTTTTCATTGTGATTTTTGCAGCTTCTCCCTTCAAGAAGGAGGGTCTGCTGACCCTCCCTTGAATCCGAGCTCATTTCATGATTTGCTTTGGCCAAAAGGAGGTAGAAGGGATGTTGTACAAGTTCTGGGGTCAGGCCTCTAGAGACCCGACAGCTTCTACCTCGGATCTTTCGGAACCCAGAGACCCCCGTGCCCTGACACCACCGTCCGTGTAGGGGGACGGGCCACATGGAGAGGGACGCTCAGCCATCCCTGCGCTCCCCTGAGCCCAACCCCCAGGCAGCCCTGCCGCCGAATGCAGCCCATGCGAGCGCCCGGAGCAAGAGCTACGCAAGAGCCTGCAGCCCATCTACTGAAGTGAGAGAAATAATAAATCGTGGTTGGAAGCCGCTCAGCACTGGGCAAGTTGCTACGCGGCAAGGTAGCAAGTTTTAGCATCCAAATTTGATCTATCCACTAATGACGGGATAAAAGTCTTATGTTTGGCAAGAAAGTAGGGGCTCAGGAGCCAGAAAGCTGGACTTGAGCCCCAGAGCCACTGCTCACTAGCTTGTACTCTTGGGACAGCTCCGTAATTTCTCTTTGCGTCAGTGTTCCCATCTGTCAAACGGGGATAAGACGAGCACCTCTCTCATGGAGTTGTCATGAGGGTTCAACAAGTTGAAAGCTTATTAGACACCCAGTCCCTGGCGAATAGCAAGCCCTCAACAGGTGCTAGCTCTTCTCGCTATTCGCATTAGCACCCATGCTATGAGACATAAATCGTCCCAATTTTAAGTATATGCGCTGCCAAAGCGAGCGCTGTGAGAAGTCAATCGAAACTCTTTGTTGGATCTGACAACCGTGATTCTGACCATAGTCCTATCCCATGCTGAGCTCCAGCTATGGTCGTGGCAGGAGCCAAACCTGTCCAGGTGTGTCTGTAAGGAGCGGCAGGGGGCTGCCATCCATCTGTTAGCACTGGCAATCCAAGAAACCCCTGGGAGAGAACTCACACGAAGTGCGTTCCAAGGATTACCTCATTTAAAGTTCGCAACAGTCCCATGAAGTAGGTGCTACCCGGTATCCTTTATCTGCAGATAGAAACACATGAGGCTCGGAGAGGTTAAGTTACTGACTGCAGTCACACAGCCAGTAGGGGTGGAGTCAAGGATTTCGGGCCTGGCTGACAAATTCTAGAGCCTGCACTCCTAATCTCTTGCCGTACTGCCCTGATTCGTGGGCAGGGGGTCAGGGCCAGCCAGCACCTCGAGCCTCCACTGAGACGATCACAGAAATCCTCTACCCTCGGTGGCGCACCAAACACGTGGGGAGAGCCTGGCAGGTCTGCTCCCAGCCCCTTCGTGGCCCACGGGAGATGGTTCCTCTACCCAGACACCAGCCATCTGGCATAGATAGGGTTTTGGCCCCCTGGTCACACACTGGTGGCTGCCCGCGGCGAGCACTGAGGGTGAAGGGCACATTTCGGCTTCGGCGGAGATAAGAGACGGCCATGGCAGCTGCAGGGGAGGGGGGCGGTTGGGACGCCACAGGCCACCTAAAGCATGAGCCTGCTGAACACAGTGGGAAGGCTCAGAACCACGGGGAGCAATCTGAGGGGCTCCGCGTCCCCACAGAGCAAGTGCGAAGAGAGCCAGAGGCACTCCTCCTTTCCTGGCTGGGCCCGCGCCGCTCTTCTTATGCCCAGGGACTCTGCATTGTAGAAGAACAGGTCTGACACGGAGCCAGCTGCTGGGCACGGCAGCAGCCACCGAAAAATCTCTATCCCCGGGAACATCTCCCCCTGCCAATCTCCATTTCTCCGGCAACTCCAGTCCACACTTTGGGGTTAAGATAATGTCTTCAGAAATTGCCTGGTAGGAGGCAAACGTAACAGCCTAGCCCACTACTGTCGTGATTATTACTGTTAATAACAACAGTAACCAACATTTATATACTATTGCTGATTTATCAGAAACTTTCCCATTTAAAGGACTCTCTCATCAGTCTCTGACGAAGGTAGGATCCTTATCTGAAAGATGAGGACGCCAACTCAGCCAAAAAATGCGCTCATGATGCAACCAAGAGTGAGAAGCAGGAACTCAGTTCAATTCCTTTAACCTCCCGTGATGGTTAACTTTACGTGTCAACCGTACTGATTCATGGGGCATGCAGATATTTGGTCAAACACTATTCTGAGTGCGTCTGGGAGCACGGGGGGGGGGAGGGGGTTTCTAGATGCAATGAATCTTTGACTGAGTAGACGATAAAGCAGATTGCCCTCCTGGATGTGGGCCTCGCCTAATCAGTTGATGGCCTGCCTACAACAGAAAGACTGGGTAAGTGGGAACTCCTTCTGCTTCACTGCTTGAACTAGACACTGAGGTTTTCTCCTGCCTTCATACTGGAGCTCAAACCTTGGCTTTTCCTGGGTCCTGGGCTGGCTAGCTTTTGGAATGGAACGGTATCATTGGCTCTCCTGCTTCTCAGGCCTTTGAGCCCAGAGTAAACCAAACCATTGACCCTCCTAGGTCTCTGGCTTGCCAGTTGTACATCTTGCAACTTTTCAGCCTCTATTGTCACAGGAGCCAATTCTTTATAATAAATTCTTACATGTACATATACATGCCCATTAATATCTCAGCACATGCCAATTTCTGCCTCCTGGAGAGAAGCGTGTGGCAGATTAAACACAGCTACATGTTCCTTGGCACTTTTCCCATTGAGAAGTAGAATCTAACTTCCTCTTAAATCTGGGCTGACCTTAGCGACACGCTTGTAACCTACTTATTCACTTATTTATTCATAAAACAAAGCTGTCGCAGCCCCCGAACTCACGGAGCTTCCAGCCTATAGGGAGGGAGACAGGCAGGAATCCTGGAGGCACACTGGTGGCGCTGCCACCCATAAGGCCACGGTGGAGAAGGAGAATGGGAGTTGGGGGGCAGCTGTCTGGGGGTCTGGGCCAGCCTTGGCAGGCAGGGTTGGGCTTGCTGGGGGAGAACAGCTCCAACTGAGAAGTGAAGGATGGTTAAGGTTGAGTGGGTACGATGCCTGGGCGTGAGCCAGAGCAGGGCCACTGCCCAAGGCACGCATGTTGTCCTTGCAGGCTCCAAATCCCGTCCTCCCGCAAGCGGGAGTGTCCCATCACCCATACTGTGGCTCTAGCCAGGCGATTTTCCAGTCTTAGTTCCTGGCTGTGTCTGCAGCCACACCGGGTCATCTCATATGCCTGTGTTCTCCCACTGCCCACAGGCCCTGTGAGGACAGCCACAGACCAGCGGGGTGCCTGGATTCCGATCAGCATGACTTCTCCAGGATGGAATGGGTCCCCTCCCCAGTTTCCTGGAAAAAAAGATGTGCTCAAGTCCTAAGCCTCGGTACCAGAAAATGTGGTCTTATTTGGAACTGGGGTCCCTGCAGGTGATGAGCTTGAGGTCATTAGGGTGGGCCTTACTCCAACTCCCCCGGAGTCCTTATAAAAAGGGGAAATTTGGACAGGCACGCAGAGAAGGCTGTGTGAAGATGCAGAGGTACACAGACATAGAGGGAAGACAGCATGGAGGTCAAGGCCGAGACTGAAGGGATGCCTCTCCAAGCCAAGGAGCGCCTGGGGCCACCAGCAGCTGGAGAAGGCGAGGAAGGATCCCCCCAGAGCCTCTGGAGGGTGAGTACGGCATGGCTAACACCTGTTTTGTGTGTCTAGCCTCCAGAACTGTGAGTCAATCGATTTTCTCATTTTCAGTCACCCGGTGTACAGCACCTTGATGTGGCAACTCTAGCAAATTCTGACAGGGATGGAACTACCCACAGAGCCATGGTTAGGCATCGGGAGGAGCAGCTCCTGCCCTGGGGCAGGAGCGTGATCGCCCAGCTCAGACTGCTGTGTGGGGAAACGGGGTGCAGCGGTCGGTCACGAGCGGAAGCTGAGTGCCAGCAGGTTTCTGGAGCAAGTCGTGGCCCTGCTAGAGGTCAAGGAGGTGACACAGATGCAACTGTATGATTTTTATGGCAAAAGAAGAAGATGGAGGCATCAAGGGTGACGCCCCCCCCACACCCGGTTTCGGACTTAAGGACCTGGTGATAGCAAAGGGAAAGAGGACCACAGGCTTCCTCTTCCACTTAATCTCACCAGAGAACTTATAATTGTGTTCTCAAAACTCTGGGCTTTTCTCTCTCGCTTGATGGCTAACTGAAGAATGAAAAATGTCTACTCATTAGAGTAGAGAGTGGCAAGAAGAGCAAACAACTGAAATCAGATTGGCTTCTTCCTTGCGCTGCGACCCTCCTCCCCCAGCCTGCAGTTCTCAAAGGAGGCCAGTTAGAGGTGGTTATGAGGTGGAATCCTGAGAAGAGCCCCAGTGACCCATGCCCTCTCTCTCGGGGCGTGGGTGGGTCTGGCCTAATCAGGCGATGCCTTTAGAGCTGGTCAGAGATCTCAGTCAGAGATTCTGCTGCTGGCCTTGAAGGAGCAAGCCATCAGAAGCAAATCCTTTAGGTGCAAGGAACTGAATGGGCCCAAAGGCCCCACGAGCCTGAGAGAAGACCATGAGCCCCAGAAGCTGACTCCAGCCTGGTCAACACCTTGATTACAGTCTTGTGAGTGTCTGGGCAGAACTCAGTCAAGCTGTGCCGGGCTCAAAACCTAAGGAAACCGTGAGATAACAAGTGGCTATTCTTTCAAGAGTCCAGGTTTAGAGGAATTTGTCATGTAGCAAAGGATCATTGACACAGGGGCAATCCTGACTCCCTTCCCGCCCCCGGCCAGATTAAAACAGGGAACCGGCCCCTCCTTATCTTCTTCCTGCTACTGCATTCCCACTCACGGAGCAGGTGCTAGGTACGGCTGAGGTGTTCCAGCAGCAACATCAGGTGCTGGAGTGTTTGGCTGAAGGCATGACCGGCAGGCAGTAAAAAGCCTAATAAGGCCCCAGTGGGATTCCTTTCCTTGAGGACGCAGGTGGACTTCTCCATTCCTGGGGCTTCTGCTGCCCAGGGTGGGTTTGGGTGTTGGGAAGGGGCACTGGGAGATAGACAACAAATGCGAGAAGGGGCTGGCCGTCCTGGGCCCTAGAAGGTAAAGAGAGAACACGGTTCACTTTTCCCAAGAGAGCAGCTTCCCGCTGTGGACTCCGTGGCCTCCAAGGTGGAACAGGGAAGCCTTCTGGAGCTCCCATGAGCCCAGGGGTCTGGGCATCAACGCGTGGGGGGGACCAATGCTCCCTAGGTGGGCCCTGAGTTCGGGTCTCTGCCCAACTCTCCTGGTGTCCTGATCTGTTTTTCCAGAAAGTAGAGCGTGAGGTGGGGTGCAGGCTGTGTATTTCCGAGTTGATCCCTGGGAGCAGGAGTGAGGCAGCAGGAAGTGCGCACCGTCACGGTCGGGAGTTCGATGGTGGCGGTACTTCCGGGAAGTCTGTGGCATGCCTTCTGGAAGCATCCACCGGGGAGCTTGGTGCCTGAGCGTTTATCCACTGACGTCTGCCCTCGCAGGGGTGGGGACGGCTTACCCTGAGGGTGTTTACTCCTTGACACTTCCCAGGTGATTCCTGCAGGTTTCCACAGGTTCAGAGAGAACTCAGAAGTTAGGAGAGGCAGAGAGGTCTCAAGTGAAAGCGGGCCTGTGTTCACAGGGGGTGGCCCCCGCCGTCTCCCAGGGGTCACAGGTGGCCGGGGAGGTGGCCCAGGGCACAGAGGACACCTGCTCCATCTGAGACACTGAGGGAAACCCCGGCAGTCGAGCAGAGCTGCCTTGAGGAGCCAGTTCGGAAAAGCTCAAGACCCTTCCTTCTCTGCCCCATCTACATATGCACGAAACTGTACCAAACATTTGCCGTTTCAGGCAATTCGTTGAGCTCATCCCACGTCCATTCAGGGACCACTCGGGTTCAAAATCCCTAATGTAGAAGAGGATTTATTTCCATGTTTCATTGCTAGAGGGGCTATCTTCTTTTTTTTTAAAGATTTATTTTTGAGAGAGAGGGAGAGCACAGGGGGAGGGGCAGGAAAGGGGGAGAGAAATCCCCAGACACCCCACTGAGTGCGGAGACCCCGCGGGGCTCCCTCCCATGACCCTGAGATCATGACCTGAGTTCAAATCAAGAGTCGGCACTAACCCAGGCGCCCCTACAGGGGCTCTCTTGCCGCCTTCAAGTCCTGACTGACCTCCTTCTGGCCTGGGACAGTCAGGACTCCCCTGCATAGGAGCTCTGACCACACTGCACAGGCCCGTGAGCCTCCCGAGAGCTCTGAGTGCGCAGCCCCGGGAGGAAGGAGGATCCGGATCCGAGGGTTCTAGCGACTTCAAGGAAAGGAAAACTCGCAGAGGTGTGGAAGGGGCTCCAGGAACCAACAAGGAACGTCAGAAGGCCAAGACACCCAGAGACTCACAGCAGGCACCGGGAAAGCAGCACGAGGGAAATAATCAGGGCTATCTGAACTGGTGGGACCTGGATGCCCAGAGAAAGGGTCCCAGAAAACGGGGTGAGCCACCAGGAGCTTGCATTTTTTTTCCTACTGCTGCTGCAACGAGTTACCACAACGTAGTAGAAATGAATCCTACGGGGCTAAAACCAAGGTGTCGGCAGGGCTGCGTTTCCTCGAGAGGCTCCAGGGGCCAATCTGCTTGCCTTTTGAGACTTATCTAGAGGCCACCCGCTGGTCCTGGATCATGGCCCCCGTCCCTGGCTCGCCGGAGACTCTGCTTCGGTTCTCACGTCCGCTGCCGACTCTGAGCCTCCCGCCTCCCTCTTCCAAGCACCCTTGTGGTTACATTGGGCCCACCCGGATCATCCAGGAGACTCCCCCTCTCGAGATCCTTAACTTCATCACATCTGCGAGGCCCCTTTCTGTGGTTACTGTGAATGAATCCAGTCACAGGTTCTGGGGCTCAGCACGGAGACGGCTTTGGGGACCATTTGCCTGCGCACCGCCAAGCTGTAAGCCACGACGCGGCCCCTGCCGACGGTGTGAGCTCAGAGCGGGCCAGGACCCGGAGCGTCCCCTCCTGGAACACTCCAGATCTCCTGCCAGGGCTTCCCATTGTCAGAAGGGAACTCCCCGGGCAGGGGCACCAGGAGACGCAGTCCGCAAGGCTGAGAACGGTGGAAAAATGGACGGGGCTTGGATCACATGAGAGAGAGAAGGAGAACAACTAGGCAGTGACCGTGGCTTAAGAGGGAGTGGCATTGACTCTGGAAATTTCAATGCATGGTCTGCTCCAGTAGATAAACACCGAGGGGACTCCCATCGTAGTTCCCATCTCTGCTTCCTTGATGAAGGCCAGCCGGGGCAATGACCCTGACTTCCTTCAGCAGACGTCAGCACCGCATTCACCTCCTACCAGTTCTTCCCGCTCTCTAGAATTCGGCTTCACCCTCACCTTCTCTGGGGTTCCGCCTTGGATGGCTTCAGCCAAGGACTATCCATTGATTGCACGTGACCATCCATTCATTCATTCAACCAACATTTGCTGATCATTGGTTCCTGTACCGGGCCCTGTGCTAGACCCTTGGGAGTACGGCCCTTGAGCGGCACGTGGTCCCTGCCCCCAGGAAGCCCACAATCTCACAGAGAAGAAGAGAAACACGAATTGTCCTCTGAGAAGGCTGAGTAGAAGAAAGAGCTTCTGAGGAGGCGTCCACAGGATCTGTACTCTTTGCAGGACAAAACTGGAAATGGACAACAGCCCAGGGAGAGGACCTGGGGACCAGGTGGTGAAAAGTCCTGTGGGGTTAAGGGGGAAGAGGGAAGTTCAGGGAGGTTGGAACCCAGAGAGCTGTGGGTGGCGTGGTGGGAGAAAGGGCTAAAATGCAGGCTGGGGCCACATCGAGAGAGACTTGCAGGCAAGCCAAGGGCTCGGGCTATTTTTCTCCCTAACAGGAAGCAGCACCCGGTTTTCAGCAGAAGAGTGACAGCTTTCAACAGTGTGACACCTTGGGGCTTTGTGAACGATGGCTCTCGAGGAAAGAGCTGCGTTAAGACTGCTTAGATCCCACGGTGACAGGAGAGGGGCTAGTGCGGGGTAGAGGGGTGCTAGTGAGGTTGATGCGCAAGAAGAGGCCAGATCAGAGCGCCTCTCGTGGGGCTGGCTGGGGCGGGTGGGCCCCAGGGGACTGGGGGTGGGTTCTGGCCCTGGTTCATTAGGTCTGGCTTCAGGGAGAAGGGGTTCCTTTAAACCTGGCCTCGGGACCCCTATTTCCACAGGGGTGGCTATCCTGAGATACATCCCACACATCTGGCCCCTCAAACGTCAAGGGGGCCTGCTGCATCTGGGAAACGCCTGGGTATGGCAGACATTGGCTGCTTCGTCCAGTCCTCCCCTCGCGAGGAGCCAAGGACTCAGAAATAGGTCAGCCACAATCGTTCGGTCTGAGAACATTCCCAGCCTGGGCTATTATGGTCTGCAGCAGGGGAGGGAGGCTGTCGTGTCCCCGAGCGAGCCCGGTTGCCAGGGGTGAGGCCACCCACACCCCACCGCATGGGGTTCCCAGTCCTCCCCATTCCTCCCACTGCAGTGGTGGCGGCCCTGGGCCTGCCATCACAATGAAGAGGGCTGGGAAGAAGCCAAGCCCCGTCTTTGCCCCAGGCAGGGAATGTGCTCGCTCAGCTGGGACTCAAACCCAAGACAATCGCGGGCTTGTGAGGAGCTTGGCGAGGAGACTCAAGGAGGGTTTCTCTTTTCTTTCCTTTTAGCCTTTGAGAGCCACTCTAAAACTGTTGTTTGCTACTTAATTAGAGGTCTCAAACTACCCTGCATTTGAGAAAGCAGAAAAGAGGAGGAAGAAAATGCGTAGATTTCTGTTATGGTCCCAGATGACCAATGAGAAGGGCCTCAAATTTTAAAGTTAACACAATCGGAATTGCAGACGTTTGATCAGATGGAAGATCGCGGGGCCAAGTGAGAAGGGCTATTTAGCAAAGCGAGCAAAGGTTTTGTAAGCGGCAGGCCAAGAGTCTTACAAAGGAACCCACAAAAATTGTGCAATGAAGCCGCTCCCCCTCCCGCCCCTCCCGCTTCCAGCACACAATCTCTTCACACCATGAATGATTTGAAGGCTGCGTGCCTGTGGATTGCCCTGGTGAAGGTTTCGTTTCCAGCTCGGGAAAATCCATGTCAGAAAACCGTCCTCCAGCGTTCTCGGAGGAGAAATAAAAATGATCGCGACTGAAAGAGTCCAATTTGGGGTTTTCAAAATGTATGTGCAAATAGACATCAAAAAGAAGAAGAAAAAAAAAAGACAGGAATATGATTCAATCAAAATGTTATAAATTGTATGGGTTGAGGAATTACGAGAATTTCTATTTCCCTCTTTGAGCTTTGAAAATTTCTTGCAAATTAAATTTCTTCGGTCATGATAAAAAACAGTGTTTTTTTTTTTTTTCCAAGATTCCTTATGAAAATCAGTCTCCTCTGTAAAAAGGGGATAATCTTGCCTCACACAAGATTCACGAGAACTTGATGACACAATCTCCAGACTGATCTGCTCACAGACTCTGAGATGCGGGAGGCAAGGGGATAGATAGGTAACTGTGCCTTGGGAGCATCAATCCGCGTTACGGGTTTTTAAATTGCGTGCTTGTTTTTTAAACAACAGCACAGAGTGCAAGTTTTACAGCAACGTGGCGGGATAACTGATGAAGGGAATGACCTGCAGTTGGACCTTGCGGCTTCAGGAATTTCTCCTTCTGGGCTCCCTGCAGGAAGATGAGCGGGGCGCTCCGTTGCCACTGGGGCTCCGCGCAGGGATGCCGACCTTGAGAGATGCCAGGCCCGGGACGAGGGACAGGAAGTGCAACTCCAGTGGGTTGTTTTACAGAAACTTGGAGCCACTGAAAAGAACTGCCTTGATAAAGTATGCATTTGTGCCGGGGTGGGGGAGGGGGTGGCGGGCGCACCAAGGGGGAGTCAGTATGAGGACATGGAGGAGGATATTTGAAGTTAAGGATTCTAAGAGGGAGAAAGCCCCCTTAAGAGGGAGGAGAGGTAGAGACTATTTGAGACGCTTTGGGGAAAGGGACTGGGTTTTTGCAGGTCCTGCTAGTGGCGGTGGGGGGTGGGGAGGATAGGGCGAGGCCTGTTTCCACACACAGCCACTGAGTCAGGTCCGGTCCTCCTGTGGGGTGGCAGGGGTGAAAAGATCTGTAATTCACTCTAAACGATTTCAGCATAGACCAGGGAGTTTTATGTATGTGACAGTTTCAACTTGGACCCTAGGGACCATCAGTTGCGTGTTGGAGACATCCCACCCCAGGCGGGCTGGGCTGCCTCCCGGAGGCGGATCCTCCCCACACCGAATCCGTTGTGTTTCAATCAGCACTTGAGACTTTCCCGATTAGTACAGACTATCAGAAATGGGTTTTCACTGGGAGAACAGCAGCTCGTGAGCAAGCAGGAGGAATGCCAGAAATGGGTTCTCTTCCCACCAGTAGCACCTACGGATGGCATGCGACCTGCGTCCCCTCGCCGTGACATTTGGGGCGTACCAGGCAACGCCAAGTGCCAGCGGCTGCCTGGCCTGGCTCATGGGCTTGCTCTCGTCACTGGAGCCCACTCTGCTCCAGTGTGCAGCCGGAGCCTGTGTGGCGGGCCAAAAGTGCCTGGAAATTAATTCCTCTAGAGTTGCCCTCACGCAATCGTTAACCAGAGTTGGCACATAAATCCCCCAGCTCCCTTGCCCTTCAGATAGGATCACTCTCATGCCTGTGTTCCACACTGCCTCCCAGGATTTTTCCTACAAATTTAAGCTCTGGCCAACTCCAGTAGTAACTGGCTTGACAACATACCCTTTGCTGGCTGGCCTTTCTTCCTGAGGCTCCCTTATCCATTCTCCTACTGGGGGCTCCTTCACCTCCTAAGTGGACGACCTGGCTAAGGGAAGGACCAAACTGTCCCCTGCTTATGGGAAGAGCCAGCCCATCAGAGGCCCACCCACATGCACAGGCAGCTGTAGACCCAAGCTCTAAGTGATCTTGTCCCTAGCCTTGAAAAGAAGAAATTCAACCGCACGACTTGAGAATCCTGTCTCTGGAGTTTTGAGATGGGGCCGTGAGTGAACGTTTCAAGCAAGGTGGGGGCTGCGGCCCCCAGAAAGGACAGAGACTCGGGACTTCCAAGCTATGGGTTGTCTGAACGGTGCTTTCTTTAAAACAAAGAAAAAAGGTTAATAAATTTCCATGCAAGTGGCAGAATTTGTTCAAAGCGTTGCATTCTGTTGGCAAGGTTATAGGAAGAGATGCTAATGCTTCCTCATTTCAAAGTTTCCGGTGGCTACAACTGCCTACCGAAAAGAACCTAAGAGCTGCGCAGGTTGGTAGAGACTGTTCTGGAAATGCAGAGAAAGGGGTTACTAAACACGAAGACAGAGCTATCGCTGAGCACTGAACACGCCCCAGGGTCCCTCCTCAAATGTCATCTGCGGGAAGTGCTCAGACCGGTCATATAGCTTTGGGAAGGGGGCATGCAGATTCCTAGTAACTTGAGGCTGAATTTCCCACCAGTTTAGTCAAATACAGGTACAGTTCACTTCTTGCACTCAGCTCTGTATATTAAACTGGTACTTGCAACACACTGACAATTTACATTATTCATGTTTGTCTACCGTTAACTGCACATCGTTGACCTTGTGCTGTTGCCCTGAGCTGCTGGATTTTCAAAAATGTCCACCGATTGAACTTGTTCTTGAATTCTTCCCACCTCCATCACGGCCACCCTAGACCTAGTGTCTGTCGTCTCTGGCTGGGACTCTGCCACACCCTCCAACCTGTTCCCCTGACCACTCATTCTTGCTACCCTCCACCCCACAACCTTTTCTTCTCACCTCAGTCAGAGTGATCTTTCAAATTCCCAGCTCTGAGCATTTGAAAGCCCCTGGTTTCGTCCATTTGGGCTGCTATCATGAAATGTCACAGTGGCGGGGCGGGGCGCGGGGGGGCACGGGGTGCGGTATCGACCACAAACGGTTACTTCTCACAGTTCTGGAGGCTAGGAAGTCCAAGGTCAGGATACTGGCAGGTCTGGGGTCTGGTGGGGGCCTGATTCAGACAGCTGCCTTTCTGCTGTGTCCTCACATGGTGTAAGGAGTGAGGGAACGCTCTCGGACCTCTTTTACAAGGGTACAAATCCCATTCATGAGGGCTCCCCCTCATGACCCAGTCACCTGCCTGAGGCCTCACCTCCTAATGCCATCAGCATGGGGCTAAGATTTCCAGGTACAAGTTTTGGAAGGACATAACATTCAGCCTAGAGCACCCTGCCATGTCTTCTCATTGCCATAAGGGAAATCCTTATAACCAAATCCGATGGGAAGCTTTATAATGTGGCCCCCACTGACCCCTCCTGGGACTCTCTCAGCACTCCACCCGGGCCCCCTCTGGGCCCCTGACCCACGGTCCACCTTTCAGGCCCACACTGTGGCAGAGACCTTCTAGGTTCTGGATTTCTGCCTTGCCCACCCCTCCCATCTAGTTCCATCACTTAGCAGTCCAAAGGCTCTTCTTCAGGAAAACTATCCCTGGCACATCACCAGCGCCAGTTTGGATCAGGACTCCTGGTCAACCGTGGTGGGGTGAAAAACGGCCCCTCCAAAGAGATACACACCCCAATCTCTGCAGCCTGTAAATGTCACCTTATATGGCAAAGCTTTTGCAGATGTAATTACATGAAGGCTCTTGACATGGGGAGATTATCTTGGGTTTCCCAAGTGGGCCCTGCATCTTTGTAAGAAAGAGCCAGAGGAAGATCTGATACACAGAGAGGAAGGCCACGTGAAGACAGAGCAGAGAGATGGGAAGATGCTGGCCCTGAACTTTGGAACGATGCAGCCATGGGCCAAGGACCAGCAGTGGCCACCAGAAGGTGGAAGAGACGAGGAATGAATTTTCCTGCAGACTTTCTAGAGGGAGCGTGGTCCCGTAGTAGTAATTTTGGCTGTTTGGACTCCAGGGCTGAGACAGAATAAATTTCTTTGTTTGGGCCACTGAGTGTGTGGTGATTCACGACAACAGTTTCAGGAAACTAATAAATTCACGTAGCAAGCTTTGGGGTGGGTGCTGTTCTCTGGCTGAGGCCTGTTGATGCCCCAAACCAAGTTTTCTTAACATGGGATCCATGGACTACGGAATCCAGCAGCTCCATTCCTTTGAAAAAGAAAGAAATCCCGTATTTCTTTCACTCCATCTTATTAAAATTTAGCTTTTCCTTCTGTTCGGTATCTAGGCAATAAGCCACGGTAGCACTGGCTATACCTGTGACTTTGTCACCAACGGAAATGACGGATATTTTTATGATACAGTCTTTGCAAGTTTCTCAGTATATTATATTGACTCAGCACTACCTCGAAATTTACTGGACTCACCACTGGATCTTGTTATTTAATGGAAACACATCTATTATGTCGCAAATGTGCTTTTAAAGTATTTTGGTGACTACCACAATATAACTCGTTTCCTTCGTGAGCGTGTTATTTCATGTACTTAAAAACACTATCTGAAAGAGGGTCAAAAGGCCTCATTAGGCATCAGAGGGGTCTGTGACGTGAAGACCGTTAAGATCCACGCTCAGGACTCTGTCTCCAGAAAGGCAGAGATCATGTAGGTTTTGCTCATCATCCTACTCTGAGCATCTAGAAGAGTGTCAGCTATGCAGAAGGGACTTCATCTATATTTACTGGATAAATAAATGAACTCGTGTACGAGTCATCAAAAAAAAATTCCAAAACAGGACAGAGAAAGGAAATTCGACACCGAGAACATGTCTTTGCATTGAGAAGTCAACACACAGGGAAGAACAATCTAGAGCTCCCACAGAGCGGCTTGTTTTGTTACTTTAGCCAGAAATACAGAACAGTTTGCTGGTTTTGAAGAAATGTAGCCTCTTTAACCAAGTAATTTCTCACGGACCTGGGAAAAGAAACGAACATTACTCTCGTCCGCCAGTGTTCCAATTACCTACTGCGGCCTAACAAACCACCCCAAAGGTGGTGGCATAAACAACCACCATTTTCTTGAGCTTGTGAATTCTGCGGGGCAGAGTTTCAAACGGGGCACAGCAGGGATGGCCCATCCCTGTTCCACCACGTGCCTCAGGTACGAAGACTCGAATGGTCAGGTGAGTCCATGACTAGGGTCTGGAATCATCTGGAGGCCTCTTCACTTACATGCTCCGTGCCTGGGCTGAGGTGATTCAAAGGCCGGCTTTCTCTGGGATGATTGATCAAAAAACAAACAAACAAAATGTACATATGGTCTGTCCTTCCTTGTGGCTTGGGCTACTCTTGGCCTGACGACCAGGTTCTCATCCTAAGAGAAAGTCTTCAGAGAAGAAGCGTTACAAGAGACACAGGGAAAACTGCATGGCATTTCGTGACCAAGGCGAAGTCGGAAGTCATATACATAACATACTTCCACCATCCTCTGTTGGGCAGGGCAGCCCCAAGCCTGTCCAGGGAAACCAGACACCCACGTCTGAGTAAGAGGAATGCCAAAGAATTTCAAGGCCCCCCCCTCCACCCTGCTTTTTTTCTATCCACCACAGCCGGGTTGGGGTAAGAGGTGTCCAAGGTAAATCATCCATGTATTTGAACTCCTATAGGAACTTCCCTTGAATGAGCGGAACCCTCATTGAATGCAGACGAAGCTCCGGATGTTTGATATCGACTCAGTTCAGGAATGATTCATGTGATTGTTGCTGCCACATGCAGAGGATGAAATGCAAGGGGGAGACAGCTGAAATATTAATCTATGGAGGCCTGTCTTTTCGTGGGGTCTTATAAATTATACAAAGCGAGTCACTGGTTCTAAGTGGATTAGCTGCCCATCATGTAGGCAAGGTCACGGCCTGTGCTCCAGTTCAGGAATATTGTTCCCCTCCAGTTTAAATGATAATATATCTGGGGAAACTTTGAACTCAAATGCAAAGAGGCAAGCGAAGCTAAAATCTTATCACGAAACCAAATGCATTTCCTCTTCTTGAAGTACGGCCGAACTTTCTCCAACTCCGGAGGAAGGAAGCCGGAAGTGAAAAACAAACCCAGGTTTTACTTAGGTGCCGTCCGCACAATTCCAGCTACGCTGGTTTGCCCAGATCCTTCTGGGAGCCCCGATTCGGGGACTTCACAGTGCTGGATCCTGGGCTTTGCAAGTTATTCGACGATTAGCATAATGCTATTAGCATGATGATGATTTTCATAATTATGTGATCATATATCATAGTTGAAGAGTTCTTTTAAATTTCTGGAGGAATCTGAACAGCTATTATCTCATTTGATCTACATAATCGCTCCGTGAGATGGGAAGGACTAGTAAGGCCATCTCACAGATAAAGAAAATGACGCCTTCTTCTTTATTCCAAACGTTCTCTGAGAAGCTTTCCTGGGCTTCTCCTGGCCCGCACTGTCACTCGCCCCTGTACCCGTCATCTACTGCTGCGTAACCAATCACCAAACGAATGAGCGGCTTAAGGCAACACGCTTGTCTTCTCTCCCGCTGTCCGGAGGTGGGGAGCCTACGCTCCGGGTGTAGCGGGGCCTGGGGGCTCGTCCGAAAGCTCCTCCCTCTCCCTTCCCCTTCAGGCCCTCTGAAGGCGGGCGTTTATCGCCAGTCATTGCCTGTTCCCTCTCAGCTCCCGTCCTGTCCGCGCTCGGCTCCGTGTCACTCGGCCCCGGAAGCCTGCAAACACCAATGTCCCAGAGTCCTTTGCCCGCTGGCTGCGGGGCAGGCTCTTGTAGTGGGAAGAAATGGTGGGTGACTGGGAAGGCGAGGAGGGGACAGAAGGCGTGTTTCTTTTTCCTCTTGATCGTGGCGTCTCCAGCAGTAGTGGGTGGCTCCGGGCTCCAGCGGCTGTGGTGGTTTTGGGGGGGGGTTGGTGGCTTCTGGAGTTCCAGCCATGGCTCAATTCCAGCAGATGCTCCAGCCTTGTCAGCACCGAGCTGGGCCCTGGACTCTGGTGACGGGCCTCCTGCCCTCTGTTGCTCGGTCTAGGGGTGTCCGTGACCTTCTGCACTTGGTTGACTCATCTCTGCATCGACGGTCTCGGGTCGCAGGTCGGCTTTTCTGGAGGCCATGCTGACCCGGAGTGTGGCGCGCAGGGTGTTTAGTAAGGGTCACCACCTGCGGGAGGGAGCAGGAGGCCGGGGATTCTGGGTGAAGGGTCGCGGGCCCACCACAGGGCTCCCCTGCCTATCTAACATTTCTGTAACCGAATGTACATATCGGGTGCCTCTGTTTGGAAATACCCAGAAGGCGCTATGTTGTCTGGGCTGAACACTCACTGAAGAGCAGGAATAGTGCCCTCTATGAACGGAGAAGGCCATGCATGATTCAAGGGCCGCTACTCTCAGAAAAGGAGAGGGCAGAAGGAAGCCCTTGTGCTGGGAAAGACGAGTGTCAGAGAAAAGAGAAAAGGGCCAGAAGTCAGATGCCGGCACGCTCACTCCCTTCACGTACCGACAAGGGTCAAACAGGACGAGGGCAGCCATGGAAGGAACTAGAAACACCAAGAGAGGTTCAGAGGGTTCTAGGCACCAGGCGGGGACGTTGCTCCCTGCTTCGTCGGGTAAGGGGCAAACCCGCAGAGGGAGCCCCACATCCAGCACGACGCTGGTGCACTGCGGTCCCAGGGACCAACAGAAGCTGGAGAATGTGGTTTTGATTTGGCCATATTGCCACCCCAAATAAAACAGCATTCTGTTTATCAGGAGGAAGGGGAGAATGCAGACTCAGTAGGCAATTAGCAGCCTTC